>JAYESD010000003.1:7110399-7710399 GCA_036927565.1 Tuctoria greenei
CCGAAAGGGAAGGGATCCGCGCGTCCACGGCGAGACGGGTATGTGTTGCCACGCGACGGGCAAAACTTGGCGTTAACCCGGTCGACCAACCGTCCTATCCTCGGCGGTCGAGGTGTCTTCTAGAAAACATCTACCCCACGTTGGTGGTCTAGTCACTAGTGTGCCAAAGCCGCCTGCCTCGCCGAACCACGCGCGCTGCCGGCTTCCGTCTGCGCGCGTCACCAGCCCCCCGCGCGCGCCTAGCTGGCGTCGGCGCCGCCACGGCGCCACACAGTGCCGCGATTGCCGCCCGCGCGCCTACTCTGCGCCCGTAACGGCGCGATGCCATCCCATCATCGACGTCTCCTTTCACCGGTCGGTGTCCGTCGCCATCCCGACGGGCGGAGGACAAGCGGATGTCCCCCATCACGAGGTGACGTCCGCACCGCACGCACGTTGCCCCGGCCGGTGTCGGTGGTCGCCGTTCTCGTACTTATTACCACTGCTGAAGATTGAGCGAGCGAGCGAACGAGCGAGCATAAATCTGTACAGATACATGTGCGTGTGCTGGTAGCCTGGTACAGACTACCGACACGTTGACACGGAGACGTAGGGAGGGGAGTGCAGACTTTGGCGACGCCCGGCCGCCGAAAGCGAATGTGAACCTTTTCCATTTGAGTGAGATTAGGAGCAAAGGAAGCAGTAGAGAGACCGAACCCAGCCAGCAGTAGGTTAGCTCGTTTTAGGCGCCTTTCGTTTAGGTTCGTTAGATATCCACAGCCTCCGTACCCGCAGGTCCTATCCTACCAGTGATGATGCATAGGAAGACCGCACTGTCTGTCCGTGCTGCTCTGAAACGGCTGGTCGTGGTAGCTGCGGCGGATTTCTTATCACCGGCCACCGGCCTTTCCAGATCGAGAATTGCTTGGCGCTCTCATAAAGCAGGGAATCATTCTCTGTAGGAAATTGAACCGCAAAGAAAGGGACGGATCGTCTAATAAGCTGAGAATAGCAGGTGAGTTCAGGGCAGAACTTGAATAGGCATCGAATCGATCGACCGGCTGCCGAGCACCCGCCGGCGCAAGAAAAGGTGACCAGAAAGTGGTTGCAGCGTTACAGAGAATACGAGTAGAGCAATCGGTTTGGAGGAGTAGGAGTAGGTGCTCCGTGTTACAACTCTACTACTCTGCTTTGTAGCGGTTTCTTTTCTCTCTTCCCCCCCCCCCCCCCCCCCCCCCCCCGACCAACAACAACTCCCGCCGGCGCCGGCTTTGCTTTGCTTTGCGCGGCTGGCCGGCCGGTCAAGGCTTTTAGCTGTAAAGGGCGTGCGGTTTCTTCCTTCCGTTCGTACAGGTACGGCGACTCTCATTAAAGAATCGCGAGTCCTGATCCGCGATCGCCGGTCAGAGTTGCCTCGGATTCACGGGCTCGGCCGTGTCCGACAGTCGCTTTCCTGGGGAAAAAGTCTACATAACCCCCCAAAGTATGATCTAGGAGGGACTACTTAACTCCCTCACCTTCAAAACCGGATATTTAACCCCCTAACCTATACAAACCAGTTAATTAATCCCCTAAGGTGGTTTTGAAGAGTGGTTTTACCATATAAGCTGCTGAGGTGGCGGAAATTGTTGTACAGTGGCATCCACATGTCATTTACAGCACACTTTTGTTTCTCCGTAAGGCTTGCACATAATCTTCCTTTGCCTCCGTGTTTGATTCAAGTTTTTCTCTTTCTTGCCCTGTGCTTTTGCATGAATGTGATGAAGAAATTCGAGCATTTTTGCATATCTATTTCTTATATGTTGAGAGGCGAGAAAATGTTGATAGGGGTGCTGCTTGTATTATTTGATTGACATGCGAGTCCTACTACACACATATGCAAGACATGACACGTAAGTTGCTGATGTGGCAAAACCACCCTTCAAAACCATTTTAGAGGATTAATTACCTGGTTTTGTATAGATTAGGGGGTTAAATATCTAGTTTTGAAGTTGAGAGGGTTAAGTAGTCCTTAGATCATACTTTGGGGGGTTATGTAGACTTTTTCCCTTTCCCCGGCGACGCTGCGGCTGAGACGATAGGGATGGGAAGACCACGTGCGCATCCATCCAACTTCTCAATCTCGGGCTCATCAATTGGGCAAAGACTGTTTCCGGCGGTCGTTAAACTAGAGCGCGGCCCGTTAAGAACGGCCCATTAGGTGAACCAGGTTTCGTCAGGAGCAGCCCATTGGATCAATAAGCAGCCGGATTCTATATGGGCCCATCAGTGTCCGCCTTGGGCGTTTTTATTTTGTAGCCCACCAAGGAGGCGGTGGTGTCTGGTGTGGCGCCCGAGGAAGAAGCAGCTGATCGATGTCGGAGTCGGATGGCGCCATGGCGGCGGAATCCGAACGTGCAGCGGATGCCTGATACGAGTCGAACTCTGTTGGGATGCAGATGCAGCAGGGCTACATATCTCCGGCCAGGCCACCTGTTGGCAATGCTCATCCACCTCCGGCAAACGATCCACCGATTGAGTTGTTGCTGCTGCTGATCGCGGATACCCATTACCCACCCGCCGCCAAGGCGATCGAGAAGCAAGCTCGGTTGGAGATGGCCTCTCCGACGACGTCCTCGCCGCCGGCAGCAGCAGCCGCTAGCGTGAGGAGCGTCCTCGTCATCACGTTGTCGCCGCCGGGCGCCTGTCGCGCGAGGTTGGTCCTCCGCATCAGGCCCTCGCCGGCGTGGGCGCCCAAGGAGGACGCGGCACTGGCGCGCCTCGCCAACGAGCACGGCTTCCGCCACTGGCGCCGCGTGGCGGACCGCATGCCGGGGCGCTCCTACCGGCAGTGCCGCGACCGATGGTGCCACCACCTCGCCCGCGACGTCTACCACCGCCCCTTCACCGCCCGCGACGACGACGAGCTCCTGCGCCTCTTCGTACGCCACGGCGGACGCTGGAAGGCCGTCGCCCGCGCGGCGCACCACCGCACCTCGCGCGTCATGAGGCGCCGCTGGAAGGCGATCCGCGACACCAGCGCGGTCCTCAGCAAGCTCTGGAGGCCGCTTCCGCCCTCCAAGCCGGACGCCAACTCGGAGGACTCGTACACGTCCTTGTCGTCGCAGCAGCAGAGCGCAGGCGTCGTCTTCGGCTCCGGCTTGCCCCCCTTCAGCCTCGGACGCGACGACGCTACAGTGTCCCTCCCTGCCAGCGTCACCGCCCTTTGACCGAGCTGCGAGTACTGCTTTCTGCAAAATCCGGAAGCGCCGTGCTTGATGATGTATGTTGTTCGTGCTAGTTGGACATCAGAGTGATTCTGTAGGTGCAAACGAGTTAGTTGCTGCTTGCAACTTTCTTCTGTAATTGTTGCAAGAATTTATGTGTGTACGTGGATGGAAAGAACTGTCACGTATTGTACGATGCAAGTTAATTTGTCGTATTCTTTTCATTGACTCATGCACAATCGTCAGTATAAACACCAGATTGTCTTCTCTGCATGGTGGAATATACGACGACAGCAACCTCCACGTACAGACGGACAATTTATATCTGTTACGATGTTATTAGTTCAGAAAGATCTGTGGCAAAAAAAAAAAAAATAGTAGACCACTTTAAGGTAATAACACGCTCAACAACAGAGGAAATTAAGGAAGTGCACAGAACTGACCCGTGTATCAAAGAAAGTATCCCAATGGGTACCGTAGAATATGTTTTGTAATGTCTCACTCTCACCCACCCGCACGTTCTCGACAACAGTCAACCAATACAATCGATACGAGTCAAGAATGATTCGAGTCAAGAATGAAACAATGGTTGCCTCTGCCAAGGATTCATCTTTGCCCCCAGGAGCTAAGTCTGCTGTCAACCTTCCCTCTTCCAATCCACCAGGAAGGTTTTTTTTTCCTTTTTGATTTGAAACTAACCTCTGGCATGACCAGACGCACCACCAATTCGTTCTACCCGGACTGGACAGCAATTTATGTGCACCAAATTACTTGGGACCTGTGCTTCCGTCTTGGAAGCCTAGGAGAATTATGTTGCAGGTATTCATGGTGCGGGCATCAAGAAGGCTATGGTTCCAGAGTTTAATCATGAAGAAACGCCACCCCTGTCATCAAGCAACAAAAAAGCAAATCAACAACAATGGTGTAGTAAAGGCGAGGCGTTAATATATTTCCAGAACACTCACCACAGCAGAGCCGTGTTTTGTACAAGCTGTTGTCCATGGAGCCTCGAGAAAGCCTCGCAGGCCCAAGGTATATGCCCATCAGCTAACACCCTGCAATTCAGGTCTCAGTAAGAAAATACGATCAAATAGCATGTCTGATGCATACTTGGGCCTTGTTGCAGCATTATAAAACTAAAACAAATGAACATCAAAATCAATTGAGTATTGTCCAGAAACTGAAATGGAACAAAGCATTTTGTCAACTAAGATAAAAAAAAAAGAGTAATCGCAGGTCAAACCACTCCTATCAACTCCCGTAGAACTAAAGATATTGGGGATAGGCCTGACCTTTGTTTTCGAACAAATGAATTCCACATGTGCATAAGTTGTTTCTCATCTTTTGTAACATCAACAAAATCATCAAGCATCTGTAATTACTCAGGAAAGTTAAGATGGCATAAATTAAATAGCTCAAAAAATGCATTCTAAGCTTAAGAAAGCAGCAAAAACAATTGACATGTCTTACCCTTCTGTCCTCAAAGTCAGCAATATCATCATCAACTTCGTCTTCACTATCACGATCTGAGAAAACTTGTTCCGGTGCCATTGGCTACATGAAAGTTAACAATGCAATCAGATAAGACTCCAAACAAAGGCATGAAATATGCAAAGAGTTATGTCGCCATAGTAAAAGTAGGCAACAGTAAAAAATCTCATAAAGTAAACAAAACTACCAGTGTACCTACCATGGAAACATCAATTTCATAAGGTATACGAAACCAGAAAGGTAAAATAATGAAATATGATTAACAGAACACAAAACCAATGTTTCACTAAAAATATGTGCAAACGTGTAAGATATATGGAATGCGATGAACGGTTTTCACAAACCTGTAACCTGTGTGAATGGAAGAATTGACGTTTTTGCAAGAGCTGCCGACTGCCAGATGACAAACACAAACAGACAATCAGTTAAACAAAAATATTACTAAAAATAGCATGGTATTAGGAACATTAATCAGAAAAGACTACTTTCTAGGGTCAGCTCGTTCAGCAGACAGCTTCCTTGTCTTCCCAAACCGTAGCACTGTTGGCGGTGAAAGATTGCCGCCATGTGCAGAGTGAGCAGGGTCTACTGAAGCATGTGCCAAAGAAAGCCCTGAAATAATTTAACATCAGAAATTCAGAATAAGAAAAATGCTCATCAGTTCAGGAAAGAAGTGAACAATGCAGGGTTTTCACACATCTAGATAACTGTGATTTAAAATGACAAATAACAAGTTCATGGACATTAGCTAGTCAGCAGCTGATATCCAGAACTCTCTTGATTAAAAGTCACGGTTCAACTTTCATGCAGTGCATGTGCATATAGTGATCAAGAATGATTTTTTCGCACATGATATGTCGAACATACTATATGACATTTGTCTTAAAATAATGGTGGATTTGCATATTTTCCATAAGAGCTGAGACATAATAAGCCCAGCCAATATGATAGGAGAGAACAGACAGATTTCAAAACCTCTTCAAGTGGACAAAAGTGAACATCATGGTAATCTTTGATAGAACTGCTTTAAAAAAAAAACTGTGTTTAGCTAACTGCTTTTAATCCAAGTAACAAATGCATATATTTAAGGTGTTTCAAGTTACATAACAAACAACCCATAAGAAACCATAAATGTCAGCATACCATTCTCCTTTTGCATACACTCATCTTCAGAGCCAACCTGGGCATCTTCAGGCGACCCTGATTCCATAATATGTGAATGCACATGCCTGACTTTCTCAGTCGTAGTTACCAATCGACTACGCTTCTTATACCTCGAGCTGATGGAATATCATTAGGCAAATCAAACAGTTTAAAGCAGCACAGAACATTTGAGAACAAAGCACATACCGGTAGGAAAATGTTTGATGTCTAGGATCAATTCCCTCTCCCACAAGCTGGAAAAGGCCCGTAAGTTATTATAAATATTCAAGATCTAGTCCTAATTCAAAGAAAATAAAACACTATATACCATGCATGGATATCTATGCTAATCATGGAGATACCTATCCACAGAAACATTAACAAAGTATATTACACATTATTTGAAGAATTTTTAGGGAGCAGCAGCTCTGAGAGCGAGTGAATTTCACAAATTCCTTTGGGATCATAAATATCTATGATAGAAGCCACACAAGAACAAATAGCACAGGACGGGTGAGGTGGCGTACAGCAATGCCACACAACTGAGTTACAAGTGCATGAAGAGGGCATGTGCAGTCCGGGGTCTTTAAGATGTGTAATAAAGTTAGGAATCAAGAAACCCTTAGGACACTAAACATCACGAGTATCCTTATGTTCATCAGCTATGTCTCTGGATATATGCTAACAGCATTTGTTTCCTATTGAAAAGAAGCTTAGACCGAAGTCTGATATCACTAATTTACCTCAGTTCTCCAGGCATCAGCCTTTAGACTAACATTAACAGCCTGGTACTCTTCAGTTATCTGTGTGTAACATATAAAAACAAACTAACTATTAAACAATGAAGACTGAAGAGGGTTTGCAATTGAGATTCCGGAGGGTTACCAACCACGAATGTGAAATGGAATAGATCATGTGATGAGTTTAAGTGCCATCCCAGTCCCTAGAATTACCATAATAATGATATCAGTTATGACTTGACTAAAGACAATCTAATATAAACGTGAATATATAACAAATCGTTTGTATAGTGGGAAATAACAAAAGGATCCGTGTGAAAGTAAAATGATTGTGGGTATTAGCAACAAGTTAAATGTGAACAAAGATAATAATACAGAATAAAGCTTTGCTTTAATTTTCACCTTGAAGCTTCCACACCGTACCAAGCAAAATGGGCAAGAAAAATCTTCAGTGACTGTTAAGGAATCAATGAATCATATTAGAAAAGGTGAAACACAAAGAGAAAGGAGCATAAAACAATAACAAAGGGGTAAGAATAAATGACATTATATATTCAACAGAAAAGTGAAATAGCTTGTATTTCTTGTATGCTGAATTGCTGATGCATCCTAATAATTGCAGAACAAATATACCAAAGAAAGATGTGTTTTTTCTTCTTAGCATGTGGCCACAAGCCACAACATAAGTAATCTGACAAAAATAAAAACACCAACATAAAAAAGAAGCTGCTAGCTTGTGTTTCCATGTTGCTTATATCATATTTTATAACAAATCAAAATGCCTCCGCGTTGAAAAATAACTTAAATGTACTTACATCGTCTAATTAATTAGTTCAACAAATTGGTAAAGGAGGAATAGTGCAGGACCTAGAAACAGGAGCAGGTTGGAACTAAAGTGTCAATGTATTAAATGATGTGTGCAAGGGGAAGGGAGCGGGAGAGAAGGGAAACGAGAAGGGAAACCTTCAGTCTTGTGCATTGTATTATTGTAGTACTTGTAATTAAAAAGCACATTGCCAGCTCTTAACCTGTAGTACATAAAATTTCAAGATGTTCATTTGATCCCATCAAAATAGTGATTTATACTTGACAAAGCAGAAAGTTAACAGATGAATAAAATACTGATCATATTATCTTCTAATGTAAAGTCACTAGGTGATATTAGCACATAATGGCAACTGCCTGTATATATTTTACCTAGTCATGGCAAAGCAACTGTAGCACAGCAAAGGATACTGAGCATAAAATCACTTTCTTGAGTGGGGATGAAAACGGTCGGAAACGGACGGAAAAAGGGTGAAATCATTTTCATTTTCATATAATATTTTTGGAAACGAAATCAGAAACGGTATCATCAGAAACGGTTATGGTACCGGAAATTTTGGAAATATCGGAAACGGATATATCGGATCGGAGGTATGTCGATATCGGAACGGTTCCAAAATTTATTCGGAAACAACACACTAAAAAATTATTCATCTATAATATCAACAACTTAAGTATAAAATATGAGACAACAACTTTTAGTTTCATTTTATAAAAAAATTCAATATGAAGTGAAATCACTTTAGAGATACATTTTAAAGTAAATAAATATTTGTATATAATTAAAGTTAACTCCTTATCCAAACTGGTGTCTGAATAAAAAGTTTAAAGAATTGAGCTTCTTACATGTCAGTCCATTAGACTCAACCTACTATTTGAAAATTATTCGGTTATTGTTCGGAAATTTTACATTAAAATACGGTATTCTGACAATTCGGTCAGAAATCAGTCCAAATCATTCCCGTTTCGTTTACCAAATTTCAATGTTCGATAAAAACGGTAATCGGATCAAAAATTTGGGAATTTGTCGAAAATGATAATCACATCGAAATTTTTTGAAAACGGTGTCGGACGATACGGGAATTTACCGTACCGTTTTCATCCCTATTCTTGAGAACATTGGAGCATCCAAAAAGAATAAGGAAAGAAAAATGTATACATTATAGAAAGTGGGCCACATATGCATTGGGGTTACCTTATGATATCTGGTAATGATGAAGGTGGGACATCATCATATGAGTAACTACTACTATATAGAGACTCAGACACGTCTCTTGCACCAGCTTCTTGTGCGGATATGAATACCTGTAACTGGTATGAACCCTGCAACAATAGGGCTTAATAACCTCAGCACTCCAAGGTATTGCTATGTGTGACCAATATTTTACCATTTGAAACTTCGCCAGAAAAAAAGTTACAGCACATTGTTATTTTCAGTTCAGCAGGGCTAGCTGGGTAGGTTTAAATTTACTGTAAAATATTTTCCATTAACTTGATTAGATACAGATGAAACTAATAAACAAGAAAACCCTTACCGTAGCTTCAACCTTGTGAGAGCAAAATGTCAAGCAACTATCTCGCTCCAGAAATTTAGGCTGCAACAAAAAGGAAAAGAATGACATGAGTAGAATTTTGGCTGCAACACTTGGTAAATGCAGGATTTCTAACATTCTGTAGAAAGCAAACAGGGTACAGAATATCTGAAATATAATCACAAGGAGAATACTACAGCCAATGACAAACTTTTCCAGGGCTGCAGATCCCAAACTGTACTGCTGATTTCAGTAGCTTATTACATGTTCTGTTGATGTGGTGCCTTCAGCTTTATTAAGCCTAAATGGCCACACATTCTTTTTAACTAGCCAGATATATTGAATATCCTAAGAACTGTAGGTCATAATTTACTACAATAATTCTAACTTACACAAAATTATCCTTCTTTTTAGTAAACACAAAGAAATCTCAGTGTCAATGTTATAGATAGTAGGGGGCTGATGGGCAGTGGGTATTAGAAGCCACTAGGGTTAGGGTTTAGGTGAATCCCCTTCTATATCAGTGTTGTAAATCCAGGCGCCTGCCCACCGACTGGGCGCCTAGGCGGCGTCCAGATTTGCAACTTGCAGCGAAAATGAGGGAGACCAGAAGAGTGGGAGAGGACAGAGAAAGGCTTGAAAGCCGGCGGCACTCAGGTCGGGCGGCTGGAGTTGAAGCGGAACCATCCGCCAGGTGCAGAAGCGGCGGCGGGGTGTAGATAGAACTGGGACTGGGAGTTAGGGTTTTAAAATTACAATAGTCTATGTTATATGGGTTGGGCCAAAAAAAAGGCTCACCTTCAAACCCTAATATTCCCGTAACCTCTTCGTCTCCCTCCGCCCTGGACTTGCCGTGCCGCCCCTCTCTGCGCTTGTGCCGCGCCGCGCAGCGCCGCCCCTCCTCTGTCCGAGCCTCGCCGCCCCATCCTCCGTTCGGTGTGCGCCGCGTCGAGGAATCCCTTCCCCTGCTCGCCGCGCCGCCCCCTCTCCTCCTCGCCACGCCACCCCTCTCCTGCTCGCCGCGCCACCTCTCCTCCTGCTCACCGTGTCGTCTCTGGTCCTCGGGTCGTCGGGCCGATAGGAAAAAGGTGTCAGTCGCTGGCCTAAGACGACTGGACGCCGTGACAAGACGCCTGAGGACGCCATGGCATCCCAGTCGGCCGACTGGACCGCTCCAGGCGAGGCGATGTGTCATGGCGTCCGTTGTGGAGCGACTAGATGCCTAGGCGACGCCTGGACAACACTGTTCTATATAAGGAGGGTGATGGTGTACTCTAGAGGGAAGCAAGAAGAAATATATGAGTTATCTAGATTCATAACAATTGATATCAGAGCGAGATGTAAAAGGTCTGATATTGAGTCATTTTTTTATTTTTAGTCATGTAGTCGAGTCATGTAATCCAACAATACACCTCGACTGCAGCTTGAGGACGAGCTGCTAGAAAAGGAGGGGTGTAATGTCACGGATAGTAGTGGGCCTGATGGGTCGTGGGTATTAGAAGCCACTAGGTTTAGGGTTTAGGTGAATCCCCTTCTATATAAGGAGAGTGATGGTGTACTCTAGAGGGAAGCAAGAAGAAATATATGAGTTATCTTGATTCATAACAGTCAAACTATCAATTCACTCTGCCATACTATATAAAAAGTACAACGACAAATGTACGTAAAATGCAGAAGCACAGACTGCCTCAAGCTAACCTAATGGTAAAGGTTGAACACAATGTACAAAAGTATTTGTACATATAGCAATTTACACTCTCTTCTGTTAAGCTACTATGCGTTGACCGGTTGCACCCAAAAGCTTAAGCTGATGGGAAAGAGTAGACAATTCACTTATACACTCCAACACTCCTCACGTGAGGCTCCATCGGGCCTCAAACGTGGAAATAGGAGTGCGCTTGCACCTGCCAGGATTCGAATTTGAGAACTGTGGCTCTGATATCATGTTAAGCTACTATGCGCTGACCGGTTGCACCTCAAAGCTTAAGCTGATGGGAAAGAGTAGGCAATTCAATTACACACTCCAAAACCTTCCCCATACCCCATGATGTGTGGGAGCTTTCAGCACTGCGTAGGCTCCCTTATATAACAATTCTCACATAAATTAAAAGCATATGGGGTAAATTGTCAAGATTCAGTGGTGGAAATTTTTCACCAAAACAAGTTAGGCATGCAAACAGTGACAGTTAACCTAAATGGCTAAATTACATAATTATATAGTGAATAAAACATTTACAAGTCAAAAAATACAGCAACAATATGGTAGGAGCTTAAGAACAATGAATCTTAAATACAAGCCCCACAAGAAGATGCTCATAATGATATACCTCTAAGAAGCTCGGGCTCATTGTAACTGTAGAAAACAAATCCACAGTATCTCCCAAACTTAAAGTCACACAGTTCGCCAAAGATGAGGCAAGTAAATCAGCTGGTATTTTACCCCAGGAACATTTCCCTTCAAGCTCTGTTAAAAAGAATGGCATGGATCATCACTTAGTCCATTCAACAGGAAATATAACCTACAGCTGGTGTGGACTTTTAACAGCCTGCATAGTTATTAATTAATGATTTGTTTTTAAAATGCAACTATTGAACTATATACATTTTTTGAAAATGAGGATCCTCTCGAGACAAAAAAATACTAATCCAATTACTTATAAAGATATGGCCTAGCAATACAATGGCCCTGATGGAAAAGTAATCATGTTATGTCTGGATATTTGCTCTATATGGATACTCTACAGGTAGTCCTGGTGCAATAGTGTGAATAAAAGAATTAGGATATGAGAAGCCTATTAGATCATCCACATAAAACACAAAGAAGCAATGTGCTGTTGCCAAAAACAACAAATGTCCTATCAACTAGCATATAAATCATTTCTGCCACTAAATGCCACGGTGCATATCATTTAAGCTGTAAGTGAGATGGATATGGAAATTTTATAGGTAATAAATGTGTAGTCCCCTAATTACTACTACCTCCAGATTCAATGATGATGCCCAGACAACATTTTTAGTTCATTTTTAAGGAAAGTCCTAACGTCATCAATTAAAAAAACTGAGTGAGTATTGTATTAAGATAACTATGCTGTCCCATGAAAGAAGTAATATATTGTGGCAAAGGCTGATATGTCAATATGGACTTACTTTGGACAGAAGGACCTGTCACATCGTTCTGAGAGCAGTTATCTCCAGCAATAGTTTGTCCGACTTGCCCTATAGAAATAAAGGAAAACTCAGAGAGCACGAACGAAAAGGACAAATACTTACATTGGAGGTGCACTGTACCACAGCTGATAAGGATAATGTTAAGGTTACAATCGCAAGCATTGCAGGTTGACAAATTCATCATGTCAGGAATGATGAATGTGGCTTCACTGTTGTCTTTATTTCCAAATTCGCTAAACGAAGTAAGCAAACAAACCCGACTAAACCGGTATATGGGAGTGTGCTGCAAAATCACACCACAAAGCATAATGAAATTACTTGGCCGACTATCTTTCAAACCCATCATTCATTTCACAAATTAAAAGAGGGGCTACACTTACCCCTTCAAGCGAGATATTACTTGTAGGTCTAGCTAATAGAACATAAAGAGGAAAGATATTCTGTGCTTGCGATTTTGTATTTGTATTTCCAGAAAGTGATACGGTTATCTGAATCCTGCAATGATACAGACATATTGTAAAACACAGGCCAACAGTTGCAATAAAAAAATTAGAGTGATGCACACCAATATCAATAGATTACAGCCGAGGCAAATAATGTGTTTTTATCTTTCTGACCATGGAAAATTATAAGTCATAAAAATCCAAATCAGAACAGTGGTTGGATTATTGCTCAAGCTTCCCTGCTCAAGAACCTTGTGACATGTTTTTGTCTTTAGTGGCAAAACCACAAATTTTTTGTAACTTTATGTAAAAGACTAATTTCAACCAATCATGTTGCTTTAGCTGCTGGGGTATTCAGAACGGGAAAATACTAAAGATTTTCTGTATGATCACATAAATCGCTATAGCTCCCACCATGTGGCTTCAAAAGAAAGATCAATTCTACAAGCTTTGGAACTAGAAATCTAGCTCATATTTAATATGTACATAGTTTTCGAATTCAGAAAAAAAAAAGAGAGAAAACAAAAGAATAATGATATGACTCCACGTAATTTTACTGATAGCAACGACAAAACTCGTGAGTACCAATGAGACTAGTAATATAAATTGGAAGTTTGGAATAGGACGAGCTCAGTTGGTTAAGGGTGTGGATATACACCTCAATCACCCATGTTCAAGCCCTCTTCAATGCAAATTTAGGCGCTGTTTCTTCTTATTTACAATGTCATCTAGCCCCCGCTAGGTTGGCGAGCTTTAACTAGCAACCCAAATCCCTGAATTAGTAATTTGTGCCCTTGGCGCTGTGCATGCATGGTTGCACCCACACCAAGACATTGAATAAACAGGAAGTACCAAATCTGTTCTTGAGGTGTTGAACCCAGGATGGAATAATATGTGTATAGGTTGACAATGCTTAAAGATATGACTTCTCATTTGCAGGCCAAACCTCTTTTTCCGTCGTGCGTGTATCTTGTAAAGGAGGTTCCTTTGGATAAAAAGGGGCTGCAAAATTCAGAGAATTGTCATTCATATCCCATAGTAGTATAGTACTTGCATGTAATAGTTGGCAAGTATGCACTAAAAGGTGAATGATGACAAAAGTAACTGTAAGGTAATATTTACATTTTCAATGGCCCTCCGTTGAATAATATTGTACAACTCAACTGGCTTGCAATACAAGGCAAAACTTTCCTCTGCAGCAAGTTCCTCATCTGGAGACAATCGAGCTGTCGAGTGCTGGAGGCACATCTTGGATGTGGACCTGTGGTAACTAAATGCAAATCCAACGTTTCTGCATAGAAGTACAGCTGGCATAAAAATAAAATCCATCTCATTTCACTTTAAGACAACAGAAAAAAAAACATGAAATAGCTGTCGTGCATATCTATGAAGCGGTTCAGTTATATATACAAAACAAATCTCAACTTGTTTCTAGAAATCACCCAAGTTTCATAACGCATATATTTCCAGTAAGTAGTCATTATCACCTCCCGAATATTTCCATCTACCATCAAGAGTTTTTTACTATGGCCTAAACACAACCTACCATATTGTGCGTTGAAATGCACTACCCAACTATCCAAATTATGCATATATACAGTCTCACTGGATACATTAATGATCCGACAATTAGACACCCTCTGTTGAGATAATCTAGTTTTCTAGAAGATAGAGGGGCGTCCAAATCCGGACACACGTAGAGTTGTTAGAGATAGAGTCCTAAATCAAGTTGAGAGTAGTTTAAAAGAGTATAGCTCGTATTTAGGGAGGAGATTATCTGTAAAAGGATCTATAGAAGGCCGGGAATACCAAAGGAATAGACGAGAAATTAACCCCGGAACTCCAACACTTGGTATTCAGAGCGAGGTCGGGATCGGGACGTACTTCTCGGATGCCGATTTGGGCGGCCACGAGGCGAACCGACGCGGATCCGGCGAGGTTCAGTGCTGCTCGGCAGCAGGCAGAATCCAGCATGGACAGAGGCGGTGCTCGCAGGAGGTGCGGGTCCGACGACTCGCGTCCGGGAAAGGTGGATCCAGCGGCGGCTTCTTGACTTCGGCGCGCGACGAGAACAACGGCTTGGGGTCAGCCGGCGGCGCAGTGGTGGTGAGGAGAAGAACCCTAATTCAGGGAAAAAAAATATCTGGATACGGTATGCAGAAGTGCATACCCACTTACGATTGTGACACGTGTCTCCTCATAAAAATCGAAGCGTCTATCAAGCGCGCTCTCCTCACCTGCGCATCTGCGGCCGATGAGCCGTTCGGTCGGCTCCGCTCCGCTTTATTTTAATCTTGGCTCCACTTGTTTTGTTTCCGGCCGAGTAACAATCGCGGAAAAAAATCCTACATATTGATGCACGCGTGGAAGGAACGATTAATTCCGGCCGAGGGCCCGAGGTAGGTGACGATCGATTCAGTTTCCAACAGCCTGCCATGATGGATATAGCTCCTCTGCCTCTGTAAGCGCAGCTTCAAGAGATATGCCCTGCATCTAGCCCCAATAGATCTGCATCAGCGACGCTCAATCGTTCTGCATCCTTGATGATCGCCGCAAGCTTCCACTGCATCCGAAGAAAGAAACAGAGCGGTGGCTGGACACTCCATGATACTTACCGGCGATGCTAGCAGCGCTCGATCTTCCGTTCACCATTCGATCTTATGTCCTTCTGTGACACCAAGGTGCGGTGGTAGACCAGGATGAAAGTCATGATGGTGACGTTGATGAAGGTCTGCAGCGCCGCTGGCGTCATGCGCAGCGTCGCGCCGATCCTCCGGTCCAGCATCGCGGCCTGCTTTCTGAAGAATGTCGATGATTGCGAGAAGATCACGCAAGGTCTAGTTGCGCCGATGGAAGCCAAGCCGATGAAATGAGCGTGATTCCAACGATGGAAGCCGCGCAAGGTCATGCGGTCACGGACGGTGATGTGAGTTCGATCTGCCTACGTGGCAAGATCTCCGTCCGGTATGCACGAGAGAGCCCGTGCGTACCGGGAGCAAAGAATTTTTTTCCCTAATTCTGGCTCAAGAGAGAAAGTCAAATAACTGGACCTAGGGTCACGTGGGTTGAGTACCCTTTGTTGGACCGCAGTCTAAGGAAGTTTTGCTAGGTACATCCAAGGTGTACCAAAGCTCTACGCTTCAATTGTTAGGAGTACCCAGGAGGTGTACGCGAGATATGGAGAGTAAAATGGTGCTCCAATATCTCATGCTAACAAAAACCAACTATTTAGCATGAGCTATTAAGATGGAGGTGTTTTTAAGGCGCAGAGTGTATGGAAAGTTCTGGATACGAAAAAAGAAGACAATGTTAATCCAAAAATAGATCAGTTGGCTCTTGCAGTCATCTATCAGGCTATTGATGAAGACACACTCATGAGAATATTGGAGAAGAAGACAGGAAAGGATGCTTGGGAGATGATTAAGACAAAATTCTTGGGTGAAGAATATGTGATGGAAGCAAGGATTCAAACTCTCCCGAACGAACTTGATGTATTGCTCATGAATGGGGGAGACTCCATCGACAACTTTGCCACAAGAGTGATTATAATTGTCACAAAGATATGTGATCTTGGTGGATAAGTTGGAAAAAGTTATATCATGAAGAAATTGTTACGTGCTCTGCCTTCTAAATTTCTTCATATTGCATCTACTATTGCGCAATTTGTTGATTTGAAGACTATAAATATAAAGGAACTAGTTGGCAGCTCAAGGCGTGTGAAGAATGAGTGAATAGCTTCAACAACCAAGAGCATGAAGAAAAACTCTATTTAACAAGGGAAGGGTGGAAGACAAGAGAGAGAATGATGAAGAGAAGATTCTTTTGACGAAGGAGTGGAAAGCAAAAGAGGCAAAAGAGAGAAAGAAGAAGAAAATAGACAAGTTGAAGGTTTGGTGCTTCAATTGCAAAAGTTTGGACACTTTGCGAGTGAGTGTCCCAATAACGAGGAAGGTGAGAAAGCGCTTTTTGCGTCAGGAGGGAAATTATTTTGATCTCACACAAAGTAAGCTCGGGATGGATGTGTCTATCTCAGGGAGTGTAGTTGTGTCCACCCCAGGGTATAGTTGTGTCACCTAAATTCGTGCTCGGGATGAATGTGTCCATCTCAGGGGGTGTAGTTGTGTCCACTCCAAGGTGTAGTTGTGCCACCTAAAAATTAGATGTGTTCGGGATGTAGTTGTGTTCATGTTGCATCCACCTAAAGTGTGTAGGATGGAGTAGGTATGTCTCCATCGTAAGTGTGTCCTAGAAAACAAGATTAGGGGGTGTGATGAGATAATATAGTTTTCTAGAAGATAGAGGGGTGTCCAAATCCAGATGCACATAGAGTTGTTTGAGATAGAATCCTAAATCAAGTTGAGAGTAGTTTAAAAGAGTCTAGCTCGTATTTAGAGAGGAGATTATTTGTATTAGGATCTATAAAAGGTCGGGAATACCCTAGGAATAGACGAGAAATTAACCGCGGAATTCCAACATCCTCACGCTCATAAATGGCCATGGAATTAAATAACCTTGTGCGCAAGTCGCCGATGTGGACATGGAAATAAGCATGCAAGACTCAGGAGTCATAGATAAGATTTGAAAAAAAATAATTGGTGTTACACTGGTAAATAACTCAATCCATGTGCGATTAACTACACCCTCCTGCCTTGGAAACCACGCAACCACATCAAGTCAGCAGCAGTACGTGCAAATTTTGAAAGTCGCCTAGAGGGTGAGTGCATAGGCAATAAGACCTGAAATGACTTAATCAAACGAGATTAATACATTGAGGCCGGACTTGTCTGGACAGGGCCGGACTAGTCCGATCAGCACAGGGTGAAAGCCTAAAAACTTGTATTCTACAAGATATTTGCGGAATTTTAGTTCACCCGAGTTGTAAGCAATGTGTGGTAACTTAGTTCAACCAAGATTGACAAGTTGAAGCTCTAAGATTGCAAGATTCTGACAATGATCAATAATGAGCAATATGGACAATGAGAACCCTAATAGCACTAGTGATCACTAAAAGTAAAAGACAAGTGAGACAAGATTTTTCCTGTGGTTCAGCTCCACAAAGAAGCTTACATCCACGTTGAGAAGTCCGCACAAGGATCGGATCTCACTTGACCCTTCTCTCACCAAGCCACCACGAAAGTCGGTTTGGATTCCACTATATCAAGGGTAATCACAAAGTTTGATTTGGGGCTGCTCACAAGTTGAGGCTCCCACGAATCAATACAATGAGAAGCACACAAGCTCAACTCACACAATCCACAAAACATAACACAATGTGCAACAGATCAAACCGAGAGCCAAAGCGCGATGATCTTTCTTTACTCTCCTCTCCAAACCCTAATCTCTTCAAGATTTGCTATTAAAAAGTTAATAGGACGAGTAGAAGTCTTTGGAAGGCTCTAGGATGCTTGTGGCGGCACTAGGGTTCAAGACTTTTTCAAATGAGGTCGGGGGTCCCCTTTTTATAGGGGTCACGAGCCCCTTCCACTGACCTCAGCAGAAGGGCAGACTAGTTTGGCCTCTGACCCCGGACTAGTCCAGCCCTATGGGACCACTGACCTCTGGTCAGATCCGACAATTGCCACACTAAGCGACATCGTCACGCTACCCGCCAAATTTCCAAATTCAAACGGTCATTGGACAATGGACTAGTCTGGTCCAAAACAGACTAGTCCGAAGTGGAACATAACCGTTTGGTCCGTCCCAAAACGGACTCTTCTGGGTTGGTCCTGACTAGTCCGGCCAGAGGGGCGGACTAGTCCAGCCCTTTAGGGTTTCTCTCGGTTTATCTCATCAAGTCTCAAATGGACTGGTCCGTACTCAAACAGACAAGTTCGAACTTTTTCAGAAAGCTTTAGTCTGTCCAAAAATGGACAAGTCCGGTCTTCCAGGACTTAGCTCTATTTTCACTAGGAATCACTCCAGAGACGTTTGGTCCATCTGAAAACAAACTTATCTGCCTTGCTGGACTAGTCCGGCCTTGAAGCCCGGACTAGTTCGGCATACTAGGGTTTTTTCTCATTTTGGCTTCTCACTTAGGTTTTTCTATAAACCACCGCTTTGAGCCCTCTAGAATGATATCATTTCACATGATACATCCATCCTCTCACATGACACGGCTCATATAAGCTCAACACCATAGAAACCCTTGTTTCTACGATTGAGTCCTTGACGCCCATTTTATCTTTTTCCTTTTTGAGGGTTTTCATCTCATTTCAATTCTTGTACCTGTGCTTAAGATCACTTTAGCTCATTAGCCTCTTAATTGTCATCATCAATCATCCAAAACCCACGGGGATGCCTAGATACACTTTCAATCCCCCCCTTTTTGGTGATTAATAACAACACATTAAGACTTCAACAACAAGGATAATAATTTGTTTTCATAACATGTATTTGTATGAGTGACTCCCCCTCAATGTATGCATCATGAGTAAGAGAGATTGAGAGAGTTAAGTGATGTGTTCATAAAGTGTTATAAAACAACGATTATGCAAGGTAAACATGTAAATGAGGCAACACATCATAAATTTAGGCAACATGAGTACATAGATTAAGTCTTACAATACAACTTGAAGTGAGAGTTTAAAACATAAGTCCTTAATAGATCAAATACTCCTTCATAGCATTTATCCCAACAAACTCTCCCTAGTCTCTCCCCTCTAATCTCTCCTCTTTGGCATCAAGACACCAAGAAGGAAAAGAGAAAGAAAAAGGAAGGAAAGAGAAGGTCCTAAAAGCTACTATTCATCATCATCGTCAGCATCGGCGTCGTCGCCTTGGTGCCTGCTATCACTTTTCGTGGCCTCCGGATCAATGTAAGCGTCATCATCGGACGGGGCCGCGGTGGAGATGCCAGCTTCACCGAATTGAGCAAGCTCATCGACGGTGAACTCCGGGAAGGGTGTGATCTCCCCATCACTCTCCTCGGCGGGAGACATGGGGTTGTCCAACTTGTCGCGCACCGCCTTAAGATACTTCTCTTGGTGACGCTCCATGTCACGTTGCCAAACCTCTGTCTTTCGGGAAGAGGTGAATAATGCTTTGAAGCATTTGAAGAAGCCACTCGATGATGAAGGAGGAGGTGGAGGAGGTGAAGGCACAAAGTGCGAGGAAGAAGCGGGAGGATCCGCATTCTTCCTACGAGGGGCAGCCGGCTTTGGAGGAGGAATCTGAGGACGGAGCCTCCTATGGATGATATTCTTCTTGAAGTTGAGCCCCGAGACTTTCTCGATCATATACATGATGTATGGAGCATATCCACATGATTGATTAGGAGTGTGTGAGATGTTGAAGATGTCATTAAAGATGTAGTCCACCACATTGAAGCGGACATCTCCATCAATCAGCACCATCAAGTGCCTTAACTTGCCTTGAATGATCCCCGCATCTCCATCCTTGGGGGAAATGGTCTTCCTGAGGACCCGGATGAGCAAACTATAGAAAGGATTGATATTTCTGATGTGCCCGACCTCAAACTGTGCATGACTTGGGTACATGTACTCCAGGGTGTCCCGATCAACCGACTTCAGATTTGAAATGATAAGCTCATTATCCAGTTGGTCCTCCAAGTCAAGCAACTGAGCAAACTCCCAATAGGTGGTGGAGTATTGTTCGCCATGAGTCATCCAGGTGATCTGGCGATCCCTATTAGTGTGGAAGTAGACTGTAGAGTATAATTGGGCAATTACTTCCACATTCCAGTCATACTGAAAAGCTAGGAGCTTCTTCAGACCATGGCGCTCCACGACCTCAATCACATCAGTGAAGGCTTGATGATCCTTCTTAGCCATGTAATCCCAGTCTATCCACTGAGCATCGGTGACTGGAGTTTGCTTGGACATATAGACCGTTCGATAGTAGTCACAGTGGAAGTCACACAAGAAACGGGGATCCACTGTGCTCCTCTCCCTGTGGTAGACATTGATCTTCCTCAGCTTCCTTGCTTTCTCAGCCCCTTTGCCCTTGAAGATGTTGGCATAAAAGGCAGCTGCATGGTTTGGGTTCTGTGCAGGAGATGACATCTTCAACGGGCCAATAGGCTGAGAGGCTCCCTTTGTTGCCTTGCTTGCAGCCTTCTTGGCAACAATCACCCTTTTCTTGGTTGCAGCCTCCACTGGGGCCTTGCCTTTATCCTTGGAGGTCCTCGCCCCTGGGTTCTAGCTTGTTCACCCAAAGTCACAAGTCTCTTTTTCCTTGGGGCTGCCTCGGCGGCAACATAGTTGTGAGCTTCTCACTGCGTCTTCTTTGCTCTCTTGGATTCAAAGTAGGCAGCAGTCATTTCCTGCTCCTCGCGCCTCCGGCGATAAAGAGCTTGCCTTCCCGCTTCAGCCTTGGAGTCGGAGAGCGGAACGTACTCGGAATCTGACATGGTTGCTGATAAGAGACGAAGGTGAAAGTGTATGAGTCCAAGGAAGTTAAGATGGAGTGATATAATTGCCAAAATCGATCAAGTTTAGGGTTTTCACTGTGTAACCCAGACTTGTCCGCCCAGGGGTCGGACTAGTCCGCACAAAGTTGGACTCGTCCGCCCTGAGGCTGGACTAGTCTGGTTCACACAACAAGAACCCTAATCTAGAGAAATTTAGCAAAAAATACGGATCCTACCACCAAAATTGAGGTACATAATCACAATGAGGTGTATAACAACTTTTTTGAAGAGGTTTATACCAAAAGACCTAAAAGAATTGAGATTTGAATGATTTGGGGTTAGGTCAAGAATACCTCTTCAAATCTTCAAATCGAGGAAATGTGGATGAAGAATCGGTCTCTGATGCTTGGGGAATAGTTCCCTAACACCTTAGGGCTTCAATCCATGGATTGGAATCGAGATTTAATGGTGGGAATTGAAAATCGTCAATTTGGGGCGGTTTTCGAGCGTTAGAAGTGAGAGAGAGGGAGAGTGGAGTGAAGAGGAGAGGTCGAGAGGTCCCTGGGGAGGTTAAGTCCCCAAGGGCCGGACTAGTCCGATCGGGTACCCAGACTTGTCCGGCCTCCGGACTGGGTCCGAACAACTTGAACCACCAGACTAGTCGGGTCTGTTGGGGTGGACTAGTCTGGTCCTAAGACCTAGAACTCCTATATATCGAGTTTTCAGTGGAGATTTAATCCTTTTGGACTAGATTTCACAAAAGATCTTTGTAAACATGGTCAGTAAGCAGTCAATAATCAAACTATGACCATAATTCACAAAGTTTCAATAATTTCAAAATAATTTGTAGAAAATAGAGGAGGATGAGTTTTTCGCAAGCATGTGTGAATTTTGAATATAACAATCAGATTAGCAAGACTTAAGCCATATTTTGAGAATCTAGAATATTTAGCTCACTCCTAAGTTCACAAAATCTTTTCTCATCTAGGGGCTTGGTAAAGATATCAGCCAATTGTTTTTCGGTTCTCACATGGGAAATTGCAATGTCTCCTTTGATGGAGTGATGTCTCAAGAAATGGTGGCGAACATCGATGTGCTTGGTCCTTGAGTATTCAACTGGATTGTGGGCTATTTTGATGGCACTCTCATTGTCACATAGGAGAGGGATATGGCGCAAGTTTATGCCATAGTCCCTAAGAGTTTGTCGCATCCAAAAAAGTTGTGCACAACAACTTCCGGCCGCGACATATTCCGCTTCGGCCGTGGAAAGTGCAATGGAATTTTGTTTTTTCTGAGGACCAAGACACTAGAGATCTACCAAGAAATTGGAAAGTTCTCGATGTGCTCTTCCTATCAACTTTGCACCCCGTATAGTCCGCATCGGAATATCCAATGAGGTTGAACTTGGAGCCTTTGGGGTACCAAAGTCCTAGGCTTGGTGTGTGAACCAAATATCTAAGAATTCTCTTAACGACGATCAAATGACACACCTTTGGAGCGGCTTGAAATCTAGCACACATACACACACTAAGCATGATATCTGGCCTAGATGCACATAAGTAAAGTAATGAACCTATCATGGAGCGATATACCTTTTGGTCCACACTTGGACCATCTTCATTAAGATCGAGATGCCCATTGGTTGCCATAGGAGTCTTGATGGGTTTGGCCTTGTCCATGTCAAACTTCTTGAGTATGTCTTGTGTGTACTTAGTTTGACTAATGTTGTGCCTTCCTTGAGTTGCTTCACTTGAAATCCTAGGAAGAACTTCAATTCCCCCATCATGGACATCTCAAATCTCTCGATCATTATCTCGTAAAACTCATCACAAAAAGCTTTGTTAGTAGAACCAAATATAATGTCATCGACATATATTTGACAAACAAACAAATCGTCATTAAAATGCTTAGTGAACAAAGTGTAATCCGCCTTCCCAATTTTGAAACCACCCTGAGTTGGAAAGTCTCTAAGACACCCATACCAAGCTCTAGGAGCTTGTTTGAGACCATAGAGAGCCTTACACAATTTGCATACATGATTAGGAAATTCTTCATTTTTAAAACTGGGGGTTGCTCCACATACACCTCTTCCTTGATTGGACCATTGAGGAATGCACTCTTGACGTCCATCTGATATAGATTAAAATCATGGTGAGTAACAAAGGCAAGTAATATACAAATTGATTTAAGTCTAGCTACGGGAGCAAAAGTTTCTTCGAAATCCAAACCTTTGACTTGTGAATACCCTTTGGCCACAAGTCGTGCCTTGTTTCTTGTAACCACCCTATGCTCATATTGTTTGTTGTGGAACACCCACTTGGTGCCTACAACATTCGCATTATGCCTCTTTACGAGCTCCCATACTTGATTTCTTTCAAAGTTGTTGAGCTCTTCTTGCATAGCCATCACCCAATCCGGATCTCGTAGTGCTTCTTCAACCTTATGAGGCTCCAAGGAAGAAACAAAAGAGTAATATTCACAAAAGTTTGCAACACGAGATCGAGTGATTACCCCCTTGGAGATGTCTCCAAGTATATTGTCAACGGGATGGTCCCGTTGAACGCTTTGGTGCACTCTTGGGTGAGGTGCTTGAGGTCTTGAGTATTCATTTTCATCTTCATTGTCTCCCCCTTGATCGATGCCTCCATTTTCATCTTTTTGAGATGCATCTTGGGAAACTTGATCTTGATCATGTGTAGGATGGTCACTTGAGTGTTGAGGTTGTTCTTGTGGTCGTATGTCTCCAAGTGTCATCCTTCATATCATCACTTGTGGAGCTTCTTCTTGATCTAGCATATGACGATCAACTTGCTCCGCTTGGGAGCCATTAGTCTCATCGAACACTACGTCACGTGCTACTTCAACAATTCTGGAGGATTTGTTAAAGACATGATAGGCGTAAGTGTTTGAGTCATATCCAAGCAAGAAATCCTCATCGGACTTAGAAGCGAGCTTCGAAGTCCTAGGCTTCTTGTTAAGAATGTAGCATTTGCTCCCAAAAACATGAAAGTAAGAAATATTGGGATTCTTACCGGTTACAAGCTCATACAACGTCTTCTTAAGTATGCGGTGAAGATACAACCGATTTATGGCATGGCAAGCGGTGTTGACCGCCTCTGCCCAAAACCGGTCCAACGTCTTGTACTCATCAAGCATGGTTCTTGATATTTCAATTAGAGTCCTATTCTTCCTCTCGGCTACCCCATTTTGTTGAGGGGAGTAGGGGGCTGAGAACTCATGCTTGATGCCTTCTTCATCCAAAAATTCTTCAACTTGAGTATTCTTAAATTCGGTACCGTTGTCACTCCTTATGGTCTTGATACTCAAGGAGAACTCATTTTGAGCTCTCTTCAAGTATCTCTTGAGGACATCTTGAGTCTCGCTCTTGTCATGCAAAAAGAATACCCAAGTGAAACGTGAAAAGTTATCAACAATAACAAGACCATATTTGTTACCACCAATACTAATGTAGGCGATTGGACCGAAGAGATCCATGTGTAGAAGCTCCAATGATCTTGATGTTGTCATAATGTTCTTGGATGGATGTGGTGCTCCAACTTGCTTTCTGGCTTGGCATGCGACATGGTCTATCCTTTTTAAACACAACATTCTTTAAACCACGAATATGCTCACCCTTAAGGAGTTTTTGCAAATTCCTCATCCCAACATGGGCTAGCCTTCTATGCCAAAGTCATCCCATGTTAGTTTTTGCAATTAAGCATGTATCATGTTGGGATTTATCCGCGGAGAAATCCACAAGATAGAGCTTTCCCTCGAGTACACCCTTAAAAGCAATTGAGTTCTCCTTGTGACGGTCACACCCTCATTAGTGAATAAACAGTTATAACCTTTGTCACATAGTTGTGATATGGACAAGATGTTATAATCTAGTGAATCAACATGTAAAACATTTGAAAGTGTATGATTAGGGGATATAGCAATTTTACCACTACCAAGGATTTTCCTTGGCTATTGTCCCAAAGTAGATTTCTTCACTTGGATATTCATTTTGCTCATACTCCACAAACATCTTCCTCTCTCCGGTCATATGATTGGTGCATCCACTATCAAGAACCCACTTGGTTCCACCGAAGGAGTATGCCTACAAGAAAGATTTAAGCATTGGCTTTAGGTACCCAAGCGACGTTGGGTCCTTTGGTGTTAGTCACAAGACACTTAGGCACTCACACACAAGGTTTGGGACTCTTGCGGTGTGGCCCAACATATCTGGCATAAATTTACCAAACTTGTTCCTTAATAACACATATGAAGCATCAAAATCATGGAACAAAGGATGAGGTTCTTTCTTAGGCATTTTATGAGATGTAGCAACATTCTTCCCTTTATGGTTGTATGAGCCTCCTTTGACAAAAACAATCAAGTCTTTGCCATTCTTGGGAGTTTTGGCGTTTTGCCTCATCTCCCTAGAATAACCAAGACCATCCTTGACAAGGAGATGTCTTGTGTTGGTATATGCACTACGTGTATATGTCACCTTCTCCTTGTCAAAGATGCCACCCTTTGGTGCTTGATTGGTTTGTGCCAACTTAAGCTCATCTTTAAGCTTTATGATCAAGTTTGAGCATTTACATGGTTGAGATGCTTCGGATTTAACATTTGTGGAGGATGAGCTTGTAGAGGAAGAAGGTGCATTGACCTTGAGAGACTTTACTTGTGTCTCAAGAATCTTGTTAGCTTGTGTCAAACCAACAAGTTCATCCTTGAGCACAATTGTAGTGTTCTCAAGGTTTGAGAAAGTTTCCTTGCTCAAAGCGAGTTCACGCTCAAGTGTCTTGCTTCTTTCTCTTTCAAGCTCCAAGAGCTCCTCAACCTCTTGACATCTCTTCTTTTGTTGGATGAGCATGTCCTCTTGACGGTTGATGAGCTCTTCCTTCTCAAATATTTCCTCCGTCAACAATCTCAATCTTTTCAGAGTACTTTTACTCATGTCTTTAAGCATATGTTCATTCTCACTACTACTATATAAATCATCATGAGAAGAAATTGAAGAAGGGGATTTAGATTTGACCTTCTTTCTTCCCTCCTTGGCCATGAGACAAGTTGGCCTTGAAGTCTCCAAGTTCGGGAAGAGCTTGTTCTCCGTAGTTATCTTCCTCATGGCAATTGTTGCTATCTCTTCTTCTTCATCGGAGGGGGATTCCTCATTTGAATCTCACTTCTTTCCAAGGTGGGCATGTCCAGGTTGTTTCTTCTTCTTGAAGTACTTCTTCTCTTTGGACTTGCCCTCCTTCTTCTTCTTGTTTTCCTCATGTGGACAATCCACAATGAAGTGGCCATACTCCCCACAATTGTAGCAAGCCCTCTTTGATCTTGTCTTGGGCTTGTCTTTGCTCTTGCTTTTATGGTGGTAGCTCTCCCTCCTTCTTCTAAACATCCTCTTGAAGTTGTTGATGAAGAGTGTCTCTTCCTCATCGGTGTCGGGGCTCTCTTCATCACTCTCTACTTTTTCTTGTGATCTTGAGGATGTTTCTTTGAATGCAACATCCATTTTCTTTGAGGAGGAAAGATTTTATAGATCGTTGTAGAACATAGCTTCTTGCTCCATCGTCTCATGGTTGATGATTCTCCCTAGCACTTCTTCGGGAGTCATCTTGTGGAAGCCCGGGCTCTCACGAATTATGAGCAAAGAGTGACGTTTCGAGGCATGAATGCTCGAATCATCCTCTTTACCACCTCGTGGTCGGTCCACCGGGTGCTTCCATGTGACCGACTCTTGTTGATAAGAGTTTTGAGGCGGTCGTACATGTCTTGGGGAGATTCACCATCCATGATGGTAAACCTCCCAAGCTCTCCTTCGATCATCTCGATCTTCGCCTCCTTAATGACGCGGTTGCCTCATGCGCTGTCTTGAGGATATCCCATATCTCCTTGGCAACCTCCAACCCCTCGATGCGGTTGAACGCCTCTCGAGTCAAAGAAGAGGTAATTACTCCAACAGCTTGAGCATGGCGATGGAGAAGTACGACTTGCTCCGGAGTGATGTCTTCCTCATTCTTCGGTAGATGTACACCTACCATAACAATTTGCCACAAACTAGGGTTTAAGGAAATGAGGTTCATCTTCATATTATGCTTCCACATAGAGTAATCATTTCCATCAAACTGAGGAGGTTTGCCAATGGGAATAGACAAATAATGATTGCTCGCGGTGAGTTGTTCATAATTATAAGGATACCGAGAGTAGTCTTGTGAACTACCCCCGTTGTCGATGTTGGTTGGAGCTATTGGCTTGATCTCCTTTTTGGTCACATTGTGTGACACCCGGTTCCGAATATGAACCAAGCGTAACGCATATGTGTGCCCAGGATGTTCAACACACATACACGAGTGATTCACAAATGATAAACAGAATTTAACCACGTCTTAACTAATAAATAAGTACTTTATTACAATAATCCAATAGTTCACGAATAATAAAACTCTAAATAATTGCAGCGGAAAATAAACTAAACAGCACGACTCCAATCCACAGGCAATTGACGACGGTACGCAACCTAGTACTCCACGTGATCCTCAGGGTACTCCCAATTGTCTCCAGTAGCTGTTGGGGGGGATTGCAAGGGTGAGTACATGTCGTACTCAGCAAGTGTGGAAAATATGACATGTGGCTTATTCAAACGACGAATGTAATAAATGGCTAAGTGCTGAAAAGTACAGTAAAACATTTGAAAAGCATTATACTATGTCTATGTGAAACAAATCCCATCATAACCATCATATTAATCAAAATATAAACCATATCCAATTATTGCCAACATTACCATTATCCATGTCCAATTACCATTACTCAAATTCATATCCATGACCATAATCCGTAAACCATAACCATTACCAGACCATAACCATCCCAAATCCCAATTCCAACTCTAATCATGTAGGTCATCCAGGCGCTCATAACCGGGAGCACGGCTATCATGATAGTTTTAAACACTCTGCAGAGGTTGTACCACTTTACCCACATGTTTGTGATTTTATCACCTTTCGATGACTAAGAAACCTCCATTGTGCCATCTCACACTTCCGTAGGTGTGTGGCCAAGAGATCACAAAATAGCCTTTCAAAAGGGACTACTAGTATGTACGAGCCCACTAAGGTTTCACCCGCAGGCTTGAATCTCTATTCTCCCACCCACGGGCCCCCTCGTGTGCCATGCGGATCCCAGGGCAGTCCTCCTCGACTCCCATTCCCCGCGCCATCCAATGGTCCATACAATACTAGCAGCGCTCCTAATTATTCAGCTACGCCGCACCCATACTTGGCCTTGTGGTGGCACTGTTGACCTGTCATATTCTCGCATGAACCGGTCCTTAGATCTAAAGCAAGCAAACCACCATAACGTCCAACCCATTCACAAAACCATGCTTGCTTAGATCACCCATCGTATTGACCAGTTCACATTAACCATAATATCATTGATGCATAATTAATTGTGTAGTGTTGTTTGCCATCCCAATTAATTAAGCGAAGCAAAAAGGTAAAAACCCTTCCCGACTCTCTACCATAATTCCAGGTGACAAGGGTGGTCAAACAGAACTAGTAAACTTCCTACCATAGGATTCCCATCAATTTGACACAAGCATGCAAGTTCGCAAACAAAACATTTAATTTAAAATAGGATCAATATGCTTCAAGGACACTTGCCTTGCTCCGGCGGATGGGGTTGCTCAAACGCTTCGAAGTCTTGGTTTTGGAAATCCTTGTATGCGGCCTCTTGAGCACGTTCCTCTACGCGTGATCGTACATACAAAAAAACATATACAATTCAACATAATGCACACAAAATAATCAACATGCAATGACATGCATGCATGCACAGTTTAATAATTAATTTACTATGGTCGTTTATTAATTAGACGCGACTAGTTCATACGTGTTCATATGAGTTTACGGGGGTTTTAGGGTGGATTAATGCTGCTGAAAATAAAATCATGGTGCAACTAAATTCAATTTACGCCTATTAGATTCAATATGATCGCAAAAATTCGCATCGGGAACATGTCCTACCGTAGATCTGACGGCTTGACGGTCGCGGAACAATGCGACGCGTAGGCGAAATAGATGGTGCAGCAGTCCTTCGGTGGCACGACGACGGCGGCGCGATGTCGGCGACGATCTCCGGCGAACGGTGGCGCCCTCCTCTTTTTCTCCCTCTTCTTCCCCTTCTTTTTCTCTTTTTTTTTCTTCCCTGGGCGCAGCTCTCTGGACTCCCCTTTTTCCCTCTGTTCGGCGGCTGCTTCTGGCGGTGGCAGCATCGTGGCTTCGGTTCCTTTTATAGGGGCGTGGGGAGGACGATCGGTACCGACTCGGTACTGGCCGGCGCGGGATTCCCGGCACTGGAATCGGGAGCGGGGCGTTACGGCGCGGGAGGGGTCCAGCGGGAGCGGGAGTATCGGGGCGGGACGGGAAAGTTTTTCAGAGGCGGGAGCGGGATTCGGTCGGGCGGGGCGCTGAGCGGGACGGGAGGCCGGGCGGCGTCGGGAGGGTTCGGCGGAGGTGGGGCCCGGCTGCGGCGCGTGGGCGCGGGGCCAGCGCGTGGCTCGCGCGCGGACGGCCGGGGCGGGGTGCGTGGTGGGGCCTCGGGCGCGGTGCCGTACGGCGGCCGGGAGCCAGGCGCCTCGGGGCGTTGGGGCGGAGCGGGGCCGGCTCGGGGCGCGGGAGATGCCCGCTGGCTGGGCCGGCTCGGCCTGGCCAGTGGTGATTCCTTTTTTTATAACTTATTATATTATATATATATATTTTATATATTATTAATATTATATATTTATTATTTATTATTTATTATTTTTATAACATATATTATTAATATTTTTCTACTTTTATATATTGTTATATATATTATTTATATATATTATTATTATTATTTTTATACTTATTCCCTATTACAAGTTTTAGGCTATAATTATTGTTTTCTTTTTCTTCTTTTGCTACACATATTTGTATATGTATATGTTTTATTATTTTCTTTTATTCTACTAGTGTTTAATGCATGACCATGTATGCAATGCATGATGCGAAAATTTAGGGTGTTACAAACCTACCCCCCTTAAAGTGAATCTCGCCCTCGAGATTCGATAGCGTGGGGAAAAGATGAGGGAATTCTGCCTTCAGGTCTTCTTCACGTTCTCATGTAGCTTCGGCTTCCGTATGGTGTTTCCATTGCACTTTGCACCAACGGATCCTCTTATTTCTCGTGACTCTTTCCTTTATGTCCAAAATTTTGATAGGTTGCTCGACATAGGACAAATCCTCCTGAAGTTCTAACTCGTCCATCGACACTTGTTCTTCCGGTACCCTGAGACACTTCTTGAGTTGAGAGACGTGAAACACGTCGTGTACATCGGAGAGATACGTCGGCAGCTCAAGTCGATATGCCACTTCTCCTCGCTTGTCCAGAATCTTGAATGGTCCGATGTAACGTGGTGCCAGTTTTCCTTTGACGTTAAACCGTCGTTGACCTCTGATAGGTGACACTTTGAGGTATACAAAATCTCCAACTTCAAAAGTCAAACTCCTTCGCCTATTATCAGCATAACCTTTCTGTCGAGACTGGGCAACCTTTAAGTTTTCCCGTATTATTTGGACTTGCCTTTTAGCTTCTTGTAACACGTCGGGACCAAACACTTGATTCTCTCCGATTTCATTCCAAAACAAGGGAGTCCTACACTTTCTTCCGTATAGTGCTTCATAGGGTGACATTTTCAAACTTGCTTGGTAACTATTGTTGTACGAGAATTCAACATACGGCAAACTTTTATCCCAACTTTTCCTATGCTTTAAAGCACATGCTCTTAACATGTCTTCCAAAATTTGGTTGGTCCTCTCGGTTTGTCCATCTGTTTGAGGGTGATACGCCGAACTAAAGTTTAGCCTTGTTCCCATTGCTTTATGCAATTTCTGCCAAAATCTGGAGGTAAACTGAGAACCTCTATCCGAGACTATCTTCTTCGATACTCCGTGTCGACACACAATGTGCTCCATATACAATTCTTCTAGCTTCGCGGTGGTATATGTGGTCTTGACAGGGATGAAATGAGCTGATTTTGTCAATCGATCCACAATAACCCATATTGAATCATAGCCAGACTGAGTTCGCGGTAATCCAACTATAAAGTCCATACCAATCTCTTCCCACTTCCACTCTGGAATCTTTAATGGCTGCAATAATCCTGCTGGCCTTTGATGTTCAGCTTTAACTCGTTGGCACACAGCTATGACCTTTTTCATGCTGGCCCACCAGTAGCATGTCTTTAAGTCCTTGTACATCTTCGTACAGCCAGGATGAATCGAGTAAGGCGAGTCATGTGCCTCCTTCAATATTGTTTCACGGATATGCCGGACATTAGGTACCACAATCCTCTTTCCAAGCCATAAGGTACCCTGTTCGTCCTCATCAAATCTGAATTCCCTTCCTTCTTGGGTCCTTTCCTTGATTTCCTGTATTTCCTTGTCCTTTGTGTGTCCTTCCCGTATTTCCTGCTCTAATGTTGGGTTGACTTCCATCGTTCCCATCTCATTTATGAATACAAGGTTCAACCGTTCAAACTCCTTGCATAACTCGGATGGCAGTTCTTGAACTGTGAGTTGATGACTTACTCCTTTTCGGCTCAAGGCATCGGCCACTACGTTGGCCTTCCCTGGGTGATAGTTGATTCCCACGTCATAATCCTTGATGAGCTCCAACCATCGGTGTTGCCTGAGATTCAGATCCGTTTGCGTAAATATGTACTTGAGACTCTTGTGATCTGTATAAATCTCACATCGGTGACCAAAAACATAGTGTCTCCATATCTTCAAGGCGTGTACCACGGCTGCGAGTTCAAGGTCGTGTGTAGGATAATTCAACTCATGTTTCTTTAGTTGCCTCGATGCATAAGCTACCACTTGGCCTTCTTGCATGAGCACACATCCTAATCCTTGTCTTGATGCGTCACAATACATATCAAAACTCTTGCTCACGCCCGGTAATACTAACACCGGCGCGGTTGTCAACCTTTTCTTTAACTCCTCAAAGCTATCTTGACAAGCTTGAGTCCATTGGAATGCCTTCCCTTTCATGAGTAATTTGGTCATAGGCTTGGCTATTTTGGAGAAATCCTTAATGAATCGGCGGTAGTATCCAGCCATTCCAAGGAAACTCCGAATTTCCTTGACATTCTGTGGCGGTTCCCACTTAAGCACATCTCTCACCTTTCCTGGGTCAACTGATACTCCTCCTCCAGAGATAATATGGCCTAGGAAAGAAACTTCCCGTAACCAAAACTGACATTTACTGAACTTGGCATACAATTGATGCTCCCTCAACTTCTGCAGTGTAAGCCTCAAGTGTTCCTCGTGTTCCTTCTCATCCTTCTAGTAGATCATAATATCATCGATGAACACTACAACGAACTTATCCAGATATTCCATGAAGACCTTATTCATGAGATACATAAAGTACGCAGGCACGTTTGTCAATCCAAATGACATGACGGTGTACTCATAAGATCCATATCGTGTCCGAAATGCTGTCTTGGGTATATCCGATGGTCTAATCTTCATTTAGAAGTATCCTGACCGCAAGTCGATCTTGGAGAAGATACAGGCACCCTTCATTTGGTCGAACAAATCCTCAATACGGGGCAGTGAGTACTTGTTCTTAATTGTCACTTCATTGAGAGACCTATAGTCCACACACATCCTCTGGGTTCCATCCTTTTTATCTACGAAGAGTACTGGGGCTCCCCACGGGGATGAACTTGGGCGTATAAAACCCTTCTCTAGCTGCTCTTGAATTTGCTTCTTGAGCTCTGCTAATTCCTTAGGAGGCATCCTATACGGCCTCTTAGCTATAGGTGCAGTTCCGGGTATCAACTCAATGGCAAATTCTATGTCACGATCAGGTGGCATACCTGGCAACTCATCTGGAAACACGTCCGGGTACTCGCAAATGATCGGAATGCTTTCCAATGTCACTTCTTCCACGTGATTCAGCATCGCTTTCCCTCTTGCAGGTTGGGCTGCTTCAACTTCAATGCGTGTACCATGTTCACTTGTCAACTGCACAATCCTCTCGGCGCATTGAATGACTCCATTATACTTGCTCAACTAGTCCATTCCAAGTATTATGTCTATTCCTTGGGAGTCCAATACTATGAGGTTTGCGAGAAAGTCTACCCCCCTTATTTTAATGCTTACTTTCGGACATACTATATTTGTCCTCATCTCTCCGCCAGGAGAACTTACTAGCATAGTTTGCTTCATATGAGATATAGGCAAATTGTACTTGGCAACATACTTTGATGAAATGAATGAATGAGATGCTCCTGAATCAAATAAAACAGTCGCGGGGTTGGAGTTGGCGAGAAACATACCAATCACGACGTCATCAGCTTGCTGGGCTTCCTCAGTAGAGACATGATTGACATTGCCACGAGCAAAATTCTGCTGTCCACGGTTGCCTTGTGGTGCTCCTCCATTTGGTCGCGGGTGATTTGGCCTTGGTGCATTGTTCATAGGACCATTGTTTCTCTTGGGGCATTGACTTGCAAAGTGTCCGGGTTCTCCACACGCATAGCATGTCTTACCACCCGTAGCATTAGGGAAGTTTGGGCGCAACCGGTTTTGAGCATTTGCCGCCATGTTAGGACGCGACGCAGGTGGCACAGGATTGCGAGGCGCTTGCATGGCAGGGCGTTGCTGCGGTGGCTGATTTGGGCGGGGCGGATAAGCAGTGCGGTATGCAGGAGCAGATGGGTTGTAGTGTGGTGCAGTAGGTGGTGCATAGCGGGGGCGAACATTGCTTCCTTGTTGCGGTCCATGATGTGACATCTTCCTCTTGTTGTCCTGCTCCATCTCACGAATCTTGTTCTCAACCACAATAGCCTTGTCAACCAGCTTTTGAAAGTTTGGATAATCAGTATTGAGCAACTGGACTTGAATTTCATTGTTGAGACCCCTCATAAACAGATACTGCTTCCTACTATCAGTTTTGATGTCTTTTGGAGCATATCTTGATAATTGAGTGAATTTGTTGAGATACTCACTCACACTCATCCTTCCTTGCCTGAGGTTTTCAAAATCTTGTCTCCTCAGTATCATAACTCCTTCAGGTACATAGTGGGAACGGAAACTCTGCTTAAACTCAGCCCAAGTGATTGCCTCCTGATTATCATGAGCATTGCAAAGAGCTTCCCACCAGTCAGCGGCTGCTCCAACTAGCTGATGTGATGCAAAGAGAACCTTCTCCCTATCAGTGCACTGGACAATAGCAAGTTTCTTCTCAACGGACTTCAGCCAATCCTCAGCTTCCATTGGGTCTGTGGCTTGTGCAAAGGTGGGCGGTCTGGTCCTCATGAACTCTCCCAAATGGTTGTGATGTGGCGGGGGTGGTGGTGGAGGCAGGTGGGGCTGATTGTTGTTGCCAGCTTGCAGCTGTCCCATGGTTTGTATCATGGTCTGCATGAGCTGGTTCTGCATAGCTAACAGTTGTTCAATGTTGATAGCTCCATGAGCGTGTCCCTGGTTGTTCTGAGGTACTTGATTGCGCTCCTCCTCATCGTTGGCATCCCTCTGGTTACGAGTTCTCACCATCTGTTGGCGAAAGAAAGGTGGGGACAGAAGGATTTAGAATTTGGAAAGAACGACCCAACTATATGAATCAAGGTATGTGACACTAAATAATCCTTCATTAATATAGACCTATATTATGAGGATGTGGACAATTGCCGAAGCATCCCACAAATCTCTACTAAGCACACAAGCACTCAAACAAGCACCAAACAGAAATTACAAAGATCCTAAAAGAAGTAACACAACTCAAGGTCACACAAGTATATCTACATCGCTCTTATTTAACTAATGGGGGTGTGCCTATCCTTGAGTCGTGGCATAGGTCGAGGACTACTCGTTGTCGAGCGGGAACTCATCCGGGTCCTCGTCGTCGTCGTCGTCGTCGGGGTCCTCGGGGTCCTGTGGGTCCTGGGGTGGTGAGGCAGCAGGCGGCGGTGGTGCGGTAGACGCCACACTGGAAGGCTCCTCGTCAGAGGACTCCTCAGAAGATGACTCACGCTGACCATTGCGACGGTCTGGAGAGTCTGGGGTCCACATCGGGGTGTCGGACGCGTAGTCGTCCGGGTCCTCGTCGGTGATCCGACGATACCTCCTGATTATCGCCTCGTGGCGCTGGGCGAGGTCACGTCCATCCTGAATCTCCTGCTGCGCCCTCTGAAGTCGGGCACTCAGCTGGGTCACGTCGTCAACAGTCTGACGAGACTGCGGGAGGTCCAGGGGTCCCTCCACGTGCCTGGAGACGAAGCGCGCAGTGCCATTGGGACGCTGCGGGACGAAGGCGTGCACCGTGTCCTCCAGACGGAAACGGCGGGCGTGGCTCCAAAAAGTGGCTGCTTCCCAGCTAGCATCCTGCTCCGCAGATCGGCGGGAGCTCCTCCAAGCGGGGCTGCTGTGTGTCTTCACCAACTCGTCACCGTAGTAGATATAGATCTTGCAGCTCCACTCCTTCCTGCCGGGGCGCTGCACTCCAGTGGTGTGGTAGGAGAGCGAGAGGCTGTGGTGACGGTAGCCAGCCTCACGGAGTAGGGCACGGAGACGGTGACGCAGTTGTCCTGCGGCTCTGCCGTCAGAACGGATCACCACGGGGTGACGGGGGTCGACGGCCGGAGAGCGACTGGCCAACCTACGCGGGGGCACAAGTCCACCGGTCGACTTACGGGGGGTTGTCTTGGTGCGGGCCATATACAGAAAACAAGAATGCATTAGAGGAAAAAATAACAAATACAAATCTGAAAATTTCAGCGGCTAAAACGGCGGAAAAAGAGCGGTGCAGCGGTTCCAAAAGAACGAAAAATAAAGAGAAAAAATACAGCAACCAACACAATAATTTTACCCACACATAACAGCGGCAAAACACACTTTTTCGCGAAAATTTACACAGCAAAACAGTAGCACTTAATATTGCTCACTTCCGAAAATTTTTACCAAAAACGCAGCAGCGATCAGTACTTTTTGCGGCTGAAAATAAGGGAAACAAAAGAGCAGCAAAAATTTTCGAAAATAGCATATTAGAAGAGTGTTCCTAAGTGCTCTAGAGTGTCCATTCTACCTAGGCTTGCGTCCTACGGTCAACGCGGCTCTGATACCAATTTGTGACACCCGGTTCCGAATATGAACCAAGCGTAACGCATATGTGTGCCCAAGATGTTCAACACACATACACGAGTGATTCACAAATGATAAACAGAATTTAACCATGTCTTAACTAATAAATAAGTACTTTATTACAATAATCCAATAGTTCACGAATAATAAAACTCTAAATAATTGCAGCGGAAAATAAACTAAACAACACGACTCCAATCCACAGGCAATTGACGGCGGTACGCAACCTAGTACTCCACGTGATCCTCAGGGTACTCCCAATTGTCTCCAGTAGCTGTTGGGGGGGATTGCAAGGGTGAGTACATGTCGTACTCAGCAAGTGTGAAAAGTATGACATGCGGCTTATTCAAACGACGAATGTAATAAATGGCTAAGTGCTGAAAAGTACAGTAAAACATTTGAAAAGCATTATACTATGTCTATGTGAAACAATCCCATCATAACCATTATATTAATCAAAATATAAACCATATCCAATTATTGCCAACATTACCATTATCCATGTCCAATTACCATTACTCAAATTCATATCCATGACCATAATCCGTAAACCATAACCATTACCAGACCATAACCATCTCAAATCCCAATTCCAACTCTAATCATGTAGGTCATCCAGGCGTTCATAACCGGGAGCACGGCTATCATGATAGTTTTAAACACTCTGCAGAGGTTGTACCACTTTACCCACATGTTTGTGATTTTATCACCTTTCGATGACTAAGAAACCTCCATTGTGCCATCTCACACTTCCGTAGGTGTGTGGCCAAGAGATCACAAAATAGCCTTTCAAAAGGGACTACTAGTATGTACTGGCCCACTAAGGTTTCACCGGCAGGCTTGAATCTCTATTCTCCCACCCACGGGCCCCCTCGTGTGCCATGCGGATCCCAGGGCAGTCATCCTCGACTCTTATTCCCCGCGCCATCCAATGGTCTATACAATACTAGCAGCGCTCCTAATTATTCAGCTACGCCGCACCCATACTTGGCCTTGTGGTGGCACTGTTGACCTGGCATATTCTCGCATGAACCGGTCCTTAGATCTAAAGCAAGCAAACCACCATAACGTCCAACCCATTCACAAAACCATGCTTGCTTAGATCACCCATCGTATTGACCAGTTCACATTAACCATAATATTATTGATGCATAATTAATTGTGTAGTGTTGTTTGCCATCCCAATTAATTAAGCGAAGCAAAAAGGTAAAAACCCTTCCCGACTCTCTACCATAATTCCTGGTGACAAGGGTGGTCAAACAAAACTAGTAAACTTCCTACCATAGGATTCCCATAAATTTGACACAAGCATGCAAGTTCACAAACAAAACATTTAATTTATAATAGGATCAATATGCTTCAAGGACACTTGCCTTGCTCCGGCGGATGGGGTTGCTCAAGCGCTTTGAAGTCTTGGTTTTGGAAATCCTCGTATGCGGCCTCTTGAGCACGTTCCTCTATGCGTGATCGTACATACAAGAAAACATATACAATTCAACATAATGCACACAAAATAATCAACATGCAATGACATGCATGCATGCACAGTTTAATAATTAATTTACTATGGTCGTTTATTAATTAGATGCGACTAGTTCATACGTGTTCATATGAGTTTACGGGGGTTTTAGGATGGATTAATGCTGCTGAAAATAAAATCATGGTGCAACTAAATTCAATTTACGCCTATTAGATTCAATATGATCGCAAAAATTCGCATCGGGAACATGTCCTACCGTAGATCTGACGGCTTGACGGTCGCGGAACAATGCGACGCGTAGGCGAAATAGATGGTGCAGCAGTCCTTCAGCGGCACGACGACGGCGGCGCGATGTTGGCGACGATATCCGGCGAACGGTGGCGCCCTCCTCTTTTTCTCCCTCTTCTTCCCCTTCTTTTTCTCTTTTTTTTCTTCCCTGGGCGCAGCTCTCTGGACTCCCCTTTTTCCCTCTGTTCGGCGGCTGCTTCTGGCGGCGGCAGCATCGTGGCTTCGGTTCCTTTCATAGGGGCGTGGGGAGGACGATCGGTACCGACTCGGTACCGGCCGGCGCGGGATTCCCGGCACTGGAATCAGGAGCGGGGCGTTACGGCGCGGGAGGGGTCCAGCGGGAGCGGGAGTATCGGGGCGGGACGGGAAAGTTTTTCGGAGGCGGGAGCGGGATTCGGTCGGGCGGGGCGCTGAGCGGGACGGGAGGCCGGGCGGCGTCGGGAGGGTTCGGCGTAGGTGGGGCCCGGCTGCGGCGCGTGGGAGCGGGGCCAGCGCGTGGCTCGCACGCTGGCGCGCGGACGGCCGGGGCGGGGTGCGTGGTGGGGCCTCGGGCGCGGTGCCGTACGGCGGCCGGGAGCCAGGCGCCTCGGGGCGCTGGGGCGGAGCGGGGCCGGCTCGGGGCGCGGGAGATGCCCGCTGGCTGGGCCGGCTCGGCGTGGCCAGCGGTGATTCCTTTTTTTTATAACTTATTATATTATATATATATGTTTATATATTATTAATATTATATATTATATATTTATTATTTATTATTTTTATAACATATATTATTAATATTTTTTCTACTTTTATATATTGTTATATATATTATTTATATATATTTATATATATTTTTATTATTATTTTTATAATTATTCCCTATTACAAGTTTTAGGCTATAATTATTGTTTTCTTTTTCTTCTTTTGCTACACATATTTGTATATGTATATGTTTTATTATTTTTCTTTTATTCTACTAGTGTTTAATGCATGACCATGTATGCAATGCATGATGCGAAAATTTAGGGTGTTACACATTGAGCTTCTCCCGAAGCCATGCCTTGATCATCCGAACTTTGTCGTCGTCATTCGAATCATCTTTAAGAACATCAACGTTCTTCATCTTGGTGTCATCGACGACCACTGGAACCTCATTGTCACCCCTTTCAACCATTTCTTCTCTGAGTTGTTAGACTCTTGTGGAGAAGTCTGCTCTGATACCAATTGAAAGTCGCCTAGAGAAGGGTGAATAGGCAATAAGACCTGAAATGACTTAATCAAACGAGATTAATATGCTGAGGCCGGACTTGTTTGGACAGGGCCGGACTAGTCCGGTCAGCACATGGTGAAAGCCTAAAAACTTGAGTTCTACAAGATATCTGCGGAATTTTAGTTCACCCGAGTTGTAAGCAATGTGTGGTAACTTAGTTCAACTAAGATTGACAAGTTGATGATCTATGATTGCAAGGTTCCGACAATGATCAATAATGAGCAATATGGACAATGAGAACCCTAATAGCAATACTAGTGATCACTAAAAGTAAAAGACAAGTGATACAAGATTTATCCCGTGGTTCAGCTCCACGAAGAAGCCTACATCAATACAAGGACCGGGTCTCACTTGACCCTTCTCTCACCAAACCACCACGAAGGTCGGTTTGGATTCCACTATATCAAGGGTAGTCACAAAGTTTGATTTGGGGCTGCTCACAAGTTGAGGCTCCCACGAATCAATACAATGAGGAGCACACAAGCTCAACTCACACAAGCCACAAAATACAACATAATGTGCAAGAGATCAAACCGAGAGTCAAAGCACGATGATATTTCTTTACTCTCCTCCCCAAACCCTAACCTCTTCAAGATTTGCTCTTAGAGGGTTAGTAGGACGAGTAGAAGGCTTTGAAGGCTCTAGGATGCTTGTGGCGGCGCTAGGGTTCAAGACTTTTTCAAATGAGGTCGGGGGTCTCCTTTTTATAGGGGTCCCGAGCCCCTTCCGCTGACCTCAGCTGAAGGGCGGACTAGTCCGACCCTGACCCCGGGCTAGTTCGTCCCTATGGGACCACTGACCTTTGGTCAGGTCCCGACAACTACCACACTGAGCGACGATCGTCACGCTACCCGCCAAATTTCCAAATTCAAACGGTCACTGGACAACGGACTAGTCTGGTCCAAAATGGACTAGTTCGAAGTGGAACAGAACCGTTTGGTCCATCCCAAAACGGACTCTTCTGGGTTGGCCCAGACTAGTCCGGCCACAGGGGCGGATTAGTCTGGCCCTCTAGGGTTTCTCTCGGTTTATCTCACCAAGTCTCAAATGGACTGGTCCGTACTCAAACGGACAAGTCCGAACTTTTCCGGAGAGCTTTAGTCCGTCCAAAAACGGACAAGTCCGGTCTTCCGGGACTTAGCTCTATTTTCACTAGGAATCACTCTAGAGACGTTTGGTCTGTCTCAAAACGGACTTATCTACCTTGTCGTACTAGTCCAACCTTGAGGCCCGGACTAGTCCGGCCTCCTAGGGTTTTTTCTCATTTGGCTTCTCACTTAGGTTTTTCTCTAAACCACCAATTTGAGCCCTCTAGAATGATCTCATTTCACATGATACATCCACCCTCTCACATGACACGGCTCATATAAGCTCAACACCATAGAAACTCTTGTTTATACGCTTGAGTCCTTGACGCCCGTTTTATCCTTTTTCTTTTTGAGGGTTTTCATCTCATTTCGATTCCTGTACCTGTGCTTAACATCACTTTAGCTCATTAGCCTCTTGATTGTCGTTATCAATCATCCAAAACCCATGGGGATGTCTAGATGCACTTTCAGATTTGACTAGCATTTTGGGGATTCATTTGAACTCCATAATAACGTTAAATAAACTACAATACACCATCCTAATTGATGGCATCTGTCGGAGTCTGATTCCGGCAATTCTCCCAGCACTACTGTTAACAGACCGCGGAGTTTCTTAGTTCGGTTTGGGCGTGCAAATATTCGGAGCAAGGTGGCAATTTGACACTAGGATTTACGTGGTTCGGGCCCCTGAGCGTAATACCCTACTCCATGGGTGTGTGTTGTTGTATTGAGTGTATGAGCGCTGGTGTGAGAGAGAGGCCAAAAGAGTCTCACGTCTGGACCTGAGCGCGTGTCAGAGAGCGTGTCCCACCTGTGTATTGCTCGGCCAGTCCTTTTATAGTACAAGGGTTGGCCGTTACATCATTAGTCTCGCCCGACATGTGGCCCTAGTGGTTATTGATGCCTAATACACAATTAATGTGCTTAATTCCCCTTAATAGTGTGATAACCCCCTTTAATGGTGACGTTACTGGTATTAAGGATCATTCGATCGTGTGTCATTAAGATAGCATTAATGACACGTAATCAGGTCTTGAAGTCTTTAATGTTCCTTGAAGGTCCGAGCCGTTGGAGGTCCACCAATCTGCCTGTTGAGGTTGAAGGTCCGGCGGTTGGACGCGTGGCAACTCTGGAGCTTACTGTCTTGGATGAGTAGGTCTGGTGCTGTTATACATGTGTCAGTACATGAGCTTCCCTCTGTCGGGGGTTAGGTCCGGGGGTGTCACACGGGTATCTATCCAAAGCATTCCCATGTAGGGATTGTAGCTCCGATTTTATGATACACGTGGCGGCACTGGGACTAACCATAGGAGGGATGCAGGTCCGGTTCCGGGTGACACGTGGAGCCTTCGGGGGTCTTCAACGCAGATAGGTGGAGTTCCTTTGAACTCTTTGCAGTTCCAAGGGGAACCCGGTACGCAGGGTACCGACAGTGGCCCCCTAGGCCCACCTCTCGGAGAGACCTTTTGGGTTAAGTCATTCTACCGGAGGTGGGTCCATCTTTCGATTTATGCGCCATGTCTTCAAGAGTTTTTGGATGTGCTGTTGAGGTGGTGGTTCGCAGTTAAACGCGTTAGGTGGTGGTTCGCAGTTAAACCATCGTCGCGTGGCATCTTCAGGAGGCGGCATGTGAGATCTGTGCGTGCAAATCTCACGTAATTGAAGGTCGCCGGTTCCCAAAACGAAAATCGTATCAGTTCCGGGCGCTCTGTCAGGCCGTCGCCCTTGGGTTTTCCGCCTCTCATCATGACAACTGTTCGCCTGGGGTAAGGACCTCGACTTGATCATCTTGGTGGCCCGAGGCCCCCTTGTCATTGGCAGGGTGAATTTTTTGAACTGTATCGTTGACCCTTCTGTAGTTTCCATCCAAGCATTGCGGGGGCTTACTTAAGAAGGAAAGCACACACGGTTTGGGGATTCCTTACGCCTTCATTTGAACTTGCGCTTGAATCCTCCAAACTTTTGCTTGCTTTTTCTCTCTCGCCCCGCCGTGCTACGATGGAGTTGGGTCTCTGCAAGAGCCGTCTCACGATCGATGACGATTTGAAGAAGGTTCGGACCTACATGGGGTGGTACAGCGACTCCTTCAACCACCTGGTCTGCACCGGCGAGCTCCCGTTCAAGAAGAAGCGCGGCGGCAACATGGTGTATTTTTCTGCGTATGCCATGGTGGGACTGATCCCACCTTTCTCAACTTTTCTCTTGATGCTGCTAGACTTCTATGGTCTGCAGTTGTACCACCTTGGCCCCCACTCCATTCTTCTTGTGTTAGCATTTGTCCATTTCTGCGAGATGTGGATGGGTATTCCCCCCCCTGCATCGAGCTTTTTCGTACCTTCTTCACCATCCACACCACTGGCAAGAGTAACGAGTATCTTGACTTCTACTATTTTGAGAAGCGCAAGAAATGCCCCCACAAGTACTTGAGGTCGTTTCCTTCCGGCGAGTGGGACAACTGGAAGAAGGATTGGATTGTCGTCACGGTAGAGGAGCATGAGAAGCTGGAGCTGTCTGAAGGTCTTCTCAATGTTGACACTGACGCCTGGAGTGAAGTTCCGGTGCTGTCAGGGGCCTTCAACCCTGCCTTGACCAGGATCCGCCAATGTGTGGAAGGAGGGGTGACTCCCCAGACGGTCTTCTACAACTTCCTGGTCAACAGGTGGGCTCCGCTGAAGAGGAGGGAGAAGCTCGCTTGGGCCCTCAACAGTGTGATGGATGATGATCGGATTGAAACCGGTTTGAAGTCCAATTTGGAAGGCGCTGCATTGGAGCTTCATCTCATGAAGTTCCAGCATGGCATCGACGTCGAGGGCGACGAATTAACTCCGTCGGCGGCTTTCCTCCCTTTGAACATGGAGGCGGAGTTTAGCAGGGAGCTTCAGAGGAAGATGCCAGTGCTTGACGACCTCGACGAGGTAGAGAGGCGTTCGACCCCAAATTGGTGATCCCCGGAGCTTCCGGGGGTGGCACTACTTCCGCCCCGAGACAGAGAGTTGAAGTCATTGGCAAGGGCAAAGAGTTGTCTGAGCCCTCCAGCTGAAAGAGGAAGTTGAAGCACTCTGACGGGAGGTCCATCAGACCTGCTCCTTCCACAACAGCTCCTTATCCCCGGTGGGGGAGGTCTTCAATAGCGACACTAACTCCAGCATCGGTGTCTTCCCGGGATGCCAGCTTCGGCCGTGAGACTCCGGCACCAAGGCCAGCTAAGGGCTATAGGTCTGAGGGTCCTTCCCGGTCAAGGGGGGACCCACCGAGACGTCGCTGACGGCAACAACAAGCTTCGGAGGGCCTTCTGGAGTTACTTCACCAGCTGCGACTGGGTCGGGCTTTGAGCGTCCAGTGAAGAGGTTCCGCGCTAGCTGGAGCGGAAGCCTTCCAAGGTAAATTTGACTTTTTACCTCAGTTTGTAATTTTTGTTGTAATCTTGTTTTGAGCTTCTTTATCCTTCATCCACAGGGCATCCAAAAAAGGGGCTAAAGCCCAGTTCCTGTGACAGCAACTGATGTTGTGCAGGCGGGGGCTCCGGCTCCAATTCTAGCGCCCCCCAGGTGGTGGCTGAGGTCGCGGCAGCTCCGGCGCCAACTGTCGTGGTTCTGGATCTCGACTCATCTCCTGAAGCTCCCATGGTAGCGCTGGACCACGGGAATGGAGATGTACCAGCGGCACCAGTTCCGGAGGCTGAAGCTCCGGTTTTGGATGTTGCGATGATGGATGCTCCGGCCTTAGAGTCGGAGGTAGCTGCAGTTCTGGCCTTAGGGCCAGATGTTATTGAAGCCCTGGCAGTGGAGCCGGTGGTTGATGAGGTTCCGATGCATGAGCCGGTTGTCGTGGAGGTGCCGACACCCGACCCGGTGGAGGTTGAAGCACCGGCGCTTGAACCGACAGTGGAGGAGGCACCAGCGTTGGAGCCGGAAGTGGCCTCAGCTCTGGCCGAATCTTCAATGCTTGCCCCAGAGGTATTAGTTCCGGAGGTACCCGTGCCTGAGCCAGGGTGCCAAGGCGTAGCGACCGATCCTCTGCCTGAGGGACCAGTTACTGATGACCTGGCAGCGGGACCTTTGGAACCGACTCCGGAGGTAGAAACTTCCGTTGCTAGACATTCCTCGACGGCAACCGAGGCTATCCCGGAGGGCATACCTAGTGCCGTGGAAGCTCAGGGGACCACTCTTGTAGAGTGGGACCCAATTTTTGTTATGGAGAACCTGATGGAGTCAGTGGAAAAGACCACGACAGGTCCAGAGTTGATCCCCCTGTCGTTATCTATCGATAACGCCTGCTCCAACCTTCATCAGGTCCAGCTGGCCTTTTATCACGACAGTAAGGCCCTCGAGGAGGAGCGCCAAACCCTTAGGATGTGGCGCAACCGGCTCCAATTCGAGACCAAGCTGCCGCAAACAAGGTTGGCCGGCGACAAGGAGTGGGTCAAGAGGGAGAAGGCCCGGATGGAGTACTGGGGCCAGCTATTGGACGAGAGGGAAAGCACGGTGCGATCCCTCGACAATCAGTCCCGGGCTATACATGAACAAGCCGTGGCTGCTAATGAAGTAGTGAATGATCGCCAGGAGAAGCTCAGCACCATCCATGACAGCCTCGTCAAGCGCCGGGAGGTTCTTGAAGAGCGAGTGGAAAAGGTCGAAGATGAAGAGCAAAAACTCCTGGAGCTGAGGGATGACCTCATGAAGAGGGAGGAGGAGCTCGCCCAAAGGCTGGCTTTGGGTGACAAGAGCCTTGCGGAGTGCACCCAAAAGTTGAAGGAGCACTGCAAGAGCGAGGAGGAGAAGGCCTGACAGTGGGGACATGACCTTACTAAAAGGGAAGTCAAAGTCGCGACCAGGGAGAAGAAGGTGCGAGGCCAGGAAAGAGATCTGGTTGACCGCTGGAACAAGATCCACGTCGGGGAAGAGGAGCTTGCCAACCTCAAAAGGAACGTTGCTGAGAGGATTCAGCAGCATGCCAAGGAGGTCGAGTGCCTTGCCCGGGAGGGTTTGGAGCTTGCGGCGGCCAAGCGGTCCTTGGAAGAGATTCGAGGCTCAAGGGTTGCGAAGTCCCAACAAGTATGGGACTTCTTGGGCAAAGCCAATGACGCGCTGACGCCGCTAGGCTTTAGTCCCGCGCGTCCAGACGATCCGAAGCCGGAGCTAGACCATGCATTGAAGGCGTTGAGCTCGGCTGGCAACAAACTCAACAAGATGGGCGATGTCATCGCGGATCAATTGGAAACTGAAGGGAAATCCCTTGCGCAGAATGTCGCAGAATACATGCTAACGTCGTACACAAGCCGGGATCCTCATTTCCCGCTAGATCCGGTGCTTGAAGGTCCCATCGATGGAGAGGGAGATGCCGCCAAGACTAGCGTGTCGGAGGTTGCCCAGAAGGTTGCCTCGTTCTTCCGTAGAATTTAGGACTTTCTCCTTGTAGATCTCACTTGTATCTTCTCTTCTTTTCCTCAATTTTGTAATCTCTTGTCTTCAGATGAATGAAATTCAAGAAATTTATGAATTTTATTTTTTTTCTTCAACCTTTGTCTCACTTGGCCCCCTCGTAGATGTACACAATTTGATTGTGAACATGTACGAAAAGGATGTAGCATTTTGTTGAAGACTTGAGTGCTTCGAACTTGTAGAGTATATGTTTGAAGTCGTCAACAGTAGGAGCCCCCTGAGGTTGTTGGAGCTTAGTAGCTCCGCCAGCGACCACTGTCAACACGTAGAGCGTCGACAGCAAACCCCATTGGAGTGTCCTTCTACCATCTTTTCTTCACGTTGATGGCTGGACCCCTAGGTTTGTCAAAACTTGATAGCTCTGGCGACGCCTACTATCAATGTATAAAACATCGACAGCGGGCCACCTTGGCGGATGTCGAGGCTTTGATAGCTCCAGCATCATCCACCATCATCATGGGATTTTTATTTTTGATGCACACTGAAGTCAAGAAAAACAGTAAAATCTATTTCTTATCTATAACTCATTTGCGGCTTACTATTCCCGAAAGAAATTTTAGGTCGCCCGCAATTCTATATATAATCAAGTGCATTTGCTTATTTTCTCTAGGTCCGATCGTTTTTTGGACTCACCTTACTCAGGCCTGCCGGGGTGTAGGTAGAGTGGCGTACTTAGGGTGCAGGACCAGGCTAAGTCGATAGCACACTCCGTACCTAGATTGGTTTGGCGTTGAGGCGAGTAGGCCATTCAACAATGTTAAGACCCGAAAGAATTAACAATGCAACTTGAATTATATATGAATTGTTCGAACTAAATTTTCTTGAGAATTGCACAACTTTGTTATAGACAATAAAGAGAAAAATAAAAAAGATGAGCATGTACAAAATAAATGCACGTGGAGTCTGTTTTCACATAATGATGTCTTTCATTATAGGTCTGGGGTACAGGGAAAACAAATACACTCTTAGGGTACGGAACCAGACCAAGTGTGTTGCATTTCTTGTTTGACCTAGGGTAACTAGCTACACTTTTAGTTCTGAGAGTGTGTCAAGTGTTGCTTGAACTTTGCGGACCTTCCGAGAAAGGTCCAGCTGTCCTCCCGAAGGAGCTACCCGACTCTGTACAATGACGCTATAACATACATCATATGTAATTACAGACTCACCTCTGTGATATTAATCATAAAACTTACGGAGGTGCTCAATGTTCCAAGGATTAGGGAGCGGTGTCCCATCCTCGGTTGCCAAGCGAACGCATCCGGGATGTGATACCTTGATCACTCGGAAGGGTCCTTCCCAGCTGGGGGAAAGTTTTTTTAACCCTTTCGAGTTTGTATTCTCCGTAGCACCAGATCGCCTTCCTTGAGCTGTGGGTTATGCACATGCCTTTAGTGATAGTGTCGGAGCGCTTGGCGGTATCGTGCATTTCGAACAGCTGCTCGGCACCTTCCCTCTTCAACAAGGTCAAGGTCTTCACACCGGAGTTGGTCCTGCTTGGCTTCGTCGAAGGTCCGGACCCGGAGCGACCCCAAGGTGATTTCCGGAGGAAGGACTGCTTCAGCCCCGTATACAAGGAAGAAGGGTGTCTCTCTAGTTGACCGGTTTGGAGTTGTCCTGTTTGCCCACAACGTGGGCAGAAGCTCTTCAATCCAGTTGGCTCCATGTTTTTTAAGGCGCTCATATGTGCGCGTCTTGAGTCCTTTTATGATTTCTGCGTTTGCTCTCTCAGCTTGGTCATTGCTTGTCGGGTGAGCTACAGAAGCGTAGCTGACTTGAATGTCATGGTCTTCGCAATATTCCTGGAATGCAGAGCTTGTGAATTGGGTCCCGTTGTCAGTAATGATCTTTTTTGGGACTCCAAATCTGCATACTATGGACTACAAGAAATTGATAGTCGATTGCTTGTTTATTGTCACAACTGGGGTTGCTTCCAGCCACTTGGTGAACTTGTCGATGATGACATACAAGAACTTGTAACCTCCGATGGATCTTGGGAAAGGTCCCAAAATATCCATACCCCACACAGCAAATGGCCATGTCAGAGGTATCATTTGTAGTGGTTGAGCTGGTGTGTGAATTTGCTTCGCATGGAACTGGCATGCTTCACATTTCTTCACTAGCTCGGTTGCATCCTGGAGCGTTGTAGGCCAGTAAAAGCCATGCCGGAAGGCTTTACCGACCAACGTGCGGGAAGACGCGTGGTTCCCACACTCGCCTCCATGGATCTCCGCGAGGAGCTCACAACCTTCTTCCCTTGTAATGCACCGCATTAGGACGCCGTTGGCACCACACCGGTAGAGATCCCCTTCCACCAGTGTGTATCTTTTAGCCAATCTGACTATCCGGTCAGCAGATACATTGTCTTCAGGAAGGATGTTGTCTTTCAAGTAGCTCCGGATCTCCGAGATCCATGCATTGGAGCTATCTTGAGCTTCTAAGTCTTTTGTGCTAGGTTGCTCGGAGCTTCCTGCAGCACCTACAACCTTTATAGACGCCATGGTAACAAGGCCATCGGGGCCGTCAGCTTCGAGGTGCTGGTCTCGCCCCCTTCGCTGAGTTCGGCAGGCTGAGCTGTTGATCTTGAAAATCTCCGGACGAAGGTTCTGTTAGGAGCCGGAGCTCCAGTTGAAGCTTTCATCGAGAGTTCGTCAGCTTCAGCGTTGTTGATACGCTGGACATGGCAAAGATCCAGGACTTCGAAGTCCTTCTGGAGCTTCTGGACTTCAAGTAGATATGCAGCTAGTTGAGGGTTGTTGCAGCAACATTCACCTTTCACTTGTTTTATAACTAGCTGCGAATCACCCTTTACCAACAGCTACTTGAAATTGTATGATAGTGCCACCTTGAGCCCATAGATTACTGCTTAATACTTCACCATGTTGTTGGTTGCCTTGAAGTCAAGGTGAACCATGTATTTGACCTTCTCCCCGGTCGGAGCGAGGAGAAGGATTCCAGCTCCAGCTCCCTGCTTCTGCACGAAGCCGTTGAATTAGAGAGTCCAGTGAGGCTCAGTGAAGACTGGAGCTTTAGGTTCCAGCTTTTGCTCACTAGGGCCCCCGGGATTTGATGGAGAGGGAGTCTGTCGGTACCCTGCAGAACGGGTACCCCCGCGCACAGGAGAAAACCGCTAAGTACTCCACCTCTGCCAAGGAAACCGAATCCGAGGCTGCCACGTAGGGGAGGTAAGGACCCGATCCTACCTCCCCCTCGGTGGAGGCTCCCGGAGCCGCCACGTGGCCGCTCGGGACCTCAGAGCCAAGTCCGCCTCCCGGCGGAGGAGGGTTCCGGGGACCCCACGTGGCCACTCGGGACCTCAGGGCCAAGTCCGCGCCCAGTCAGGAAAAATCACCGGAGCTACCACGTGGCATGCATGGCTGAGCCTCCACCCCTCCATAAGGGTGGGTTTCGAATGCGCCATGTGGCCTGTTCCGTCAAGTGCTTTACCTCCCGCAGAGACAGGCTCCAGCGTAACCACGTGGCGGACGCCCAACTCAGTATGGTAGGAAGCCGTAGTAAAGGAATGCGTGCACTGCTTAGACAAGAATTAAGTACACGCGCCTTCCCCAAGCAGGCTGAGTCGCGCTTACGAAAGTCAAGGCTCCAGTGTCCTGTCTTGTTCGAGTAGCCGGTACAGACCCACGCCGCAAGACGGACGAATGGGCCGCGAGGACAAGACGGACAAGACGTGCCCCACCATCATCACCAACTATGTGTAGCCCTGGCGCACGGCGCGGCGGGATGGCACATTGAAGCCCCTGACAAAGGGAAGTAGATAGCAATTAATCCTAGATCTTGTATAGAATTTGGCTCTCTGCGGGACCACCTGTCGGGTCCTGGGTCTCACCTTGTAACTGCAGAGTCCTTGAACTATAAAAGGACTCGGCAGACGGCCTTTGCAAGGGACGGAAAAAAGATTAGACCAAGGCTCATACATGCAAAAGTAAGACAATACACAAACACTCCCGTGGACGTAGGGTATTACACTCCGGTGGCCCGAACCACGTAAATCCTTTGTGTTCATCATCCTGCTGTGTTCGATCTCTTGGGACTAGCCCTCGTGAATCCAAAGAACCTCCGTGGGCTGCTCTCTAAGCAGGTCCGGGGGAAGTGTCATTTACGACCTTCGACAGGGTCCATTCTGCCACGAAGTCTGCCAATGCTTGACTGTTGATTGCTTGTCTTGGGACGAATTCAAGATCGAATTAGGCCAATTCCGCTACCACTTTGCAATGTTCCCAGTAGAGTTGGGGTTATGCAAGATTGCACGTAGTGGATAAGAGGTTACCACTGAAATCTTGTGAGCTTGTAAGTAGTGATGAAGCTTCCTAGAGGCGATAAGAATTGCGTAGAGGAGGTTATGCACCTCTAGGTACCGAGTCTTGGAAACACAGAGTACCTCACTGATGAAGTACACTGGGCGCTGGATTGTCTCGACCCTCCTGGAGGGGCCTGGGGCTTCCTCCTCATCAACCCGGACCCTCCCGGAGGGGTCCAGACCTTCTTCGGGGACCTATAGGTTCTTGCTAGAGGAACCCGAAGCTTCTTTTGAAGTGACCCGGACCTTCCCAGAAGGGTTCAAATCTTCTTGTTCGACAACATTAACTCCTTCATTTGAAGGAGGTTGATCCTCTGGCGTCTCACCTCGAGGATCCGGGTCTGGGGGCTGGGACCCAGACTCGCCTTCAGGTAGATCCGGGCTTTCCCGGAGGGGTCTAGATTCCTGAACTGAAGATGATTCTGGTCTTTCCGCAACCAGGACCCTGCTGACAACTTTGTCCGTTGCTGAAATGTAAAGCAGAAGTGGCTCACCAGGGTTCGGAGCTACCAAAGTTGGTCGAGTGGTGAGGAGCTGCTTCAGCTCGTGGAATGCCCTTTCTGCTTCTTCATACCATTGGAATGGTCTGGACTTCCTCAATAATTTGAAGAAGTGTAGCGCCCGTTCTGCCAGTCTTGAGATGAACCGGCTGAGGGCAGCTAGACACCCACTTAGCTTCTGGACATCCTTGATGCGGTTTGGTGGCCGCATGTCTTAAATAGCTTTGATCTTCATCGGATTTGCTTCTATTCCTCGGTGGTTCACCAAGAATCCAAGAAGCTTTCCGGATCTAACCCCAAAGACACACTTGTCTGGGTTCAGCTTTGTGTGTGTGATTCGCAACTTGTCGAAGACAGCTTGCAAGGTGTCAAGAAATGACTCCTTGTTCTTGATCTTGACAACGATGTCATCGACGTACATTTCCACTACATCTCTGATGAGCTCTCTAAATGTTTTGTACATAGCTCGCACAAACGTTGAAGCATCGTTTTTGAGACTGAATGGCATGGCAGTGTAACAGTACAATCCATCAACTGTGATAAAGGCGGTATGCTCTTCATCTTCCCTAGACATTCTGATTTGATGATACCCAGAATATGCGTCTAGGAAACACAATAATTCACACCCAGGGGTGGAATCTACTATCTGATCTATTCTAGGTAGTGGAAATGGATCCTTTGGGCATGCCTTATTCAGTATTGTGTAGTCGATACACATCTGAAGCTTCCCGCCGGCCTTAAGTACAACGACTGGTTTTGCTAGAGATTTTGGGTGGAAGACTTCCCGGATGAATCCATCTTCAAGCAACTTCTTCACTTCTTGACGTATGAAGTTTTGTCGCTCTACTGATTGCTTCCGAGGCTTCTGATGTACAGTCTGAGCGTCGGGATAAATCTTCAGATTGTGCTCAATCACTTCCGTAGGGATCCCAAGCATTTGTGACGGTTGCCAGACAAACACGTTGACATTAGCCCGGAGGAAAGTGATGATCGCGAGTTCCTATTTGTCGTTCATACCTCTCGATATACGGGTGGTCTGAGCAGCATCGGAACCAATTTGGATGACTTTGACGGGAATGTCGGTGTCGCCGCTTGGTTTCACTCGAGGTGCGGAAGTTGAGCCTCGATGACGAATGCTCGGGGGCTTCGAAACTTGCTCCTTTTCGTATTCTTCCTCCTGCGCTGTAGCAAGCGCATGGGCGCTGTAACAAGCGCATGGAGTTCTTCCAGAGTAGTAACTCCGTCGGTGCGATCTCCGCGGATCCGGAGAGCGCCTGAGGGTGTTGGCATCTTCAACACCAGGTAGCCATAATGAGTAGCAACCATGAATTTGTACAAAGCTGGCCTGCCCAGGATGGCGTTGAATGGCAAGTTGATCTGCGCCACATCGAAGACCAACTTCTCGGTCCTATAATTACCCCGAGTTCCGAATGTCATCGGGAGAGTAATGGTACCGAGTGGAGTTATGGCCCTTGGACCTACTCCTGAGAAAGGTCGGGAGGGGCGAAGATCTGAAGGTCGGAGCTGAAGCTTGAAGAAGGCTTTGAAGCTTATGAGGTTCAGCCCCGAACCTCCGTCCACCATTACGTGGTGGAGCTGGATGTTATTGATGGTCGGAGATACCATCAGTGGAAGTTGGCCAGCTCCGATCATGTTCTGAGGGCAGTCCGAAGCATCGGAGGTGATGACTGTATCCATCCACTTCCGATGAGGCTCCGTCGTGGCTGTGGGAGCTACAAAGGCCATGTCCCGCTGCATTGTCTTGAGGACACGGCGGGAAGTGATGTCCCACGAACCACCAAACATGGTGTTCATGGTCTTCCGATGCTCGTTGTCGGAGACGTCAGAGTCCTCGTCAACGGAGGTATAAACAACCTTCAAGACCTTTTTAGGGTCCTGAAAGCCTAAGTCCTCTTCAGCCGGAGCTTCGTCGACTCTTTGTTTTCCTTCCCTTTGGCGGAAAGGAGCTTCTTCCCGGTGCTTGTTGTAGCGCTCAACAAGGTTCTGGACCTCTCGGCAGTTTTCCAGGTTGTGCTTGTCCGTCTTGTGTATGGGACACCACATCTTCGAGCCGCCACCGTATTCAAACGATGGTCGAGATCGTTTCTCGGGGCGTGGTCCTTGGCCACCCGGAGCTGCAGTAGCTGCAGTAGTAGGTGTGCTGACCGACAGCTTTTTCTTGCCGTGAGACTTTTTCTTCGTCTTGCCACTCCTAGAGGTAGTGGCTTCACCCTTGGAGGACTTTTTGTTGGCCTCCGAAGGTGGTTGAGAGTGCATTTCACGGCCCCCAGCAGCCTTGGCATACTTGTCTGCCAAGCTGAAGAGTTCTGTGACGCTGGTGACTTCCTTGGTCGCCAGCTTCTCCAGCATTTTCTTGTCTCGAACGCCCTGCCTGAATGCTACAATAACATAAGCGCTTGAGATAGAATGAATGGTATTTCATACCTGGGAGAACCTCTGGATGAAAGATCGCAAGGACCCCCCCTTTTTGCTTGACAGTAAAAAGGTCCAGTTCGGTGCCTGGTCGGGTGTATGAGCTCCCGAAATTGGCGGTGAACTGTTGGCACAACTTCGCCCAACTGTTGATGGAGTCAGGCGAAAGGCTCATGAACCAAGACCTGGCGTTCCCAGTCAAAGCCACAGGGAAATAATTGGCCATTACGGCCTCATTGCCCCCAGCCAGAAGGATAGCGGTGGAGTAGATTTGAAGAAATTCGGTGGGGTTTATAGTCCCGTCAAATTTCTCTGGCAAATGAGGTCAGAACTTTTGCGGCCATCTGACCATGCGTAGGTGCATGGCTAAGGCAAAACAACCTCCTCCTACTCCCTCAAGAGCAGGACTGTCCCGAGCCTCTCGCCTCTCGCGAGCACGCTCGATATGGATGCGGCCGTCTTGTTGCCGGTAACGACGATCGAGCTCCGCCCGGAGGTCGTGAGTCGAAAACCTGGTTACCATGTGAGTATGTCGCCTGTTGAGATGCAGCACGCCTCTTGTGTTGCGAAGCGTGCGGACCAAGTCTACCTGACAAGGTCCGATGCAACCATCGGTTGCTGCTGCAACCAGATTTTCCACATCAGCTCTCCACTGCTCCATCGCACCCTAGGGTGCTCGTGGAGGTGGTGGACGTTGGAGAAGAGCACGCACAACATTAAGCGCGTGTTCGGGGTTGTTGTTCGCTGATGGGGTGATCGATGCGGACGCCCCATCTCGACGTCCAACTTGATTTGCCGGAGCGGATGGTGGCAGCGGTGGCATGATTCCTGCTGGAGCTACAGCACCCGCTGGCTACTGCATGTTGGAAGGATTGTGTCGGTACCCTAAAAACCGTACACCCCTTGAGGTTACAAAGATCTCAAGAGAAAGCCACCTACTTGGTTTGAAGACCCTCGGAGGCCCACTTGTCAGACATGACCGGACCCGCTTCTCCAACATGGTTAATCCCTGGGTCGCCACGTGTACAACCAAACCGGAGCTACCGCCCACAAGGGGGAAGCTCCGGGCCGCGTACCAAAATGGCACCTCCAGACTTAACCCCAGACCGAGAGAAGCTCCGGACCTGACACGTGTCTGATAGCCCCGGAGCTACCTGCTTCCCACAGCAAGCTCCGGAGCTGCCACGTGTCAAATCGTCGGACCCTCCAGCTTCTAACCACCGGAAGACCTTGTAACACCTCCGGATCTTCAAAGGAGAGCCAAGGACTTCAAGACCCGATTAAGTGTCATTAATGCCATATTAAGGACACTTAAACGGACAATCTTAACACCAATAACGGTGATGTCAAAGCCCGTTACAGGGTTATTATGAGCAATTAAGCGTGTATCAATACTAGTAACCGCCGGGGCCACATGTCGGGCCAGGCTGAATTGTAACGGCCTGCCCTTGTACTATAAAAGGACAGGCCGACAATACACTCACGGACGTTCACGGGCGATCACACGCACCCCATACACTCGTGACAAGCTCTTACTGCTAATACAACACCAACACACCCGTGGAGTAGGGTATTACGCTCAGGCGGCCCGAACCACGTAAATTCCTGTGTCTCCTGTGTCAAACTCCAATTCCACCTTCTTGAATCTCTGCACGCCCACACCGAACTTCAAACTCCCCAATCACTTTAGCAGTGTAGGGAGATCTGCCGGCTCCAACCGCCGACAGTTGGCGTGCCAGGTAGGGGCGCCTGAGATTTTCGAGAATGGTGAACTCCGCTGCTGGATCATCCAACGGCCAACCTACTGCTCAGGCTGTTGGGGGCAATCCCTCCAACAGACAGCCACCAGCAGGAGCCTCAGCACCAGTAGGAGCCACACTCCCGCCACCACCGTCTTCTCCAGCAAATCGTGTTGGGCAACGTGATGGTGCGCCGACGTCGCTTACTGCGTCGGCGAGTCATGACAACCCGGAACACGCGCTCCATGCAGCGCGTGCTCTTCTCCAACGTCCACCACCTCCGGATGCATCTCAAGATGCACTGGAGCAGTGGAGGGCCGATGTGGAGCATTTGGTCGCAGCAGCGGCCGAACGCCTCAACAACCAGGGTCCTCCTCCTTTGGGGCGAGCCCTGTCGTAGCGACGGACTTTGTCCGGAAGACTTGGTCCGCACGCCTCCAATAGCAGGAGACGTGCAGCATCCCAACAAGTGACGTCACTGCCCTCCGGGGCTCAACGCACTCACACGGTATCTAGGCTTTCGACTCATGACCTCCGGGCGTAGCTTGATCGCCGATACCGCCAGCAGGATGGTCGTGTCCATATTGAGCGTGCCCGTGAAAGACGGGAAGCTCAGGACCTTTCTACTCTTGAAGGAGTAGGAGGAGGCTGTTCAGCCCTAGCCATGCACCTGCGCATGGTTAGATGTCCACAGAAGTTCCGGCCTCACCTGCCGTAAAAATTCGACGGGACTGTCAACCCCGCCGAATTCCTTCAGATATACTCCACTGCAATCTTGGCAGCTGGAGGAAACGAGGCCGTGATGGCCAATTACTTTCCAGTGGCCTTAACTGGGACCGCCAGGTCCTGGTTTATGAGCCTTCCACCCAACTCTATCAATAGTTGGGAGGAGCTGTGCCGTCAGTTCACTGCCAACTTCGGGAGTTCATACACCCGACCAGGCACTGAACTGGACCTTTTTGCGGTCGTGCAAAAAGGGGGAGAATCTTTGCGGTCCTTCATCCAGAGGTTCTCTTAGGTACGAAACACTATCCCTTCTATCTCAAGTGCTTCTGTCATTGTGGCATTCAGACAGGGCGTACGGGACAAGAAGATGTTGGAGAAGCTGGCGATCAAGGAGATCACCAACGTCACGAAACTCTTCAGCCTGGCAGACAAATGTGCCAGAGCTTCGGAGGGCCGTGAAATGCACTCCAAACCAGCCTCGGAGGATCACAAGAAATCCTCCAAAGAAGAAGCCGCTACCTCCGGGAGTGGTAAGAAGAAAAAGAAGACCAACGGCAAGAAGAAGCCGTCAGCCGGCACATCCAACGTTGCAGCTGCTGCAGCTCCGGGTGGCCGGGGGCCACGCCCCGAAAAGCGACCTCGACCGTCTTCTGAAGACGGTGGCAAACCCAAAGTGTGGTGTCCCATTCACAAGACGGGCAACCATGGTTTGGAAGACTGCCGGGAGGTCCAAAACCTTGCCGAGCGCTACAACAAGCGCCGGGAAGGATCTCCTTTCCGACAGAGGGAAGGAAAACAAAAAGTCGACGAAGCTCCGGCTGAAGAGGAGTTAGGGTTTCAGGATCCCAAAAAGGTCCTGAAGGCCGTTTACACCTCCGTTGATGATGATTCTGACGTCTCTGACAACGAGCGTCGGAAGACCATGAACACCATTTTCGGTGGGTCATGGGATATCACCTCTCGTCGTGTCATCAAGACTATGCGGCGATATATGGCCGTTGTAGCCCCTACAGTCAGGCCGGAACCTCATCGAAAGTGGATGGACACCTCCATCACTTTTGATGCTTCTGATTGCCCGCGGAGCATGGTTGGAGCAGGTCAGCTACCTTTGATGGTATCTCCTACCATCAATAACATCCAACTCCACCATGTCATGGTAGACGGAGGTTCGGGGCTTAACCTCATCAGCTTCGAAGCTTTCACTAAGCTTCAGCTCCGACCTTCGGATCTCCAGCCCTCTCGACCTTTCTCCGGAGTAGGTCCGGGGGCCATTACCCCACTCGGAGCTATTACTCTCCCCGTTACCTTCGGGACCCGGGAGAAGTATCGCACCGAGAAGTTGGTCTTCGACGTCGCTCAGATCAACTTACCATTCAACGCCATCTTTGTTAGACCTGCCCTGTACAAATTCATGGCAGCTGCTCATTATGGATACCTGGTGTTGAAGATGCCAACACCAGTAGGCGTTCTCCGGATCCGCGGAGATCGCACGGCCGGAGTAACTGCTCTGGAGGAACTCCACGCACTCACCACGGCGCAAGAGGAGGATCCAGGCAGGAGCAAGCTCCGAAACCTCCGAGCATTCGTCAACAAGGCTCGACCTCTGCACCCCGTGTGCAGCCAAGCGGCGACACCGACATTCCCGTCAAAGTCGTCCAAATTGGTTCCGATGCCGCTCAAACCACCCGTATATCGGGAGGATTGAACGACAAATAGGAACTCGCGCTCATCACTTTCCTCCGGACTAACGTTGATGTGTTTGCTTGGCAACCATCACAAATGCCTGGGATCCCCAGGGAAGTGATTGAGCACAATCTGAAGATCTACCCCGATGCTCAGCCTGTGCATCAGAAGCCTCGGAAGCAATCCGTAGAGCGACAGAACTTCATCCGACAAGAAGTGAAGAAGTTGCTTGAAGCCGGATTCATCCGAGAATTCTTCCATCCAAAATGGCTGGCGAACCCAGTCGTTGTGCCTAAGGACGGCGGGAAGCTTCGGATGTGCATCGACTGCACCACACTGAATAAGGCATGTCCAAAAGATCCATTCCCACTACCAAGAATAGATCAGATAGTGGATTCCACCTCCGGGTGTGAATTACTGTGTTTCCTAGACGCATATTCTGGGTATCATCAAATCAGGATGTCTAGGGAGGATGAAGAGCATACTTCATTCATCACAGTAGATGGATTGTACTGCTACACAGCCATGCCCTTTGGTCTCAAGAATGCAGCTTCTACTTTTGTACGAGCTATGTACAAAACTTTTGAAGAACTCATCAGAGACATAGTGGAAGTGTACGTCGATGACATCGTGGTCAAGGTCAGAAACAAGGAGTCACTCCTCGACACCTTGAAGGCTGTCTTCGACAAGCTGCGGACCACCCGCACAAAGCTAAACCCGGACAAGTGCGTGTTTGGGGTTAGCTCCGGAAAACTTCTTGGTTTCCTGGTAAGTCACCGGGGCATAGAAGCTAATCCGGCGAAGATAAAAGCCATTGAAGACATGCGGCCACCAACTCACATCAAAGACGTCCAAAAGTTAACTGGATGTCTAGCAGCCCTCAGCCGGTTCATATCAAGACTGGCGGAGCGGGCACTCCCCTTCTTCAAGTTATTGAGGAAGTCCAGACCATTCCAATGGTCCGAAGAAGCACAGAAGGCATTCCAGGAGCTGAAACGGTTCCTCACCACCCTACCAATTCTGATAGCTCCGACCCCTGGTGAGCCTTTATTGCTTTACATTTCAGCTACTGACGAAGTCGTCAGTATGGTTCTGGTTGCGGAGAGACCGGAACTACCCCACACTCAGGAATCCAGACCCCTTCGGGAGGGTCCAGAGGTTCCTGAAAGCGAGTCTGGGTCCCAGCTCCCAGATTCGAACCCACAAGAAGTCACTTCAGGAGACCTAGACCCCTCTGGGAGGGTCTTGGTCATTTCTGAAGAAGCTCCGGGTTCCTCCAGCCAGAACCCGGAGGTCCCCGAAGAGAATCTGGAGCCCTTCGAGAGGGTCCGGATCAATGAAGAGGAAGCTCCGGACCCCTCTGGGAGGGTCCGGACCATTCAACGCCCGGTATACTTCATCAGTGAAGTATTACATGATGCCAGTGAACAGAAGACGAAGCATCAAGCTCCAACCTTCACAGAGCCTCACTGGACCCTCTACTTCGACGGCTCCATGCAGAAGCAGGGGGCCAGAGCTGGAATCCTTCTCCTTGCACCGACTGGGGAGAAGGTGAAATACATGGTACACCTTGACTTCAAGGCAACCAACAACATGGCGGAGTATGAAGCACTCATCTACGGACTAAAGGTGGCACTGTCATATAGTGTCAAGCAACTGCTGGTCAAAGGAGATTCACAGCTCATCATCAAGCAGGTGAAGGGTGAATGCTCCTGCAACAATCTCCAGCTAGCTGCTTACCTCCTAGAAGTCCAGAGACTTCAGAAGGACTTTGAAGTCCTAGACCTCCACCATGTTCAGCGTGCCCACAACGCTGAAGCCGACGAACTCTCGACGAAAGCGTCAACTGGAGCTCTGGCTCCTGACGGAACTTTTGTCCGGAGATTGTTGAAACCCACAGCTCAGCCTGCCGAACTGAGCGAAGGGGGCGAGATCAGCATCCCAAAGCTGACAGTCCCGATGGCCCTGTTACCATGGTAGCCATCAAGGGTCGTAGGTGCTGCCGGAAGCTCCGATCAACCCAACACGCAAGACTCAAATGCTCAAGTCAGTTCCGATGCATGGATCTCGGAGATCCGGAACTACTTGAAAGACAACATCCTTCCTGATGATGATGTATCCGCTGACCAGGTAGTCAGATTGGCTAAAAGATACACGCTGGTAGAAGGGGATCTCTACCGGCGCGGTGCCAACGACATCCTAATGCGGTGCATCACAAGGGAAGAAGGCTGCGAACTTCTCGCAGAAATCCATGGAGGCGAGTGTGGGAACCACGCATCTTCCCGCACGCTGGTCGGTAAAGCATTTCGGCATGGCTTCTACTGGCCTACAGCGCTCCAGGATGCCACTGAGCTGGTGAAGAAATGTGAAGCATGCCAATTTCATGCAAAGCAAATCCACACACCAGCTCAGCCCTTACAAATGATACCTCCTACATGGCCCTTAGCTGTGTGGGGGATGGATATCTTGGGACCCTTCCCAAGAGCCGTCGGAGGTTACAAGTTCCTGTACGTCACCATTGACAAGTTCACCAAGTGGCTGGAAGCGACTCCAGTTGTGACGATCAACAAGCAATCTGCTATCAACTTTCTGCAATCCATTGTGAGCAGATTTGGAGTCCCAAACAAAATCATCACTGATAATGGGACTCAATTCACAAGCTCCGCATTCCAAGGATATTGCAAAGACCTCGGCATACAAGTTTGCTACGCCTCCGTAGCTCACCCAGCCAGCAATGGCCAAGCCGAGAGAGCAAATGCAGAAATCCTTAAAGGACTCAAAACGCGCACCTATGAGCACTTGAAAAAACACGGAGCCAACTGGATCGAAGAGCTTCCGCCCACTCTATGGGCCAACAAGACTTCTCCAAACCGGTCAAGCGAAGAAACACCCTTCTTTCTGGTGTACGGAGCTGAAGCAATCCTTCCTCCGGAAATCACCTTGGGTTCGCTCCGGGTCCGGACCTTCGACGAAGCCGCGCAGGACCAGCTCCGGCGTGAAGACCTAGACCTCCTCGAGGAGGGAAGGTGCCAAGCAGCTGTTCGGAATGACCGATATCGTCAAGCTCTACGGCGTTATCACCAGCGGCATGTACACAACCGACAGCTCGAGGAAGGTGATCTGGTGCTACGGAGAATACTATCCAGAGAAGGGTTAAACAAACTCTCCCCCGGCTGGGAGGGGCCCTTCCGAGTGATCAAAGTATCCCGTCCCGGAAGCGTTCGCTTGGCTACCGAGGATGGGACACCTCTCCCAAATCCTTGGAACATCGAGCACCTCCGTAAGTTCTACACTTAATACCACGGAGGTGAGTCTTGAGTAACTTGGGGTGTATGTTATAGAGTCATTGTACAGAGTCGGGTAGTTCCTCCGGGAGAGCAACCGGACCTTTCTCGAAAGGTCCGCAAAGCTCATGCAGCACTTGTCACAGTCTCAGGACTAAAAGTGCGGCTAACTACCCTGGGTCAAACGAGAAACCAAACACACTTAGCCTGGTTCTGTACCCTAAGAGTGTACTTGTTTCCCCTGTACCCCGGACCTATAATGAAAGACATCTTCATGTGAAATAGACTCCACGTGCATTTATTTTGTACAGGCTCAACATTTTTATTTTTCTCTTTCTTGTCTATAACTAAGACGTGCAATTCTTAAGAAATTTTAGTTCAACCGGTTTATATACGATTCGAGTTGTATTGTCAGTTCTTTTGGATTCAAATATCGTTCATGGCCAACTCGTCTGAAAGCCGCCAAGCCAATCTAGGGCCGAAGTGTGCTATCGACTTAGCCTGGTCAAGCACCCGAAGTACGCCACTCTACCTACACCCCGGCAGGCCGAAGTAAGGCGGGTCCATGAACAGTTGAATCTAAGAGAAAAGGCAACGCATCCGGTTGTATTTAAAATCACGTTCAACTTAAAGTTTTCTTGAGAATCGTAAGCCGCGACGAAATTATAGACAAGGAACGAATTTTACTATTTTTCTTGGCTTAAGTGTGCAGGAAAAATAAAGTCTACGTTGATGGAGAAAAGCCGGAGCTAACTAAGCTCCGACTCCCCAAAGGGGGCCAACCGACGACGCTGAATATAAGATGGTGAGAAGACCCCGTAAATGGAGTCTGCTGCCAACAAACCAAGTGTTGGCAAAGGTCACTGCCGGAGCTACTCAGCTCCGACACCCCGGAGGACTAACTATCGACGCTCTACGTGTTGATAGAGGCTATTGCCGGAGCTACCAAGCTCCAGCAATGGACAATGCCGGAGCTTATAAGCTCCGACAACCTCAGGGGACCTTCACTATCGAATACTTCGAACCTAAATCCTACAAGTTCGGAGCAAATGTGTCTTCAACAAAACACAGTATCCTTTTGGTACATGTTCACAATCAAATTGTGTACATCTACCAGGGGTCCAAGTGAAGATAAAGATGTTGAAGACAAAAAGTGAAATTCGCAAACTTTTGGGGATTTCATTCATCTGGAGATAGGAGATTACATCTGAAGACAAGGGATTACAAAATCGAGGAAGAAGAAGAGAAAATACAAGTGAGAGCTAAAGAGATGGTCCTAGACCCTATGGAAGAACTCGGCGACTTTCTGGGCGACCTCCGATACGCTGGCTCGGGTAGCTTCGCCTTCTCCTTCGACGGGGCCTTCAAGCCCCAGGTCCAGAGGAAATTGAGAGTTCCGGCTGGTGTAGCACGTCAGCACATACTCTGTGACGTTCCTCGCCAGGGATTGCCCCTCAACCTCCAGTTGGTCCGCGATGACATCGCCCACCTTGGAGAGCTTGCTGCCTGCTGCGCTCAACGCCTGCAGCGCAAGGTCCGGCTCCGGCTCTGGATCATCCGGGCGCACGGGGCTGAAACCCATTGGTGTTAGAGCATCGTTGGCCTTGCCCAGGAACTCCCAAATCTGTAGGGAGTCCGCCGTCCTTACACTCTTCATCTCTTCTAGGGATCTCCTGGCCGCCGTCAGTTCGGAATTCTCACGGGCGAGGCGCTCAACTTCTTTGGCGTTTTGCTGAATCTTTACAGCAACCTGCCTCTCGAGTCTTCCGAGCTCCTCCTCCCGGAGGTGGATCTTGTTCCGGCGATCGACCAGGTCCTTTTCCCTAGCCTCCACTTTTTTCTCCCGGGCAACAAGGGCACACTCGTATTCGTAGAGTTCCTGCCCTCGTACCCAGGTCTTCTCCTCCTCCTCTTGGCAGCACTCTTCCAACTTCTTAGTGCGCTCCTCGAGGCCCTTGTCCGCCAGAGCTATCTTCTCGGCAAGCTCCTCTTCCCTCCTCAGGACATCATCCCGCATCTCAAGGAGTTTCTGCTCTTCATTCTCGAGCCGTCTCTCCCTCTCTTCAAGTGCCTCTCGGCGCTTGATGAGTGCGGTGTTAATGGCCTCAAGCTGTTCGTGTCGAGCATCAGCCGCGTTATTGGCAGCTTTGGCCTGATCGTAGATCTCCCGGGATTGAGCGTTGAGGGCATGAGTCATGCTCTCCCTGTCATCCAGCAGCTTGCCCCAGTACTCCAGGCGGATCTTCTCCCGCTTGATCCACTCCTTGTCATCCGCTAGCCTCGACTGCGCCAGCTTGGTCTCGAAGTAGAGCCGGTTACGCCACCGCCTAAGGGTTTGGCGCTCCTCTTCAAGAGCCTTGCTGTCGTGGAAGAAGGCCAGTTGGACTTGACGCAGACTGGAGCAGGCGTTATCGATAGACATCGACAGCGGGATGGGCTCCGGACCTGCTGGGGTCTCCTCCGCTGGTTCCAGCGGGTCTTCACATACAAAAATTGGGTCCCACTCTACGAGAGTGGACCCCTGAGCTTCCAAGGCACTAGGGCTGTCCTCCGGGATGGCCTCAGTCGCCATAGAAGAAGGCCCCGCCGCCAAGTCTTCGTTCACCTCCTCGGGCAGGGGGCCAACGACTTCGTTTGGGCACTCCGGCTCTGCCGCACGTACCTCTAACGTCGTCGCTTCGGGAGCAGGAGCTGCTACTGGCTCCGGCCGGGACACCTCTTCCGAGGGAGGCTCGAGCTCCATCGACTCTTCAACCACCGGCTCTATGACCGGCGTAACAATAACCGGCTCAGCAGTCGGTGCTTCGGAGGTAGCCGGCTCAACTGCCGGAACTACCTCGACTACCGGCTCACATGTCGGGGCTTCAGTCACCTCCGGCTCAACCGCCGGGGCTTCAGAAATTTCTGGCTCCGAGGCCGGAACTACTACTTCCTCCGGCTCAACAGCCAGAGCTTCCATCACTGCAGCACCAGGACCCGAAGCTTCAACCTCCGAGACAGGTGCCGCTGGCGTGTCTTCACTCCCGCGGTCCAGCGCTACCACGGGAACTTCTGGGGACGAGTCGAGGTCCATGATCACAACAGCCGGCGCCGGAGCTGTCGCAGCTTCAGCCACCACCAGGGGCGGCACCGGGACAGGAGCAGAAGCTCCCACGGCCTCAGACATCGTGGTTGAGGGTGGAGCTTCACTCCCCTTCTTGGGGACGCTGCAGATGGTGGACGAAGAAAATTAACAAACAATCGCTACAATTAAAAAGTTAACCAAGGTAAAGATTAAAAATTACCTTGGAAGGCTTCCGCACCAGCTTGCACGGAACCTTTTTCCTAGATGTTCCGGGCTGGCCACAGTCGGCGTAGAAGCTCCAGAAGGCCCCCTGGAACTTGTCGCAGCTACGGGCGTTTCCCGGGTCGAGGCCCTCCTCGATCGGGAGGAACCCCTGGACCTGGAGGCTCCCACCGTCCCACGTGTCGGAGTCGTGCGCCCGGAGCTAGCACCCCAGGAGGGTTCCACCACGGGGACAGACGAGCTCCGGGAGGATCCCACTGCAGGAACGGTATCGTTCCGGAAGGACCCCACTATGGGGACAGCCGCCACGGTGGCAGAAGATCTTCCCCTCTCGGGAGAAGGAACCGAGACGGAAGTAGCGGGCCTGACGGACCTTCCGTCGGCATGTCGCAGCTTCCTCTTCCGGCTCTCCGGCTCATCCGCCACCTCCTTGCCCTTGCCGACGACCTCGACCCTCGGCTGTGGGGCAGGGACGGAGCCATCTTCGGGTATTCCGGGGATCGCCACCCGAGTGGTTGATCTTCTCTCGACGAAACCAAGGTCTTCAAGTGCGGGCATCGTCCGCCGGAGCTCCCTGCTGAACTCCACTTCCACGTTCAGAGGGAGAAAGGCCGACGGTGGAGTCAAGTCATCACTGTCGACGTCGATGCCGTGCTGGAATTTCTTGAGGTGGAACTCCAAGGTCTTCCCCACCATGTTGGACTTCAACCCGGTCTCAACCCGGTCCTCGTTCATCACGCTGTTGAGGGCCCAAGCGAGCTTCTCCCTCCTCTTCAGCGGCGCCCACCTGTTGGCCAGGAAATTGCAGAATACCGCCTGAGGAGACAATCCTCCCTCCACGCATTGGCGAATCCTGGTCAAGGCGGGGTTGAAAGCTTCCGCCAGCACCGGAACTGCACTCCAGATCGTCGTGTCGATGTCGGGCAGACCGTCGGGCAGCTCCAACCTTTCGTGCTCCTCCAGCCTAACGACTATCCAATCTTTCTTCCAGTCATCCCACTTCACGGAAGGGAACGACCGGAGGTACTTGAATGGGCACTTCTTGCGCTTCACGAAGTAGTAGAAGCCAAGGTACTCATTGCTCCGGCCGGTGGTGTGGATGGTGAAGAAGGTCCGGAAGAGTTCAATGCAGGGGGGATGTCCACCCACATCTCACAGAAGTGGACAAAGATGGACACGAGGAGAATGGAGTGAGGACCAAGGTGGTATAGCTGCAGACCATAGAAGTCTAGCGCATCAAGAAGAAGGAAGAAAAAGGTGGGATCAACCCCACCATGGTGTACGAAGAAAAGTACACCATTTCGCCGGCGCGCTCCTTCTCGAAGGGGAGCTCTCCGCCGGCACGGACCAAGTGGTTGAAGAAGTCCGAGGACCACCCCATAAGGGCCCGGACCTTCTTCAAATCGCTGTCGGTCTTCAAGCGACTCTCGCGCAGACCCAACTCCATCGCAGCACAGCTAGGCAAGAGAAGAAGAGCTAAGCACGAGTTGTGAGTTTGAGCGCAAGATCAGATGAGAGGCGTAAAGAACTCCCGACGGTGCGCGCTTTCCTTCTTAAGTAAGCCCTTGCAACGCTTGGATGGAAACCGCAGGGAAGTCGAAGATACCATTCAAGAATTCAACCTAGCCAATGACAAGAGGGCCCGGGACCACCCCGACGATCAAGTTGAGGCTCTTACCCAGGCGAACAGTTGTCATCACGCGGCGGGAAACCCAAAGGCGGCGGCCTGACAGGGCGCGCGGAACCGATACGATTTTCGTATCAGGAACCAGCGACCTTCAATTGCGTGAGATCCGCACGTCAAAGATCTCATCTGCTACCTGAGGTGCGCCACGCGGCGGGATCTAACTGTAAATCCCTGCCAACGGCACCTCCGAAGACCCTTGAAGACTCAGTTCAAGAGTCGCAAGGATGGACCCACCTCCGACGGAACGACTTCACCTCAGTGATCTTCGTCGGAGGTAGGTCCAGGGGGCCACTGTCGGTACCCTAAAAAACGTACACCCCTTGAGGTTACAAAGATCTCAAGAGAAAGCCACCTACTTGGTTTGTAGACCCTCAGAGGCCCACCTGTCAGACATGACCGGACCCGCTTCTCCAACATGGTTAATCCCTGGGTCACCACGTGTACAACCAAACCGGAGCTACCGCCCACAAGGGGGAAGCTCCAGGCCGCATACCGAAACGGCACCTCCGGACTTAACCCAAGAACGAGAGAAGCTCCAGACCTCACACGTGTCTGATAGCCCCGGAGCTACCTGCTTCCCACAGCAAGCTCCGGAGCTGCCACGTGTCAAATCGTCGGACCCTCCAGCTTCTAACCACCGGAAGACCTTGTAACAGCTCCGGGTCTTCAAAGGAGAGCCAAAGACTTCAAGACCCGATTAAGTGGCATTAATGCCATATTAATGACACTTAAACGGACGATCTTAACACCAATAACGGTGCTGTCAAAGCCCGTTACAGGGTTATTATGAGCAATTAAGCGTGTATCAATACTAGTAACCGCTGGGGCCACATGTCAGGCCAGGCTGAATTGTAACGGCCTGCCCTTGTACTATAAAAGGACAGGCCGACAATACACTCACGGACGTTCACGAGCGATCACACGCACCCCATACACTCGTGACAAGCTCTTACTGCTAATACAACACCAACACACCCGTGGAGTAGGGTATTATGCTCAGGCGGCCCGAACCACGTAAATTCCTGTGTCTCCTGTGTCAAACTCCAATTCACCTTCTTGAATCTCCGCGCGCCCACACCAAACTTCAAACTCCCCAATCACTTTAGTAGTGTAGGGAGATCTGCCGGCTCCAACCGCCGACAGATTGCCTCCAGCAGGTTGAACGGTAGGATGGCAATGGATATCCATTACCCGCGTACCCGCGGATACCCGACCCAACGGGTACGGGTTTGGTTACAAATTTGTACCCACGGGTACGGATTCGGGTAGTAAATTGCACCCAACGGGTATTTTTTTAGCGGGTAAAAAAATCCATACCCGTACCCGTTTACCCGTAACCGTACCCGTTGAACTAATATGTTATGTTGAACTAGTATGGTGTGTCGAACTATAATGTATGTGTTGAAATGTTAGACTATTATTTTACGATCTGTTACCTTTGAAGAGTAATTATCTGTTGAATTTATGTTATGAATTGATCATGTTAGGCAGTTATGCATCTAGCAGGTAAATGTATGCTGCGGGTACGGATTACCCGCGGATAAAAAATACCCGCGGGTAACAGGTACATGTAACGGTTTTTACCCATTATGGGTAACGGGTACAATTTAGGGTACGGATTTTATCCAACGGGTAGTGGTATACATGGGTAATATCCGCGGATATTTTACCCGTTGCCATCCCTAGTTGCACAACATGGTTACCGTTGGATGATCCAGCAACAGAATTCACCATCTTTGAATATTGGGCGCCCCCCTTCCTGGCGCGCCAACTGTCGGAGTATGATTCCGGCAATTCTCCCGGCACTACCGTTAGCAGACCGCGGAGTTTCTTAGTTCGGTTTGGGCGCGCAGAGATTCAAAGCAAGATGGTGATTTGACACTAGGATTTATGTGGTTCGGGCCGCCTGAGCGTAATACCCTACTCCACGGGTGTGTGTTGTTGTTGTATTGAGCGTATGAGCACTGGTGTGAGAGAGAGGCCAAAAGAGTCTCTCGTCTGGACCTGAGCGCGTGTCGGAGAGCGTGTCCCCCCTGTGTATCGCTCGGACAATCCTTTTATAGTACAAGGGTTGGCCGTTACATCATTAGCCTGGCCCGACATGTTGCTCTAGCGGTTACTGATGCCTAATACACAGTTAATGTGATTAATTCCCCTTAATAGCGTGATAACGCCCTTTAATGGTGACGTTACTGGTATTAAGGGTCATCCGATCGTGTGTCATTAAGATATCATTAATGACACGTATTCAGGTCTTGAAGTCTTTAATGTTCCTTGAAGGTCCGAGCCGTTGGAGGTCCACTGTCGGTACCCTGCGTACCGGATACCCCTTGGAATTGTGAAGAGTGCAGAGGAACTTCACCTATTAGAGTTGAAGACCTCCGAAGGCCCCACGTGTCACTCGGAACCGGACCTGCCTCCCTTCTATGGTTAGTCCCAGTGCCGCCACGTGTATCATAAAACCGGAGCTACATTCCATTCATGGGAAAGCTCCGGGCTAGATACCTGTGCGGCACCCCCGGACTTAACCCCCGATATAGGGAAGCTTCGGTACAACACGTGTACAATAGCACCAGATCTACCCGTTCAAGACGACAAGTTCCGGTGCTGCCACGCGTCCAACCGCCGAACCTTCAAGCTCAATAGACAGACTGGTGGACCTCCAACGGCTCGGACCTTCAAGGAACAATTAAAGCTTCAAGACCCAATTATGTGTCATTAATGCTATCTTAATGACACACGATCGGAGGACCCTTAATACCAGTAACGCCACCATCAAGGCGCATTACCACGCTGTTAAGGGGAATTAAACACATTAATTGTCTATTAGGCATCAGTAACCGCCGGGGCCACATGTCGGGCCAGACTGGTGATATAACGGCCAGTCCTTGTACTATAAAAGGACTGGCCAAGCGATACACAGGGACTCACGCGCGTCCAGACAAACTTCCACTCTCTGGTCTGACTCACAGGCGCTACACACGTACGCTCAATACAAACAACACACACTCGTGGAGTAGGGTATTACGCTCAGGCGGCCCGAACCACGTAAATCCCCGTGTCAAATCATCATCTTGTTCTGAGTCTCTGCGCGCCCCAACCGAACTACAAAACTTCGCGGGCTACCAACGGTAGTACCGGGAGAATTGCCGGAATCACCCTCCGACAGTTGGCGCGCCGGGTAGGAGGAGTGCCCGAGATTCAAAGATGGTGAATTATGCTGTTGGATCATCCAGCGTTAAGCACGTTGAGCGACCTGCTCGAGACAATCCCTCCAATATGCAGCAGCCAGCAGGTGTTGTGGCTCCAGGAGGAGTCATGCCACCACCACCACCATCCGCACCGGTGAATCAACCCAGACAGCGAGACGGGGCGTCTGCATCAGTCACTGTATCGGCAAACTACAACCCCGAACACGCGATTAATGATGCGCGTGCTCTTCTACAACGTCCACCGCCTCCAGGAGCACCCTAGGGTGCGATGGAGCAGTGGATAGCTGATGTGGAACATCTGGTTGCAGCAGCTGCCGATGGCATCAACAATCAAGGTCCCCCCCTCAGGGCGGGCCCCTTCACAGCATCGGACCTTGTCGGGTAGACTTGGTCCACACACTTCGCAGCACAGGAGGCGTGCTGCATCTCAACAGGCGACGTTGCTGCCTTCTGGGGCGCGACGTACTCACGCGGTGACAAGGATTTCGACTCACGACCTCCGGGCGGAACTCGATCATCGTTACCGGCAACAAGACGACCGCGTCCACATAGAGCAAGCTCGCGAGAGGCGAGAGGCTCGGGATAGTCCTGCTCCTAAGGGAGTAGGAGGAGGTTGTTCTGCCTTGGCCATGCACCTACGCATGGTTAGATGGCCGCAGAAGTTCCTCAAATTTCACGGGACTGTCAATCCCGTCAAATTTCCTCAAATCTACTCCACCGCTATCCTTGCGGCTGGGGGAAATGAGGCCGTAATGGCCAATTATTTTCCTGTGGCTTTGACTCGGACCGCCAGGTCTTGGTTCATGAGCCTTCCCCCTGACTCCATCAACAGTTGGGCAGAGTTGTGCAATAGTTCACCGCCAATTTCGGGAGCTCATACACCCGACCAGGCACCGAACTGGACCTTTTTGCTGTCAAGCAAAAAGGGGGAGAGTCTTTGCGATCTTTCATCCAGAGGTTTGTGACACCCGGTTCCGAAAAATGAACCAAGTGAACGCATATGTGCGCCCAGGATGTTCAACACACATACACGAGTGCATTCACAAAAGAGTATACAGAAAATTACCACAGAACAAGATTAATTAACCAAATTTTATTACATAAACCATATTATCCTCAAATACAAGTTCTAATGAATATTAGTGACAAGTTCAACTAATGCAGCAGAAATAAACTAATTAAGGAACTAAACAGCTAGGCAGCATAAGCGATAGGGTATATCGCAGCTCCAAAACACCACAGGCAAGCTGACGGTAGACATGGCCTAGAACTCCGCATTATCGCCATTAAACTCCCAATCCTGACCTGCAACTGTTGGGGGGGGGGGGTTGCAAGAGTGAGTACATGTCGTACTCAGCAAGTGTAGAAAGTATGACATGTGGCTGATTCAAATGATGAATATAATAATGGTCCAGTGCTGAAAAGTACATTAAAACATTTGGAAAAGCAATATATTATGTGTATGTGAAATAAACCCATCATAAACCACAATTAAAATCATAGTACCAGTCCATATTCCATATCTATCATCACATACCAATATCCATATTCAATACCAGAAATTAATTCATAACCATCCATAACCATTACCAGACCATAACCATAACCAACCAACCATAACCATTCCAAAATCCCAATTTTCCTCTCATGTGAGGATCCAGGTTGCTCATAACTGGTCCTTAGATCTAAAGCAAGTAAAACCACCATAGCATCCAACCCATCCACATACCAGGCTTGCTTAGATCACCCATTACCATATCATATTAACCAGTTCATGTCAATCACAATCTCATTAATGCATAATTAAATTAAGTGGTATAGTTGTTCTTCCATCCCAATTAATTCAGCAAAGCAAAAAGGTAAAAAGCCCTTCCCGACTCTCTACCATAAATTCCAGGTGACAAGGGTGGTTAGACAAGTCTAGTAAACTTCCTATCATAGGATTTCCCATCAAATTGACACAACATGCAGTTTGCAAACAAAATATTTATTTTAAAACAGGATCAATATGCTTCAAGGACACTTGCCTTGCTCTTGCGGTTGGTTCGAGTTGAAGCCTTCAAACTTTTGGTGTTGTAGATCATCCGCGGCACTATCTAGCGCAAATCCGTCTAATCCACACAATAAACATACAATACAAGAAACACAATCAAAGAGTGCACAAATATTACTCAATATGACATGACATGCATGATTAATGCAAATGCAAGGTAGAACTTGTTAATAGATTGCTTTTAATGATCACTAACTAGTTCTAATAGATTTTAACAAGTTTATACGGGTTTGGATTTGATTAGATCTACTTTTAGAATCAATTCAACATAATTTAGTCAGCAAAATCGGACTAGTCTGCAGAAGGACGGACTAATCCTCACTTCGCAGGACTAGCAAACTAGGGTTTTCCAGATCGATGTGAATTTGGAGATTAGGGGTCGAATCCACGTAAGGAAAAGATAATAGAAGGTATACCAGGTGTTTAGTACTCCAATGAATCAAGAAACTTGGAGGCAACACTTGGATCTTGACGATCTAGGGTTGATGATGAACTTGGAGATGAATTGGTGATGAAGAACGAAAGCTTGGTAGAGATCTTGATCCTCTTTCGTTTCCCTCTCTTCTTCTTGCTTGGGATCTCCTCCTCCCCTCTTGATGATGGCTCTCCACGAACTAGGGTTTGGGTGGGGTGGAAAAGTGGCAAATAGATGTTAAGCCAAGGGGTGAGGTTGTTTATATAGAGGTGGAGGCTAGGGGTTAGATGGATTTCGAGTTTCAGAGGAGTAGAGGCCAGTTTAGAGTCCCACATGGGCTCTAAAAGAGTTAGGCGCGACGTCCCTAGGCCCAATTAACATGAAACCCAAGAAACAAGTCGTAAAACAAAAGATCAATTCGGAGTCGTGAAATATCGGACGAGTCCGAAAAGGACCGGACTAGTCCGAAAATGTCCAGAGAGAAAATCGGACAAGTGTGGCCTAAAATCGGACAAGTCTGACTTTAGTCAGAGAGGAAAACAGATAAGTCCGCTGGAACACCAGACTAGTCCGGAAAAGTCGAGTGACTTAGCAAATTTTCAAGGATTATTGGAATATCGGACTAGTCCGCACAAAATCGGACAAGTTCGAAAGTTTCCAGAGGCAAAATCGGACTAGCCCGCAGCAAAAACGGACAAGTCTATTTTTAGTCAGAGAGAAATCGGACTAGTCCTCACCAAAATCGGACTAGTCCGCACTTTTCAACATTTTAAGTGTGGTTTTGTTCCAAATTAATTTTAAATGTTCCAAATCAATTTTAAGCTCGTTCCTCTTTATGTGGGTTAATGTTAAACATGTATATGAATGTATGTAGGGCATGATGCATGAAAATAAGGGTGTTACAAGGTTCTCCCAGGTACAAAATACAATCCCTTCTATCTCAAGCGCTTCTGTTATTGTAGCATTCAGACAGGGCATTCGAGACAAAAAAATGTTGGAGAAGCTGGCGACCAAGGAAAACACCAGTGTCACGGAACTCTTCAGCTTGGCACACAAGTGTGCCAAGGCCGCGGAGGGCCGTGAAATGCACTCCCAATCACCTCCGGAGGCTAACAAAAAATCCTCCAAGGGTGAAGCCACCACCTCCGGGAGTGGCAAGAAGAAGAAAAAGTCCAACGACAAGAATAAGTTGTCGGTCGGCACACCTACTACCACTGCTGCAGCAGCTCCGGTTGGCCGGGGCCACGCCCCGAGAAACGACCTCGGTTGTTGTCTAAAGACGGTGGCAGCTCCAAGATGTGGTGTCCCATACACAAAACGGACAGACACAACTTGGAAAACTGTCGAGAGGTCCAGAACCTTGTCGAGCGTTACAACAAGCGTCGGGAAGAAGCTCCTTTCCATCAAAGGGAAGGAAAACAAAAAGTCGACAAAGCTCTGGCTGAAGAGGAGTTAGGCTTTCAGGACCGTAAAAGGGTCTTGAAGGCCTCTGTTGACGACGACTCCGACGTCTCTGACAACGAGTGTTGGAAGACCATGAACACCATCTTTGGTGGTTCGTCAGACATTACCTCCCGCCGTGCTCTTAAGACAATGCGGCGGGACATGGCCTCTATAGCTCCCACCGCCAGGGCGGAGCCTCACCGGAAGTGGATGGATACTGCCATCACCTTCGATGCTTCGGACTGCCCATGAAACATGATCGGAGTTGGTCAACTTCCACTGATGGTATCTCCGACCATCAATAACATCCAGCTCCACCATGTAATGGTGGACGAAGGTTCGGGGCTGAACCTCATAAGCTTTGAAGCCTTCGTCAAGCTTCATCTCCGACCTTCAGATCTTCGCCCCTCCCGACCTTTCTCAGGAGTATGTCCAGGACCCATAACTCCAGTCGGTGCCATTACTCTCCCGGTGACCTTCGGGACTCGGGAGAATTACAGGACCAAGAAGTTGGTCTTCGACATGGCACATATCAACTTACCATTCAACGCCATCTTAGAAAGGTCAGCTTTGTACAAATTCATAGTTGCTGCTCATTATGGCTACTTGGTGTTGAAGATGCCAACACCCTCAGGCGTTCTCCGGATCCGCGGAGATCGCACTGCCGGAGTTACTGCTTTGGAAGAACTCCATGCGCTTGCTACAGCGCAGGAGGAAGAATCCAGAAAGGAGCAAGCTCCGAAGCCCCCGAGCATTCGTCATCGAGGCTCAACCTTCGCACCTCGTGTGCAACCAAGCGGCGACACCGACATTCCTGTCAAGGTCGTCCAAATTGGTTCCAACGCTGCTCTGACTACCCGTATATCAGGAGGTCTGAACTACAAATAGGAACTCGCGCTCATCACTTTCCTCCGGGCTAATGTCGACGTGTTTGTCTGGCAACCGTCACAAATGCATGGGATCCCTAGGGAAGTGATTGATCACAATCTGAAGATTTACCCCGACGCTCGGCCTGTACATCGGAAGCCTCGGAAGCAATCAGTGGAGCGACAAAACTTCATACGTCAAGAAGTGAAAAAGTTGCTCAAAGCTGGATTCATCCAAGAAGTATACCATCCAAAATGGCTGGCGAACCCAGTCGTTGTACCCAAGGCCAGAGGAAAGCTTCGAATGTGTATCGACTACACAACACTGAATAAGGCATGTCCAAAGGATCCATTTCCACTACCTAGAATAGATCAGATAGTGGATTCCACCTCCGGGTTGAATTACTGTGTTTCCAAGACGCATATTCTGTGTATCATCAAATCAGAATTTCTAGGGAAGATGAAGAGAAAATTGCATTCATCACAGTAGATGGATTGTAATGTTACACTGTCATGCCATTCGGTCTCAAAAAATGCTGCTTCAACATTTGTGCAAGCCATGTACTCCCTCCGTCCCCATGAACTTGTCGCTTTGTAGTTCAAAAATGAACTACAGAGCGACAAGTTCATGGGGACGGAGGGAGTACAAAACTTTTGGAGAGCTCACTAGAGATGTAGTGGAAGCGTACATCAATGACATCGTCATCAAGATCAAGAACAAGGAGTCATTTCTTGACACCTTGCAAGCTGTCTTCGACAAGTTGCGAATCACACGCACAAAGCTGAACCCAGACAAGTGTGTCTTTGGGGTTAGCTCCGGAAAGCTTCTTGGATTCTTGGTGAACCACCAAGGAATAGAAGCAAATCCAGCGAAGATTAAAGCTATTGAAGACATGCGACCACCAGCTCGCATCAAAGATGTCCAGAAACTAACTGGGTGTCTAGCTGCCCTCAGCCGGTTTATCTCAAGACTGGTGGAACGGGCACTACCCTTCTTCAAATTATTGAGGAAGTCTGAACCATTCTAATGGTCTGAAGAAGCAGAAAAGGCATTCCAAGAGCTAAAGCAGCTCCTCACCACTCTACCAACTTTGGTAGCTCCGAACCCTAGTGAGCCACTTCTGCTTTACATTTCAGCGACTGACGAAGTTGTCAGCATGGTCCTGGTTGCAAAAAGACCAGAACCATCCCCAGTTCATGAATCCAGACCCCTCCGGGAAGGTTTGGAGCTACCTGAAGGCGAGTCTGGGTCCCAACTACCAGACCCAGATCCTTGAGGTGAGACGCCAGAGGATCAACCTCCTTCAAATGAAGGAGTGGATGTTGCTGAACAAGAAGATTCGGACCCTTCCGGGAAGATCCGAGTCACTTGAGAAGAAGCTTCGGGCTCCTCTAGCAAGAACTCAAAGGTCCCCGAAGAAGGTCCGGACCCCTCCGGGAGGGTCCGGGTTGATGAGGAGGATGCTCCGGGCCCCTCCGAGAGGGTCCGGACAGTCCAACGCCCATTGTACTTCATCAGCAAAGTACTCCATGACACCAATACTTGGTACCTAGAGGTGTATAAACTGCTCTACACAATTCCTATTACCTCTAGGAAACTTCATCATTACTTCTAAGCTCACAAGATTTCAGTAGTAACCTCTTATCCACTGCGTGCAATCTTGCATAACCCCAACTCTACTGGGAACATTGCAAAGTGAGCAGCGGAATTGGCCGAGTTCAATCTTGAATTCGTCCCAAGACAAGCGATCAAGAGTCAAGCATTGGCAGACTTTATGGCAGAATGGACCCCCTCTCCATCAAATCCTGGGGGCCCCAGTGAGCAGAAGCCGGAACCCAAGGTTCTGGTCTTCACTGAGCCTCACTGGACTCTCTACTTCGACGGCTTCGTGCAGAAGCAGGGGGCCAGAGCTGGAATCCATCTCCTCGCTCTGACCGGGGAGAAGGTCAAATACATGGTTCACCTTAACTTCAAGGCGACCAACAACATGGCGGAGTATGAAGCATTAATCTATGGGCTCAAGGTGGCACTATCATATGGTGTGAAGCAGCTATTGGTTAAAGGGTGATTCGTAGTTAGTTATAAAACAAGTCAAAGGTGAATGCTGCTGCAACAACCCTCAACTAGCTGCATATCTACTTGAAGTCCGAAAGTTTCAGAAGGATTTCGAAGTTCTGGATCTTTGCCATGTCTAGCGTCTCAACAACGTTGAAGCTGACGAACTCTCGACGAAAGCTTCAACCGAAGCTGCGGCTCTTGACGGAACCTTCGTCCAGAGATTGTCAAGACCAACAGCTCAGCCTGCCGAACTGAGCGAAGGGGGCGAGAGCAGCACCCCGAAGCTGGCGGTCCCGATGGCCTTGTTACCATGGCGTCCATCAAGGGTCGTAGGTGTTGCAGGAAGCTCCGAGCAACCCAGCACGCAAGACTCATAAGCTCAAGTTAGCTCCGATGCATGGATCTCGGAGATCCGGAGCTACTTGAAAGACAACTTCCTTCTTGAAGACAATGTATCTGCTGACCAGATAGTCAAATTGGCTAAAAGATACACACTGGTAGAAGGGGATCTTTACCGGCGTGGTGCCAACGGCGTCCTAATGCGGTGCATTACAAGGGAAGAAGGCCGTTAGCTCCTCACGGAGATCCATGAAGGCGAGTGTGGGAACCACGTGTCTTCCCGCATGTTGTTCGGTAAAGCCTTCCGGTATGGTTTTTACTGGCCTACAACACTCCAGGATGCAACCGAGCTAGTGAAGAAATGTGAAGCATGCCAATTCCATGCGAAGCAAATTCACACACCAGCTCAACCACTACAAATAATACATCCAACATGGCCATTTGCCTTGTGGGGTATGGATATCTTGGGACCTTTTCCAAAAGCCGTCAAAGGTTACAAGTTCATGTATGTCTCCATCGACAAGTTCACCAAGTGGTCGCAAGCAACTCCAGTTGTGACAATAAACAAGCAATTAGCTATCAATTTCTTGCAGTCCATAGTATGCATATTTGGAGTCCCAAAAAAGATCATAGCTGACAACGAGTCCCAATTCACAAGTTCTGCATTCCAAGGATATTGTGAAGACCTCGACATTCAAGTCAGCTACGCTTCCGTAGCTCACCCGGCAAGCAATGGCCAAGCTGAGAGAGCAAATGCGGAAATCCTAAAAGGACTCAAGACGCGCACATATGAGCGCTTGAAAAAACATGGAGCCAACTGGATTCAAGAGCTTCCGCCCACCTTGTGGGCAAACAGGACAACTCCAAACCGGTCAACTGGAGAGACACCCTTCTTCGTGGTGTACGGAGCTGAAGCAGTCCTTCCTCCGGAAATCACCTTGGAGTCGCTCCGGGTCCGGACCTTCGACGAAGCCACGCAGGACCAGCTCCAGCGTGAAGACCTTGACCTTGTTGAAAAGGGAAGGTGCCAAGTAGCTGTTCGAAACGCACGATACCACCAAGCGCTCCGGCGCTATCACCAAAGGCATGTGCATAACCGACAGCTCGAGGAAGGCGATCTGGTGCTACGGAGAATACAAACTCGTGAATGGTTAAACAAACTTTCCCCCAGCTGGGAAGGACCCTTTCGAGTGATCAAACTATCCCGTCCCGGATGCGTTCGCTTGGCGACCGAGGATGGGACACCGCTCCCTAATCCTTGGAACATTGATCACCTCCGTAAGTTCTACGCTTAGTATCACGGAGGTGAGTCTGTAGTTACATATGATGTATGTTATAGCGTCATTGTACAGAGTCGGGTAGCTCCTTCGGGAGAACAGCCGGACCTTTCCCGGAAGGTCCGCAAAGTTCAGGCAACACTTGACATAGTCTCGGAACTAGAAGTGTAGCTAGTTACCCTGGGTCAAACAAGAAATGCAACACACTTAGCCTGGTTCCATACCCTAAGAGCGTACTTGTTTCTCCTGTACCCCGGACCTATATGAAAGACATCATTATGTGAAAACAGACTCCACATGCATTTATTTTGTACAGGCTCATTATTTTTTATTTTTCTCTTTCTTGTATATAACAAAATTGTGCAATTCTCAAGAAACTTTAGCTCGAACAATTCATGTATAATTCAAGTTGCATTGTTAATTCTTTCGGGTCTTAACATTGTTGAATGGCCTACTTGCCTGAACGCCAAGCCAATCTAGGTCCGGAGTGTGCTATCGACTTAGCCTGGTCCTGCACCCTAAGTACGCCACTCTACCTACATCCCGGCAGGCCTAAGTAAGGTGAGTTCAGGAAACGATTGGACCTGGAGAAAATAAACAAATGCACTTAATTGTGTATAGAATTGCTATCGGTCTAAAAATTTCTTCCGGGAATAGTAAGCCACAAATGAGTTATAGATAAGAAACGAATTTTACTGTTTTTCTTGACTTCAGGGTGCAGGAAAAATAAAAATCTCATGATGATGGTGGATGATGCCGGTGCTATCAAAGCTTCGACACCCCCTAAGGTGGCCCGCTATCGATGTTTTAAACATTGATAGTAGGCGTCGTCGAAACTACCAAGTTCCGACAAACCCAGGGGGCCAGCCGTCGACGTGAAGAAAAGATGGTAGGAGAACACCCCAATGGGGTGTGCTGTCGACACTCTACGTGTTGACAGTGGTCGCTGCCGGAGCTACTAAGCTCCGACAACCTCAGGGGGTCCTGCTATCAATGACTTTGGACCTACACTTTACAAGTTTGAAGCACTCAAGTCTTCAACAAAATGTTGCATCCTTTTGGTACATGTTCGCAATCAAATTGTGTACATCTACCACGGGCCAAGTGAGACAAAGTTTGAAGACAAAAAATGAAATTCATAAATTTCTTGGATTTCATTCATCTAAATACAAGAGATTACAAAATTGGGGAAAAGAAGAGAAGATACAAGTTGGAGATACAAGGAAAAAAGTCCTAAATCCTATGGAAGAATGAAGCGACCTTCTGGGCAACCTCCGACACGCTGGTCTTAGCGGCATCTCCCTCTCCATCGATGGGACCTTCAAGCATCGAGTCTAGTGGGAAATGAGGACCCCGACTTGTGTAGCACGTCAGCATATATTCTGCGACTTTCTACGCAAGGGATTTTCCTTCTGTTTCCAACCGGTCCGCGATGACATCGCCCATCTTGTTTAGCTTGTTGCCCGCCAAGTTCAACACCTTCAACGCCTGGTCCAGCTCCGGCTCCGGATCATCCGGATGCACGGGACTAAAGCCCAGCAGTGTCAGCGCGTCATTGGCTTTGCCCAAGAAGTCCCATACTTGTTGGGACTCCGCACCCCTTGAGCCTCGCATCTCTTCCTAGGACCTCTTGGTCGCCGCAAGCTTCGAACCCTCCCGGGCAAGGCGCTTAACCTCTTTGGCGTGCTGTTGAATGCTTTCAGCAACTTGCCTTTCGAGGTTGGCAAGCTCCTCTTCCCGGACGTGGATCTTGTTTTGGCGGTCAACCAGGTCTCTCTCCCAGCATCGCACCTTCTTCTCCCTGGCAGCGACTTCGTTCTCCCTTTTGGCGAGGTCCTGTCCCAGCTGCCAGACTTTCTTCTCCTCGCTCTCGCAGAGCTCTTCCAACTTCTTGGTGCGCTCTGCAAGGCTCTTGTCACCCAGAGCCATCCTTTGGGCGAGCTCCGCCTCCCTCTTCATGAGGTCATCCCGCAGCTCCAGGAGTTTTTGCTCTTCATCTTCAAGCTTTTTCTCCCGCTCCTCAAGAGCCTCTTGGCACTTGACGAGGTTGTCGTGGATGGTGCTAAGCTTCTCCTGGTGATCATTCGCTGCTTCATTAGCAGCCACGGCTTGTTCGTGGATAACCCGGGACTGATTGTCAAGGGATCGCACCATGCTTTCCCTCTCGTCCAGCAGCTGGCCCCAGTACTCCATCCGGGCCTTCTCCCTCTTGACCCACTCATTGTCGTCGACCAGTCTTGTCTGCGCCAGCTTGGTCTCGAATTGGAGCTGGTTGCGCCACCTCCTAAGAGTTTGGCGCTCCTCCTCAAGGGCCTTGCTATTATGATAAAAGGCCAGCTGGACCTGACGAAGGCTGGAGCACGCGTTGTCGATAGATAACAACAGGGGGATCAGCTTCGAACCTGTCGGAGTCCTCTCCGCTGACTCCAGCGGGTTCTCCATAACAAAAATTGGGTCCCACTCTACAAGAGTGGTCCCCTGAGCTTCCACGACACTAGGGCTGCCCTCCGGGATAGCCTCGGTCGCTGCCGAGGAAGGTCCTGCAATGAAAGTTTCTACCTTCGGAGTCGGCTCCGAAGGTCCTACCGCCAGATAGTCAGCAACTGGTCCCTTGGGCGGAGGACCGTCCACTTCATCTTGGCACCCTGGTTCAGGCGCGGGTACCTCCGGAACTACCACCTCCGGGGCAGACATTGAAGATTCGGCCGGAGCTGAGGCCACTTCCGGCTCCGACGTTGGTGACTCCTCCACCGTCGGTTCAGGCGCCGGTGCTTCGACCTCCACCAATTTGGGCGCCGGCACCTCTACGACAACCGGCTCAGGCACCGGAACTTCATCAACCACCAGCTCCGCCGCCGGGGCTTCTGTAACATTCGGCTCTAGGGCCAGAACTGTAGCTACCTCCGACTCTGAGGTTGGAGTGTCCGTCATAATAGCATCCAAAACCGGAGCTTCAACCTCCGGAGTTGGTATCACTGGTTCATTTTCATTCCCGCGGTCCGGAGCTACCACGGGAGCATCGGGAGATGAGTCGAGGTCAAGAACCACGATAGCTGGCGCCGGAAGTGCCGCGACCTCAGCCACCACCTGGGGCGGTGCTGGAATTGGAGCTGGAGCTTCTGCCTGCACAATATCAGCTGCTGTCACAGGAACCGGAGCTTCAGCCCCTTTTTTGGGTACCCTGTGGATGAAGGACGAAGAAACTCAAAATATGATTACAACAAGAACAATCAACTAAGGTAAAAAAAATCAAATTTACCTTGGAAGGCTTCCGCTCCAACTAGCGCAGAACCTCTTCACCGAATGCTCAGGGCCCGACCCTATTGCTACTGGTGTAGTAGCTCCGGAAGGCTCTTTGGAGCTTGTTGCCGCCGTCAGCGACGTCTTGGTTGAGGCCCCCCTCGACTGAGAAGGACCCTCGGACCTAGAGCCCTTAGCTGGCCCTGGTACCGGAGTCACACGACCAGAGCTGGCACCCCGGGGAGACACCAATGCTGGAGTAGGTGTCGCCGTTGAAGACGTCCCCCGCCGAGGAGATGGAGCTGTTGTGGAAGTAGCAGGTCTGACGGACCTCCCGTCAGAGTGCTTCAACTTCCTCTTTCGGCCGAAGGGCTCAACCAACTCTTTGCCCTTGCAAACGACTTCAGCTCTCTGTCTCGAAGCAGGAGCATGTCCACACTTGGAAGCTCCGGGGATCACCAATCTGGTGGTCGAACGCCTCTCTACTTCACCGAGGTCGTCAAGTACCGACATCTTCCGTCGGAGCTCCCTGCTGAACTCTGCCTCTATATTCAAACGGAGGAAAGCCGCTGGCGGTGTTAAGTCATCACCCTCGATGTCGATGCCATGCTGGAACTTCTTCAGATGAAGCTCCAAAGCAGCGCCTTCCAAATTGGACTTCAGACCGGTTTCAATCCGGTCATCGTTCATCACACTGTTGATTCCCAGGCGAGCTTCTCCCTCTTCTTCAGCAGAGCCCACCTATTGACAAGGAAGTTGCAGAAGACCGTTTGGGGGGTCACCCCTCCTTCCACACATTGGCGGATCCTGGTCAATGCAGGGTTGAAGGCCTCCGACAGCACCGGGACCTCACTCCATGCTTCCGTGTCAACATTGGGAAGACCCTCAGGCAGCTCCAGCCTCTTGTGCTCCTCTGTCGTGACGATAATCCAATCCTTCTTTCAGTCGTCCCACTTGCCGGAAGGAAACAACCTAAAGTACTTGTGAGGACATTTCTTGCGCTTCACAAAATAGTAGAAGCCAAGATACTCGTCACTCTTGTCGGTAGTGTGGATGGTGAAGAAGATACGGAAAAGCTCGATGCAGGGGGGAATACCCACCCACATCTTGCAGAAGTGGACAAATGTGGACACAAGAAGAATGGAGTGAGGGCCAAGGTGGTACAACTGCAGACCATAGAAGTCTAACAGCATCAAGAGAAAGGTTGAGAAAGGTGAGATCAGCCCCACCATGGCGTACGCAGAAAATTGCACCATGTCACCGGCGCGCTTCTTCTTGAACGGAAGCTTGCCGGCGCGGACTAGGTGATTGAAGGAGTCGCTGGACCACCCCATGTAGGTCCGGACCTTCTTCAAATCGTCTTCGGTCGTGAGACGGCTCTTGCGGAGACCTAACTCCATCGCAGCACTGCGGGGCAAGAGAGAAGAAACAAGCGAAAGTTTGGGGGATTCGAGCGCAAGTTCGAATGAAGGCGTAAGGAATCCCTAGACGGTGCGCGTTTTCCTTCTTAAGTAAGCCCCCGCAACGCTTGAGTGGAAACCGCAGAAGGGCCAAAGATACAGTTCAAAAATTACATCCTGCCAATGACAAGGGGGTCTGGGGCCACCCAGACGATCAAGTCGAGGTCCTTACCCCAGACGAACAATTGTCATCATGAGAGGCGGAAAACCCGAGGGTGGCGGCCTGACAGGGTGCGCGGAACCGATACGATTTTCGTATTGGGAACTCACGACCTTCAATTGCGTGAGATCTGCATGCGCACATCTCACCTGCCGCATCCTGGGGATGCCACGTGGCGATGGTTTAATTGCAAACCACCACCTCAACGGCACATCCAAAAACCCTTGAAGACACGGTGCAGAAATCGAAAGATGGACCCACCTCCAGCAGAATGACTTAATCCAAAAGGTCTCTCCCAGAGGTGGGCCCAGGGGGCAACTGTCGGTACTCCGCATATCGGATACCCCTTGGAACTACGAAGAGTGAAGAGGAACTCCACCTATCAGAGTTGAAGACCTCCAAAGGCCCTACGTGTCACTCGGAATTGGACCTGCCTCCCTTCTATGGCTAGTCTCAGTGCCGCCACGTGTATCATAAAACCGGAGCTACATTCCATACATGGGAAAGCTCCGGGCTAGATACCTGTGCGGCACCCCCAGACTTAACCCCCGACATAGGGAAGCTCCGGTACCGACACGTGTACAACAACACCGGATCTACCCGTTCAAGACGACAAGTTCTGAAGCTGCCACGCGTCCAACCGCCGGACCTTCAAGATCAACAGGCAGACTGGTGGACCTCCAATGGCTCGGACATTCAAGGAACAATTAAAGCTTCAAGACCCGATTATGTGTCATTAATGCTATCTTAATGACACACGACCAGAGGACCCTTAATACCAGTAACGCCATCATCAAGGCGTGTTACCACACTGTTAAGGGGAATTAAACACATTAATTGTGTATTAGGCATCAGTAACCGCCAGGGCCACATGTCGGGTCAGGCTGATGATGTAACGTCCAGTCCTTGTACTATAAAAGGATTGGCCGAGCGGTACACAGGGACTCACGCGCTCAATCTAAACAGACTTCCAGTCTCTGGTCTGACTCACAGGCGCTACACACATACGCTCAATACAAACAACACACACCCGTGGAGTAGGGTATTACGCTTAGGTGGCCCGAACCACGTAAATCCTCGTGTCAAATCATCATCTTGTTCTGAGTCTCTGCGCGCCCCAACCGAACTACAAAACTCCACGGGCTACCAACGGTAGTACCGGGAGAATTGCTGGAATCACCCTCCGACATCCACCAATCTGCGTGTTGAGGTTGAAGGTCCGGCGGTTGGACGCGTGGCAGCTCTAGAGCTTACTGTCTTGGACAAGTAGGTCCGGTGCTGTTGTACACGTGTTGGTACCGGAGATTCCCTCTGCCGGGGCTTAGGTTCGGGGGTGCCACACAAGTATCTAGCCGGAGCATTCCCATATAGGGATTGTAGCTCCGGTTTTATGATACACGTGGCGACACTGGGGACTAACCATAGGAGGGATGCAGGTCCGGTTCCGGATGACACGTGGAGCCTTCGGGGGTCTTCAACGCAGATAGGTGGAGTTTCTTTGAACTTTTTGCAGTTCCAAGGGGTATCCGGTATGTAGGGTACCAACAACATCATTACGCAGCGCACAAAACTAAGCGAATCTGAATGGGAAGGGTGAATAATTAGGGTTTGACCACGGCCAAAAACCATTTCCACCCTTTACCAAACATAGGAATTCATCCACGCAAGCCAGGACGTGTAACTACTAAACAACACGAGAAAGAATTCGTCCTCACCTGGGCCGACCTCTCTACCCCTGCTACATTGAGCGAGCTTCGGTCGGCAGATCAGGGTTACGACTCAGAGAAAGGGAATGATAGCCAGCGTTGTCCTCAGCAGCAATGCGTAGGCCGTGTGAACAGTTGTCTCTTACGCCGGCCTCCGCTCCAGCGAATGGCAGCGATGAAGGAAATGGGAGAGAGGGTTGGGAGCGGTGCAATCTCTGCGCTCGGTCGGCTCCACTGCAGCGAGTTGGCGAACAGCGGAACGAGACAGAGGCCTTCGGGGTGGTGGAATGGTTTTTTATCATCCGAACTAGGGGTGGACAAAAAAACTGAGACCGAAAAATCGAAATCGAAAAAACCGAGACCGAAACCGAAAATCGGGTATCGGGTACTTTTCGAGTAGCGAATCTAGGTAACCGAAAAATAAATTTTGGGTTCGGGTAACTGAAATAACCGAATAGTTGATAGATAAAATAATAAGTTAAATTATGCGTGGTAAACTATGAACAATTCAAATTTTGATATTTTATTTTCAAGTTGTGATGTGTGAAGTTGTTGGATTTAAACGTTTATTTGTGATTTGTCATTTGTTAATTTATAGTAAATTACCTCATGTGTTTAAATTCATGAATTATATTAAATTTGTGCAAACATGACATGGATATTGTGTATAATTCGGATATATCGGGTAGGACCGAAGACCGAACCGAAATTTTGGTACCCAAAATTTTCGGGTACCTAATATTATTACAACAATTCGAGTAGTGATTTTAAGAAACCGAATTTTGAGAAAGATTGAAATACCCGAACCGAAATATCGGGTAGACCGAACGTCCACCCCTAATCCGAACCCGTTTAACGGCCCAATTCGCCTTCTTTCTCTTGAAAGCCCAATTCGGCCCGTCCATGCAGCCCAGCAATCTGAACCTACGCCCGGGCCAGACTTCTTATTTGAACGTGACGCTTGGACCGGGGTTTGTGCTTGCCGCTTGGTCCTGACGTCCTCGTCAACGTCACTCACCAGGTCAGTGCCACCCGCTGGCGCGTCCGCCGGCCGTCTGCAACCTCCTGCACTAGTCAGCAGCTGACGCCGACACGAACCCGCGTGTGCGAGTGAGCACCAAACCAAGCCAGGCGGGAGGCGAGCGCGACGCATCGATCCCCCGCGACGGGTGGCCGTGCATGCGTGCCGCGCCGATTGGATTTGATTTGACGAATCCGATCCACGGACCCCGCGCGCTCGTCCTCTCCTCTCCTCCGCGGCGAAAAAGCAGAGCAGAAACTCAGAAAAGCGAAAGCGCCGAGCGTACAGACGCGACTCCGGGGGTCAACGCTGCTGCTCCTGTCGACAGCATGCAGCAGCCGTCTCGGCCCAGCCCAACACGTGGGTCAGGAACGAGGTCCCTCCTTACCTCACGCTAGGCGCCGCGGCGCTAGATGCTCTCCAGTACGCGGCTACGCTAGCGCGCTGTAGCCACGGGACGTGAGAGGAGGGGAGCGTACGTGAAGATGCCACTGCGAGGACGCACGTCGTCCATGAGCAGGACTGCCACTAGCTAGAGGAAGCTTTGCCTCCCACCACCACTAACTAATCGCGCGCGTTAAGCGTGCATAGCGTGGACGTGGAGAAGCGCAGCTCGGCGGCGTCCCGGCTGGCACCACGGCGGCGCCACCGTGGCGCGCGCGGGTCCGTGCGGCAGTGTGCGCCGGGAGCGTGCTCCGCGCGCCGCGCCTCGCGCCTCCCACGCGGCGCCGCCTACGCCCGCGCCACCATCACCGGCGGCGTAGCGCAGCTACCACCACCAAGCCTATGGCTGGTTGGCGGCCGCTTCCGTTTCGCTGTCACTCTTTTCCGGCACGCACTGCCACAGGAGGCGGCATAAACGGAAAGCGAAATATATGCTACCTACTCCCTCTTTCCCATATTAATTGTCGTTTAGGACAAAGATTTGAGTTCATTTTGAACTAAAAATCTTGTCCTAAACGACAAATAATATGGGAATGAGTGAGTAACCCAATCCACGGCGCCTTGTGTGTGCGCGTGCGTCCATGCGCGTTCAACAACTGTTGTTGGAAAAAGGCGCAGACGACCCCTAGCTTATGGTGCAAGGCGCAGCACACAGCACTCCGCGGTTCGGCATCTAGCTGTGAGCTTTCGTCTGCTAGACGATGTGTGTACGGCCAGCGTGAGTCCGACCCATGTTTGATGGCCCTGGCTGGATCGCCCAGCTTCAGCGCCACCCAAAACCTCAATGATTACATGTGGAAGTTATCGTCCATGGATGTGGTGTTACTAGCTGCCATATGTAGTAGCAACCCGCGCGCTCAAACGCATCTGCTACGCAACGAAAAGGAGCTATCGGTTTAGTACCAAATGTAAAATCAAACTTATGGGTTCAAAGAGTACGGTGGTGCCTGTATCAAACAAAATTCATTCCCGTTCCGATATCTCTTCATCTCCATTTGAAAAGCTGACGTCTAGTCCAAGGTCTATGCATGCTCTGGATTTCATCTCAGCAGAAAGCCGGAAACTGCTGTATCGATCCACGTGATTGAACAACAGCAGCAAAAGGCTGGCTACCTTTAATCGATCCCCATGTCTAAAGTGATTGATAATTTGGTACTGCATGCCGCCTGGCCTCTGGCGCACTCGTCCGTCCGTCCGTCCGTCCCCTGTTGTCCTGCGGAGGCCGACGAAAGAAACCGCACTCCACCCATGTGTGCTGCTCTGCATGCTACTGAAAGCAGAACCGGAACCGGATGCCGCCTTCCCCCGCGTCATCCACTTGTGCCTCGGCAGGGATGGATCCATGCCCGTGCCACGAGATGGAGTACAGAATCCTCTCTTCAGCAGCAGTGATCTGGATAACGAATTTGTGCATGCAAGCTGCGGTGCGGGGGCTCGCGACTTGACTTGCATGAGGGCCTTTCTTTTTTCTGCACACGGCGGATGAGGAATAAGGAACCATATCACGGCCAGACCAAATGCCAAACGGTTTTCTAGTTGGGTTACTGCTCCTGTAGCTCGTGTTGTGTGGTACCAGATTCCCGTCGTTGAAGGTCCAAGGTTTCGTCTCCGATTTAATTTCCTTCTTTTGGAGGAGTTGATGTTTGATGTCATCCTAGGTGTTCGACAAGTATTATACTGGCTAGGTTGGTCCAAGAAAACGCACACCACCGCGCTGTGGGTTTGAGGAAGAAGAGCTGGAATATTAGAAGACTGCTAGATATGACTGTTTCAGCAGTTTGAGTATCTGTTTTTTTTTTGGAACTGAGATGGATATTAGAATACTGTTTGTTGATATGCTCTAATATCTCGAATCTCGAAAGAAGAGTTGCAAGTCGAAGATGTGCACGCATGGTACAAATGCGCATGCGCTGCCTGGCTCGTACAAGGAAACCACTCAAATTTGCTCGCGACGACAGGTCAGCTTGCACATTGTAGCGCGAGGATGAAAGGACGCTTTTTCCCTCAGCAATCGCCACTAACCTGAAGCGAGGTGCGGGCGATTAGACTAAAATCATGTGTCTGTGCGCGCCGCGCGCGTGCCCCCGCGCGCCGGGGGTTAAGCCGGCGCGTGCCCCGCGGGTGCCTGAGTGGCGGCTCCCCTTGCCGTCCGATCTCACCCACGGGCAGCCGTGATGCGCCTGAGCACTCGTTGATCGCCGCCGCTTGTCTGCCAATCATCGCCATGGCGTCGTAGTTACAGCCAGTCCGAGGAGCAGCGATAGGTAACGGATGGGAGTGGCCAAGTGCGATGGCAACGGAATATAAATAGAGGGGCGAGCTGCGTGGTCAAGCGCTACCATCCAAGAACGAACCAAGAATCTCGAAAAGCGCCGCTAGCTAGCGTCAGCTGCAGGCAGAGCAGCCAAAGCATCTGCTTCGCAGCCAGCCAGCCAGTGGACCAGGGGGAGCAAGAGCGGGATGGCGCCGCTGAAGTCGCCGGCCGCGGCCGCGGAGGAGGAGGAGCAGGCTGAGCGGTGCGCGGTGGAGGAGGTGGCGCTGGTTGTGCCGGAGACGGACGACCCGTCCGTGCCCGTTATGACATTCCGGGCGTGGACGCTGGGGCTCGGCTCCTGCGTCGTGCTCATCTTCCTCAACACCTTCTTCACGTACCGCACGCAGCCGCTCACCATCTCGGGCATCCTCGCCCAGATCCTCGTCCTCCCGGCGGGGCGCTTCATGGCTGCCGTGCTGCCCGACCGCGAGGTCCGCGTCCTCGGCGGCCGGCTCGGCAGCTTCAACCTCAACCCGGGGCCGTTCAACGTCAAGGAGCACGTCATCATCACCGTCTTCGCCAACTGCGGCGTCTCCTACGGCGGCGGCGACGCGTACTCCATCGGCGCCATCACGGTCATGAAGGCGTACTACAAGCAGACGCTCAGCTTCGCATGTGCCCTCCTCATCGTCCTCACCACACAGGTGTGCTTGTTATGACTGGGCTTCTTTTTCTGCTGACCATGCTCCATCTCCATCTATACTCCACTTAATTAGCTGTTGCAAACACGTCTTGCTTAAAACTGACCCCGCATAATCGTTCGTCCATTTCTTCAGTTTCCATTGTTTCTGGTTCTGTTTCATTTCATCTTTATTATCGCGCCAATTTAACGCGGCACTTTGTATAAAATTGAAAGTATTCTATTTTGATAGCACAATTCAAGATGTGTAAGCCGAACAATACAGTGCCGTTCTCTGGATTGCGTAGGAGCTAATCAATTAGTACCACGCACCAATCATGGCCCAGGGGAGGAAAAGCGCAAAAAGGAGGCGCGAAAAAAAAATCTATAAGCCCATAGTTTTCACTACGAAACCATGCATGTTGTAGGAGGCCCTACAAATTTTTTGCAGGTTTTTGTTCGTTTCCCCCACATGCGTTGGCAGTGGGGAATTTAGAAATTCCTGCCTGTGTCTGGTAGCTAGCTTGCCTCTGGTCTAGTTTTAAAATATGGGTGTTTGTCTAGTCAAACATTCATATTAGTCTTAAATTATGTCATGGGGAATATCATGGAGATATTAGTTACTGATAAACTAATCCAAAAATAAAAGAGATTTTGGGCATCATGTCTGAATATGATGAAAGCACGAAGATGCCATCGATGTTCTGCAGATTGCTTACGTTTTAACTAGCGTACTGCAATCTGTGCTTGTTTTTTTTTTTTTGCACGCTGCAGATACTGGGGTACGGCTGGGCTGGGATGCTGAGGAGGTACCTGGTGGACCCTGCAGAGATGTGGTGGCCTTCCAACCTCGCCCAGGTCTCACTCTTCAGGGCGCTGCACGAGAAGGAGGAGGAGGGCGGGAAATCGCGTGGCCCGTCGCGGATGCGGTTCTTCCTCATCGTCTTCTTCGCGAGCTTCGCGTACTACGCGCTGCCGGGCTACCTGCTGCCGATCCTGACCTTCTTCTCGTGGGCGTGCTGGATATGGCCGCACAGCATCACGGCGCAGCAGGTCGGGTCCGGGTACCACGGCCTGGGCCTCGGCGCGTTCACGCTGGACTGGGCGGGCATCTCGGCGTACCACGGCAGCCCGCTGGTGGCACCGTGGGCGTCCATCGCCAACACCGCCGTCGGCTTCGTCATGTTCATCTACGTCATCGTGCCGCTCTGCTACTGGCGGTTCGACACGTTCGACGCGCGCAAGTTCCCCATCTTCTCCAACCAGCTCTTCACGGGGACGGGGCAGAAGTACGACACCACCAAGGTGCTCACCAAGGACTTTGATCTCAACGTTGCTGCCTACGAGAGCTACGGGAAGCTGTACCTCAGCCCGCTCTTCGCCATCTCCATCGGCTCCGGCTTCCTGCGCTTCACCGCCACCATCGTCCACGTCCTGCTCTTCCATGGCGCGTACGTACTTCGTTTGTGTCGTAATGCATTGACGAGTATATATGCTGTAATCTTGCATTATTCACTTGTTGCATGGTCTTGGGACTCACCCATCGATATGATGTCTGGTGCGTCCCGTTGAGCAGTGACATGTGGAGGCAGAGCAGGTCGGCGATGAACTCGGTGACGAAGCAGGACGTGCACGCGAAACTGATGCAGAGGTACAAGCAGGTGCCGCAATGGTGGTTCCTGGTTCTCCTGCTGGGCAGCGTGGTGGTGTCGCTGATCATGTCCTTCGTCTGGAAGGAGGAGGTGCAGCTGCCGTGGTGGGGTATGCTCTTCGCCTTCGCGCTCGCCTTCATCGTCACGCTCCCCATCGGAGTCATCCAAGCCACCACCAACCAGGCATGCAGCTGACTGTCTCTCTGATCCGTTTGGCAATTAAGCATCATCATGCATGTCATCGTCGTCAGCATCGTCTGATGTTGCTGATATATTCTTGATGAAAAATTAATCGTTGCAGCAACCGGGGTACGACATCATCGCGCAGTTCATGATCGGCTACGCGCTGCCCGGCAAGCCCATCGCTAACCTGCTTTTCAAGATCTACGGCCGGATCAGCACCGTGCACGCGCTGTCGTTCCTCGCCGACCTCAAGCTCGGCCACTACATGAAGATCCCTCCGCGGTGCATGTACGTCGCCCAGGTCAGTCCTAGCTAGTGTAAATTAATATCAGCTTCACCATGTCGTCAGTCGATGCCACACACGAGGAAGAGGTTGATCCTAAATAAACTTGTACGCACGTGCGTGCGCCGTGTGCAGCTGGTAGGGACGGTGGTCGCCGGCGTGGTGAACCTGGCGGTGGCGTGGTGGATGCTGGACAACATCGAGAACATCTGCGACGTGGAGGCGCTGCACCCGGACAGCCCGTGGACGTGCCCCAAGTACCGCGTCACGTTCGACGCGTCCGTGATCTGGGGCCTCATCGGGCCGGAGCGCCTCTTCGGCACGCACGGCCTGTACCGCAACCTGGTGTGGCTGTTCCTGGCCGGCGCCGTGCTCCCGGTGCCGGTGTGGCTGCTGAGCAGGGCGTTCCCGGAGAAGAAGTGGATCGCGCTCGTCAACATCCCCGTCATCTCGTACGGGTTCGCCGGGATGCCGCCGGCCACGCCCACCAACATCGCCACCTGGCTCGTCACCGGCACCATCTTCAACTACTTCGTCTTCAGGTACCGCAAGGGGTGGTGGCAGAAGTACAACTACGTGCTCTCGGCGGCGCTCGATGCCGGCACCGCGTTCATGGGGGTGCTCATCTTCTTCGCGCTCCAGAACGTGCACCACGAGCTCAAGTGGTGGGGGACGGAGGTCGATCACTGCCCGCTCGCTTCCTGCCCGACAGCGCCGGGCATCGCCGTCAAGGGTTGCCCGGTATTCTGAGTTCTAACCTGACCGTAGTCACCGGGTTCCAAAAAATTGCGTCGAGAGTCGTGGAATCAACCAGCGTCAATTAACCGATCCCGTGCTTGTCCGTCACTTGGGAATGTAACAGTGTGTTTCGTTGCAAAAGATACACTATTGTTATGGTAATTTCAGGGGGAAAATGCCCTCGTGTCATCACCGTCCAACATTGATTTCACTACTCTGGTTTCGTGCTTGCATAGCGTACTCACTACTGTCGTTCAAAGATTTAAGAAGTTGCATCACAAAATCACAAATTAAATTCTTTATCATAAAACTTCATATATTTCGCAATAATTTATCATATAACTATGGATTTAGTATGCAAAAGCATTATGAAACTATAGTTACTACACAGCTCAAATGTGTATTTTTAAAATAAAATGGTCGATTAAAATTAAATGGTCGATTAAACTATAGTTACTATAGTCAAATGCATCGCCGTCAAGGGTTGCCCGGTATTCTGAGTTCTAACCTGATCGTAGTCGTCACTGGGTTACAAAATTTGCGTCGAGAGTCATGTAATCAACCAGGGTCAATTAACCGATCCTGTGCTTGTCTGTCACTTTGGAAATGTAACAGTGTGTTTCGTCACAAAGATACACTATCGTTGTGGTAAATTCAGTGGAAAAATGTCCTCGTGTCATAACCATTCAACATTTCATTTCACTACTCTGGTTTCGCGTTTGCATAGCGTACTCACTAGTGTCGTTCAAATATTTAAGAAGTAGCATCACAAAATTACAAATTAAATTATTTATATAAAACTTCATATATTTCCCACTAACGTATCAGATAACTATGGATTTAGTATGCAAAAGCATTATGAATCTATAGTTACTACACAGCTCAAATGTGTATTTTTAAAATAAAATGGTCGATTAAAGAACTTTTAGCTTTACAACTTCCATTACCAAATATGATGTTTACGATTTATAACTTATTAATTTTGTAGCTTTATGATATCATAATACACTGTCGAACGGGCTCCCAAGTTGCCCGCAACAAAGACAAAACGCTGACGATTACGAAGGGGGTTCCCAAGCGCCGGACTTCACGTGACGTGACTGACAAAAGCGTTGGACGCCCGAGGAAGCGGGCCACTCCGTCCCACAAAATCGCCCTCGTAGGCTGGGCTGTGCCTGGTAAGGTTTAGGGCCGTATGGGCTAGTATCAGCCCGTAAGCCTTAACCCTGCGCGACCCAGTAACGGCCCATCAAGGCCTAGGGCCTGTTTTCCCGATCCGCCTGACGACAGCTTCGGTCCCGGGATCGACTCGTGGCTGGACCTCGCCTCGCGCCGTCGCTCGCCGCTCCGTTCGCCGGGATCCGGCCGCCTCTCTAGCAGACCCTCCTCCACGCCGCTGCCGCTTCTACCTCATCGTCACGCCTCTCTCTCTCTCTCTCTCTCTCTCTCTCTCTCTCTCTCTCTCGCGACTCCCCGCTGCCGCCTCAATCCGCCTGCTCCGACACGCATCGGGCTCCCTCAGGGAACGCTGCAGTTTCGTCCTTGATGCCGTGAACCTCAGGTACAAGTTAGGTCTCTCTTTTATCCGACCACTACCCAGACTCCATGGATCTAGCTGCATGTAGACAATTTCGCCAATTTCACATCTATCTACAGCTTAGATACCAATTAAACGTTTGTAAGATTGTATAAATAACCTTGCCACCAACCCTTATTCCGGTTCCCTGTACCCTCTTCTAAAAAAGTCGTTTTTTTCCATGGTCTGTTTAGTATTTACTGAGAATTCTACGCTTACTATTTATCAGTATCAGAATATGCAGTCCCGCCAGTGTCAGGTTGTTTAGTAATTTCCAGCAACTGCAGTAACATAGGCCTATACAGCAGCAGGCGGAAGATAGGAATAAGATGGAGGCGTCTCACATGCAAGAAGGAGGTGAACTCGGCGACAGAGAAGAGCACAGACACCATGGTGCAACCAGTTTGCAAGAAGGTGATACAGCATTGCCATTATCGTTGACAGGAAGGACTCCAGTTGCAAGATTGTCTACATCAGTGAGGTCTCCAGCAGCAATGCCTACACTAAATTCCCATGGTATTTTTGTCCCTTTTCTTTCAATGCTCTCTAGCGATCCCTTAAACGCAATTGGTTTTCAGCTTGGAAATTGTAAGTTCCAACTTCTGAAAAAAAAACAGTGTTGGCACCATCGGTTTCTTTTGATGATCTTGTGTTCATTCGAATGTTTGGAGAAAATGTGTACCTCTGCATGAAATTTCAGAAACTTTTCCATATTTATAATATTTGTATGTACTTGCATCTGGTGGTTCCCTTGTAACTTGAACTTGCCTAATGTTGTGTGTTCTGCAGGTGCGGAAGCCAAAGTCCATAACTGGGCATCAGGTTTTAATAAGCAAATATTGGTGCAGAAGCTTGCTAAGCTTAATAGCTTACAACAGAGTATAGAGAGTATCCTTCACGATAATTTCAAAGCATGGTTTTTGGTTTACCCTTCCATCACCAAATTACTGCATTTTGTTGAAAAAATGCATTGTAATTGGGTCTAGATGTTGTTTCTTACAACGAGGGATGATTATTGTATTCGATCTACTCCCATGAAAACATAGAATAAATCAGTTATCACGATTTTCAAATTCTCCAATGGTAGTCTCAGAATTGGTTGGCTTATATAGTTTGCAAAATGTAAAGTCGTAGCACACATGTTACAGAAAAGACTGTTATTAAGCATACCATTCTGGATTATATGGAAGTAGAACATTTATGTCCACCATTATTTCCAGCACTATCACTTTTTTTTTCCGTCTTGCTATAAGAAAGTAGCTGTGGCCCTTGCTTAAGTATGGACCTTTATGAGCTGTGGATCAAACAGCTCAAAGTTTCCTTGTTCATATGATGTTGTGCTTAACAAAGAAAAGCTTTGTCACATTGGTGTGTCTTTCATCATCGATACTGCCGACATGTTGTTGAAACATGGGATGATGAATTCCGCTCAGCTACTTGTGAGAAGAGGGTTTCTTTGCTGTATCTTGCAAATGATATTATGCAGAATAGCCGAAGAGAAGGTAACGGATATATAGCTGAATTCATGAGAGTCATTCCAGCTGCCTTGAATGCAGTGTTCACCAATGGCGATGATTTTGGGCGTAACGTTGTAAAAAGACTGGTATGTGAACATACTATTGAAATTTATATGCAGGGAGTCATGACTTTAATCCATGGTTTTACTAGTGCCAGTTAACAAATTTGCTGATAACTCTTTTGCTATAATTGCCACATGTTACTTCTGGGAAAAAGCTTGCTAGACTGTTAACATTATTATGATAGTTTCTTTTGTGGAACTATTATGCATTTGGCAGTTTGAAATGACCATGTTGCCACTGTCAATTTGGAAATGAGTGAGAATACCCTTTGGCTCATGGTTTTCTCTCTGACACTGCAGATTGGCATATGGGATGATCGTAAAATATTTGATACTCAAAGTCAAAGTCTTAGGGATGATTTCTTTAGAAGATTAAAATATCTCAGAAGCAAGTTGGTATGCAACTGATTTAATATATCCTGCTGCTTTCATATGTCTCTCCATGAGTTTGAGGCTTGTCTTGCTGGTATCTATAGTGTACAATTTTTTCCCTTCATTATGTACAGAAAAACCCTGGAGGAGAGCTGGTGGAGAAGGTTATCTCTAGCTACAAACATATGCTGAATGCTCCTACAGATGAGGACACCATGATGCGAAAATGCCAAGCCACTCTTACCATTTTTGACAATCTCAACGAAGCGTATGAAAATAACACCTATTTAGGTACTATGTTTCACGGGATGTTTCAAAATACAGTTTCTTTTGTGTTAAATCAATGTATCGAATTAATAGATAGGTCATAGCATGCAGAAAATGGTAATTTTCTGGATTTTCAATTTTATTACAGTGCTCTGCATCCTCACATTTTGCACATAACGTCCAACAAGCAAGCTGATCCACTCCTGCCAGTTAGTGTTGGTTTGGGCCCATAGAACCTAGGTGGCTAGGTTGAACCAGTTAATGTGATGTGCAAAATTCTTGTGCACACATGAATTGCAACTGGGAAACCTCTCTACAGCTTGCAAATTGAATATCTTCAAAAGATCTTTGTGCTGTGGCCAATGGGGAATAGCTATATTGAAGAGCTATATGTCTTCCCTGAAATGCTGCTGATATGTTCCCCTTCCTACCTATCTAAACCTGACCGACATGTCCTCCTGTTGGGCCCTGTCGTGTTTTAATAATTGTATGATTTGATAATTACTTCAATACAGGTTGTATTAATCAAGTAGCTCTTATTATCTTCTTATGTGGCCTGCTTCTAGTTATGAATGTAAATTATATCTTCTCTTGCATATTGACAGGTAACAGTAATGGATCTGGCTTTGTGGAGGAACTGAAGCAACAACATAGTGCCCTCAGAAACTCCATCGAACAACTCAAGATGTTCGAATCGCTCAAGATCACTCTGATTTCTCATTTGAAGGAAGCTTTGAATGAGCAGGTGCATAAAATTTAATGGCTATTGAGTATAAGATTAATTTGGTTGAACAAAATATATGTTGGATGAGTTGTCTGATGCTCATATGTTTTCAGGAGTTCAAAATGGAACAAGTCAAAAACCAACTTCAGGTATTTTCCGACACTCAGCATTGGTTTTTATGAGTTTTTTTTTTTAAGAATTTTAAACCATTGGACAGCCTACCCCCAACATGGTTGGGAAATAGGCTTTGTTGTTGTTGTAAACCATAGGACACTTTACACCACGAAAATATCTTTTAAACATTATATTTTGATATTATGCGTCTTAAGGATTAGAGTTTTTATAGTTGAAATGCTTCAATGCATTTGAGCATTTCTCCATCCTCATGTGATCACTAAGATGCCAAGGACATGGAATTGTTGGATGTGAACTGTGTGCCTTTTAATAACTTCAATGTTCTGTTGCAAACAGTTTAATTTGGTAGCCACCTTACTAATCTTCATCATTGACCAGGCAGCACAAACCCGCTACAAGAAAGCTGACGAGCTTTGCCAGGAGCTTGGAGTTGAAGTTCAAAGTCACCAGACATCTAATCATGAACTTAAGAAGCCCAGCCTCTCTGAAATGCATGGCACCGTTGCCTCAGATTCAGTTAATGCTGGTTCTCTTCAGAAGGGATGTCACAACAACATGCGAGATAGTGGTGAGCACAATGTCACAACAACCAATCTTTCGACAAAGCTTGCTGCAGGCCCTGCTTCAGATGAGATCCACAGTGAATTTTTGTCTTCACGAGCCAATGGAGGCAACCATGTGCAGCAAGTAGAAGAGGGCTCTTTGGGTAATAAGAGGCAGAAGCTGGAAGGGGGCACACATATCTCTCAGCCTCAATCACAGCCACCACCACCCCCGTTCCCACATCCTGATACATTTCAACCACCGCCACCCGAGTATCCTCCCTCACCAGAGCCTAACCCACCGCCACCGCCAATTTCAATGCCTCCCCAATTAACTCCACCACCAACAGTAACTACAATGCCACCTCAACTAATCCCACCTCTGCCACCTACAGTGGGCCCATTTGTCCCCTTTCCCGCTGGACCTCCTGGTCAACTGACAGGAATGCCATATGGCACTTTTCCGTCGTACACACCTGTGGTCAATTTTCCCATGAGTAACATGCCACTTGGTTTCCCTGGTGTTCCAAACCCACCTCCACCTTTCCAGGGATTTGGAGGAGCGTTCTATGGCGCTCCGTACTCCACAGCACCCCCTCCAGTGGACAAGAAACAAGAGTAGTTCTCTGCCAGTGGTGAGTCTGAATAACAATCATACCACATTGTAGATTAGTAGGACCATCCATCACATCAGTCTGTATAATATGGAGCTCTGGCAGGTCTCGTATCCTGTACTTCATTGAATAATGTGTACCGGAGCTTGAACTAGTCTAGTGATGTACATTTAATTAGTCAGCTAGATTTTAGTTTGCTCAAATAGTTGATTACTGGTGTGATTGTTCTGATAGCAGCCGTGGAGTGACACCTGAGCTGCTAGAGTTGGAATTCTGACAGCTGAGAGCAATTTAGTGTACTTGTGTAGTTTTTCTGGTCTTATTATGGGAGTGAAAGCTGTATATTTCAACTGCTAGGGAGAGATTAGAGCTCTCTGCAACAGAGGGCCATATTCTATCAGCAAGACATGTTTATAATTTATGATAGCCGTGTTATTTGCTAGCTCTGTCTGAGAAGATATGGCCGCTCTTGTAACTTTGGAGTCAGTATTATATAGTTTTGTGTAACAATGATGTTTGCTGACGCATGAATCTATTGGTTTGTAATAACCTCCGTTTCAGTGTTTTGGTTCCATATGGAATGGAAGTACGTATTCCCATTCCCATTGCTTCTGTTGTACTCCCTCCGGTGTACAAAATATTGTCGTTCTACACTAGAGCCAAGAGTGCACAAAAAATTATCGTTTTACACTGTATGCCATGGAAAATAGTGTAAAAAAATGGGGTAGCGTGTACCTAGGAATCGAACCTGCATCAGATTGGCTGGAAAAACGTGAAGAAGACCACTCAGACCACTAAGGAGAGTTGTAAAAGAAAGAAATCTATTTAATGCTTCCTTGGTATGCGAGAACATGTTCAAAACAACAATTTTTTGTACACCGGAGGGAGTATGCTTTTAATTCAGATCCTGGATTGAGGTATTTGTCGGGTGGCTCTGATCTTTGCAGCAACACCAACAAGGCAGCAACACTTTGCGTCTGCTCCTTGATGTCATGGCTGAATGAGGAATGTGCAGTGTCTTCCTGTATTACAGTGTCTTCCTGTATAACACTTTGTGTAGCCTGGTTTTCCTTTTTCTTAGGCTATGTTTGGTATTGCGGTGGCTCTTCAAAATTCATATTTTTTTTCTTATTAGTTAGTTTATTTAAATGTTTCAACATAAATCGCACTAGAAATAAAAAATATGCATATAACTAACTAGATTTCATAACACAACATAGAACCACAACACAGCCTTAAGCAGTGTCGAGTAGAGCTCATCTCACAACGTCCGCAATAGATCACCGAACCGCTTTGCGCGCTATCAAACTTGCTCTCTTTAACACTTTTCTTTCCCTCCCCATGTATAGATTGATCCCTATAAATTACTATTTCACAATCTGTGATACATGATAAATATTTGATACCTTTTTCATTTCATATTATGAATATTATAAACACGAAGACATGAAGAAATAAGCTCAGCACGTTAAAGACTGATAAAAAGCAGAGCCGTATGATCAGGTGGTGAAGCACCAATTCGCTCTAATTCATCATTACAGAATTGTACACATGTTACCGTAAGCACAGGGGCCAGACACGGCCTTTTGAAACACTAAGAAAGGGCTCTGCCCCTGGATGATGCCTCAAAGTGGTAGCTCGAATATTTCCTTTCCTCCACTCTTGCAACGATGAGCTTCCTGCAGAACCATGCAATGTGGCCGTCATCTCTGTACCTAACCCGCCACAGGCCAAAATCTCTGTGCCATGTTCATCCCTGTTAAAATCCCCTGACCTTTCAAGAAACCCACGAGCCACTGTCTGGCCGCTATCGTATCTTCCCCCATGTCACTTGCACCGCTCTGATTGCTGCTGCTATTCGTAGTCATCGTCTGATAGCATATCTCTGGCATGATGTAATCCTGATTGTAATAGGATCCTTTTACTGACCTCAACTGCACTCCATGTATGCTCACAATCGTACATGCTTTTCTGCTGGCAATGTCAATAGAATTTGCTTTATTCATTCAGAGACAGCTGCTGCGTTAGGCTATCCGCACTGTACTCTAAGGCATACTCTAAACACTATTCTCCTTCTACTTTTTTCAGTATCTTACTCTAAATCCTCTAAATTTACACTATCCAATATACTTTTCAGTATTCCCTCTGCGGACAGTCTTAGGATGAACCTACGTGGTATAAGATATTTCTACACTCTGACCTGATGCTTTCCTCGAACATCATACTGGAAGACAAGTTTAGTATGGTAGGGATAACCAGTGGAGTAGCCTCACCATGTCAGTAACACTTGCTGGAGCATGCAAGCACATCTATGGATGAGTCTAACTTCGTTCCCAGCTAAACTAAGAAGGTAGCGATGCCATGTTTGCAGAGCAAACAAGAAGGCCGCAATGCCACTTATCATGGAAAGGGAACTCCATGGTTTTAATAAGATACAACTATCAAATGGAACTAAATTAACACATGACGAGACATAGTTCTTTGGCACGGTCAATTGATCACAGGATCATAAGAAACACATCATATTCTGGTGGAAACAAGAAAATATTTACTCAAAATAACATTATTTAACCATAGGTACATACCATACAAGTATAGTTGCATAATAACTAATCTTAGCACCAGATACCAGCTTCCAGATCTGAAACATTGTTTTCATTGGCCAAGACATAATTTAATCAGAAAAGAAGACTGGCCCAAGCAGCGATGAACGCAAAGCCACCTAATGGCGCTGGTGAAGAAAACTTCCTGTCTTCAAGATAAGCCACGGTGTAGCACCTAAAGGCAAAGTGATGGATGGCTCCGTCAGTAAAGGTTTTGCAACAATTCAGATGCATCAGCGAGATAACTTTCCTTATTATAATGCTCTTCGCGTGATAATTTCATCTACAGTTAAACTGTTAAAGAGGGCCGTATTGCTTACGTTCCAGAGAAGAGCACGATTCCAGCGGTGAGGAGCCCTCCAAACTGCAAGCACGACAGGAATCATACATCGAGAGTAAGTTATTACAGGGAATCGAGCAACAGCGATTCAGCGAAGCGTGCGGCGGACGGGACTCGGGCACTCACAATGTTGGGGTTCTTGGTGATGGGAGCCCCGACTAGCGCCGCGGTATGGACAAGGTGGTACAGGGACGCGGTGTGCCAAACCTGCCACATTTTTACCCAAATTTTCGCAGGGATCAGAGTCAGACCCACGAATCGGGGTGAGAGGAACAAGCTGGAAACAGGCGGAGAAGGCGGAAGCGGGAGAGCGGGTCATCTCATCTAAGTACAGTACCTCCTTGTAGGCGGGGTTCTTGGGGCGGAACATGTGCGCGCCGTAGGTGCCGAGCCCCAGCGCGGCGACCCCTGCTCAACCAATCCAGTTCGGTCAGGCAGATGGAGGAAGCAGGGATGAGGGAGAGGAGGAGGAGGAACAGGAGAAGGACGAGGAGGATGGGATACCGGAGACGGCGGCCACCTTGTGCCACAGCATTGGATTCGTCGGCGCTAGCATCTTCGGCTTCCTCCTCTTCGTCGTCGTTGTCGTCGGCTTGTTTTGCTTCTGCTCCGTTCTTCGTCTGCGGCTGCGCTGGTCGTCGGTAGGTCCACTCATTTCGCGACGCTACTCAGCTGGGCCTGGCCCGATGATGCAGCTAGCCCACCATTTCCGACGACCCTTTCGCGGCCCGGTCCATCACCTGGCCCGCCAAGAAGAGTGGCGTGGTTGGCGCTTGACCCAATTCGAAACTTTGAAAATAAAATCTGCCTGGCCCTGCTCGTGCTCGGCGTGCAGCAAAAGGCGCTGCTGAGTGCTGACACGACACGAGTGGCAGGATCGCCTTTCCGAAACAATGCGCCAAAAATAGAAAACGCGACGGGCACTGTACCACGTTCCTAGCGTCATAGCGTGGAGGAGCGGCACTTGAATTTCGAACGCCGCCGACCGCTCCGCTTCCCCTGTCCGGCTGTCCCCCACCCTACCCTACCCTTCCACCACCGCGCCGCTGCTGGGATAGAGGATGATGAAGAAGGCGGGCGCGGCCTCGCGCTACGCGTCCTACGACTCCCCGTCCCCCTCGCCGCGCCGGGCCGGTCCCCCGTCCTCCGCCGCCGCTACTACCCCGACGCAGGGGAGCAGCCGCGCGCTGGTCGCGGCGAGATCCGGCCGCGACCAGCTGGGCGCCAAGCCCCATCCGCCAGTCCCGCATGGGAACCTGGGATCCGTGCTCCGGCGGCTCATCTCCATGGACAAGAAACCCGCCGCAAAGAACCGCCACAACCTCCCGGTCCCTCCTGCCGCCGCCGCTGCAGCATCGAAGAACAACGGCGGCGGGAAGCTGCCGGGGCTGTCGCGGAAGCTGTTCCAGAAGGGCTCATCGGACGGCGGCAACAGCAAGAATAAGCCGGCGGCCCTGACGGACGTCAAGAACGGCGGCAACACGCGGACGCTCGCCATGGTCCTGCGCAGCGAGCGGGAGCTCCTGGCGCAGAGCAAGGCGCAGGAGGACGAGATCGCCGCGCTGCACCTCCAGCTGGAGAACAAGGACCGCGAGGTGGAGCGGCTCAAGGACCTGTGCCTGCGGCAGAAGGAGGAGATCAGCGCGCTCAAGGACGCGGTGCTGTTCCCGGACGCCCAGCGATGGCCGGAGCCGGACCGCCGCCTTCGGGACGAGATCTCCACCCTAACCGGCCAGATCCAGAGCCTCGCGCAGGAGCTCGCCCAGGCACGTTCCTTCCTTGACACCATCCCGACGTGTTGCGTCTCGGTGGCAGAGTTATAAATGCTCCATTTCGCTATTTGCAGGTTAAGGCCGAGAAACACACCTTGAGGTCGTCCTTTGATGATGATGATGATGATGATGATGATGATGGATTCTGCTCTTCCCCGAGGACGCCTGGATTTAACGAGGAGACTGCTTTCTCCCTGGTGTGTTCAATTGCTCCATCATTTGTCTGTTGCTGGAATTACCCTACATGACGAGTGTACTGATACACTGGTTGTGAAATTACGCTCTTCGAGACTCTTATGCGATCTGCTTATCATGTAGCAATAAAAGTTGTTAATTATCAACATATATTCAGGTTATATTTGAGCACAGTATCGTGGGAAAGTGGTGTCTTTTCTTGATAACATTGTCAAACCCTGTTTAGTATTTGCCGACATGAGCAGGTCCTCAATCCAAGCCTTCTGGACTGTTGCTATCGCATCTTCCAGGTTAACCACACAAGTAGAGCAGAAAAATTGTATCTGTGTATCAAGAAGTGGAAACCCGCTAGGTTCCTAACTCCTAAGATGATACGATAAACTGATCTAAAGATTCATGTTTGTATTGTCTGTTTGCTCCTCTCTTATTACATACTTGACCTGACATAATGCAACAGCATTTGCCTGGAATAAATAATATCGGGCATTCAGCTCACACTCCTTGTTGCAAATACCATTTTGGATACTTTGTAAATAACCATTCATTCTTGCCTTATGCTTGTTCAATAATTTTGACGCAGCTTCCAGTTCTTGCATTTTTGTTTGGAAACAGATTAATTCATGGCCTTATATTATTGTTGCAAATAATATTTTCTGCACTCATCACTAGCTCTGAAAGATTTGTACAGATTATCTGCCAGATTCCCATTCAAAGAATACCAACTGATTCTATGTGGTTTAATGATGATCCATCCTTAATATTTGTTGTTAATCCAGGAGTGCAGCATTGAGGAAGCTGAGACCCTAAACTTAGGTAGCCCAGATGAAATGTTTAGCAAGGATCTTAATCCTTGCCTGACCCCGTGCACTGCCAAGAGCAAATCTGATGTGTCTGCACACTACCATTCTTCTTCCCGTTCCACAAAGGTTAGTTCCTTCTCCTATCCTTTTTGTTATTTTTTTAGTGGCTACACTCACTTTTATTTACTAACAAAGTTAAGCAAAAGCAAAAAATCTTTAAAAACATTCTATCATTTAAATCATGACCTTGCCAGGATTCTCACGGCGGCATCAGCAAGTCAAGACCGAACCACACATACGGTTCTCTTGGCAGGCCAATGTCGAAGAGCTCTGATAATCATAAGCCAAACACAGGCTCCAGCAGCAAGCGACGAGTAAACAAATCCGATCAAGACAGGATCTATCAAAACTTGTTTTGAGTTCATGACTGTCATGAATTTTTCACTGGAAGCAGCCTCTATCATCTGTTATGTGAAATATTTATATGCATGTGGGCTTATATGGTCAATTGAAGTTTCAGCTGTAATAACAGTGCCCATGATCCAGCAGCGAATACCTCTGTTTGTGTTTTGTTGAGTTCTTTCATGTTTGCCCAGCTACTTGCAATATAAGTTAAGATGTTACCATGGTTAGATGAATGGGCAATTGTTTTCCTTTTTGAGATGTTCAGAATCATTTTTATAGTAATCTGTGTCATATGACTGATGTGTCAATGAGATGGCCCATCCATTATGCTGTAGGAGTGGCGTATGGATTGCAATTCGATTCAATTATCATGCAAACTGTAATTTCATTCAGACTTGTGAGATGATTCAAAGTTGTGTGCCTGAATTGGTGTCTTGAAGGTTGTTTGCAACAATTCTAAATTTTTATTTACGTTCAAAGCATTTGAACATGGAAGTTATTTCCAAATGTTTAGCACAAAAAATTAGATTCTATCATACTTTTGTTTTGGATCTAGTTAAACAATTTAACCGAATAGATTTCAGGATTCTGTACCATGTTCCTCCTGTTGAACGACTCCTTCCGATGGTCCTCAACAGAACAACATCTTACGGGCATCTTGACACGAGTCTATCATGCGCGCCTCTCGCGCTCAACCAACTACGACACGCGCCTGGTCTCACGCCTGATTGGATCTCTCTGCATGCACTCGCATGGGACGGTTCATGTCTGCTATATGTGCGCGCACAATCCCGCTTGACTGTATTCAGGATAGTTCCGTAGCTCTGCCTAGCTCCTCTATATAAGCATGTACTTGTGTTTATAATAATACTGAAAGTGCATCTAGGCATCCTTGTTGATTTTGGATGATTGATGACGACAATTAAAAGATTAATGAGTTGAGTTAATCTTAAGCACATGTGTGACGATTGAAATGAGACAAAATCTCTAAAAAGGAAAAAGGTTGAAACGGGCGTCAAAGACTCAAGCATAGAAATTAGGATTTCTATTGTGTTGAGTTTAGACTAGCCATATCTGTGTAAGGGTGTGTGTATCAAGTGCAATCAGATCATTGAAGAGGGCTCAAAGTGGTGGTTGAGAGAAAAACCTAAGTGAGAAGCCTTTGTGAGGGAAACCCCATGAGATCGGACTTGTCCAGGCTCCAGGGCCGTACTAGTTTGTTTTGGCCAGATTAGTGAAGCACCCCGACCCATCAGATCAGAACTAAACATGTAATATTATTACCAAATATAAAGTTCGGTACATAATATTACAATACAAGTGGAACCACAACTATACAGAGCTTTATTTCAGCGGCATAACCTTATAGATAAAAACTACAAGTAGTGACAAGGTAAATATAATGAACAACACGTAGACTAGTACCTCGTCGTCGCCCATGGTTCCACTACACACAACTTGGGTGCGGACGCGACCCTACTCAAAGTCCTCCGGCACGAAGTCAGGATCCTTTGAAAAACAATCAATCAACAACGTTTGAGTACAAAAGTACTCATTAATCTTCACCTCGTCCTTCGGGGGAATAAACAGATATAAATGCAATGCACAAGATAAATATCGATGCAACCTAATGCAACTAATGCAAGTGAATATCTCCCACAGACACATCACTCATCTCAATCTCACCATAAGTAGCTTTCTAGTTGTTATGAACACACCACAACCCATCCTATACCGAAGACACGATCATCCGAAAGGATTTTACACTCTACAGAGGTTGTACGCTGTACCCACATGCACGAACCATCAAAGACGGTCCGATATAACCGACACGCAGTCGAAACATCACCTAGACCAGTCGCCCCCAACCCAGTATCAATATCATGAGTGAGATCAATAATCTCTCAACATGACTCTCCCACCGGACGACTGTCGGGCTAGCCACTAGGATTAGCCTAAGCCCCGTCTATACAGGAACATGTGGTCGTACTGAAAGGAAGTTAGATGAAATGTCAAAACAAATCGGTCCTTAAGGCTCACCAGGGCAGCCTCCGTACACACATCACGAGTCTATCCTCATGGTAGAACTTGTCGTAAGTCTACCACCATGGTAGCACATACACCAACACTAACCCATTTGCCCCGATCGCAACTCATGCAAGCTCTCACTAACCATACCAACCATACAATATACAAGAAGCAACATCACCATGCATAACCTCATCATATCAATATGCATCAATGGAACTAACATGGTTATACTATGTCACTCGGCGCTCGACAAATACAATAACCTAACTTACTGGCTACAATGGGTAAACCTCACATAGGTGTGATATTACCAAAGTGATAGATGGAACTCGCCTTCGCCGCCGTCTGCGGCGTCGTTCTTCAGGTCATTTGGTTCCTCCGGGTTCTCCTCTAGCACGGGGTCTGCTCGACGCCACGCACAAGCAACACAAAAGCAAAGCAAACATACATCAACTCAACATGCAAATTTAGGTGTGTTAAATATATTATGACTTTATAAGATTTTTAGAAGAATAATTGGATCAAACAGAATTCGGATGGGTGAGATATGAATTTTGTAAGGTGGTGACTGAACTAATATTTAATATAGGTATTAGGCTTATGGGTCTTGACCAGAATTGTTCTGTTAGCTTGGTTTTGTGAGTCATGGGCCCACAACTTTGTTTAAGGCTAGTAGTCTGTTGTGTCTGTTCTATAGTCAATAAAACCACGTAAGGCACTTGGTCACGCAACGAAATCCCTTGCAGTAATGTCAGCTGCAGTAACCGCTCTGCAGTTACTGCAGAGGATTTGAGTCTCTTGATCACCCATTGCATTTTGGTGTTGGGCAACCATAAGCTACTCGCACATGGGTCTGAAGCAGTGCTCACAGTTGCACTCGCGTGGTCGCGTTCTCACGTTGTTTGCAGAGACAGGGGGGTCCACGGTTGGGTCAAGGCTGTCAGCCTCTTTCTGGCTTTGGCTTGGCGTGGGTGAAGTGTTTGACCGGTGGGATACAGGACCAAGGTCTCGCTAGCGAATCGAATAGAGGCTGTTTTCTTCTACCTCCGTTCACACCACCATGGGTGACCTTGGGAGCTCGATTCAAGGGTAGGCGAGGGGAGAGGACGACTGAGAGTGGGGGAATCGAGGGCTTGCAACACAGCGAACTCGATTGATGCATCAATTTAGGCACACGCTATGGGAAATAGGACGGATTTGGGAGGAGGACGACCATGGAAGGGGGAACCCGACACTGTATGAGAGAGTGAGGGATGAGCTCACCTTCACGGTCGTCTGGGCGTGGCTGGAGCGAGGAGCAGTCGCGTGGTCAAATTAATAGGCGGAGGAGCAGTGATAGACGTCCGGTCTCGCGGATGAACACAGTAAATATGTCGTACTCGACAACGTGCACGCCGAGCTCAATCGATCGTCCGCTAACGCCTGCACGACGCATCACGTCGTATGGCCACGGTCGTCGGCTAGCATCGGGAATCCGTGTGGCTGCCGAGACGGTGTTGTCGAAGCGTACGGATGACACTTCCCCCAGTACTACTAAATTGTAGCCCGCGGAGGTTCTTGTATCGGTTTGGGCGTGCACATATCTTAGACAAGATGATGACACAGATGATTTACGTGGTTCGGGCCGCCTGAGCATAATACCTGAAAGTTGCCTAGAGGGGGGGTGAATAGGCTAATCGACCTGCAAATGACTTAATAAAACGAGGTTAAATCACAGGGGGCGGACTAGTCCGGTCTGGGGGCGGACTAGTCCGGTCAGCCTACGTGAAAAACCCTAAAAAGTGTTTCTAGCAAGTTTTAAGGAGATTTTCTCGAGGCTACAGGTGAGGATATGTTTATGTCAAGTTTAGCAACTATCAACACAAGAGTGAGTCAAGTTTTAACAAGATTATAGCAATGTGAAGCACGAGACAAAACTAGCAACCCTAGAACGAAATATTCGATAAACGAAATGCGAAGAACACGGAGACACAAGGATTTTATCCTGAGGTTCGATTCCACACAAGAATCTACGCCCCCGTTGAGGAGTCCACAAAGGACCGGGTTCAACAACTCTTCCCTCACCAAGTTTACCACACGGGCCTAACTTGGTTCTCCACTATCTCAAAGAGTGAATACAAGGTTCGTTGGGGCTTCTCACAATCTGAGGCTCCCACACCACAAAGATGATCAACACAACGAAACACACTCAACACACAGGTCACAACGACTCAATGAGTGCAAGAGATCAAACCGGGAGCACAAGCACGATGTTCTTCCTCTTCTCCACCTCACTAAACCCTAATCCACTCAAGAATTAGTTTTAGAGGGAAAGTAGGCAAGAAAGAGGCTTAAGAGTGCTCCAAGTTGGCTGTGGCAGCGCTAGGGTTCGGGGGTGTTTGAAATGAGGCTGGGGGTCCCCTTTTTATAGGGGTTTCGAGCCCAAACTGCTGACCTCAGTAAAAGGGCGGACTAGTCCGGCCTCAGGCCCGAACTAGTCCGGCCTAGGGGACCACTAACCCCTCTGACAACTGTCGCACTACGCGGCAATCGTCACGCTACCCGCCAAACTTCAAATTCAAACGGTAACTTCAACAATGGACTAGTCCGACCCTCACCGCACTAGTCCGATCTCACACAGAACCTTTTGTTCCGTGTGAGAACGGACTAGTCTGGAGACCACGGACTAGTCCGGCCCCAAGGGCGGACTAGTCCGGCCTTCCCAGACTTAGTCGCAAAACCTCTCTGCACTTGGCAACACGGACTAGTCCGGCCCACGGACGGACTAGTCCGATCTCACACAGGACCTTTTGGTCCGCCCCAAAACGGACAAGTCCGCTCTCTAGGACTTAGTCTCGAAACTCCACCCTAAGGGGTACCACGGACTAGTCCGGCCCACTACGGACTAGTTCGAAGTCACACAGGACCTTCTGGTCCGTGTGAAAACGGACTAGTCTAGCCAGGAGCGGACTAGTCCGACCCTAAGGCGGACTAGTCCGGCCATTCCTGCCAGACTACTCTAACTTCAACTTTAAATAGGGTTTCTACCTCAACCACCACTCTTGAACTCCTACTTTGATCTCTTTGCACTTTACACACACACCCTCCTATTTCTACAGCTAGTCTAACTCAACACGCTAGAAACCCTAGTTTCTACGCTTCGAGTCGACCCCGTTTCCTTCCTTTTCCTTTTTGAGGGTTTGCGTCTCCGATCGAGTCCACACCTGTGCTAAGATCACATGAGCTCATTAGCGACTTAATTATCGTCATCAATCATCCAAAACCCACAGGGAACCTAGATGCACTTTCAATCTCCCCCTTTTTGGTGATTGATGACAACACATCAAGTCCTTCACAATTAAGAGTATAAATTTTGGTTTTCATAACTTGTGTGCGTATGAATGACTCCCCCTCAATGTATGCAGCATGTAAAAGAGGTGGAGGAGATCTTTCATACCCACACACGTTATGGTGGGGTGCCTATGTGATGTGCTCAACAATTGTGACAAGACATAAAGAACATCAATATAATCATAAGATTGACAATAAGAAAATTATATTGATATTAAACAACACTAACAAGTCTTGCACAAATGTAAACAACCAAGTAGCATTAGCATGAAAATATTACAAGACAAGTCCGCATGCCAAAAGCACACCACACAAAAGATACTACCTCCCCCTAACTCCACACAAAGGACTAAGGACTAACTCCCCCTAACTCTCCCCCTTTGGCATCAAGGCACCAAAAAGGAAAAGAAGGGGGACAAGGACCTAAAATCTAGTCCTCGTCCGCATCACTATCGCCGTCGCGGGAGTCGCTCTCCGTGGCCTCCGGGTCCTCGACGTCTTCCTCATGATCGTCGGCATTGTCGTCGTCGTCGTTGGAGCCCGGTGCGGAGGTACCCTCCGTCTCACCCAAGAACGCCAACTCATCGGGAGTGAGAAGGGGGTATGGAGTGAGCTCGTCATCGGAGGCCTCAGGACTCATCGGGATCTCCATCTTGTCGCAGAGCTTCCTCACGTATCGCTCAATCCGCTGAGCTCGCACCTCGGCTTTGCGGCACGAGGTGAAGATGGACCGAAGAAACTTGAGGACTCCGCTGCTAGAGGAGCCACTGGGTGAGTGAGAGGCACGGTGAGAGGCTCCAACCCGAGGTTCCTCCGGCTGAGATGGAGGATCCGCATTCTTCCGGCGCGGAGGGATCGGGACAGCAGGTGGCATCTGGGGTCGGAGAGGCTGGTGAGTGGTGTCCTTCACAAACACGAGCCCGGACACCTTCTCGATCAGACACATTATGTAAGGGGCATAGCCACATGCACGGTTGGGTGTGTGTGAGATGTTGTAGATATCATCGAAGATGTAATCTACAAGTTTGAACATCTCATGTCCATCAATGAGAGCCAACAGGTGCCAGAGGTGACCCTGGATGATCCCTGCATCCCCTTCTTTCGGAGCCACTGTCCTCCTGAGAATCCTGTTAAGGATGCTGTAGAATGGAAGGATGTTCCTGGCCAATCCAGCTTCACAGCGGACGTGAGGATGGTACATGTAGCTCATGTCATCCCTGTCCATCGCTTTGAGATTGGAGATAATGATCTCATGGTCCAGGTGACTCTCCAGACCAAGAGCCTGAGCAAAGACCTCAAAGGTGGCATAGTACTGCTCACCGTTGGTCATCCAAGTGATGGCTCGGTCGCCACGAGAGTGGAAGTGAACTGTGGTATAAAACTGTACTATGACCTCCTCATTCCAGTCGTACTTGAATCCAAGAATGTCCTTGATCCCGTGGCGCTCAGCTGCCTCGATCACTGCGTCAAACGCCTCGTGTTTCTTCTTAGCCATATAGGTCCAGTCCACCCATTGAGCCTGGATCACTGGCTTCTTCATTGCCTGGTAGACTGTGCGATAGTAATCGCAATGGAAGTCACACCAGAACTGAGGGTCAGCGGTGGACCTCTCATACCTATAGACATTCTCGTCTCTGAGCCTCCTGGCCTTCTCAGCTCCTTTTTCTTTGAATGTGTTGGCTGAGAGGTTGGGCTGACAGTTTGGGTTGCATGCTGGACTATGCATCATGAGAGGGCCAACGGCCTGGGCCTTCCCTTTTTCACAGATCACTACTCCTCCGGGTGCCTTCTTGGCTGGCACCTTGACAGATGGCTTTTTCTTCTTCGGCTCGACTGGAGCCGGAGCCTTTCCTTTCTTAGGGTCACGCTCGACCCTAGGCTCATCTTCCCTCTAGGCTTGCTCCTTGCCCTTCGCCTTCTCTCCAACAGTGACAAGTTTCTTCCTTTTGGGGGCATTAGCCTCAGCGGACCTGGAGTTGTGAGCCTCCCCGTCTTGCCTCTTCTTCTTCCTTAGCTCATTAAGGGATTCTGCAGTTGCTCGTGCCATGACTTCTTCTTCATTGTAGATGGTTGCGGCTACTTTGGAGGCTTCAAGTGCCTTCAGCCGCCTTTCTTCCTTTTCTTTATGCACCTTAATGAGGGCAGCCTTCGTCCTTTCTTCGACGATCTGAGCTTTAGTGCGGCCTCCCGGGGCACGTCAGCACCTCTCTCCTCGGTGCGGCTCCGATAGGTCTCAGGGCGTTCTTCCTCGCCCGCGGGGTTGAGACGAGAAGGGGAACGCTCCGAGTTCGACATGCTGCGGAAAATACAGAGAAAGGAAGGTATGAGTCCAAGGAAAGGGAGCGTTGCGGAAGAAGTCTCGAGAGAAGACTAGGACTAGGGTTTGCTCTGTGCAAACCGGACTTGTCCGCCCCAGGGGCGGACTAGTCCGGGTTGCGCAGGATAAACCCTAACCCTAATCGATTCTTCGAAAAATCTTCAAATCAGCGTGCAATACTCCTAGGCTATGATCACAAGGGTATATGGAGCAACATCAATGAAGGTGTTCCTATCAAAAACCTCAAGAATCAAGAATGGGGAAATTTTTTGAAAAAGAGGGAATACCTTCTCAAATCCGCAAGAATCGACGAAATCGACGATGGATCGCGAAGGTGGAGCGCGGTGAAACGATCCCTCACTCCCAAAGACTCCAATGCACGATTGGAATCGAGATTTGGTGGTTGGAGCGAAAAATCGCCGAAGGAGGCGGTTTCTAGCGTGCGTGAGAGTGAAAAGCGGGAGTGAGAGGAGAGAGTAGGGGTCTGGGCCGCCCCTGGGGTTTAAGTCCCCAAGGGCCGGACTAGTCCGGTGTCAGGGCGGACTAGTCCGGTGTGCGGACCAGCCGCGTACAATTCTGGACCCGGACTTGTCCGGCCACAGGGGCGGACTAGTCCAGTCCGACTGGGCTGAAAAACAATATCTTTGAGTTTTGCCCACAAACTATCGGTCCTTTTGGACAACTAGCAATACAAACATGATTAATGAAGAAAATATGATAAATACAAGATCATGTTCTAAGAAAATAGTTTTCTCAAACAGTTTTTTAAGAGAAATCAAGATAGAGAAGAGTTTTTCGAAATATAGCTCAAAAGATGTGAGGAATGTGGTTTAAGCCACATTCCTAGAATCCAAAATGTTGAGCTCACTTCTTAGCTCACAGAAATGCTTCTCATCAAGAGGCTTGGTGAAGATATATGCAAGTTGATGTTCCGTCCTCACATGAGAAATCACAATATCTCCCTTCATTGAGTGATCTCTCAAGAAGTGATGTCGTATGTCTATGTGCTTGGTCCTAGAGTGCTCCACCGGATTATGGGCTATCTTTATGGCACTCTCGTTGTCACACAAGAGTGGAATGTTGCGCAAGTTAATCCCATAATCCCTAAGGGTTTGTCGCATCCAAAGAAGTTGTGCACAACAACTTCCGGCTGCAACATATTCCGCTTCGGCGGTGGAGAGAGCAATAGAGTTTTGCTTCTTGGAGGACCAAGACACTAGAGATCGACCCAAGAATTGGCACGTACCCGATGTGCTCTTCCTATCAACTTTGCACCCCGCATAGTCCGCATCGGAATATCCAATGAGGTTAAACTTAGATCCTTTGGGGTACCAAAGTCCTAGGGAAGGTGTGTGTACTAGATATCTCAAGATCCTTTTAACAGCGGTTAAATGACAAGATTTATGTGCCGCTTGAAAGCGTGCACACATACACACACTTAGCATGATATCGGGCCTAGATGCACAAAGATAGAGAAGTGAACCAATCATAGACCTATATAACTTTTGATCCACACTTGGACCGTCCTCATTTAGGTCTAGGTGTCCATTTGTCCCCATAGGGGTTTTGATGGGTTTTTCCTTATCCATGTCAAACTTCCTTAGAATATCTTGTGTATACTTAGTTTGACTTATGAACGTCCCTTCTTTGAGTTGTTTTACTTGAAATCCTAGAAAGAACTTCAACTCACCCATCATGGACATTTCAAACCTCTCCGTCATTATCTTGGAGAACTCATCACAAAACACCTTATTTGTGGAACCAAATGTGATGTCATCCACATATATTTAACACACAAAAAGATCCTCGTTGAAGTGCTTTGTGAAAAGGGTATAGTCCGCTTTGCCTATCCTAAAACCATTTTCAACTAGAAAGTCTCTTAGGCACTCATACCAAGCTCTAGGAGCTTGCTTGAGGCCATAGAGAGCCTTTCGCAATTTGTAAACATGGTTAGGATAGTCTAGGTCTTCAAACCCCGGAGGTTGCTTTACATAAACTTCTTCCTTGATTGGGCCATTAAGGAATGCACTCTTAACATCCATTTGGTAGAGCTTGAAGTCATGATGAGTAGCAAAGGCTAGTAATATCCGAATTGACTCAAGCCTAGCTACGGGGGCAAATGTCTCATCAAAATCCAATCCTTCAACTTGTGAGTACCCTTTTGCCACAAGTCGTGCCTTGTTTCTAGTTACCACGCCATGCTCATCTTGCTTGTTGCGAAACACCCACTTGGTTCCAACAACATTAGCTTGTGGGTGCTTGACAAGCTCCCAAACTTTGTTCCTTTCAAAGTTATTGAGCTCCTCTTGCATGGCAACTACCCAATCCGGATCTCTTAAGGCATCTTCAACCTTATGAGGTTCCAAGGATGAGACAAAGGAGAAATGCTCACAAAAGTTTGCAACACGTGAACGTGTTGTTACTCCTTTTGTGATATCCCCTAGAATGTTGTCAACGGGATGATCCCGTTGAACACTTTGATGAACACGAGGATGCGTAGGTTGAGCTCTTGAACCACTTGCTTCATCTTCTTCACTTTGGTCTCCCCCTTGATCCATGCCTCCCCCTTGATCTTCATTTCCATTATCACTTTGGGGAGTATCTAGTGGATCTCCAACTTGTCCAATTGGGGTTTGATCTACTTCATAGTGAGGATGGTCACTTGGGCTTTGAGATGGTTCTTGTGGGCGAACATCTCCAAGTGCCATTCTCCTTAGAGCTTCTAGTGGAGGTTCCTCTTTATCAATGGCATGTTGATCAACTTGCTCCACTTGAGAGCCATTGGTTTCATCAAACACCACGTCACGTGCTATTTCAACGATTCCGGAGGATTTGTTGAACACACGGTACGCATGAGTGTTTGAGTCATATCCAAGCAAGAAACCCTCATCGGACTTTGAAGCAAACTTTGAAGTCCTAGGCTTCTTGTTGAGGATATAACACTTGCTACCAAAGACACGAAAGTAAGAAACATTAGGTTTCTTACCAACGAGAAGCTCATAGGGAGTCTTCTTGAGGAGGCGATGAAGGTACACTCGGTTTACGGCGTGGCAAGCGGTGTTAACCGATTCCGCCCAAAACCGGTCTGCTGTACTCATCTAGCATCGTCCTTGACATCTCAATAAGCGTCATATTCTTTATTTTGGCAATTCCATTTTGTTGAGGAGAATAGGGAGCGGAAAACTCATGCTTGATGCCCTCCTCATCTAGGAACTCTTCTACTTGCATGTTCTTGAATTCGGTGCCATTGTCACTCCTTATAGCCTTTATCCTTAAGGTAAACTCATTTTGAGCTCTCCTTAGGAATTTCTTGAGGACACCGGGGGTTTCACCCTTATCATGCAAGAAGAACACCCAAGTATATCTAGAGAAGTCATCAACGATGACTAGACCATACTTGTTGCCACCAATGCTAATATAAGCAATGGGGCCAAAAAGATCCATATGGAGTAACTCCAAAGGTCTAGTTGTCGTCATGACATTCTTAGAGGGGTGTTGAGCTCCTACTTGCTTTCCCGCTTGGCACACACTACATGGCCTATCCTTTTCAAATACCACATCCTTTAGGCCACGAATGTGCTCTCCCTTAAGGAGCTTTTGAAGGTTCCTCATTCCATCATGGGCTAGCCTTCTATGCCAAAGCCATCCCATGTTGACTTTCGCCATTAAGCATGTGTCAAGTTGAGCCTTATCCGTGGTAAAGTCCACAAGATAGAGCTTTCCCTTGAGCACTCCCTTAAAGGCTATCGAGTCATTACCCTCTCTAAGAACGTTCACACCCTCACTAGTAAATACACACTTATATCCTTTATCACACAGTTGTGATATGGATAGGAGATTATAATCTAGGGAATCAACATGCAAAACATTAGATAGAGTATGTGAAGAGGAGATAGCAATTTTACCGGAGCCAAGGATTTTCCCTTGGCTATTATCCCCAAAGAAGATTCCTTCACTTGGGTCCTCGTTCTCCTCATACTCTATGAACATGCTCCTCTCTCCGGTCATGTGGTTGGTACATCCACTATCCAATACCCATTTTGATCCGCTGGAGGAGTAAGCCTACAAAACAAATTTATGCCTTCCTTTTAGGTACCCAAGCGGAGTTGGGTCCTTTCACGTTAGTGCTTAGGCATTTGGGCACCCACACGCAAGGCTTGGGGCTCTTGCGGAGTGGCCCAACATATCTAACAAACACTTTGCCATATTTGTTCCTCATAAGCACATAAGATGCATCAAAATAATGGAATAGAGGATGCGGTTCAGATTTAGGCATTTTGTTGCTAGAGGGTGAGTTCTTTTCAATTTTAGTTGTGGATGAACTCCCTTTAACAAAGACAATCATGTCTTTGCCATACTTGGAGGTTTTGGCGTTATGCCTTCCACCTCTATATAGCCAAGACCATCCTTGACATGGGGAGGTCTTGTGTTGGTGTATGCACTTCGTGCACACGCCACCTTCTCCTTGTCAAAGATGGCACCCTTAGGTGCTTGCTTGCCCTGCGCTAAGTAGAGTTCATCCTTAAGCTTAAGGATTAAGTTAGAGCACTTGCAAGGCGGAGTTGCATTGGATGAGGCCTTTGAGGAGGTTGAGCTCTTGGGGGAAGAGGCTACATTGTTCTTGAGAGACTCAACTTGAGTCTCAAGGATCTTGTTAACTTTTGACAAGTTCCCAAGTTCATCCTTGAGTTCAATTGATTTCTCCTCAAGACTTGAACACATTTTCTTACTTAGATCAAGTTCGTGTTCCAATACCTTGCTCTTCTCTCTTTCAAGCTCAAGGAGCTCATTAAGCTCTTGACATCTCTCCTTTTCAAGGATGAGCATGTCCTCTTGTCTGTTGATGAGATCCTCCTTCTCAAAGATCTCATCCATAAGCAACTTCATCCTACGCAGGGTGCTTTTGCTTATGTCCTTAAACATGTGCTCATTTTCACTAGCGCTATCAAATTCATCATGAGAGGAAATGGAGGAGGGGGAGTGAGATGTTACCTTTCTCCTTCCCTCCTTCGCCATAAGGCAAGTTGGTTTGTAGTCGTTGTTGAGGTTGGGGAAGAGCTTGCTTCCCTTGGAGCTCCTCCCGATGGCTATGGTAGCCATCTTCTCCTCTTCTTCTTTGGAGGAGGACTCATCGTTAGAGTCCCACTCCTTGCCCAAGTGTGCTTGTCCGGAGGGCCTCTTCTTCCTGAAGAATTTCTTCTCTTGAGGCTTGCCCTCCTTCTTCTTCTTCACTTCTTCATGAGGGCAATCAGCGATGAAGTGGCCGTACTCGCCACAATTGTAGCAAGCCCTTTTTGATTTGGGCCTTGCTCTTTCCTTCCCCTTGCCTTCATGGTTGTATCCGCCTTTCTTCCTCCTCATCATCCTCTTGAATTTGTTGATGAAGAAGGCCTCTTCCTCATCGGTGTCGAGGCTCTCCTCATCGCTTTCCTCTTGCACCTTTGGAGAGGGTGTTGCCTTGAGTGCAACATTCTTCATCTTGGAGGCGGTGAACTTTTGAAGGTCGTTGTAGAAGAGCGCCTCCTTCTCCATGATCTCGTGGTTGATGATCCTACCAAGGACCTCCTCCGGGGTCATTTGTGTGAACCCCAGGCTTTCTCGAATCGTGGAGCAAAGAGCGACGTTCCTAGGCATGAATGCCCGGATCATCCTCTTCACCACCTTGTGGTCGGTCCACTTGGTGCAGCCATATGATCGGCTCTTGTTGATGAGTATCTTCAACCGGTTGTACATGTCTTGAGGAGATTCACCATCCATGATGGCGAACCTCCCAAGCTCCTTCGATGAGCTCGATCTTGGCCTCCTTGACCACACGATTTCCCTCATGCGCCGTCTTGAGGGTGTCCCATATATCTTTAGCCACCTCAAGACCATCGACGCGGTTGAACTCATCTCTTGAGAGGGATGAGATGATCACACCCGCAGCTTGAGCGTTGCGGTGGATGAGGATGGCTTGTTCTTGCGTGATGTTGTACTCATCCTTCGGGATCTCCACCCCGGTCATGACAATTTGCCACAATGCCGGATTGAGTGACACGAGGTGGATCTTCATGTTGTGCTTCCACATCCCGTAGTCGGTTCCATCGAATTGAGGAGGTTTCCCCAATGGGATGGAGAGGTAGTGGTTGTTGGCGGCAAGGCGTTCATAGTTGAACCCTTGTCGGTTGTAGTTGACCCCGCCGCCACCGCTTGATGAGCTTGACGGCTCAACCACAACAATCTTCAGCTTCTCCCGGAGCTTCGCCTTGAGCTGGCGAGTCTCCTCATCATCCGTTGGCTTGTCTTGATAAGCCATTGTCTCCTCACGTGTCGGTTGAGAATCATTGGTCGACACCTCTTCAAACACCACTCCGGCCATCTCTCCGAGTTGTTAGACTCTTTGTGGAGAGTCCTGCTCTGATACCAATTGAAAATTGCCTAGAGGGGGGGTGAATAGGCTAATCGACCTATAAATGACTTAATAAAACGAGGTTAAATCACAGGGGGCGGACTAGTCTGGACTGCGAGCGGACTAGTCCGGTCAGCCTGCGTGAAAAACCCTAAAAAGTGTTTCTAGCAAGTTTTAAGGAGATTTTCTCGAGGCTACAGGTGAGGATATGTTTATGTCAAGTTTAGCAACTATCAACACAAGAGTGAGTCAAGTTTTAACAAGATTATAGCAATGTGAAGCACGAGACAAAACTAGCAACCCTAGAACGAAATATTCGATAAATGAAATGCGAAGAACACGGAGACACAAGGATTTTATCCCGAGGTTCGATTCCACACAAGAATCTACGTCCCCGTTGATGAGTCCACAAAGGACCGGGTTCAACAACCCTTCCCTCACCAAGTTTACCGCACGGGCCTAACTTGGTTCTCCACTATCTCAAAGAGTGAATACAAGGTTCGTTGGGGCTTCTCACAATCTGAGGCTCCCACACCACAAAGATGATCAACACAACGAAACACACTCAACACACAGGTCACAACGACTCAATGAGTGCAAGAGATCAAACCGGGAGCACAAGCGCGATGTTCTTCCTCTTCTCCACCTCACTAAACCCTAATCCACTCAAGAATTAGTTTTAGAGGGAAAGTAGGCAAGAAAGAGGCTTAAGAGTGCTCCAAGTTGGTTGTGGCGGCGCTAGGGTTCGGGGGTGTTTGAAATGAGGTCGGGGGTCCCCTTTTTATAGGGGTTTCGAGCCCAAACTGCTGACCTCAGCAAAAGGGCGGACTAGTCCGGCCTCAGGCCCGGACTAGTCCGGCCTAGGGGACCACTGACCCCTCTGACAACTGTCGCACTGCGCGGCAATCGTCACGCTACCCGCCAAACTTCAAATTCAAATGGTAACTTCAACAACGGACTAGTCCGGCCCTCACCGGACTAGTCCGATCTCACACAGAACCTTTTGTTCCGTGTGAGAACGGACTAGTCTGGAGACCACGGACTAGTCCGGCCCCAAGGGCGGACTAGTCCAGCCTTCCCAGACTTAGTCGCAAAACCTCTCTGCACTTGGCAACACGGACTAGTCCGGCCCACGGACGGACTACTCCAATCTCACACAGGACCTTTTGGTCCGCCCCAAAACGGACAAGTCCGCTCTCTAGGACTTAGTCCCGAAACTCCACCCTAAGGGGTACCACGGACAAGTCCGGCCCACTACGGACTAGTTCGAAGTCACACAAGACCTTCTGGTCCGTGTGAAAACGGACTAGTCTGGCCAGGAGCGGGCTAGTCCGGCCCTAAGGCGAACTAGTCCGACCATTCCTGCCAGACTACTCTAACTTCAACTTTAAATAGGGTTTCTACCTCAACCACCACTCTTGAGCTCCTACTTTGATCTCTTTGCACTTTACGCACACACCCTCCTATTTCTACGGCTAGTCTAACTCAAAATGCTAGAAACCCTAGTTTCTACGCTTCGAGTCGACTCCATTTCCTTCCTTTTCCTTTTTGAGGGTTTGCGTCTCCGATCGAGTCCACACCTGTGCTGAGATCACATGAGCTCATTAGCGACTTAATTGTCGTCATCAATCATCCAAAACCCACGGGGAACCTAGATGCACTTTCAATACCCTACTCCACGGGGTGTGTGTTGTTGTATTGAGGATTCACTGGTGCTTGTGTGTGTATGAGCTTGGTTGTCATATACCGTGCTGTCGGTGGTTTGGATCCGGGAGATCTCCCGACACTACTAAAGTGTTAGAGGAGTTTGATGTTTGGTGTGGGCGCGCGGAGATTCAAGAAGGTGAATTGTAAATAGCACAAGAGACACGGAGATTTACGTGGTTCGGGCCGCCTGAGCGTAATACCCTACTCCACGGGTGTGTTGGTGTTGTATTAGCTATATGCGCTTGTATCGAGCGTCTATGGAACGTGTAGAGTGTGTCGTCGGCCTGTCCTTTTATAGCACAAGGGCAGGCCGTTACAAGTTAGCCTGGCCCGACATGTGGCCCCGGCGGTTACTAATATTGATACTCATTTAACATGTTTAACTTCCCTTAATGACCAGGTAATGGGCTTTGATAGCATCGTTACTGGTAATTAAGGTCGTCCGATCATGTGTCATTAATATAGTATTAATGACACTTAATCGGGTCTTGAAGCCCTTGAGAAGATCCGAAGCCGTTGTGGAGTCTTCCGGAGGTTAAAGGCTGAAGATCTGACGGTTGGACATGTGGCAGCTCCGGAGCATACTGTGGGAAACAGGAAGCTCCGGAGCTACCTGACACGTGTCAGTTCCGGAGCTTCCCTCGGTCTGGGGTTGGGTCCGGGGGTGCCATTTCGGTACACAGCCCGGAGCTTCCTCCTTGTGGGTGGTAGCTCCAGTTTGACAGTACAAGTGGCAATTCTGGGACTAACCATGTTGGAGAAGCGGGTCCGGTTATGTCTAACATGTGGGCCTCCGAAGGTCTTCAAATCGAATAGATGACTTTCCCTTGAGATCTTTGTAATCTCAAGGGGTGTACGATACCCAGGGTACCGAAAGTGGCCCCCTGGGCCCACCTCTGGGGAAGACCCCTTGGGTGAAGTCATTCCGCTGGAGGTGGGTCCACCCTCGTGACTTTTGAACTGAGTCTTCAAAGGTCTTCGGATGTGCCGTTGGCGATGGTTTGGAGTTAAATCTTCGCCATGTGGCGTATCTCGCGTGCGGTAGATGAGATCTTTGGCGTGCGGATATCACGCAATTGAAGGTCGCCGGTTCCCTATATGAAAACCATATTGGTTCCGCGCGCCTTGTCAGTCCGCCGCCTTCGGGCTTCCCGCCTCATGATGGCAACCGTTCGCCTGGGTAAGAACCTCGACTTGATCGTCGGGGTGGTCCCGGGCCCCCTTGTCATCGGCTGGGTGAAATTTTTGAGCGGTATCTTCGACTTCCTTGCGGTTTCCATCCAAGCGTTGCGAGGGCTTACTTAAGAAGGAAAGCGTGCACCGTCTGGAGTTCTTTACGCCTCTCATCTGATTTTGCGCTCAAACTCCCAACCTGTGCTTTGCTTTTCCTCTCTTGCCTTGCAGTGTTGCGATGGAGTTGGGTCTCCGCGAGAGTCGTTTGAAGACCGACGGCGACCTGAAGAAGGTCCGGACCCTCATGGGATGGTCCTCAGACTTCTTCAACCGCTCGGTCCGCGCTGGGGGAGAGCTCCCGTTTGAGAAGGAGCACGCTGGTGAAATGGTGTACTTTTCTTCATACGCCATGGTGGGGTTGATCCCACCTTTTTCCTCCTTTTTCTTGATGCTGCTGGACTTTTATGGTCTGCAGCTATACCACCTTGGCCCTCACTCCATTCTCCTTGTGTCTATCTTTGTCCACTTCTATGAGATGTGGGTGGGCATCTCCCCTGCATTGAACTCTTCTGGACCTTCTTCACCGTCCATACCACCGGTAGGAGCAATGAGTACCTTGGCTTCTACTACTTCGTGAAGCGCAAGAAGTGCCCATTCAAGTACCTCCGGTCATTTCCCTCTGCGAAGTGGGATGACTGGAAGAAGGACTGGATAGTCATTCGGGTGGAGGAGCACGAGAGGCTGGAGCTGCCCGAAGGCCTCCCCAACATTGACACGATGATCTGGAGTGAAGCTCCAGTGCTGGTGGACGCCTTCAACCCTGTTCTGACCAGGATCCGCCAGTGCGTGGAGGGGGGATTAACCCCTCAGGCGGTGTTTTGTAACTTCCTAGTCAACAGGTGGGCACCGCTGAAGAGGAGAGAAAAACTCGCTTGGGACCTCAACAGCGTGATGGACGACGACCGGGTCGAGACCGGGTTGAAGTCCAACATGGTGGGTACAACCTTGGAGTTTCATCTCAAGAAGTTCCAGCACGGCATCGACGTCGAGGGTGACGACTTGACTCCGCCATCAGCTTTTCTTCCTCTGAACGTGGAAGTAGAGTTCAGTAGGGAGCTCCGGCGGAAGATGCCCGTACTTGACGATCTTGGTGTCGTCGAGAGAAGATCAACCACCAGGGTGGCGATCCCTGGAGTGTCCGAAGGTGCCGACCCTGCCCCGAAGCCAAGGGTCGAGGTCGTCGGCAAGGGCAAGGAGCCGGCGAACGAACCCCTGAGCCGGAAGAGGAAGCTGCAGCATGCCGACGGAAGATCCGTCAGGCCTACCACCTCTGCATCGGCTCCTTCTCCCCGGAGGGGGAGGTCTTCTGCAACCACAGCGGTTGTACCCGCAGTGGGGTCCTCCCGGGGTGCTAGCTTCGGGCATGCGACTCCAGCTCCAGGGCCGGTTGAGGCCTCTAGGTCCGGAGGTTCTTCACGATCGAGGGGGGCCTTGACCAGGGAAACGCATGTGGCTGCAACGAGTTCCGGGGGGCCTTCAGGAGCTTCCATGCTGGCGGCGGCTATGACCAGCCCAGAACGCCCGAGAAAGAGGTTCCGCGCAAGCTGGTGCGGAAGTCTCCCAAGGTAATTTTTAATCTTTACTTTGGACAGTTGTTTTGTTGTAGTAACTGTTTTTTAAGTTTCTTTGTCCATCATCTACAGCGTTCCCAAGAAAAGGAGTGAGGCTCCACCCTCAGCCGCAGCAGCTGAAGCTTCTGCTCCTGTCCTGGTGCTGCCCCAAGTGGTGGCTGAAACTGCGACAGCTTCGGCGCCAGCTGTCGTGGTCGGACCTCGGCTCATCCCCAGAGACTCCCGTGGTAGCGCCGGACCGCGGGAGAGAAGATGCCCCAGCGGCACCTGTCCCGGAGGTTGAAGCTCCGAGTCCTAGTGCTGAGATGATGGAAGCTCTGGCTATTGAGCCGGAGGAAGCAGTAATTCTGGCCTCAGAGCCGGAAATTGTTGAAGCCCCGGCGGTTGAGCCGGAGGTGGTTGAAGTCTCGGCGTGCGCGCCAGAAGCTGAGGAAGTTCCGGCAGTTGGGCCGGCTACCTCTGAAGCACCGGCCGCAGAGCCGGTCATTGTTGGTGCTCCGGCCGCAGGGCCGGTCGATGTTGAAGATCTTCCGACTCCCGATCCGGTTGTTGCAGAGGCGTCGGAGCTCGAGCCCCCATCAGAGGAGGTGCCTAGGCCGGAGCTAGAAGCGGCCCCTGCTCCGGAAGTGACGACGTCAGATGTACCCGCGGCTGAGCCGGAGTGGCCTGGTGAAGTCGTTGGCCCCCTGCCTGAGGGGGTGAATGAAGACCTGGCGGCGGGGCCTTCCTCGATGGCGACTGAGGCCATCCCGGAGGACGACCCTAGTGCCATGGAGACCCAGGGGACCACTATTGTGGAGTGGGACCCAATTTTTGTATTTGAAAACCCGCTGGAACCAGCGGTGGAGACCCCAGCAGATCCGGAACCTATTCTGTTGTCATTGTCTATTGACAACGCATGTTCCAGTCTGCGTCAAGTTCAACTGGCCTTCTTCCACGACAGCAAGGCTCTTGAAGAGGAGCGCCAAACCCTTAGGTGGTGGCGTAACCGGCTCTACTTCGAGACCAAGCTGGCGCAGTCGAGGCTAGCGGATGACAAAGAGTGGATCAAGCGGGAGAAGGTCCGCCTGGAATACTGGGGTAAATTATTGGATGACAGGGAGAGTATGACTCGCGCCCTCGACGCCCAATCTCGGGAGATTTACGAGCAGACCAAAGCAGCTAACAGTGCGGCCGATGAATGCCAAGAAAGGCTTGAGGTCATTAACACTACACTCATCAAGCGCCGGGAGGCACTTGAGGAGAGGGAGAAATGGCTCGAAGATGAAGAGCAAAAACTCCTTGAGCTGCAGGATGACGTCCTGAGGAGGGAGGAGGAGCTCACCGAGAAGGTGGCTCTGACTGACAAGGACCTCGAGGAGCGTGCCAAGAAATTGGAAGAGCGCTGCACCGAGGAGGAGGAGAAGGCCTGGGTGCGAGGGCAGGAACTCTACGAGCAAGAGTGTGCCCTTGTTGCCAGGGAGAAGAAGGTGAGGGGCAGGGAGAAGGACCTGGTCGACCGCCGGAACAAGATCCACCTTCGGGAGGAGGAGCTCAGAAAACTCGAAAAGCGGGTTGCTGAAAAGATTCAGCAAAACGCCAAAGAAGTTGAGTGCCTCGCTCGCGAGAATTCTGAACTGGTGGCGGCCAGGAGATCCTTGGAAGAAATAAAGGGCTTGAGGACTGCGGACTCCCTACAGATTTGGGAGTTCCTGGGCAAGGCTAACGACGCGCTGACACCGATGGGCTTCAGCCCCGTGCGCCCGGATGATCCGGAGCCAGAGCCGGACCTGGCGTTGCAGGCGTTGAGCTCGGCAGGCAGCAAACTCTCCAAGGTGGGCGATGTCATCGCGGACCAATTGGAGGTTGAGGGGCAATGCTTGGCGAAGAACGTCGCAGAATATGTGCTAACGTGCTACACCAGTCGGAACTCCCAATTTCCTCTAGACCCGGTGCTTGAAGGTCCCGTTGAAGGAGAAGGTGAAGCTGCCCGAGCCAACATGTCAGAAGTTGCCTAGAAGGTCGCCCAATTCTTCCATAGGGTCTAGGACCATCTCTGTAGTTCTCACTTGTATTTTCTCTTCTTCTTCCTCAATTTTGTAATCCCTTGTCTCCAGATGTAATCCCTTGTCTCTAGATGAATGAAATCCCCAAATTTTTGTGAATTTCACTTTTTGTCTTCAACACTTTTGTCTTCACTTGGCCCCCTGGTAGATGTACACAATTTGATTGTGAACATGTAGCAAGAGGATATTGTGTTTTGTTGAAGACTCATTCGCTCCAAACTTGTAGAGTGTAGGTCCGAAGTCTTTGATAGTGAAGGCCCCCTGAGGTTGTCGGAGCTTAGAAGCTCCGGCATTGTCTATCGTCGGGGCTTAGTAGCTGCGGGAATAGTCCCTATCAACGCGTAGAGCATCGATAGTTAATCCTCCGGGGTGTTGGAGCTTAGTAGCTCCGGCAGTGACCTTTGCCAACACTTAGTTTGTTGGCAGCAGACTTCGTTTGCAGGGTCTTCTCACCATCTTTTATTTAGCGTCGACGGCTGGCCCCCCTAGCTCTACCGGGGCTTGATTGCTCCGGTGATGCTCGTTTTCAATGCGTAACAGCGATTACAAGCCACCTAGGGGAGTCGAAGCTTTATTAGCTCCAGCTTTTCTCCATCAACGTAGATTTTATTTTTCCTGCACACTGAAGCCAGGAAAAATAGTAAAATTCGTTTCTCGCCTATAACTTTGTCGCGGCTTACGATTCTCTAGAAAATTTTAAGTCAAACGCGATTCTAAATACAATCGAATGCGTTGCCTTTTCTTTCAGATCAAATTGCACTTGGACCCGCCTTACTTCGGCCTGCCGGGGTGTAGGTAGAGTGGCGTACTTATGGTGCTTGACCAGGCTAAGCCGATAGCACACTCCGGCCCTAGATTGGCTTGGCGGCATTCAGGCGAGTGGGCCATGAACAATATTTGAATCCAAAAGGATCGACAATACAATTTGAATCGTATATGAACCGGTCGAAATGAAATTTCTTAAGAATTGCACGTCTTTGTTATAGACAAGAAAGAGAAAAATAAAAAATGTTGAGCCTGTACAAAATAAATGCATGTGGAGTCTGTTTCACATGAAGATGTCTTTCATTATAGGTCCGGGGTACAGGGGAAACAAGTACACTCTTAGGGTACGGAACCAAGCTAAGCGTGTTTTATTTCTCGTTTGACCCTGGGTAGCTAGCCACATTTTTAGTCCTGAGACTTTGACAAGTGTTGCATGAACATTGCGGACCTTCCGGGAAAGGTCCGGCTGTTCTCCCTGAGGAACTACCCGACTTTGTACAATGACTCTATAACATACACCTCAAGTTACTACAGACTCACCTCCGTGATATTAAGTGTAGAACTTACGGAGGTGCTCAATGTTCCAAGGATTTGAGAGAGGTGTCCCATCCTTGGTAGCCAAGCGAACGCTCCCAGGACGGGATACTTTAATCACTCGGAAGGGTCCCTACCAGCTGGGGGAGAGTTTGTTTAACCCTTCTCTGGATGGTATTCTCCGTAGCACCAGGTCGCCTTCCTCGAGCTGTCGGTTGTGTACCTGCCGCTGATGATAGTGTCGAAGGGCTTGGCGGTATCGGGCATTCCGAACAGCTGCTTGGCACCTTCCCTCCTCAAGGAGGTCTAGGTCTTCACGCCGGAGCTGGTCCTGCGTGGCTTCGTCGAAGGTCCGGACCCGGAGTGGCCCCAAGGTGATTTCTGGAGGAAGGATTGCTTCAGCTCCATACACCAGGAAGAAGGGTGTCTCTCCAGTTGACCGGTTTGGAGATGTCCTGTTGGCCCAGAGAGTGGGCGGAAGCTCTTCAATCCAGTTGGCACCATGTTTTTTCAAGTGCTCATAGGTGCGCGTTTTGAGTCCTTTAAGGATTTCAGCATTTGCTCTCTCGGCTTGGCCATTGCTTGTTGGGTGAGCTACGAAGGCGTAGCAAAGTTGAATGCTGAGGTCTTCGCAATATCCTTGAAATGCAGAGCTTGTGAATTGGGTCCCATTATCAGTGATGATTTTGTTTGGGACTCCAAATCTGCATACAATGGATTGCAAAAAGTTGATAGCAGATTGCTTGTTGATTGTCACAACTGGAGTTGCTTCTGGCCACTTGGTGAACTTGTCAATGGCAATGTACAGGAACTTGTAACCTCTGACGGCTCTTGGGAAAGGTCCCAAGATGTCCATCCCCCACACATCGAAAGGCCATGTAGGAGGTATCATTTGTAGGGGCTGAGCCGGTGCGTGAATTTGCTTTGCATGAAATTGACATGCTTCGCATTTCTTCACCAGCTCAGTTGCATCCTGGAGTGTTGTTGGCCAGTAGAAGCCATGCTGAAAGGCTTTACCAACCAGCGTGCGGGAAGACGCGTGGTTCCCACAGTCGCCTCCATGGATTTCTGCGAGGAGCTCGCAGCCTTCTTCCCTTGTGATTCACCGCATTAGGATGCCGTTGGCACCGCGCCGGTAGAGATCCCCTTCTACCAACGTGTATCTTTTAGCCAATCTGGCTACCCGGTCAGCGGATACATCATCGTCAAGAAGGATGTTGTCTTTCAAGTAGTTCCGGATCTCCGAGATCCATGCATCGGAACTAACTTGATCATTTGAGTCTTGCGTGCTGGGTTGCTCGGAGTTTCCGGCAGCACCTATGACCCTTGATGGCTGCCATGGTAACAGGGCCATCGGGACCGTCAGCTTCGGGATGCTGATCTCGCCCCCTTCGCTCAGTTCGGAAGGCTGAGCTGTGGGTTTTGACAACCTCCGGACAAAAGTTCCGTCAGGAGCCGGAGCTCCGGTTGACGCTTTCGTCGAGAGTTCGTCAGCTTCAGCGTTGTGGGCACGCTGGACATGGTGGAGATCTAGGACTTCGAAGTCCTTCTGAAGCCTCTGGACTTCAAGGAGGTAAGCAGCTAGCTGGAGATTGTTGCAGGAGCATTCACCCTTCACTTGCTTAATGATGAGCTGTGAATCTCCCTTGACCAGCAATTGCTTGATACCGTATGATAGTGCCACCTTTAGTCCATAGATGAGTGCTTCGTACTCCGCCATGTTGTTGGTCGCCTTGAAGTCAAGGTGTACCATGTATTTCACCTTCTCCCAAGTTGGTGCAAGGAGAAGGATTCCAGCTCCGGCCCCTTGCTTTTGCATGGAGCCATCGAAGTAGAGGGTCCAATGAGGATCGTTGAAGACCGGAGCTTCGTGTCCCGGCTTCTGCTCACTGGCCCCCCCCCCCCCCCAGGGTTTGATGAAGAGGGAGTCCATTCCGCCACGAAATCTGCCAATGCTTGACTCTTGACTGCTTGCCTTGAAATGAATTCGAGATCGAATTCGGCCAATTCTGCTGCCCACTTTGCAATATTCCCAGTTGAGTTGGGATTATGCAAGATTGCTCGAAGTGGGTAAGAGGTCACCACTGAGATCTTGTGAGCTTGGAAATAATGACGAAGCTTCCTAGAGGCGATAAGAACTGCATAGAGCAGCTTATGCACCTCTAGGTATCGAGTCTTGGCATCATGTAGTACTTCACTGATGAAGTACACCGGGCGCTGAATGGTCCGGACCCTCTCGGAGGGGCCCGAAGCTTCCTCTTCACTGACCAGGATCCTCCCAGAGGGATCCGGATTTTCTTCGGGGACCTCCGGGTCTTGGCTGGAGGAACCCGAAGCTTCTTCAGAAGTGACCTGGACCCTCCCAGAGGGGTCTGGGTCTTCTGAAGTGACTTCTTATGGATTCAAGTCTGGGAGCTAGGACCCAGACTCACTGTCAGGAACTTCCGGACCCTCCCGAAGGGGTCTGGATTCCTGAGTATGGGGTAGTTCTGGTCTCTCTGCGACCAGGACCATACTGACGACTTCATCAGTGGCTAAAATATAAAGCAGCAAAGGTTCACCAGGGTTCGGAGCTACCAGAGTTGGTAGGGTGGTGAGGAACTATTTTAGCTCCTGGAATGCCTTTTCTGCTTCTTCGGACCATTGGAATGGTCCGGACTTCCTCAATAGCTTGAATAAGGGGAGTGCCCGTTCCGCCAGTCTTGAAATGAACCGGCTGAGGGCTGCTAGACATCCAATTAGCTTTTGGACATCTTTGATGCGGGCTGGTGGCTGCATGTCTTCAATGGCCTTGATCTTCGCCGGATTAGCTTCTATGCCCCGGTGACTTACCAGGAAACCAAGAAGTTTTCCGGAGCTAATCCCGAAGACACACTTGTCTGGGTTTAGCTTTGTGCGGGTGACCCGCAACTTATCGAAGACAGTATGCAAGGTGTTGAGGAGTGACTCCTTGTTCTTGACCTTGACCACGATGTCATCAACGTACACTTCCACTATGTCTCTAATGAGGTCTTCAAAGGTTTTGTACATAGCTCGTACAAAGGTTGAAGCTGCATTCTTGAGACCAAATGGCATGGCTGTATAAGAGTACAATCCATCTACTGTGATGAAAGAGGTATGCTCTTCATCTTCCCTAGACATTCTGATTTGATGATACCCAGAATATGCGTCTAGGAAACACAGTAATTCACACCCGGAGGTGGAATCCACTATCTGATCTATTCTAGGTAGTGGGAATGGATCTTTTGGACATGACTTATTAAGTGTTGTGTAGTCGATACACATCCGAAGCTTCCCGCCGGCCTTGGGCACAACGACTGGGTTTGCCAGCCATTTTGGATGGAAGACTTCTCGGATGAATCCAGCTTCGAGCAACTTCTTCACTTCTTGTCGAATGAAGTTTTGTCGCTCTACAGATTGCTTCTGAGGATTCTAGTGCACAGGCCAGGCGTCAGGGTAGATCTTCAGATTGTGCTCAATCACTTCCCTAGGGATCCCAGGCATTTGTGACGGTTGCCAGGCAAACACGTCGACATTAGCCCGGAGGAAAGCGATGAGTGTGATTTCCTATTTGTCATTCAATCCTCCCGATATACGGGTGGTCTGAGCGGCATCAGAACCAATTTGGACGACTTTGACGGGAATGTCGGTGTCGTCGCTTGGCTGCACACGAGGTGCAGATGTCGAGCCTCTTTGACAAATGCTCGGGGGTTTTGGAGCTTGCTCCTGCCTGGAGTCCTCCTCTTGTGTCGTGGTAAGTGCATGGAGTTCTTCCAAAGTAGTTACTCCGGCAGTACGATCTCCGCGGATCCGAAGAACGCCTACTGGTGTTGGCATCTTTAACACCAGGTAGCCATAATGAGCAGCTGCCATGAATTTGTACAGGGCAGGCCTACCCAAGATGGCGTTGAAGGGTAAGTTGATCTGAGCAACGTCAAAGACCAACTTCTCGGTGCGATACTTCTCCCGTGTCCCGAAGGTAACGGGGATAGTAATAGCTCCGAGTGGGGTAATGGCCCCTCGGACCTACTCCAGAGAAAGGTCGGGAGGGGTGGAGATCCGAAGGTCGGAGCTGAAGCTTGGTAAAAGCTTCGAAGCTTATGAGGTTAAGCCCCGAACCTCCGTCTACCATGACATGGTGGAGTTGGATGTTATTGATGGTAGGAGATACCATCAAAGGTAGCTGACCTGCTCCAACCATGCTTCGAGGGCAGTCTAAAGCATCAAAAGTGATGGATGTGTCCATCCACTTCCGATGAGGTTCCGCCCTGGCTGTAGGAGCTACAGCGGCCATGTCCCGTCGCATAGTCTTGATGACGCGGCGGGAGGTGATGTCCCATGATCCATCAAAGATGGTGTTCATGGTATTCCGACGCTCGTTGTCAGAGACGTCGGAATCGTCGTCGACGGAGGTGTAGATGGCCTTCAGGACCTTTTTGGGATCCTGAAAACCTAACTCCTCTTCAGCCGGAGCTTCGTTGACTTTTTGTTTTCCTTCCCTCTGTCGGAAAGGAGCTTCTTCCCGACGCTTGTTGTAGCGCTCGACAAGGTTTTGGACCTCCTGGCAGTTTTCCAAACTGTGGCTGCCCGTTTTGTGAATTGGACACCACACCTTGGGTTTGCCACCGTCTTCAGAAGACGGTCGAGGTCGCTTCTCGGGGCGTGGCCCCCGGCCACCCGGAGCTGCAGCAGCTGCAACATTGGATGCACCGGCCGACGACTTCTTTTCGCCGTTGGTCTTCTTCTTCTTCTTGCCACTCCCGGAGGTAGCGGCTTCTCCTTTGGAGGATTTCTTTTGATCCTCTGGAGTTGATTTAGAGTGCATCTCACGTCCCTCCGCAGCTCTGGCACATTTGTCGGCCAAACTGAAGAGTTCCGTGACACTGGTGATCTCCTTGATCGCCAGTTTCTCCAGCATCTTCTTGTCCCGTACACCCTGTCTAAATGCCACAATGATAGAGGCGCTAGAGATAGAAGGGATAGTGTTTCGTACCTGAGAGAACCTCTGGATGAATGATCGCAGGGATTCTCCCCCTTTTTGCATGACTGCAAAAAGGTCCAGTTCAGTGCCTGGTCGGGTGTATGAACTCCCAAAGTTGGAAGTGAACTGCCGGCACAGCTCCTCCCAATTGTTGATGGAGTTGGGTGGAAGGCTCATAAACCAGGACCTGGCGGTCCCAGTTAAAGCCACTGGGAAATAATTGGCCATTACGGCCTCATTTCCTCCAGCTGCCAAGATAGCAGTGGAGTAGATCTGAAGGAATTTGACAGGATTGACGGTCCTGTCGAACTTCTCCGACAGGTGAGGCTGGAACTTCTATGGCCACCTGACCATACGCAGATGCATGGCTAGGGCTGAACATCCTCCTCCCACTCCTTCAGGAGCAAGAACGTCTTGAGCTTCTCGTCTTTCACGAGCACGCTCAATATGGACTCGACCATCCTGTTGGCGGTATCGGCGATCAAGCTCCGCCCGGAGGTCATGAGTTGAAAGCCTGGATACCGTGTGAGTGCGTCGTGCCCCGGAAGGCAATGACGTCACTTGCTGTGATGCAGCTCGTCTCCTGTTGTTGGAAACGTGCGGACCAAGTCTGCCAGACAAGGTCCGTCGCTGCGATGGGGCCCGTCCTGAAGGAGGAGGACCCTCGTTGCTCATGCGGTCGGCTGCTGCTGCAACCAAATGTTCCACATCAGCCCTCCACTGCTCCAGTGCATCCCGGGATGCATCCGGAGGTGGTGGGCATTGGAGAAGAGCACATGCTGCATGGAGCGCGTGTTCCGGGTTGTCATGATTTCTCGACGCAGTGACTGACGCCGGTGCACCATCGCGTTGTCCAGCTTGATTTGCTGGTGGAGGTGGCGGTGGTGGCAGTGTGACTCCTGCTGGTGCTGAGGCTCCTGCTGGTGGCTGCATATTGGAGGGATTGCCCCAACAGCTTGAACAGCAGGATGACCGTTGGATGATCCAGCACCTGAGTTCACCATTCTCGAAATCTCAGGCGCCCCTACCTGGCGCGCCAACTGTCGGTGGTTTGGATCCGGCAGATCTCCCGACACTACTAAAGTGTTAGAGGAGTTTGATGTTCGGTGTGGGCGCGCGGAGATTCAAGAAGGTGAATTGTAAATAGCACAGGAGACACAGAGATTTACGTGGTTCGGGCTGCCTGAGCGTAATACCCTACTGCACGGGTGTGTTGGTGTTGTATTAGCTATATGCGCTTGTATCGAGCGTCTATGGAATGTGTAGAGTGTGTCATCGGCCTGTCCTTTTATAGCACAAGGGCAGGCCGTTACAAGTTAGCCTGGCCCGACATGTGGCCCCGGCGGTTACTAATATTGATACTCATTTAACACGTTTAACTGCCCTTAATGACCAGGTAATGGGCTTTGACATCATCGTTACTGGTAATTAAGGTTGTCCGATCATGTGTCATTAATATAGTATTAATGACACTTAATCGGGTCTTGAAGCCCTTGATTCCTCTTTGAAGATCCGAAGCCGTTGTGGAGTCTTCCGGAGGTTAAAGGCTGAAGATCTGACGGTTGGACATGTGGCAGCTCCGGAGCATACTGTGGGAAACAGGAAGCTCCGGAGCTACCTAACACGTGTCAGTTCTGGAGCTTCACTCGGTCTTGGGTTGGGTCCGGGGGTGCCATTTCGGTACACAGCCCGGAGCTTCCTCCTTGTGGGTGGTAGCTCCGGTTTGACAGTACACGTGGCGACCCTGGGACTAACCATGTGGAGAAGCGAGTCCGATTATGTCTGACATGTGGGCCTCCGAAGGTCTTCAAATCGAATAGATGACTTTCCCTTGAGATCTTTGTAATCTCAAGGGGTGTACGGTTCCCAGGGTACCGACACATGCGGTGCAACCCTTTTATAGTATAAGGATTGGTTGTTACATCACTGGTCTGGCCCGTCATGTGACCCTGGCGTAGTTAACTGCCTAATACACGATCAACGAGTATTAAATGAGGTTAATAGAGTGGTAACGTGCCCTAATGATGGCGTTACCCCTATTAATAGTCCGTCGATTGCGTGTTATTAATATGGCATTAATAATACGTAATCAGGTCTTGTAACTGTTGCCTTAACTGTCCCATGAAGGTCCGAGCCGTTGGAGATCTCCCTGTCTTCCGTTGAAGTCTTAGCTCTGGAGGTTCGACACGTGACGGCTGCGAAGCTCCCCATCGTAGGGAGGTAGGTCCGGAGCCACTATACACTGGGAGCACAGGAGTTTCCCTCTATTGAGGGTTAGGTCCGGGGTCACTGGACACATGGCAGGGTCGGAGCTACCCAAATGAGGGAGGCGGGTCCGGTACTGTGTAACACATGTGGCCTTCAGAGATCTTTAACTTGAATGGGGGGAACTCCTTGACTTTTCTTGCGGTATGATGGGGTACCTGGTACGCAGGGTACAGTCAGCGGCCCCCGAGCCGACCTCCGCGAAACCCTTTGGGTTAAGTTATTCTACCAGAGGTGGGGACCTCTTTGATTCCCACGTCGCAGCTTCAAAAGTGCAGTTGGGGTGACGGTTCGCTGTTGAACCATCGCCGCATGCCTTTCCTTGAATGCGGCAGGTGACATCCAAGCGGCAGATCTCACGAAATTGAAGGTCCCCGGTTCCCAATAAGAAAACTGTATCAGTTCCGAGCGCCTTCTCAGGCTACTGCCCTTGGGCCTGCCACCACACATCGTGACAACGGTTTGATTGGCGTAATAACCTTGACTTTCTCGTCGGGGTGGCCTCGGGCCCCTTCGTCATTAACGGGGTAGATTTTTGAAATGTGGTCTTGCTCTTGTTGCGGTTTCCATTCAAGCATTGCGAAGGCTTACTTAAGAAGGAAGGCCTCTGCTGTTTGAGGACTCTTTACGTTTTCGATTGAACTCACGCTTAGAGCTTCCCAACCTTTGTCTAGCTTTCCCTTCTTTCTCTCCACTTTGCCGCGATGGAGTTGGGTCTTCCCAAAAGTCGCCTCAAGAGCAAGGATGATCTGATGAAGGTCCGGACCTTCATGGGGTGGTCCAGCGACTCCTTCAACCACATGATTTGGGTCGGTAAGCTCCCCTTCAAGAAGGAGAGCCGTGGCGAGATGGTGTACTTCTCAGCGTACGCCATGGTGGGACTGATCCCACCTTTTTCAATTTTCATCTTGATACTGCTGGACTTTTACGACCTCTAGCTGTATCACCTTGGCCCCCACTCCCTCCTGCTGGTGGCGACTTTCGTCCACTTCTGCGAGATTTGGGTGGACGTTCCTCCCTGCATCGAGCTTTTCTGGACCTTCTTCACGACCCATATCACCGGCAAGGGGGCAGAGCTGCTTGGCTTATACCATTTCGTGAAGCGCAAGAACTGCCCCTTCAAGTACTTGAAGTCATTCCCCTCCGGCAAATGGGATGACTGGAAGAAAGATTGGATCATCATTGCAGTGGAGGAGCACAATAGGCTGGAACTGCCCCAAGGACTCCCCAACATTGACACCGATGCCTAGAATGTAGTTCCGAAGCTATAGGATGCATTCAAGCCTGTCCTGGCCAGAATCCAAGAATGTGTGGAAGGTGGAGTGACCCCCCAAATAGTCTTTGGAAATTTCTTGGTGAACAGGTGGGCTCCGCTGAAGAGAAGGGAGAAGCTTGCCTGGGCCTTCAATAGTGTGATGGACGACGACCGGATTGAAACCGGTTTGAAATCCAACTTGGATGATGAAGCTTTGAGGCTCTATCTCAAGAAATTTCAGCACGGGTCCATCGCTGATGACACCTTGACTCCGCCGACTGCTTTCCTATCTATGAACATGACTCCAGAGTTCAACAGGGAGCTCCGTAGGAAGATGCCGGCGCTAGATGACCTCGGTGAAGTGGAGAAGCACAGGACCTCCAGGGTTGTAATTCTCGGAGCTTCCGAGCGGATGGTCACCCCTACTCCGAGCCAAAGGGTTGATGACGTCGGCAAGGGCAAGGGAAAGGAGCCAGTTGAATCTTCCAGCCGGAAGAGAAAGCCGAGGCACGTTGATGGGAGCTTCGTCAGGTCTGCTCTGTCTACAACTGCCCCTTCTCCCCAGCGAGGAAGAACTTCGGCGGCGACACCTCCTCCGATGCAGACGTCCTCAAAGAGCGCTAGATCCAGACAGTCGACTCCAGTCTTAGTGCTAGCTATGGGCTCCATGTCTGGTAGTCCTTCTCAGCCAAGAAAGGCCTCGGCTGGAGCAACGCCAATGACGGCGACACGCTCCAGGCGACTTTCCGGAGCTTCCGCTGTGCCAACCATGGCAGGATCTGGCTCTGAGCGACCGGTGAAGAAGTTCCGCACCAATTGGAGAGGTATATTTCCAAGGTAAGCATTGATTTTTCACCTTGATTTGCCATTCTTATTTTTGTTATATTTTGAATCTTCCGATATTTCGACTGCAGGGCATCAAAGATGGGGGTTGATGCTCTGACCTTTGTTGCAGCGGCCGAACGGTGCGAGCGGATATTCCAGCTCTGACCCCCACGCCTCCTCAAGTGGTGGCTGAGGTCACGGCAGCTCCGGCGGCAACTATCGTGGATCTAGATCCCGAATCGACGCCAGAGACTCCCGTGGTAGCATTGCACCACAGGGGAGACATACATGAAGACGCTCCAGTAACGGGAGCACCAATGACTGAAGCTTCAGCTCAGGACATGGAGATGGTGGAAGCTCCGGAATCGGAGTCGAAGGTAACCGAGGCTCCGGTCGCTATGCGTGAGGTTGTTGCCGAGCTGGCAGGTGAACTGGTGGTGACAGAAGCTTCGGCCCTTGAGCCGGAAGTCATTGATGCCCCGACAACTGAGTCAGTGATGCTTGAAGTTCCGACCCTTGAGCCGGAAGTTGTTGAAGCTCCGGTAGTCGAGCCGGAGATGGTTGAAGCTCCGACGGTTGGGCCAGAGGTGGCTGATGTACCGGCGCCTGAGTCGGTGGTGGAAGTGGCTTCGTGTGAAGCTCCAACGACCGCCCAGAGGTAATTGCTCCGAAGGTGTCCATGCCCGAGCCGGAACACCATGAAGAAGCGGCGGATGACTCTCCACCCGCGGAGCCAGCAATTGAAGACCCTGCGACGGGACCTTCGGCATCAGTCCCAGAGGTAGAAGTTCCCCTAGTGGGATCTTCCTCTGCAGCCGCCGAGGAGCTCCCAAAGGGCGGCCCTAGTGTTGTAGAAGCTCAAGGAACCTTGCTTGTGGCGTGGGACCCAATTTTTGTTCTTGAAGACCTTCTCGAGCTGGCGGAGATGACCCCGACAGGTCCGGAGCCTATTCCTTTGGCGTTGTTTATTGACAATGCTTGCTCGAGCCTCCGACAGGTCCAACTCACCTTCGACCACGATAGTAAGGTCCTCAAAGAAGAGAGCCACACCTTGAGGCGTTGACGCAACAGGCTTTACTTCGAGACCAAGCTGGCGCAGACGAGGCTTGCAGAACAAAAGGAGTGTGTTGAGAAGGAAAAGGCCAGGTTGGAATATTGGGGCAAGTTGCTGGAGGAGAAGGAGGCCGCCATCAGGGCCCTCGACGCTAATTCTCGGGAGATTCTCGAGCAAGCCAAAGAAAAGAATGATGTTGGTGATGAACGTCAAGACAACCTCAATGAATTAAACGAGATTCTCCTGAAGCGCTGAGAGGACCTTGATGCGAGGGAAGAGGAACTCTTGGAACAACAGGGGGATGTTTTGAAAAGGGAGGAAGAGCTCGCCCAGAAGCTGACTCTGGCAGAGCAAAATTTGTGAGATCGTAGTAAGAAGCTTGATCTGCGGAGCAATGAAGATGAGAAAAAGTACTGGAAACTGGGGAAGGAGCTTTCAAAAACAAAACCTGATGTTGCCGCTATAGAAGGAAAAGTAAGAGGCAGGGAGAAGGACCTGGCCGAATGATGGAACCGCATCCACCTTTGGGAAACGGAGCTAGCCGACCGCAAAAAGCAAGTTGCTTAAAGTATGCAGCAACATTCCAAAGGGGTCGAGCGCCTCGCTCGGGAAAGTTCAGAGCTAGCGGCCGCCAGGAGGTCACTGGAGGAGTTGCGGAGCTCGAGGATGTAACACCCTAAATTTTCGCATCCTGCATTGCATACATGATCATGTATTAAACATTAGTAGGATAAAAGAAAAATGATAAAATGTACAAATGTATGTAGCAAAAGAAGAAATAGAAAATAATAATTATTGCCTAAAACTTGTAATGAGGAATAAGTATAAAAAATAATAATAAAAATATATATAGGTATATATATAAATAATATATAACAATATATAGAAATAGATAAAATATTAATATTAATAATATATGTTATAAAAATAATAAATAATAAATAATAAATATGAATAATAATATATATATATATATATATAAAATATATATATATACAATAAATTATATAATAAAAGGAAGTATAAAAAGAAAAGTAAAAAAAAAAAGAGAAAACCCCCGCCGGCCAGGCCGCCGACCGGCCCAGCCGGCAACACCGCACGCGCCCCGCAGCACCGACTCCCGCCACCCCGCTGGCCACTCGACCGCGCATCGGCCCCCGCGCCGCCGCGGACCCCACCCCGCGTGCTGCCTGACCGCGCCGCCTGCCGCTGCAGCGCGCAGCGCGCGCTGCGCCCGGGCCCCGCCCCGGTTCCCCCCCCCCCCCCAGCCGCCTGGCGCGCCCACGCCCGCCCGGACCCCGCTGCCTGCGCCCCGATACACGCGCCCCCGCCTCCACGTGCACCACCCCGCCGAACCGCAACGGCCTCCCGCCAGCGCCCCGCCCGCCGTACGCAGTGCCCGGTCCCGCCCCCGATGCCCCTGCCGCGATTCCCGGCCCCGCCCGCGTACCGCGCCAGCCCCAGCCGAAAATCCCGCCCCGGTTCCGATTTTTCCCGACCGAGTCCCGATCCCGCCCGTTCCCGATTCCAGCGCCGATTCCCCTGCGTCGCCTGTTCCGCCGCCCCTATAAAAAGGAACCGAAGGCCCCCGTTCCCAGCCGCCAGACGCAGCCGCCGGAATAGAGAAAAAAAAAGGGGCACCAGGAGGCTGCGCCAGGGGAAGAAAAGGAAGAAAAAAGAGGGGAAGAAGAGGAAGAAAAAGAGGAGGGTACCACCGTCCACCGGAGATCGTTGCCGTCGTCGTGCCGCCGAGGGACTGCTGTGCCATCCACTTCGTCTACGCGTCGCATTTGTTCCGCGACCGTCAAGCCGTCAGATCTACGGTAGGATTTGTTCCCGATGTGAATTTTAGCGACCGTATTAGATCTAATAGACGTAAATTTATTTTAGTTGCACTATAATTTTATTTTCAGCAGCATTAATTCACCCTAAAACCCCCGTAAACTCGTATGAACACGTATGAACTAGTTGCATCTAATTAATAGACAACCGTAGTTAATTAATTATTGTACCTTGCATGCATGCATATCATCGCATGTTGATTAATGTGTGTGCATCATGTTGATTGTATATGTATTTTCTTGTATGTGTGATCGTGAGTAGAGGGAAGTGCTCAAGAGGTCGTGTACGAGGATTTCCAGAACCAAGAATTCGAAGCGCTTGTGCAACCCAATCCGCCGGAGCAAGGTAAGTGTCCTTGAAGCATATTGATCCTGTTTTAAATTAAGTGTTTTGTTTGCAAAACTGCATGCTGTGTCAAATTGATGGGAAATCCTATGGTAGGAAGTTTACTAGAATTGTTTAACCACCCTTGATGCCTGGAATTTATGGTAGAGAGTCGGGAAGGTTTTTATCTTTTGCTTCGCTTAATTAATTGGGATGGAAAAACAACACTACACATTTAATTATGTATTAATGATATTCTGGTTAATGTGAACTGGTCGATACGGTATGGTAGTGGGTGATCTAAGCAAGCCTGGTATGTGGATGGGTTGGTTGTTATGGTGGTTTGCTTGCTTTAGATCTAAGGACCGGTTCATGCGAGAATAAGCCAGGACTACAGTGCCACCACGAGGCCAAGTATGGGTGCGGCGTAGCTGATTAATTAGGGCTTTGCTAGTGCCGTTTAGACCATTGTGGATGCTCGGGGAAGGGGTAGTCGGATTGGGCTTGTTGATGATTGGTGGGACTACCCTGGGATCCGAATGGCTCAAGAGGGGGCCCTTGGTTGAAGATGTGCTCAGTTGGAGGCATCGCCACCGGTGAAACCTCAGTGGGGTATGAATAGGCTAGTAATCCCTTTGTAAAGGCTATTTTGTGATCTCTTGGCCATACACCAAAGGAAGTGTAATTGGCATGAGGGAGGTTCTTTAGTCGCCGACGGGTGATGAAATCACAAACACGTGGGTAAAGTGGTACAAACTCTGCAGAGTATAAAAACTATCATGATAGCCGTGCTCCCGGTTATGAGCGCCTGGATGACCTACATGATTAGAGGGAAATTGGGATTTGGGATGATTATGGTTATGGATATGATTATGGTTATGGTTATGGATGGAATTATGGTTTATGACATTGATTATGGTTATTGGTAATGGTGAATTATGGGCTGGTATTATGATGGTCACATGGTTTATGATGGGTTTACATACACATAATACATATATTGTTTTTCAAATGTTTTACTGTACTTTTCAGCACTTAGCCATTATTATTGTCGTCATTTGAATCAGCCACATGTCATACTTTCCACACTTGCTGAGTACGACATGTACTCACTCTTGCAATCCCCCCCAACAGCTGCAGGTCAGAATTGTGAGTTTAATGGCGATAATGTGGAGTTCTAGGCCGTGTCTACCGTCAGCTTTGCCTGTGGTGTTGCATGGAGCTGCGCTATCCCTTTTGCTTAGTTGCTTAGTTGTTTAATTAGTTTATTTCCGCTGCATTAGTTGAACTTGTCATTAATATTCATTAGAGTTTGTATTCGAGGATAATATAGTTTGTGTAATAAAATTTGATAACTAATCTTGTTCTGTGGTAATTATCTGTATATCGTTTGTGATTGCACTCGTATATGTGTGATGAACATCCTGGGCACACATATGCGTTAGCTTGGTTCATTTTCGGAACCGGGCGTCACAGAGGACAACTGAATACCTACAAGTATGGGATTTTCAGGGCCGTGCGGACAGAGCTTTGGTGCCTCTTGGCTCTGCTCCGGAGAACCCAGCACCGGAGTTGAACCAGACGCTGGTGGCACTTGGCTCTGCTGGCGGCAATCTCGAGGCGATGGGTGATGTCATCGCCGACCAGCTGGCGACGAGGGAAAACCTATGGCCAAGAACGTCGCCGAGTATGTCTTGGCGTGTTACAAGAGCCGAGACCCCCATCTTTCTCTAGGTCCGGTCTTCGAAGGACTCATTGCCGAAGAGGAGGATGTCGCCAGGGCTAGCATCCAAGAAGCTGCTGAGAAGGTTGCATCGTTTTTTCCATGGGACTTAGATCCTCCAGTAGCTAGGACCTTTTCCTTTTGCCTTTTGCTGTAATCCTGATTTTGTAATCCAGTACTTTGAATGAATGAAATCCAATGTTTCTACAATGAATTCCATTTTGTTGTACTTGTCTTCAATACACTGTCCTTTATCTTGTTTGCCCCCTGGTATATGTACACAATTTGATTGCGAACATGTACCAAAAGGATTTGATGATGTGTTGATGACTTGGACGCTTCGAACTTGTAGCTTTTAGGTCTAAAGTTTATTTCTGACTTTTGCAGATAACTTTTGTTACGTCGACGGCGGGCCCCCTGGGGTTGTCGGAGATTGATAGGTCCGACGACACCTACTGTCAACGCATAGAACATCAACTGCGGGCCCCTAGGGTTGTCGAAGCTTGGTAGGTATGACAGCACCCACTATCAACACGTAGAACGTCGATGGTGGGGCCCCTGGGGTTGTCGGAGCTTGGTAGGTCTGACGACACCCACTGTCAATGCGTAGAACGTCGACGGTGGGCTCCCTAGTGTTGTCAGAGCTTGGTAGGTCCAACAGCACCCACTGTCAACGAGTAGAACGTCGACGGCGGGCCCCCTCGGGTGGTTACGCCATATTCACTTGAATTATACTTTACATCAATGGCAAGCCCCCATGGAGTTGTCAGAGCTTGTTAGCTCTGGCGGCACCCACTTTCAACGTCTGAAACGTCGACAGCGGGCCCCCTTGGAGGTTGTCAGATCTTAGTAGCTCCGGCATCGTCCACCATCGCCATGAATTTTCATTTTTCTTGTGTATCAAAGACAAGAAAAAAAAACCGTAAGATTCATCCTCTCATCTATAACTATATTGTGACTTAATGTTCTCATTGGAATTTTAGATCCAAAGGAAGTCGATATGATCACAAGCAAATTGATATAATCTTTTGCAGATTCGAATGCTTTTAGGTCTCGTCCTACTGAGGCCTGCCGGAATGTAGGTAGAGTGGCGTACTTAGGGTGCAGGACCAGGCTAAGTCCATAGCACACTCTGGACCTGTGTTGGCTTGGCGTTTAGGCGAGTAGACCATGCAGTAATGCTAGGATCCGAAAAGACCACCAATATAACTTGTACAACATATGGATAACTTGGACTAAAAAATCAAAAAGAATTGCACAACTTGTTATAGACAGGAAGGAGAAGGATAAACAAAAGAGAATGAGCCTACACAAAATTAATGCACATGGAATCTGCTTTTATATAACAATGCCTTTCATTATAGGTTCGGATTACAGGGGAGACAAGGACACACCTAGGGTAAGGAACCAAGCTAAGCGTGATATACATCTTGTGCTAACCCAGGTTAGGTAGCTACACTTTTAGTGCTGCGACTGTGTCAAGTTTTGCTTGAACTTCTCGGACCCTCCCGGAGGGGTCTGTATGTTCTCCCGGAGGTCCTACCCGACCCTGTTTATAGACTCTATAATTTACATTGCAATTAATTACAGACTCACCTTCGTGACACTAAGTATAGAACTTATGGAGGTGCTCGATGTTCCAAGGATTAGGAAGCGGGGTCCCATCCTCAATTGCCAAGCGAATGCATCCGAGACGAGATACTTTGATCACTCGGAAAGGATCTTCCCAGCCGGGGGAAAGTTTGTTCATCCCTTCATGAGTTAGTATTCTCTGCAGCACCAAATCACCTTCCTCGATCTGTCGGTTATGCACATGCCTTTGATGATAGCGCCAGAGCGTCTAGCGATAACGTGCATTCCGAACTGCTGCTTGGCACCTTCCCTCGTCGACGAGGTCAAGGTCTTCACGCCAGAGCTGGTCCTGCATGGCTTCGTCGAAGGTTCGGACCCGGAGTGACCCCATGGTGATCAGGAGGAAGGACTGCTTCAGCTCCATACACCAGGAAGAATGGTGTCTCTCCAGTTGACCGGATAGGTGTAGTCCTACTTGCCCATAGTGCGGATGGAAGATCTTCGATCTAGTTGGCTCCATGTTTCTTCAAACGCTCATAAGTGTGTGTCTTGAGTCCTTTCAATATCTCTACGTTTGCTCTTTTGGCTTGACCATTACTTGTCGGGTGAGCTACTAATGCGTAGCTGACTTGAATGTCGAGGTCTTCACAATATTCTTGAAATGATGCACTTGTAAATTGGGTTTCGTTGTTAGTAATGACTCTGTTTGGAACTCCAAATCTGCAGACTAAGGACTTCAAGAACATGATTGCTGATTGTTTATTGATAGTCACAACTGGAGTAGCTTTCGGCCACTTGGTGAATTTGTCGATGGCGACATACAGAAACTTGTAACCTCTGACAACTTTTGGGAAGGGTCCTAAGATGTCCATGCCCCACAAAGCGAATGGCCATGTAGGAGGAATCATTTGTAGTGACTGAGTCGGTCTGTGAATTTGTTTTGCGTGGAACTGGCGCGCTTCACACTTTTTCACCAACTCTACTGCATCCTGGAGTGCTGTAGGCCAGTAGAAGCCGTGCCGAAAGGCTTTGCCGACCAACATGCGGGAAGACGCATGGTCCCCACACTCGCCTCAATGGATCTCCGCAGGGATCTCACGACCTTCTTCCCTTATAAAGCACCGCATTAGGACACCATTGGCATCGCGCCGGTAGAGATACCCTTCTACCAACGTGTATCTTTTAGCCAATCTGACGATCCAGTCAGTGGATACACTGTCTTCAGGAAGGATGTTGTCTTTCAATTAGCTCCGGATATCCAAGATCCATGCATCGGAGCCAGCTTGAGCTTTTGAGTCTTGCGTGCTAGGTTGCTCAGAGCTTCCTGCACACCTACGACCATTGGTGGGCGCCATGGTAACAGGGCCACCGAGACCGCAAGCTTCGAGGTGCTGGTCTCGCCCCCTTCGCTCAGTTCGACGGAATGAGTTGTTGGTTTTGACAACCTCCATACGAAGATTCGGTCAGGAGTCGGAGCTCCGGTTGAAGCTTTCGTCGAGAGTTCGTCAGCTTCAGCGTTATGGAGACGCTGAACATGGTGGAGATCCAGGACTTTGAAGTCCTTCTAGAGCCTCTGGACTTTAAGGAGATATGTGGCTAGTTGGGGTGTAACACCCTCATTTTCATGCATCATGCCCTACATGCACTCATATACATGTTTAACATTAACCCATAACAAGAGAAACAAGTTTAAAATTGATTTGGAACAAAACCGCACTTAAAAATGTAGGAAAGTGCAGACTAGTTCAGTTTTGCTGAGGACTAGTCCGATTTCTCTCTGTCTAAAAACGAACTTGTCCGTTTTTACTGCGGATTAGTCCGATTTTTGCCTCTGAACAACTTCGGACTTGTCCGATTTTGTGCGGACTAGTCCGGTATTCCATGAATCTTTGAAAATTTGCTAAGTCCCTGGACTTTTCCGGACTGGTCCGGTGTTCTAGCGGACTTGTCCGTTTTCTTTTCTGACTAAGATCGGACTTGTCTGATTTTTGGCCAGACTTGTCCGATTTTCTCTTTGGACGACTTCGGACTAGTCCGGACTTGTCCGATATTTCGTGACTCCGAGATTGACCTTTTGTTTTACGACTTGTTCTTGGGTTTCACGTCAAGTGGGCCTAGGGACATCGTGCCCAACTCTTTTAGAGCCCATGTGGGACTCTAAACCGACCTCTACTCATCCTAAACTCGAAATCCATCTAACCCTAGCCTCCACCTCTATATAAACAACCCCACCCCTTGGTTTGACATCTATTTGCCACTTTTCCACCCACCCAAACCCTAGTTCGTGGGGAGCCACCATCAAGGAGGGAGGAGAAGATCCCAAGCAAGAGGAAGAAGAGGAGGAAACGAAGGAGGATCAAGATCTCCACCAAGTTTCGTCCTTTGCCACCAATTCATCTCCAAGTTCATCACCAACCCTAGATCATCAAGATCCAAGTGTTACCTCCAAGTTTATTGGTTCATTGGAGTTCTAAACACCTTGTATACCTTCTATTCTCTTTTCCTTATGTGAATTCAACCCCTAATCTCCAAATTCACGTCGATCTAGAAAACCCTAATCTGCTGATCTCGTCAAGTGCGGACTTGTCCGGTCCCTAGCGGACTAGTCCGATCTTCCTGGTTAAATTGTGTTGAATTAATTCTAAAATTTGATCTAATCGACCCCAAACCTGTATAAACTTGTTAAAATCTATTAGAGCTAGTTAGTGATTATTAAAAGCAATCTAGTAACAAGTTCTACCTTGCATTTGCATCAATCATGCATGTCATGTCATATTGAGTAATATTTGTGCACTCTTTGATTGTGTTTCTTGTTTTGTATGTTTATTGTGTGGATTAGACGGATTTGCGCTAGAAAGTGCCGCGGAGGATCTACAACATCAAGAGTTTGAAGGCTTTGACCCTAATCAACAACAAGAGCAAGGCAAGTGTCCTTGAAGCATATTGATCCTGTTTTTAAAATAAATGTTTGTTTGCAAAACTGCATGCTGTGTCAAATTGATGGGAAATCCTATGGTAGGAAGTTTACTAGATTTGCTAAACCACCCTTGTCACCTAGAATTTATGGTAGAGAGTCGGGAAGGGTTTCTACCTTTTTGCTTCGCTTAATCAACTGGGATGGGAAACAACTATATCACTCAATTTAATTATGCATGGATGAGATTATGGTTAACATGAACTGGTTAAACATGGTATGGTAATGGGTGATCTAAGCAAGCCTGGTATGTGGATGGGTTGAATGTTATGGTGGTTTGCTTGCTTTAGATCTAAGGACCGGTTCATGCGAGAATAAGCCAGGACTACAGTGCCACCACGAGGCCAAGTATGGGTGCGGCGTAGCTGATTAATTAGGGCTTTGCTAGTGCTGTTTGGACCATTGTGGATGCTCGGGGAAGGGGTAGTCGGATTGGGTTTGTTGATGATTGGTGGGACTACCCTGGGATCCGAATGGCTCAAGAGGGGGCCCTTGGTTGAAGGTGTGCTCTGCGGGAGACATCGCCACCGGTGAAACCTCAGTGGGGTCTGAATAGACTAGTAATCCCTTTGTAAAGGCTATTTTGTGATCACTTGGCCACACACCAACGGAAGTGTGTAATGTGACCGACGGGTCATGGGCATAAGGGAGGATCTTAGTCGCCGAAGGGTGATGAAATCACGAACACGTGGGTAAAGAGGTACAAACTCTGCAGAGTGTTAACTAAAACTATCATGATAGCCGTGCTCCCGGTTATGAGCACCTGGACAACTTCCATGATTAGAGGCAAATTGGAATTCGGGATGGTTATGGTTTGGTAATGGTTATGGATGGTTATGGATTAATCTCTGGTATTGAATATGGTTATTGGCAATGGTGAAATCTGGACTTATTGATGATGGTAATGAATTCAGTTTGGTATTATGGTATTACTCGTGATTATGTTGGGATTACTTCACATACTTATACTATATTGCTTTTCAAATGTTTTAATGTACTTTTCAGCACTTTACCATTATTATTGTCGTCATTTGAATCAGCCACATGTCATACTTTCCACACTTGCTGAGTACGACATGTACTCACTCTTGCAATCCCCCACCCCAACAGTTGCAGGTCAGAATTGGGAGTTTAATGGTGATAATGCGGAGTTCTAGGCCGTGTCTACCGTCAGCTTTGCCTGTGGTGTTGATTGGAGCTGCGCATATATACCCTATTGCTTATGCTTAGTTTTCTTAGTTGCTTAATTAGTTTATTTCCGCTGCATTAGTTGAACTTGTCATTAATATTTATTAGAGCTTGTATTCGAGGATAATATGGTTTGTGTAATAAAATTTGGTTAATTAATCTTGTTCTATGGTAATTTTCTGTATACTCTTTTGTGATTGCACTCGTGTATGTGTGATGAACATCCTGGGCACACATATGCGTTAGCTTGGTTCATTTTCGGAACCGGGCGTCACATGGGGGTTGTTGCAGCAGCATTCACCTCTGATTTGCTTTATGATTAGCTGCAAATCACCCTTCACCAATAGCTGCTTGACACCATAGGATAGTGCCACCTTGAGCCCGTAGATGAGATCTTCATACTCCACCATGTTGTTGGTCGCTTTGAAGTCCAGGTGAACCATATATTTGACCTTCTCCTCGGACGGAGCGAGAAGGAGGATTCCAGCTCTGGCCCCTTGCTTCTGCACGGAGCCATCGAAGTAGAGAGTCAAATAAGCCGGAACCTTGGGTTCCAACTTCTGCTCACTAGGGTCCCCAGGATTTGATGGAGAGGGAGTTCACTCCACCACAAAATCAGCCAAGTCTTGACTCTTGATAGCTTGTCGCGACAGGAATTCAAGATCGAATTCTGCCAGCTCTACTGATCACTTGGCGATGTTTCCAGTACAATTAGGATTACGCAGAATAGCACGCAGTGGATTAGAAGTTACCACTGATATCTTGTGGGCTTGGAAATAATGATGAAGCTTTCTTGAGACAATAAGAACTGTGTAAAGCAGCTTATGCACCTCAATGTATCGAGTTTTGGCGTCATATAATACTTTGCTGATAAAGTACACTGGTCGCTGGACAGTCCGGACCCTCTCAGAGGGGTCGGGAGCTTCTTCTCCATCGACCCGGACCCTCCCTGAGGGGTCCAAACCTTCTTGTTCATCTATCCGGACCCTCCTAGAGGGGTTGTTGACGGCTGTTATATATCAATTTCATCCGTCAATTTAACTCAATTATGTGAAGGATTTGCCATTTCTTGCACACATCACCTTTCTATCTAAACCCATTCCACTTGGACTTGGAGAAATATGTGTATGCAGCATTTTATGCAGGAAATGAGGAAATGTAGAGGGACCAATCCTATAAAATATCATCCCAGCCAATCAAGCAATGACATGTGGCATCCCATGGATCAAATGGCCCACAAACAGAAGTATCCGAGGAGATACAATGGTGTACCACCCATATACATCAATGGGACCCACCTGGCAGCCACCTGGAGAAAGCACACGAGAATTGGTGCAATGACCAGGTCGGTCGACCTGGTCTCTGCATGAAACTCGGTCAGCCTCCACGTGTTGGCTCCTCCCGGCTTCCTGGAGTCAATGGTGACTGATTCGCGCGCTTTTGGTGGCGGGAACCGACCTCAACACTAGTATAAATAGGACCCCTACCCCTCACTTCAACACACACCACTTGAGCTTCATCTCTATTGTATACACTATCATCCATAGTCTTAGAAGCATTAGGTTGTAGAGAGGAGAGTCTCTAGTCCCAAGTCCAAATTGGAAAAGGAGTAAGGAGTCTCTCTATTCCCAATCCTACATTGGGAAAGGTATGACTCATGTATTCTTCCTTGTATTTGTGATTTTATGCATAATAAAGATAGTATCTTTAGTTTCTACTTATACATATACTTGGGCAAAGCGTTTCTTGTTTGATTGTGGAGTCCATGTATGTGGAAGGTATAGCTTCTATGACTATTTCATCATGAACATATATCATTATCATAGAACCTATAGACTCCCACTATAGTCTAGTTAATTACAACATAACTAGGTTAGTATGGATAGTTATGTTGTGTATCAACATTGGTTCAATGATGATTCAATTCATTGCCTTAGGATGGATTGTGCCTAGGCTCTTAAGGTAATTACTTAATATGCTAGCATGGTGCTAGGATAGCTAAGTAGCATTGGATGTCTCGTAGACCCACAGATTGAAGAGGTAGGCAGTAGGCGGTGACAACCCTACCTGTCCTTTGTAATCCTCCACATTCGACTATGCCACAAGCTCTTGGCGGGAGTCGCCCTAGTATTGCTAGGGATAAGCCCGTGCCCGATGTGTTGAACCACATAGCATAAGTATTCACTATTGATCTAGCTTATGAATAATTAGTTTAGAATATGTATATGTATAATAGAGCATAGTAGGAGTACCTCCATAACTCTCAACCTTAACTAACTTCTAGGATCCTCTTATCCCCCTTAGACTTGAAAGCTTTTGTGTGTGTCACACTACCTCCACTATTATTTTATCCATCCTTACTAGATTCTTACCTAGACCTTTCTACCATTTCCCCTTGATGATTGTTATATCTCTACCCCGCCTTCCTTTGGTATCAAATAAATGACACCCTTGGGAATACTCTTAAGGGGAAATGCTACAATGATACCTCCGTGCACTTGCGGAATTCACTCTGTGATCCAATAGAACCATTAACAAGCATTTCTGACACATCAGTTGGATATGTTTAGTTAATGGTGCGTAAGCAATACCAACAAGCATTTCTGGCACCTTTGCCAGGGATGATTTGTTAGTATACCTTAGGAGCCATCAACAAGCATTTTTGGCGCCGTTCCCGGGGAAGGCAAATAGATATATAACATGACTAAGTGAATAGGATAGAACCCTGGGTAGGATTTTAGTAGGATAACCATTCTTCGTTTTCGCATTTTTAATGTGAAAACAGGGTAGTGTATGTCTGGTTTCCGCCTGCCGGAAAACTTTGTCGAAGATCTCGAATCTCTTCTGAGAGACCGACCCTGTGTCGTTACTCCTCAGAAGATTCGAGCGGCAAAGCAAGCCAGCATTTCTGCACCAACAATCCAAACGCCAATGGCTCAGAAGACCCTTCGTGAGTTCTCAGCTCCCTCTACTAACAATGTGCCTATTGGGCCCACTGTTAACACGGGAGATGTGAACTTCGAGATCAAAACTGATCTTATCACTATGGTGCAAGCCAACCCATTCTGTGGGAAGGCTAACGAGGATGCAAGTGCTCACCTGCAACAATTCCTCGAGATCTGAAAGATCTGAAACACTTTTAAAATCAAGGACGTGTCTCCAGATGCGGTCCGTCTGAGACTGTTCCCATTCTCTCTCCTTGGGAGAGTGAAACAGTGGTTCTACGCGAACCGAAGTGTTGTAGACACTTGGGAGAAATGTTCTACAGCATTCCTCGCCAAATTCTTCTTGTGGGGCAAAACCAATGCCCTACATGGAAGGATTTCCAGCTTTCGGCAAGAGCCCAAGGAATCTATTCTCGAGGCATGGGAAAGGCTTCAGGAGTACATCCTAGCCTGTCCCCACCATGGGATGGACGACTGGCTCCTTATTCAAAACTTCTATAATGGGCTGATCCCATCAGCTCGTGACCATTTGGATGCTGCTGCCGGAGGAGCCTTCTTCTCATTGACGGTGCCAAAAGCTAAAGATCTTATTGAGAAGCTGGTGTCCAACATGGGATGGAACGATGAGTGTCTCCATACACGACAGCGAGGCATGCACACCTTGAAGCATGTGGACATGATCGCTGCAAAATAGTACCTCCTAATGAGGAAAATTGATGGACAAGCCAATGGTGAAGTGTCTGGCAATGCCTATGCCCTAGACTCTCACATCACGTGTGAAGTTTGTGGCGACACGGGTCATATGGGCAATGATTGCCCAAAAACTCGTGAGTATGCCTTATACCTCGCCAACAATGGAAATTTCAACAACAAGAATGGCTATCGTCCAGAAGGTCAAGGGTGGGGGTCAACAACGCCCATTCTTTCAAGGAGGGTACACAACAATGGCAACCCTAGAAATCAGCCCAACTTGAGAGAACTTGCCGTTAGCCAGCTCAAGTTCAACGAGGACCTATCCAAGAAGTTGTCAGATAATGACAAGACCCTAGAGAATATCAATGCCAAGATTGAAGGACTATCTTCAGCCTTCAAGAATCAACTGAGCTTCAACAAGATGCTCGAGACTCAGTTGGCTCAGCTGGCAACTGCTATTCCTCCGATGTAGAATGGCAAGATGTCAGGCCAGCCAGAACCTCCGACAGAAAATGTCAACATGATTTCCATGCGAGAGAACAACTGGCAGAAGGACCCCGGATGTCCTACCATTTCATGCTCAATTGGGGCTCACCACTTTGACAAGACACTTTGTGATTTGTGAAAAAGTGTTAGTGTGATTCCCAAGGTTGTGTTCGACCAGCTGAACTTCACAGAGCTGACTCCAACACCAATGCAGCTACAACTTGTTGACTCTTCAGTCTGTTATCCAGCGGGTATTGCTGAAGACGTCCCGGTGAAGATCTGGAACTGCTTCATACTCGTGGATTTTGTGGTGCTAGACATGGACACTAAGAAAGATACACCACTCATTCTTGGGCGCCCATTCCTCAGCACTGCAAAAGCTCGCATAGATGTGGGAGCTGGAGAAATCCACTTCCATACCAATGGCAAGAAGGAAAGGTTTAACTTTTGGCCAGAATCAGAACAATGCTCCATGATCCGAATCAAGTATGGGACGAATGATAAACACATCAGAGAGGTCAAAGTCACACCTCCAAAGTTGGACTCACTCATTGCATTCATAAGAAGATTAATCTACGAGGAGAATCCGTCGTTTCGACCACACCGATATCCAAAGGCGACAGAATCATCTAGACCTTCCCGAAGGCCCAAGTCCACTAAGCCATCAAAGAAGGAATGGTGGAAGAAGCAAGACAAGCCGTCTGAGCCCATCCCCCCGGGCCCGGATGTGAAATGAAGACGGAGGAATTTCCATCTCATCGAACGGTGGTGAGACCTACGCCAATAGGTTAAATTGGTAGTTATCCCACTTTATTTTTCTTTCTTTTTCCACCCCATTTGTATTTTTCCCATTGCATATTTGATTTGTCCTAGCAAGTTGAGAATCTTATATTCTCATCTATCATTTTCTTTCTTTCTTTTCAAAAGAAATTTTTTGTTGGATTTGAAAAAAGGTTTTTATTTGAAAAACAATTTTTTCTGAGCTGCACATGTGGCATTTCACCAATGTGCTAACTTTATAGCCGTTGGGGAGCCATTTGCCAAAAGGGGAACCAGGGGGGGCACCTGTCAGGTCGGCCGAACCCTCTGGTTGCCCGAACAGGGAATGGAGCCAATTTGGCTCCCCTTCCTCCAACGACTACATTTTGAACCCTAAGTGACTGTTGGAAGGTGCACCCTATAAATTTTGGTTGTGAGGAGCACCTCTCTTCACACACCACATCATTTTACACCTCTCCAAGTCACTCTCTAGCTCACCTTGTTTTTCTTGCTCTTCATTGCAACACTCTTGCTCAAATCCATCCCCAAAAAGATTTTCTTATGTTTGCATTTGCATTTTACACTCAAGCTTTCAAGAGGAGAAAATTCATTGAGAGTTTTGTTTTCCAAACATCGCTTCTTTTCGTATTTTCTCGCCTTGTTTTGTTCTTGATTGTTGAACTTAAAAAGACATGAAGAGGTTGTTCGGAAAGAGGAAGGAGGCTGCAAGCTCAAGCCATGGTGAAGGTTCTAGTGCACGCCTCTCTTCCATGGGTACAAGCCCAAGGAGAAGAAATGTGTGTGAGGACACTCCCATGGAAGAGAAAAGCAACCCACACCAACTTCTTCATGACAACAACCTCGACATACGAAGCGAAGTTGAAAATCAAGCACGCAGGCTTCTCCTAGATCGTGAGTTCCGCCACACCAAGGCTTACAATCCACATTTGATCTCCAAAATAGGTATGGACTCTGAATTTCTTTCCATTTGGCATGCAATTGGATTTGATGACTTTGCTCACATAGAGAAGAAAGGTTCACACCTTCTCACTATCCAATTCCTTTGCACGCTAAGAATAGGATTTGATGGTATTGCTTTTAGATTATTTCAAAAAGAATACAACATCCCATGGAAAGAATTAGGTAGCATCCTAGGCTTCTATAAACAGTGTTTGCTAGATTTAGACAATTTGCCTAAGTTTAACAAACAAAGTTTTTGGCATGAGCTAACTAGTGAGGTCACATGTAGGGCTCCTAGGAATAGCCACATCCAAAACCCTACTTTACGCTTCATGCGTATATGGGTGGCTATGACTATGTTCCCTAGGGGAGATGTTAGGGTTGTGCGAGATGATGAATTGAAAATTTTGTTTGCCATGACTAAAAAGATAAAAGTTGCTCCAGTCAAAGCTATGATGACACAATGGTTAGATTACATTTCAAAATTAGGACTAATTGAATGCACTTCATTGATTACTCATATTGCTGATAGGGCAGGGGCACTTAAATACTCTTCATTTGAATATATTGAAACTGAAAGAGAATTAATTGATGAAGACTATTTGGTTCAAGGACATACCTTAAGCATGATCAAGATGGGTCCTTGATATTTTTCTATCCCGGCTTTGTCAATGAAATTCGGTTACCTAACTCGGATTTTCATTTGTACAAATGTCGGAGGCTAACCATTAACCTTCTTCCCCTTGAGGAAGCAAGAAGAAGTAGTGTCTCTGGCAGGGTGACAAGGAATCGTGCGAGGGCTGTAGCCACAGGCATGCCACCGATAATCTCTCCGGTCCATGAATACCAAGAGGAAGAGAACCCAACGGATTATGAGCCCGAATGGACTCAACCTCTGACGTATGAGATTGGGAGATCATCTTGGCAAGAATGGCAAAGGGATCCACCCTTATCCTCTTCAAGCTCTAGCAGCTTGCCCCCAATGTCCATGAGAGGATGTCGTTCCTTTTCGGCTAGAAGTCATCATGACTATAGCCAAGGAATGACGAACCTCACTAGACGTATGGGAGAACTTGAAGTGAGAACAGTTAACATCTACAACACACTCCAGGAGCATGTTCAAGGTACCCAAGATTGGCAACAACACATGGATGCTCAATTCACCAATTTCAATACGGCGCTACAACAACAACAAGCCGATCTTGCAGCGTACCTCCGTCATCAAGGGTTCAACCCTTATCACGGAGGTAGTTGAAGAACAAGCTTGGGGGAGGACCCCCACTTGAGGTAACATGTATCACATTCCTTGCATATTTATTTTCCATCCATCCATCATCCACATTGCATTTAAAAAAATAATATATAAGTTAGATTTGCTTTCATCAAATAAAGATGTGCGGTAAGAATGATTTAGAATTCACAGAGATAAAATGATGAATAGTTGCTCTGTTTTATTTTCCTAAGTCTCTAGTTTACAACTTGCTACTCTCTGAATATTGCTTTTGTTGGTTTGAATTACTTTTACCTTAATTTGGAAGTTGTGGGTAGCAAAAGCTTGATCTAATTCTAGGTTGTTGCGAGATTAGAATTGGTAATAGGGCTGCTAGTCCTAGTTTGAAAGTAAAACTTAGATTTCTAGAGAAATTCTAAAAAGATTTAAGTTTTCCTCAATTGATTGGAAATACCTACCAAAGCCATATGATGTCTATACATAGACAAAACCTTATGCATGTTCTATTTGCTTTCACATTGAGCCTAGTCAAACTAGTATAGACCTATGTGAGAAATCATTCAACTCTTTGAATTCAAGACTTCACTTGCACATGCTATACTTCTACATTAGAAGTAAGCAAAATGTCCATCATATCCACCATACCACAATAAAAAGAGAAACTTCATGTTATTCATGTTTAGCACTCTCTTCAAAATTCATTGCAAAGAAAGGGAGTAGAAGACATGGCTATAAAAAAAAAAGAGGCATGCTTACATCCTAAGCATGAGAAAAAAAAGTAGCCATGTTTCATCCCTACAAAAGAAAGAAAGATTATACCAAAAAGGAGTTATCTCAAGTATCCACATCCACTTCCACTCCATCACACATGCACTAGTCTTGAATCAAAAAGTTTTGATTTGAATTCTCCTAAGGCTTACTCTTTTGACTTAGCAATATATGTGATGCAAATATGCCTACTTACTTTCCTTACCAAGCTCCACATACAAGCCATATCCAATGAGTAGGAATAGTAGAGGCACAATACTTTGGTGAGGAAATATTTCCACTATCCACAAAGGAGTGACTGAGAGAATCAAATTGAGGTACTTAATATCTAAATTGAATTCTTCAGGATTTAAGTGGAACTTGATTTCTAGGCTATGTTTGCTCCATTTGCTATTCTACCTTTCAACTACTCATGAATATGAGAAAGCATAAGCCCCATGATAACTTAAGAAGGGTAGAGTATCATAGCCAATTTCTGCAATACTAGGTAGAGTATCTTGTTGTGCATTAGATACTTTTGAAAATAAGACATTGTAGCAACTCCTGATCATCAACCTAAAGTCTTGACTTTGCTCGGGACGAGCAAAGGATAAGCTTGGGGGAGTTTGTTGACGACTGTTATATACTAATTTCATCCGTCAATTTAACTCAATTATGTGAAGGATTTGCCATTTCTTGCACACATCACCTTTCTATATAACCCAATTCCACTTGGACTTGGAGAAATATGTGTATTCAGCATTTTATGCAGGAAATGAGGAAATGTAGAGGGACCAATCCTATAAAATATCATCCCAGCCAATCAGGCAACGACATGTGGCATCCCATGGATCAAATGGCCCACAAACAGAAGTATTTGAGGAGATTCAATGGTGTATCACCCATATACATCAATGGGACCCACCTGGTAGCCACCTGGAGAAAGCACACGAGAATTGGTGCAATGACCAGGTCGGCCGAACCAGGGGGTCGGCCGACCTGGTCTCTGCACCAAACTTGGTCAGCCTCCACGTGTTGGCTCCTCCCGGCTTCCTGGAGTCAATGGTGACTGATTCGCGCGCTTTTGGTGGCGGAAACCGACCTCAACACTAGTATAAATAGGACCCCCTACCCCTCACTTCAACACACACCACTTGAGCTTCATCTCTATTGTATACACTATCATCCATAGTCTTAGAGGAGTTAGGTTGTAGAGAGGAGAGTCTCTAGTCCCAAGTACAAATTGGGAAAGGAGTAAGGAGTCTCTCTCTTCCCAATCCTACATTGGGAAAGGTATGACTCATGTATTCTTCCTTGTATTTGTGACTTTATGCATAATAAAGATAATATCTTTAGTCTCTACGTATACATATACTTGGGCAAAGCGTTTCTTGTTTGATTGTGGAGTCCATGTATGTGGAAGGTATAACTTCTATGACTATTTCATCATGAACATATCTCATTATCATAGAACCTATAGACCCCCACTATATTCTAGTTAATTACAACATAACTAGGTTAGTATAGATAATTATGTTGTGTATCAACATTGGTTCAATGATGATTCAATTCATTGCCTTAGGATGGATTGTGCCTAGGCTCTTAAGGTAATTACTTAATGTGCTAGCATGATGCTAGAATAGCTAAGTAGTATTGAATGTCTCGTAGACCCACGAATTGAAGAGGTAGGCAGTAGGTGGTGACAGTCCTATCTGTCCTTTGTAATCCTCCACGTTCGGCTATGCCACAGGCTCTTGGCTGGAGTCGCCCTAGTATTGTTAGGGGTAAGTCCGTTCCCGATGTGTTGAAACACATAGCATAAGTATTCACTATTGATCTAGCTTATGAATAATTAGTTTAGACTATGTATATGTACAATAGAGCATAGTAGGAGTACCTCCATAACTCTCAACCTTAACTAACCTCTAGGATCCTCTTATCCCCATTAGACTTGAAAGCTTTTGTGTGTGTCACACTACCTCCACTATTATTTTATCCATCCTTACTAGATTCTTACCTAGAACTTTGAAAGTGCATCTAGGACTCCCTTGTGGGTTTTGGATGATTTATGACAAGCAATTGGGATCCTAATCCTTTTGTTGAGATGAATGCAGGCAAATGATGAAAAATGAGCAAAATGCCAAAAAGAAGGGAAATGAGAAGCAATGTAAATGTGAGCTCAAGAAGAAGAAAATAGTAGTTTATTATGTATAGAGTGTGTTAAGGAAACACATCCAAGAGCTCAATCACTTTCAAGCACACACACACAATGCACAAAGTTATACAGGACCGGACTAGTCCGAAAATAGCCGGACTAGTCCGATATCACATTCTGCACTAGATCGGACAAGTCCGGTCCCCACCGGACTAGTCCGATATCTTTCTGATTCACTTCGGACTACTCCTCCCCAATGGGGACTAGTCCTCAACAAAATTCACAAGTCACACAAAATTGGACAAGTCCTTTGTAGTCCGGACTAGTCTGATATTTATTCTGATCCACTTCGGACAAGTCCGGTGTCTACACGGACTAGTCTGATATACACACTGATCTAAATCGGACAAGTCCTCCAAGTGCGGACTTGTCATTCTAAACACTTAGGGTTTCATGTGTCCGGACAAGTCCGATGGCAATCGGACTAGTCCGAAGATTTCCAGTAGCAAAATCGGACAAGTCCGTTTTCAAACGGACTAGTCCGATATTCCTGGACACTTAGGGTTTGCTACACACAGCACACCGGACTAGTCCGGTGACCACCACGGACTAGTCCGATCTTTCTAAACCCTAACGGTCACTTTTAGAAACCCCATATAAATAGAGGTGCACGGCCCACTTTCACAATCTCTCGAACCCTAGCGCTGTCACACCTCCCAAGAGACTCAAAAACCACCTCTCTCCACGAAATTAAGTGCAAAATCGATCAATCTATTGAAGATCACTTCTAGATCATTGGAGAGACACTTGGCACACATCATTGAGCTCTTGGTTTGATTCTCTAACACACTCTTGCGTTTCAATTTGTAATTTTCGAGTGTGTTATTGGTGGCTTTGTAAGTTGTAATCAAGGGAGCTCTCAACGTGTGAGAACGCCCCTTCAACTTGGTTATTTACCCCTTTGTGATTAGTGGAAGAGGATTGGCCTTCGTGGCGATCCGACGATGGAAGGGTTGGAGAAGACCCGGTCCTTTTGTGGGCTCCTCAACGTGGATGTAGGTTGCCTTCGTGGTAGCCGAACCACGGGATAAATCTTGTGTCTTGTCCTTTTGTGTTCTTCATCTTAATTGATCAACTTAATCTAGGGTTTGATTCATTTTTTTCAATTTGAGTTAATTTGTTAAACAAGAGCCTTAATTGTTATAGAAGATGACATACAACTATTAAACTGTCATTTAAGTCTATATTTCCGCTGCCTACATTAATGAATCAATCAAATTGACTGAACTTGATCAACTTAGCCCGTGAAAACCGGACTAGTCCGCACTTTCCCGGACTAGTCCGATATCTCTGGTATTGACTGTGTTGTTGAGTGTTACAGGAACCGAGAAAAATTCAAGAAGGCCTATTCACCCCCCCTCTAGGCCTACATTCAATTGCTATCAGAGCAGGTTCTTCAATAAAGAGTGCAACCACTCGAAGAGATCATGTCGGACATGAAGGAAGTTCAGAAAATCAACAACCAGGAAGAAGTGAACAACGACAAGAACCAAAAGCTGGAAAAGTATCTCGAAGCAATTCAAGACTTCGATGATGATGACGAGGAGACGCTGGAGCTGAAAGCACTCCTCAGGAAGAAAGCACTTTCCAAAGGGAAAGCCAAAGTTGAAGAAAAGAAGAAGGGGAGTAGTCACACCGACTACTCCCGATATCCTTTTAACTATGATCGTTTAAATTCAAATAACAGCCATTATCTATCTATTCCTCTTGGAAAAGCCCCACACTTCGATGGGAGTGATTACTCCATGTGGAGGCAAAATATGAAGATGCACTTGATTCCCCTTAACCCAAGTTTATGGCATATTGTGTGCACAGGAATAGACATCCCAGATGACGACGAAGAGCTCACCCCAAGTCAAGAGCAAGCCATCCACAGAAACGCTCAAGCTGCAGCCGTAATCACCTCCTCTCTAAGTCGAGATGAATTCACAAAGGTGGACGAACTGGAGATTGCCAAGGAAATATGGGACACGCTACAAACAGCACATGAAGGTGACCGGCATGTGCAGGAGGCGAAAATTGGAATGATCAAAGGCGAACTTGGAAGGTTCGCAATTGAGGAAGACGAGTCTCCCCAGGACATGTACAACCGATTGAAGACACTTGTAAACAAGGTTCGATCATATGGGAGCAAGAAGTGGAATGACCACGAGGTTGTAAATCTCATACTTAGAGCCTTTATGCCTCGCAATGTCACACTATGCTCTATGATCAGAGAGAGTCCCGGGTACAAGAGGATGACTCCAGATGAGCTGCTTGGCAAAATCATCAACTTTGAAATGATGGAGAAACAAGCCAAGCACGTCAAAGAAATAGCCGACCTCACATCGGCCAAGAAGAAGGGAGTTGCCTTAAAGTCCACACTCAAGCCACTATCCAAGGAAGCAAGAGAAGCACAACTTGAGGAGGACAGCGATGATGAAAGTAGTGAGCTGGATGGAGAGGATATGATTTTGTTCATGAAAAAGTTCAAAAGAATATTGAAGAAAAGACAGGGAAAAAAATCAAGTGAAGGCAAGTACAAAGAGAGGACAAAGCCGAAGATGAGGCGGGCGTGCTATAACTGTGGTGAGTATAACCACTTTATAGTTGATTGCCCGTATGAGGACAACAAGAAGAAGATTAAAGAAGTCAAGCCTCAACCGAAGAAATTCTTCAAGAAGAAGAAACAAGCTAAACAAGCACACATTGGAAAGGAGTGGGACTCAAACGATGAGTCTTCATCATCCGATGAAGAAGAGATGGCTAGCATAGCCATTGAAAGCACGTCCAAGAAACCCACACTCTTCCCCACGCTCGGTACAAAGAAGGGACATGGCACTTGCCTCATGGCAAAGGAAGGTAAACGCAAGGTAAACATCAAAACTCCTTCCATGAATTCCTACTCAAGTAATGATGAACTAGATAGTGATGATGAAGATATGTTAATGGGATTAGACAGAAAAACTGCTGCTAAAATGAAATTTTTACTTGACCAACTTGTTGAGAAGGAACAGCTAATTGATCGTCAAGAGGACATGATTATCTCCCAAAAGGAGAAGTATGTCAAACTTGACAATCTTATAGTTCTTGAAAAGGAGAAAAATAGCTCACTAGAGCTTGAGCTAGCTTCAAGCAAGAAAACTTGCTTGGAGTTAACCAACTCAAACGTTGCAATCAAGGATCAACTTGATGACCTGATCAAGGTTAACAAGATCCTTGAAGTGCAAGTTGAGTCACTCAAGCTAAGTGAATCTTCCTCCTCTTCAAGTCTACCTTCTCAACCCACTTCAACTAATCTTGTTCATATGTGCAAATGTAGTAAAATCAACACCAGTTTGAAGGAAAAGTCTACCTCCACAAAGGATAAAAATCCTACCCAATGTGGAATATTTGACAAGGAGAGGATCAACTATGCACGTAGTGCATACTTGTTCCAAAGACCTCCAAATGTCAAGTATGGCATTGGTTACTCTTATGATGGAAAGCAAAATTCTGGAAGTCATAAGAATAACAAGGGAAAGATTACCTTTGTGAAGGGAGGACCCTCACAATTTGGTAACTCGAAAGTTAAAAACCTGAACTCTCATGAACACCGGACTAGTCCGGTTGTGGTCCAGACAAGTCCGGTCATACGGACAAGTCCGATCACCCAGACTAGTCCGATCAACAAACAACAACAACTTTTGTTCAAAACCTTTGATGCCTTTTATGTATTAATGAGAAACAATCTTGGTAAAGTTTATGCTTATTATGCTGGGCCACGCCATGGGAACACAAAACCCCATGTGTGGGTGCCCAAATGTATTGTAACTAACCTCCAAGGACCCAAGCAAGCTTGGGTACCTAAAACCAAGACATAATTTGTTTCTGCAGGCCTACTCCTCCGGTGGATCCAAATGGGTGCTAGACAGTGGATGCACCAACCACATGACCGGAGAAAGGAGGATGTTCGTGGAATATGAAGAAAACGAGGACCCAAACGAAGGCATCTACTTCGGAGATAATAGTCAAGGAAGGGTCCTCGATACCGGTAAAATAGCAATATCCTCTGAACACACTCTTTCTCATGTTTTACATGTTGAATCTTTAGATTATAACCTGCTGTCCATATCTCAATTATGTGACAAAGGTTATAATTGCCTGTTCACTAACGAGGGTGTGACCGTCTCAAGGAGGAGTGATGGTTCCGTTGCATTCAAGGGTATGTTGAAGGGAAAGCTTTACCTTGTTGACTTCAACAAGGATAAAGCCGAACTCGACACATGCTTGATTGCAAAAACCAACATGGGTTGGCTGTGGCATAGACGGCTAGCACATGTTGGTATGAGGAATCTTCAAAAACTCCTCAAGGGCGATCACATCCGAGGTTTGAAAGATGTTGTTTTTTAGAAAGACAGGCCTTGTAGCGCGTGCCAAGCCGAGAAGCAAGTTGGAGCACATCATCCCGCAAAGAACATCATGACTACGACAAGACCGCTCGAACTACTTCATATGGACCTGTTTGGTCCAATTTCTTACATAAGCATCGGCGGTAATAAATACGCTTTAGTCATTATTGATGATTTTTCCCGCTTCACTTGGGTGTTCTTTTTGCATGACAAGTCAAAAACACAAGGGACACTCAAGAAATTCTTCAAGAGAGCGCAAAACGAGTTCTCACTATCGATCAAGAGTATTCGGAGCGACAACGGCACGGAATTCAAGAACATACAAGTGGAGGAGTACCTTGATGAGGAGGGAATCAAGCACGAATTTTTAGCACCATACTCTCCACAACAAAATGGAGTTGCCAAAAGGAAGAACCGAACGCTCATAGAGATGGCAAGAACAATGCTCGATGAATACAAGATTTTGGATCGATTTTGGGCGGAAGCAATTAACACCGCTTGCCACGCCGCAAATCGACTCTACCTTCATCGACTACTCAAGAAGACTCCTTATGAGCTACTCACCGGTAACAAACCAAACATTTCATATTTTAGAGTTTTCGATTCTCCATGTTATATTTTGAACAAGAAGCCCAGGACTTCAAAGTTTGCTTCAAAGTCCGATGAAGGTTTCTTGCTTGGTTATGATTCGAACACTTACGCCTATCGTGTTTTCAACAAGGCCTCCGGACTTGTTGAAGTGGCACGTGACGTAGTGTTCGATGAAACTAATGGCTCCCAAAAGGAGCAACTTGATCAATGTGAATTAGGTAAAGAAGAAGCTCCTTATCAAGCATTGAAGAGAATGGCTCTAGGCGAAGTTCGACCACAAGAGTCATCGTCACAAATACAAGAGGAAAGTGAACCACGAGAGGAGATCAACAATCAAGGGGGAGCTTCTATACAAGATCAATCACAAGAATATGAAGATGATCAACAAATCAACAAGGGCAACCACTCAGGGGGAGAAGAAAATGATCACCAACACACAACTCTCCAAGTGCCACACCCAAGAGTACACCAATGCATTCAAAGGGATCACCCAATCGACAACATCATCGGTGACATCCAAAAGGGAGTAACCACTAGATCTCGTATAGCTAATTTTTGTGAGCATTACTCGTTTGTCTCCTTTTTGGAACCATGCAGGACTGAGGATGCATTGAAGGATCCGGACTGGGTGGTGGCAATGCAAGAAGAGTTGAACAACTTCAAGAGAAACGAGGTTTGGGAACTTGTGGCAAGACCCAATGCAAATATAGTGGGCACCAAGTGGGTCTTCCGCAACAAGCAAGACGAACACGGAGTGGTGATAAGAAACAAGGCACGACTTGTGGCCAAAGGTTACTCACAAGTCGAAGGTCTGGATTTCGATGAGACTTTTGCTCCAGTAGCTAGGCTTGAATCAATTAGAATATTACTTGCATATGCTACTCACCATGATTTCAAGCTGTATCAAATGGACGTAAAAAGTGCCTTCCTCAACGGACCGATCAAGGAAGAGGTGTACGTGGAGCAACCACCCGGGTTTGAAGACGAAGAGTTCCCCGACCACGTATATAAACTACGTAAGGCTCTCTATGGCCTCAAACAAGCTCCTAGAGCTTGGTATGAGTGTCTTAGAGATTTCTTAATTGATAATGGTTTTCAAATTGGCAAAGTAGATTATACATTATTCACTAAGAATCTAGATAATGATCTTTTTATTTGCCAAATCTATGTTGATGATATAATTTTTGGGTCAACTAACCAATCCTTCTGTGAAGAATTTAGTAGAATTATGACAGACAGGTTTGAAATGTCAATGATGGGAGAATTGAAGTACTTCTTGGGATTCCAAGTGCGGCAACAAAGGGAAGGAACATTCATAAGCCAAACCAAGTACACGCGGGACATACTCAAGAAGTTTGGCATGGACAAGGCAAAGCCCATAAAGACTCCCATGGCTACGAATGGCCACTTGGATCTCAATGAAGATGGACCAAGCGTCGACCAAAATGTATATCGCTCCATGATTGGATCTTTACTCTACTTATGTGCATCTAGGCCAGACATTATGTTAAGTGTATGTTTGTGTGCAAGATTTCAAACCAACCCCAAGGAATGTCATTTGACAGTCGTAAAAAGAATCTTGAGATATTTAGTTCATACACCCAACCTTGGTCTTTGGTACCCAAAAGGCTCAAAATTCAATCTCATTGGTTACTCCGATGCAGATTATGCCGAGTGCAAAGTTGATAGAAAAAGCACATCTGGCACATGCCAATTCCTAGGAAGATCTTTAGTTTCTTAGTCATCTAAGAAACAAAATTCCATTGCATTATCCACAGCCGAAGCGGAGTATGTTGCAGCCGGGAGTTGTTGTGCACAACTCCTTTGGATGCGACAAACTCTAAGGGATTACGATTACAATATGAACCGTATTCCTCTTCTTTGTGATAATGAGAGTGCCATTAAAATTGCCCACAATCCAGTTGAGCACTCTAGGACTAAACACATAGACATAAGACATCATTTCTTGAGAGACCATTCCATGAAAGTAGACATAACCGTCTCACATGTCAACACCCAAAAACAATTGGCCGACATATTCACCAAGCCACTTGATGAAAAGCGTTTTTGCGAACTCCGAAATGAGCTAAATATTCTTGATTCTCGGAGTGTGGCTTGAAAAGTTGCATACCTGTATGATTGCTTCAAAATGTTGATTGAATTGTGAAAATCATCCCTCTCCATTTTTCTCTCGAAAAACTATGTCAATTATTAGATCTTGATGAATTTTGATCATTGTATGATTGTTGTATGCTTACTGGTCAAATTCATCAAGATTACTTGATTTGTTTTGCCTCTCTATTCTCTATTATTAAACCTTCAAATATATATGAATGGGCTATGCAATTCTTTCCTGGTGACCACGGACTAGTCCCTGGTTACCCGGACTAGTCCGCCCATGCAGACTAGTCCGCAGAGTGCCGGTTAGGCCGAACTAGTCCGATATACCACGGACTAGTCCGATATAGGTCTCTGGATGACTTCGGACTAGTCCGGTCATGTCCGGACTTGTCCGATTTTTCGTGTCCATAACCCTAGCCGCCACCAAACCCTAATCTCCTCATCCCCACTTTTGCTCACGCCTCCTCTCTCTTGCGCTCGAGCTCCCAAGGCGATTTTCTCCTCCCTCCGTCGAAAAAGTCCACATTTGGGCGGAGATCGAGCTTGACCTCTTAGGGATTGAAGCTATCGGACTAGTCCGACCTCCAACCCCCAACACTTCGAGCCTCCATCGATTTCTTTGGTAAATTTCTTCAAAACCCTAGAAATCTTGTTTTTCTCCATTGTTGATCGTATAGCCTAGCATCCTTCACTAGATACATGCTTATTTGATGTACTACGTGTATGCTAGACTAGATTTGCATTAGGAATCATCCCTTGACCAATCTGTTAGGTTTTTGAGGATGAACACCGGACTAGTCCGGTCCATACACGGACAAGTCCGGTACCCCGGACTAGTCCGTGCCTGAGCACCGGACAACTCCGATGTTTCTGAACCTGAAACCTAATTCCTTAATTCCTTAATGCCATCCATTGCTATCTTGCCTTACCAATGCCTTGTATAACTTGTCATTATTCTTGCTCAATCATTCTCAGATCATGTCGAGCTCCGACAACGAGATCTCCGACTTTGAGGCCGAGTTGGACCACGAGGTGGCACCTCGGTCCTCGGCGGGACTTGGCAAGAAACGCCAAGAAAGACCTTCCGAGCCTGCTACTTCCCCTCCCCAAGTTCGGAGGAAGGTTTGTGTCAAGAAGGTCGCCTCGAAGGCTGCTCCGTCTACAAGCGGCCTTCGTCAAGCAAAAGGAAAGGGCAAGGGAGTAGCAACGGGGCCAGTTGGGCCCTTGAAGCTCCATGCTCCCAGGGAAGGGGTCCGGGACCCCAATGAAGAGAAATTCAATGGGAAAGGCAGTGATGTGGCAGCCAAGCTCAGAAGCATTGATTGCTATGCAAGGCCAAAGCAGGCAGCTGATGGAAGGTTTTGGACAAACTTCCATGCAGATTTCTACAGGCTAGTTTACCTGCCAATGAAGACTCTGGTGGTGCGCAGTCAGTGGATTGACTGGGCCTACCTAGAGAAGAAGAAGTGCTCAGTGTTTGATGAAGTTATTGCAGCAGCTGAGAGGCATGGCCTGAAGGATCTCTTTGCCTTCAGGCATAACTGGAATGATGAGGTGATTGCACAGTTCTGTGCAACGTGCCACTTCTCGAGTGAAGATGAAGAGAGTGTGACTTGGATGACCCACGGATCCAAGTATAGTATCACTCAAGAGGACTTCAATAATCTGCTTCATCTGGACACCTCTGACAATGACACGCTGATCATCCACAACATAGGGGTCATTGAGAGGGACGGAATGAAGTTCATGTATGAGCCCAACTCTAAGTATGTTCCTCCCTCCACAAAGAACATGAAGCCCTTCTTTGTGGTCCTGAACAGAGTTCTTCAGAAGACCATTGCCCCCAAGGATGGGGATGCAGGGAGTGTACAGGGCTACCTCCAGACTCTAATGAGGGTCATAAGCAAGAAGAGGCAGTTTGATGTTGCAGATTACATATGGAATGACATGGTCAACATCTCAAGCACCCCCAATAGGTCTTGTGGCTATGCTCCCTACCTGATGTTTATGATTGAGAAAGTCACAGGTATTGAGTTCGTGAAGGATGTGGAGCACACTCCTCTAAGGCCTCAGAAGCCTCAGCCTGTGAGTGTCCAGGCTGCTCCCTTGCCGGCCTCAAGTCCTGAGGCACCGACAAGAGAAGGAGATGCTGCCAGGGTTGTCCCTACCTCCAGGGAAGCCCCTCAGAGAGGATCAGCTAGTGGGATCCTCAAGTACCTGACCGCCATATTCTCCTCCTGCAATAAGACTGAAGTAAAGCTTCATAAACTCAATCAGAAGAGGAAGGAGGATATGAGATACATTAAATCCAACGTGAAGCAACTGAGTGAAAAGCTGGAGATCAACCCCATTGGATCTCCAGTAATTTCTGAAGATTCTGATCTTGACATCACCGAGCTCGGGCCTCTGAACCTCTCCGAGCTTGCCTACTTTGGCATTGGGGGCTCAAGCAGCTCTGCTCCTCATCCTCCCTCTCCTCCTCGTCAAGCGGAAAGCGAAGAAGATGAAGACGATGACAAGAGGACCAACAGTGAAGAGTGAAGACCCTAGGACCCTCCTCTCCTTCTTTTTGGTGTCTTGATGCCAAAGGGGGAGAGATTGAGGGGGAGTCTTAGCTTTAGCTGTGGTAGGGTGCGAGGAGAGAGTTCTCTTTATCTTTTATTTGTGATTGTAATAGTTTAACTCTGTTTTCCTATTAAGTTTGGTCCTGTGATGAATTGCTCAATTTATTTGCGAGTATGTGATGAAAACTGCATTTTTGCTCTTGGAATGTCATATGCACTTTGTATCGGTTGATTAATGTAAATTCTGTCATTCTCAATGTATTCATGCACTTAGTATGCATCTCACCATAAAGAATGCACATATGAATAATTCTCTTGTTGCTTGATGTATTTTTGAGTCATATGTGCATACTTTATGAAAATCTCAAAATTTTGCCTTATTTTGTGAAATCTCAATTGGTTGTCATCAATCAACAAAAAGGGGGAGATTGAAAGTGCATCTAGGACTCCCTTGTGGGTTTTGGATAATTTATGACAAGCAATTGGGATCCTAATCCTTTTGTTGAGATGAATGCAGGCAAATGATGAAAAATGAGCAAAATGCCAAAAAGAAGGGAAATGAGAAGCAAAGTAAATGTGAGCTCAAGAAGAAGAAAATAGTAGTTTATTATGTATGGAGTGTGTTAAGGAAACACATCCAAGAGCTCAATCACTTTCAAGCACACACACACAATGCACAAAGTTATACAGGACCGGACTAGTCCGAAAATAGCTGGACTAGTCCAATATCACATTCTGCACTAGATCGGACAAGTCCGGTCCCCACCGGACTAGTCCGATATCTTTCTGATTCACTTCGGACTAGTCCTCCCCAATGCGGACTAGTCCTCAACACAATGCACAAGTCACACAAAATCGGACAAGTCCGTTGTAGTCCGGACTAGTCCGATATTTATTCTGATCCACTTCGGACAAGTCCGGTGTCTACACGGACTAGTCTGATATACACACTGATCTAAATCGGACAAGTCCTCCAAGTGCGGACTTGTCATTCTAAACACTTAGGGTTTCATGTGTCCGGACAAGTCCGATGGCAATCGGACTAGTCCAAAGATTTCCAGTAGCAAAATCGGACAAGTCCGTTTTCAAACGGACTAGTCCGATATTCCTGGACACTTAGGGTTTGCTACACACAGCACACCGGACTAGTCCGGTGACCACCACGGACTAGTCCGATCTTTCTAAACCCTAACGGTCACTTTTAGAAACCCCATATAAATAGAGGTGCACGGCCCACTTTCACAATCTCTCGAACCCTAGCGCCGTCACACCTCCCAAGAGACTCAAAAACCACCTCTCTCCACAAAATTAAGTGCAAAATCGATCAATCTATTGAAGATCACTTCTAGATCATTGGAGAGACACTTGGCACACATCATTGAGCTCTTGGTTTGATTCTCTAACACACTCTTGCGTTTCAATTTGTAATTTTCGAGTGTGTTATTGGTGGCTTTGTAAGTTGTAATCAAGGGAGCTCTCAACGTGTGAGAACGCCCCTTCAACTTGGTTATTTACCCCTTTGTGATTAGTGGAAGAGGATTGGCCTTCGTGGCGATCCGACGATGGAAGGGTTGGAGAAGACCCGGTCCTTTTGTGGGCTCCTCAACGTGGATGTAGGTTGCCTTTGTGGTAGCCGAACCACGGGATAAATCTTGTGTCTTTTCCTTTTGTGTTCTTCATCTTAATTGATTAACTTAATCTAGGGTTTGATTCATTTTGTTCAATTTGAGTTAATTTGTTAAACAAGAGCCTTAGTTGTTATAGAAGGTGACATACAACTATTAAACTGTCATTTAAGTCTATATTTCGCTGCCTACATTAACGAATCAATCAAATTGACTGAACTTGATCAACTTAGCCCGTGAAAACCGGACTAGTCCGCACTTTCCCGGACTAGTACGATATCTCTGGTATTGACTGTGTTGTTGAGTGTTATAGGAACCGAGAAAAATTCAAGAAGGCCTATTCACCCCCCCTCTAGGCTTACATTCAACCTTTCTACCCTTTCGCCTTGATGATTGTTATATCTCTACCCCGCCTTCCTTTGGGATCAAATAAATGACACCCTTGGGAATACTCTTAAGGGTAAATGCTACAATGATACCTCTGTGCGCTTACGGAATTCACTCAGTGATCCAATAGAACCATTAACAAGCATTTCTGACACATCAGTTGGATATAATTAGTTAATGGTGCCTAAGTAATACCAACAAGCATTTCTGGCACCTTTGCCAGGGATGATTTGTTAGTATACCTTAGGAGCCGTCAACAGGGGTCCGAATCTTCTTGTTGATCTTCCAAGACTCCCCAGGAGGTGTCTGGAACTTCTTCTTGATCAGCCGTTTGAACTCCCTCAGATGAGAGAGGTTGATCTTCTAACATTTCGCCTTGAAGATATGTGCCTGGGGACTGGGACCCAGACTCACCTGCAGGTAGCTCTGGACCCTCCCGGAGGGGTCTGGGCTCCTGAATTGGATATGGCTCCGGTCTTTCCGAGACCAGGACCATGCTGACAACTTCTGTAGTTGTAGAAATGTAAAGCAGTAGAGGCTCACTAGGTTTCGGAGCTACCAAGATTGGTAGTGCGGTGAGGAGCTGCTTGCGCTCTTGGAACGCCTTTTCTGCTTCTTCGGACCAATGGAATGGTTCATACTTCCTCAAGAGCTTGAAGAAGGTAAGTGCCCGCTCTGCCAGCCTTGAGATGAACCGGCTGAGCGCAGCTAGACATCTAGTTAACTTCTGGACGTCCTTGATGCGGGCTGGGGCCGCATATCTTCTATAGCCCTGATCTTCGTCGGGTTTGCCTCAATTCCTCGGTGAGTTACTAAGAAACCAAGGAGCTTCCCGGAGCTAACTCTAAAGACGCATTTGTCTGGGTTCAGCTTGGTGCGCGTGATGCGCAGCTTTTCGAAGACGGCTTGCAAATTTTCAAGGAGTGACTCCTTTTTCTTGACCTTTACAATAATGTCATCGACATACACATCCACCAAGTCCCTAGTGAGTTCTCCAAAGGTATTGTGCATAACTCGCATAAAGGTTGAAGCAACATTTTTGAGACCGAAGGGCATGGTAGTATAACAGTACAACCCATCTACTGTAATGAAGGCAATATGCTCTTCATCTTCCCTATAGATATTTGGATTTGATGACATCCAAAGTATGCATCTAGGAAACACAATAGCTCACACCCAGAGCTGGAGTCCACTATCTGATGTATTCTAGGTAGTGGAAATGGATCTTTTGGACATGCCTTATTTAAGGTGGTGTAGTTGATACACATCTGAAGCTTCCTGCCGGCCTTGGGTACAACAACTGGGTTTGCCAGCCATTTTGGGGCATGAACCTCTCGGATGAAACCAGCTTCGAGTAGCTTCTTGATCTCCCGTCGGATGAAGTTTTGCCGCTCGACTGATTGCTTCTGGGTTGGGGTGTACAGGTCGTGCGTCGGGACAAATCTTCAGATTGTGCTCAATCACCTCCCTAGGAAACCTAGGCATTTGTGATGGTTGCCAGGCAAACACGTCAGCATTCGTCCGGAGGAAAATGATGAGCGTGAGTTCCTATTTGTTGTTCAGACTCCCCGATATACGGGTGGCCTGAACAGCATCGGAACCAATTTGGACGACTTTGACAGGTATGTTGTTGTCGTCGCTTGGCTGCACACGTGGTGCAGAGGTTGAGCCTCGGTGACGAGTGCTCGGAGGTTGAGCAGCTTGCTCTTTGCCAGATGCCTCCTCCTGCGCTGTTGCAAGCGTGTGGAGTTCTTCCAGTGCGGTGATTCCCACAGTACGATCTCCACGGATGCAAAGAACGCGGGAAGGTGTCGGCATCTTCAGCACCAAATAGCCATAGTGGGTTGTGGCCATGAACTTATACAGGGCAGGCCTGCCTAGGATGTTGTTGAAGGGTAAACTGATTTGCGCGACGTTGAAGACCAGCTTCCTGGTCCTATATTTCTCCCGAGTTCCGAAGGTCACCGTGAGTGTGATGGATCCGAGAGGGCTAATGGCCCCCGGACCTACCCAGAGAAAGGTCGTGAGGGATGTAGGTCCGAGGGTCGGAGCTGGAGATTGACAAAGACTTCATAGCTCAGGAGGTTTAGCCCCGCACCTCTGTCCACCAAAAAATGATAGAGCTGGACGTTGTTGATGGTAGGAGACACCATCAGTGGCAATTGGCCAGCTCTGATCATGTTCCGGGAGCAGTCCGTAGCATCAAAGGTGATGGCAGTTTCCATCCATTTTCGATGAGGTTCCACCCTTGCGGTAGGAGGTGCAGCGGCCATGTCCCGCCGCATCGTCTTGAGGACACGGCGAGAAGTGATGTCCCATGAACCACCATAGATGGTGTTCAGGGTCTTTCGATGCTCATTGTCAGAGACATCGGAATGGTCGTCAACCGTGTTATACACAACCTTCAGGACCTTCTTGGGATCCTAAAAGCCTAGCTCCGTGTCAGCCAGAGCTTCATCGACTTTTTGTTTTCCTTCCCGTTGGCGGAAAGGAGCTTCCTCTCAGCGCTTGTTGTAGCGCTCGACAAGGTTCTGGACCTCTCGACAGTCCTCCAGACTGTGCTTGTCCGTCTTGTGGATTGGACACCATATTTTGGAGCTATTGCCGTCTTCCAACGAAGGTCGAGGTCATTTTTAGGGGCGTGGCCCCCGGCCACCCGGAGCTGCAGCAGTCGCAGCAGTAGGTGCGCCGGCCGACAACTTTTTCTTGTCGTTGGTCTTATTCTTCTTTCCACTACCGAAGGTACTGGCTTCAGCCTTGGAGGACTCCTTATTAACCTCCGGAGGTGGCTTTGAGTACATCTCATGGCCCTCTACAGCTCTGGCACATTTGTCAGCCAGACTGAAGAGCTCCGTGACGTTGGTGATTTTTTTATCGCCAGCTTCTCCAGCATCTTCTTGTCCCGGACACCCTGTCTCAATGTGACAATAACAAAAGCGTTTGAGATAGAAGGGATGGTATTGCGTACCTGAGAGAATCGTTGAATAAAGGATCGCAACGACTCTCCTGATTTTTGCTGAAAAAGAAAAAGGTCCAGTTCAGTGTCGGGTCGGGTGTAGGAGCTCTCGAAATTGGCGGTGAACTGTTGGCATAACTCCGCACAACTGTTGATGGAGTTAGACGAGAGGCTCATGAACCAGGACCTGGTTGTCCCGATCAGAGCCACGGTGAAATAATTAGTCATCACGGCCTCATTGCCCCCTGCCACAAGGATAGCGGTAGAGTAGATTTGAAGGAATTCGACGGGGTTGACAGTCCCGTTGAATTTCTCTGGCAAATGAGGCCAAAACTTATGTGACCATCTAACCATGCGTAGATGCATAGCCAGGGCAGAACAGCCTCCTCCTACTCCCAAAGGAGCACGGTTGTCCCAAGCTTCTCGCGTCTCGCGAGCACGCTCGATATGGACGCGGTCGTCCTGCTGTCGGTAACGACGATTGATCTTTGACCGCAGGTCATGCGTCAAAAGCCTTGATGCAGTGTGGGTGCGACGTGCCCCGGAGGGCAGCGAAGTCACCTGTTGGGACACAACATGTATCCTGTGCTGTGAAGCTTGCGGACCAAGTCTTCCTCCCAAGATCCGATGCTGTGAAGGTGCCTGCCCCGAAGGAGCAGAACCTTGATTGCTAATGCCATCGGCCGCAGCTGCAACCAGATGTTCAACATCAGCCCTCCACTGCTCCATCGCTCCCTGGAGTGCTCCTGGAGGTGGCAGACGTTGGAGTAGAGTACGCGCAGCAACAAGCACATGCTCATGGTTGTTATTCGTCGATGCCATGATCGACGCGAGTACTCCATCCTGTTGTCCAGCATTATTTGTTGGAACAGATGGCAGTGGTGGGGTGCGACGCCTACCGGGACAACGGCGCCCGCTGGTTGCTGCATGTTGGAAGGATTCCCTCCAGCAGGTTGCACAACTTTGTTGCCGTTGAATCCCATTTTGTTGTCCTTGTCTTCAATACACTGTCCTTTATCTTGTTTGTGAATGTGGCCTAGAGGGGGGGTGAATAGGCCTTTTTGATAATTGTCGGAACCTGCAACACTTAACAACCAGTTCAAAACCAGAGATATCGGACTAGTCCGGTAAAGTGCGGACTAGTCCGGTGTGTACGGACTAGATTGATTAAGTTTGATCGATTAATTTTATTCTTCAATATATGCAGCGGAAATATACGATTAAATAAAGTATTACAAGGTTATGAACCAGGTTATATCACAATTCAATCTTATACTTGATATTTCAACGTAAAGTAATCAAGATCAATTGAAACCCTAGATTGATATAATGTAAACGACAATGAACACAAAAGAAGAACACAAGAGATTTATCTCGTGGTTCGGTTCCCACAGAGGCAACCTACATCCACGTTGAGGAGTCCACAAAAGGACCGGGTCTTCTCCAACCCTACCCTCGTCGGATTGCCACGAAGGCCAATCCTCTTACACTTATCTCAAAGGGGTGAATAACCGAATTCAAGGGGCCTTCTCACACGTTGAGAGCTCCCTTGGATTACATCATGAAATACCACCAAGAACACACTCAAAAGATTACAATTAAATCGCAGGAGTGTGTTAGAGAATCAAACCAAGAGCTCAATGTGGTGTTGAACGTGTCTCGCCAATGAACTAGAGTGAATCCTCAAAGGATTGATCTTTGTTGCACTTAATTTCGTTGAGAGATGTGGTTTTTGAGGCTCTTGGGAGGTGTGACGGCGCTAGGGTTCGAGAGAGTATGAAATATGGCCGTGCAACTCTATTTATATGGGTTTCTAAAAGTGACTGTTAGGGTTCAGAAATATCGGACTAGTTCGTGGTGGTCACCGGACTAGTCCGGTGTGCTGTGTGTAGCAAACCCTAAGTGTCCCAAAATATCGGACTAGTCCGGCTGGGAAAGGACTTGTCCGATTTCGCTACTGGAAATCTTCGAACTAGTCCGATAGTCATCGGACTTGTCCGGACATGTGAAACCCTAAGTGTATTGGATGACAAGTCCGCACTTGGAGGACTTGTCCGATTTAGTTCACAGGGTTTTTCGGACTAGTCCGTGCAAATATCGGACTTGTCCGATATGGACCAGAGAGAATATCGGACTAGTCCGGTTGTGATCGGACTTGTCCGATTTTGTGTGACTTGTGAAGTGTTTTGAGAACTAGTCCGCACTGGGGAGGACTAGTCCGGTTCTAGTTAGAGAGATATCAGACTAGTCTGGTGTCTGTCGGACTAGTCCAGTCTTGTGTAACTTTGTGCAATGTGTGTGTTTAATTGTGATTGAGCTCTTGGGATGTGTTTTCTTAACACACTCCATACACAATGATCTACTATTCTTCTTCCTTGAGCTCATTTCCACTTTGCTCCTCATTCTTCTTTCTTTTTGGTACTTTGCTCATTTTTCTATTAAAAACCTGCACTCATCTCAACAGAGAGGTTAGGATCCCAATTGCTTGTCATAAATCATCCAAAACCCACAAGGGAGTCCTAGATGCACTTTCAATCTCCCATTTTTGGTGATTGATGACAACCAATTGAGATTTCATAAAATATGATAAAAATTGAGATTTTCATAAAGTATGCACATATGAGTCTACAATACATCAAGTAGTGAAGCATAGTCCATATGTGCATTCTTTATGGTGGGATGCATAACTAAGTGCACTGAAACATTGAGAATGACATAATTGACATTAATCACCCAATAGCAAGCATATATGTCATTCTAGAGCAAAATCACAGTTTTCATAAATACTACTCAAAGGATCAAATCATTGCATCACAGAACCATAATTAACTTAAGATCATTGTTAAAACTTTACAAGCCACAAAAGAGTTAAAAAACATAGCATAGGGCTCTCTCCTCGCAAACTACAGCTAAGACTAAGACTCCCCCTTAATCTCCCCCCCTTTGGCATCAAGACACCAAAAAGAAGGAGAGGAGGGTCCTAAGGTCTTTACTCTTCGCTGTCGGTCCTCTCATCATCGTTTTCATCATCTTCATCTTCAGCTTGATGAGGAGGAGGAGGAGGTGCGGAGCTACTCGAGCCCCCAACGCCAAAGTAGGCAAGCTCGGAGGGGGTCAAGGGCCCGAGCTCGGTGAAATCAGAATCTGAGTCTTCAGAGATTATTAGAGACCCAATTGGCTCAATCTCCAGTTTCTGGCAAATTTCCTTCACATTTGCCTTGATATACTTCATGTCCTCCTTTCTTTTCTTGTTGAGCTTATGGGCCTTCACTTCGGCCTTTTTGCAGGAGGCAAAGATTGCAGTCAGATACTTGAGAATTCCACTGGCTGAACCTTTTTGAGGAGTTGCACTAGTAGCAGGGGCAGCCCTGACATCTTCTCTTGTTCTTGCTGGTGCCTTGGGACGGGAGGCCGGCGAGGGCGCAGCCTGCACACTCGACTTTTGAGGCATCTGAGGCCTCAAGGGGAGATGCTCCACATCTTTCACAAACTCAATCCCGGTGACTTTCTCAATCACAAACATTAGGTAAGGAGCATATCCACGACCTGTTGGGAGTGCAAGATATGTTCACCATGTCATTCCAAATGTATTCTGCCACATCAAGCGGGCGGTCCTTGCTTATGACCCTCATCAGAGTCCGGAGGTATCCTTGCACACTCCCAGCATCTCCATCCTTGGGAGCAATCGTCTTCCTCAAAACTCCGTTCAGCACCACAAAAAATGGCTTCATATTTTTGGCGGGGGGAGGGTTGAACTTTGAGTTTGGCTCATATAGGAACTTCATCCTATCCTTCTCAATGACACCTCTGTTGTGTATGATCAGGCAGTCAGATCTAGTGGTGTCAAGGTGAAGCAGGCTAGCAAAATCTTCTTGAGTAATACTGTACTTGGATCCATGAGTCATCCAAGTGACACTCTCCTCATCTTCACTAGAGAAGTGACAGGTTGCAAAGAACTGTGCAATCACTTCATCATTCCAGTTATTCCTAAAAGCGAAAAGATCCCTCAGGCCATGTCTCTCAATGGCTCTCACTACTTCAGTGAATGGTGAGCAACCCTTCTTCTCAAAATGTGCCCAGTCAATCCACTGACTGCGCACAACTGGTGTCTTCATTGGGAGATACACCGATTTGTAGAAATCAGCATGGAAGTTGCACCCGAATCTTCCATCAACAGCTTGCTTCGGTCGGCCATACCAATCAATGCTTCTGAATTTTGCTGCCGAGTCACTGCCCTTCCCGTTGAACTTCTCTTTAGTGGGGTCCCAGACCCCTTCCCTTGGAGCATGGAGTTTCAACGGGCCAACCGTACCTGTAGCAATCCCTTTGCCCTTGCCCTTTGCTTGGCGAGGGCCACTTGATGATGCAGCTTCCTTGGAGACTGGCTTCTTTGCCAACACATTCCTCCGAACCTGAGGAGGGGTTGGAGCTGGCTCGGAGGGTCTTTCTCGGCGCTTCTTGCCAAGACCCGTCGAGGTCCGAGGTGCCACCTCGTGGTCCATCTCGGCCTCAAAGTTGGAGACATCATTGCCCGAGCTCGACATGACCTGAGAATGAGTGGCATGATTGAGAATGAATGATACAAGGCATAGGTATGGAAGGATAGCAAGGAATTGCATTGAGGAATTGAGAAGTTAGGTTTTGAGTCATATAAATTGGACTTGTCCGGTGTACAGGCACGGACCAGTCTGGAGATATCGGACTTGTCCGTGCATGGACCGGACTAGTCTGGTATTCAAACTCAAAAACCTAGGAAACTAGACAAATGGTGATTCCTAATGAACAACAACCTTAGCATAAACGTAATACATCATGAGAGCATGTATACAGCGAGGAATGCTAGGCTATTTGATCAACAATGAAAAAATTTGGAATTTATAGGGTTTGAATGAAAATTACCGAAGAATTCGATTGATGCTCGAAGAGAAGGGTGTTGAAGTCCGGACTTGTCCGTGAACTTCAATCTTCGAGCAAGGATGCTTGATCTCCACCCAAATGCGGAGCTTTTTGGTGGAGGGGACTCAAAATTGCCTTGGGAGCTCGAGTGGAAGAGAGAGAACACATGAGGCAAGAGTGGAGGTGAATGAATTAGGGTTTGACGGCGGCTAGGGTTATGGACACGAAAAATTGGACAAGTCCGGAGATGACCGAACCAGTCTGAACTTTTCCACAGGACAATATTGGACTAGTCTGTTGTATGCCGGACTAGTCCGGCCTAACCGACACTCTGCGGACCAGTCTGCACGGGCGGACTAGTCCGGGTAACCATGGATTAGTCCGTGGTCACCAGGTGAGAATTGCTTAGCCCATTCATATATATTTGAAGGTACATATTTAGAGAATAGAGAGGCAAAACAAATCAAATAATCTTGATGAATATGACCAGTAATCATACAACAATCAAGCAATGATCATAATTCATCAAGATTTAGTAATTGACATAGTTTTTCGGAGAAAATTGAGAGAGATGATTTTCACAATCCAATCAACATATTTGAAGAATTCATACAGGTATGCAACATTTCAAGCCACACTCCGAGCATCAAGGATATTTAGTTCATTTCGGAGTTCACAAAAACGCTTTTCATCAAGTGGCTTGGTGAATATGTCGACCAATTGCTTTTGAGTGTTGACATGTGAAATGGCTATGTCTCCTTTCATGGCATGATCTCTCAAAAAGTGATGTCTTATATCTATGTGTTTAGTTCTGGAGTGCTCAACTGGGTTGTGGGCAATTTTGATGGCACTTTCATTATCACAAAGGAGTGGAATATGGTTCATATTGTAACCATAGTCTCTTAGAGTTTGTCGCATCCAAAGGAGTTGTGCACAACAACTCCCGACTGCAACATACTCCGCTTCGGCTGCGGATAAGGCAATGAAATTTTGTTTCTTGGAGGTCCAAGAAACTAAGGATCTCCCTAGGAATTGGCATGTACCAGAAGTGCTTTTTCTATCTACTTTGCACCCGACATAATCTACATCGAAGTAACCAATAAGATTGAATTTTGAGCCTTTTGGGTACCAAAGACCAAGGTTGGGTGTATGAACCAAATATCTCAGGATCCTTTTTACGGTTGTCAAGTGACATTCCTTAGGATTGGCTTGAAATCTTGTACACGAACATACACTCAACATAATATCTGGTCTAGATGCACATAAATAGAGTAGATATCCAATCATGGAGCGATATACCTTTTGGTTGACACTGGGTCCATCTTCATTGAGATCCAAGTGGCCATTCGTTGCCATGGGGGTTTTTATGGGCTTCGCCTTGTCCATGCCAAACTTCTTAAGTATGTCCTGCGTGTACTTGGTTTGGCTTAGGAACGTCCCTTCCTTCTGTTGCCGCACTTGGAATCCCAAGAAGTACTTTAATTCTCCCATCATTGACATTTCAAACCCATCTGTCATGATTTTACTAAATTCCTCACAAAAGGATTGGTTAGTTGACCCAAAGATTATATCGTCAACATAAATTTGACAAATAAAAAGATCATTATCAAAATTCTTTGTAAATAGTGTATAATCTACTTTGCCAATCTTAAAGCAATTTTCAATTAAGAAATCTCTAAGACACTCATACCAAGCTCTAGGAGCTTGTTTGAGGTCGTAGAGAGCCTTACGCAGTTTAAATACGTGGTCGGGGAACTCTTCGTCTTCAAACCCGGGTGGTTGCTCCATGTACACCTCTTTCTTGATTGGTCCGTTGAGGAAGGCGCTTTTCACATCCATTTGATACAGCTTGAAATCATGGTGAGTAGCATATTGAAAGTTGCCTAGAGGGGGGGTGAATAGGCTAATCGACCTACAAATGACTTAATAAAATGAGGTCAAATCACAGGGGATGGACTAGTCCGGCCTGGGGGCGGACTAGTCCGGTCAGCCTGCGTGAAGAACCCTAAAAAGTGTTTCTAGCAAATTTTAAGGGAACTTTCTCGAGGCTACAAGTGAGGATATGTTTATGACAAGTTTAGAAACTATTAACACAAGAGTGAGTCAAGTTTCAACTAGATTATATCAATGTGAAGCGCAAGACAAGACTAGCAACCCTAGAACGAAGTAAGCGATAAACAAAATGTGAAGAACACGGAGACACAAGGAATTTTATCCCGAGGTTCGATTCCACACAAGAATCTACGTCCCCGTTGAGGAGTCCACAAAGGACCGGGTTCACTAACCCTTCCCTCACCAAGTTTACCGCATGGGCCTAACTTGGTTCTCCACTATCTCAAAGTGCGAATACAAGATTCGTTGGGGCTTCTCACAATCTGAGGCTCCCACACCACAAAGATGATCAACAACGCAAAACACACTCAACACACAGCTTACAAAGACTCAATGAGTGCAAGAGATCAAACCGGGAGCACAAGCGCGATGTTCTTCCTCTTCTCCACCTCACTAAACCCTAAGCCACTCAAGAATTAGTTTTAGAGGGAAAGTTGGCAAGAAAGAGGCTCAAGAGTGCTCCAAGTTGGCTGTGGCGGCGCTAGGGTTCAAGTCAGTTCAAGAGTTGGTTCAAAAGAACCCAGGGGACCTCTATTTATAGAGGTCCCAAGCCCATACTGCTGACTTCAGCAGAAGGGCGGACAAGTCCGGCCTCAGGCACGGACTAGTCCGGCCTAGGGGACCACTGACCTCTTGTCAGGCCCCAGACAGCTGACACGCTATCGTCACACTACCCGCCAAACTTCAAATTCAAACGGTCACTTCAACAACGGACTAGTCCGGTCACCACCGGACTAGTCCGATCTCACACAGAGCCTTTTGCTCCGTGTGAAAACGGACTAGTCTGAGGACCACGGACTAGTCCGGCCCCAAGGGCAGACTAGTCCGGTCCTCCCATACTTAGTCATAGAAGCACCTTCAACTCGCCTACCCGGACTAGTCCGGCCCCACAGGCGGACTAGTCCGTTCTCACTCAGGACCTCTTGGTCCGCACTCAAACGGACAAGTCCGTGGTTTTGAGACTTAGTCTCCAAAACCCACTTACTGCTACCCGGACTAGTACGACCACGAACGGACTAGTCCGATCTCAGTCAGACCCTTCTGGTCCGGCCGAATACGGACTTGGCCGGCCAGGGGCGGACTAGTCCGGCCACCTGCATGGACTAGTCCGGCCCTATTGCCAGACTACTTATCCACTCTTTTCTCTCAAGGGTTTTGACCTCTAAACCACTTTGAGCTCCCAAACTTGATCTCAATGCACTTTACACACGCACCCTCCTATTTCTACGGCTAGTCTAACTCAACACGCTAGAAACCCTAGTTTCTACGCTTCGAGTTGACTCTGTTTCCTTCCTTTTCCTTTTTGAGGGTTTGCGTCTCCGATCGAGTCCACACCTGTGCTAAGATCACTTGAGCTCATTAGCAACTTAATTGTCGTCATCAATCATCCAAAACCCACGGGGAGCCTAGATGCACTTTCAATCTCCCCCTTTTTGGTGATTGATGACAACACATTAAGTCCTTCAACAATTAAGAGTATTAAAATTGGTTTTCATAACTTGTGTGCGTATGAATGACTCCCCCTCAATGTATGCAACATGTAAAAGAGGTGGAGGAGATCTTTCATACCCACACACGTTATGGTGGGGTGCCTACGTGATGTGCTCAACAATTGTGACAAGACATAAAGAGCATCAATATAATCAAAAGATTGACAATAAGAGCATTATATTGATATTAAACAACATTAACAAGTCTTGCACAAATGTAAACATCCAAGAGCATGCATGAATGTATTACAAGACAAGTCCACAAACCACAAGCACACCCACAAAAGATTAACTTCCCCTTAACTCTCCCCCTTTGGCATCAAAGCACCAAAAAGGAAAGAAGGGAGGAAACTAAGACCTAAGAACTAGTCCTCGTCTTTGCCACTTCCACTCTCCGTGGCCTCGAAATCTTCGACGTCGTCCTCATGATCATCGGCGTCGTCGTCGTCGTCGTCGGAGTTCCTTGCCGAGGGAGCAGCCCGAGAGGAGCTTCCATCCTCTTGGAGCTCGGCGAGCTCATCGGCGGTGAAGTTGGGGAATGGAGTGATCTCCCCATCACTCACCTCCGGAGAGGACATCGGGACCTCCAGCTTGTCGCACACCGCCTTAAGATATTTTTCCTGACGCTTGTGTGCCCTTTGAGCGCGGATCTCTTGCTTCCGGTAGGAAGTGAAGATCGCCTTGAAGCATTTGAAGAAGGCACTCATGGATTGAGGCAGAGGCGGAGACGGAGGTGCCACGGGGCGAGATGGAGGATCTGCATTCTTGCGACGAGGAGGAACAGGTACATTCGGGGGCTTCTGAGGACGAAGCGGGCGATGCGACACGTCCTTGACGAAGGTCACGCCCAACACCTTCTCGATGAGGCACATGATGTAGGGGGCATACCCGCAAGCACGGTTGGGGGTATGCGAGATGTTGAAGATGTCATCGAAGATGTAATCGACGAGGTTGAACTTCTCTTCCCCATCAACCAGAAGTAGCAAGTGCCTCAAGTTCCCTTGAATTACCCCAGCATCACCGTCCTTCGGTGCTATCGTCCTTCTGAGGATTTTGTTCATAATGCTGTAGAAGGGCTTGATGTTGCGGGCGAGACCGGCATCAAATGGAACGTGACTTGGATACATATATGCTAGCTCTTCACGGTCCACGGCCTTAAGGTTAGAGATTATAATCTCATGATCCATGTGTGCCTCAAGCCCTAGAATCTTGGCGAATTCTGCGAAAGTGACTGAGTACTGCTCACCATGTGTCATCCAAATAATTCTTCTGTCACCTGAGGTGGTGAAGTAGATGGTGGAGTAGAACTGCAGAATCACTTCGACATTCCAGTCATACTTGAAACCCATGATCTTCTTGAGGTCATGGCGCTCAGCAGCTTCGATGACAGCGTCAAAAGCAGAGTGTTGCTTTTTGGCCATGTAAACCCAGTCAACCCATTGAGCTTCTATTACCGGCCTCTTCATCTGCTGATAGACTATCCGGTAGTAGTCACAATGAAAGTCACACCAGAACCTGGGATCTGTCGTGCTCCTCTCAAACTTGTAGACCTTCTCGGTCCTCAGCCTCCTGGCTTTTTCAGCCCCTTTTCCATGAAACACATTGGCAGACAACTCCTTCTGCCTGTTGGGGTTCCTTTCTGGTGTGTGAACCTCAAGGGGGCCAATGGAAGTGGCCTTCCCTTTCTCCTTGATCACCACACCTCCAGCTGCCTTCTTTGCTGACATCTTGACAGATGGCTTCTTCTTCGTCGGCTCGACAGGAGCCGGAGCCTTTCCCTTCTTAGGGTCACGCTCGACCCTAGGCTCAGCTTCCATTTGGGCTGGCTCCTTGCCCTTCACTTTCTCGCCAATGGTGACGAGCTTCTTTCTCTTGGGGGCATTGGACTCAGCAGCCCTGGAGTTGTGAGCTTCCCTGTCTTCCCTTTTCTTCTTCCGCAGCTCATTGAGGGACTCTGCGGTTGCTCTAGCTATGGCTTCTTCCTCGTTGTAGATGCTTGCGGCAACTTTGGAGGCTTCGAGTGCCTTCAGCCGTCTCTCTTCATTTGCATTTTGCGCCTCTATGAGCACAGCCTTGGTCCTTGCCTCGACAATTTGAGCTTTGGTTCGCCCCTCGGGGTTGAGACGAGGAGGGGAACGCTCCGAGTTCGACATGCTGCGGAAAGCATAGAGAAAGGAAGGTATGAGTCCAAGGAGAGGGAGCATTGCGGAAAAGATCTCGAGAAAGGACTAGAAGTAGGGTTTGCCCTGTGCAAACCGGACTTGTCCGCCCCAGGGGCGGACTAGTCCGCTGGGCGGACTTGTCCGCCAGGGACCGGACTAGTCCGGGTTGCGCAGAATGAACCCTAACCCTAATCGATTCATCGAAAAATCATCGAATCAGCGCGCAATACTCCTAGGCTATGATCGCAAGGGTATATGGAGCAACATTAATGAAGGTGTTCCTATCAAAAACTTTAAGAATCAAGAATGGGGCTAGTTTTTGAAGAGCGAGGGAATACCTTCTCAAATCCGCTAGAATCGACGAAACGGAGATGGATCACGAATGTGGAGCGCGGGGAAGTGATCCCTCACTCCCAAAGACTCCGATGCGTGGATTGGAGTCGAGATTTGGAGATTGGAGCGCAAAATCGCCGATGGGGGGGGCGGTTGCTAGCGTGTGGAAGTGAGAGAGTCAAGTGAGAGAGGGAGAGGAGGGGTCTGGGCCGCCTGGGGGTTTTAAGTCCCCAAGGGCCGGACTAGTCCGGTTGAGGGACCGGACTAGTCCGGTCCGCGGACCAGACCCAGACTAGTCCGGATCCGGACTTGTCCGGTTGAAGGGCAGACTAGTCTAGTGTGCGGACCAGCCGCGGACTAGTCTGGACTTGGACTTGTCCGTCCACAGGGGCGGACTAGTCCGGTCTGACTGGGCTGAAAAGCGATGTTTTGATCTGCACACACACTATTGGTCCTTATGGATAACAAGCAACACAAACATGACAATAAAAGAAAGAATGTGATAAAAACATGATCAAATCCCAAGAAAAAGTTTTCTCAAACAAATTTTGAAGAGAAATCACGATAGAGAAGATGTTTTCAAAATGGCTCAAAAATGGGAGGAATGTGGGTTAAGCCACATTCCTAGAATCCAAAATGTTGAGCTCACTTCTTAGCTCACAGAAACGCTTCTCATCAGGAGGCTTGGTGAAGATATCCGCGAGTTGATGTTCCGTCCTCACATGAGAAATCACAATATCTCCCTTCATTGAGTGATCTCTCAAGAAATGATGACGTATGTCTATGTGCTTGGTCCTAGAGTGCTCCACCGGATTATGGGCTATCTTGATGGCACTCTCGTTGTCACACAAGAGTGGAATGTTGCGCAAGTTAATCCCATAATCCCTAAGGGTTTGTCGCATCCAAAGAAGTTGTGCACAACAACTTCCGGCTGCAACATATTCCGCTTCGGCGGTGGAGAGAGCAATAGAGTTTTGCTTCTTTGAGGACCAAGACACTAGAGATCGACCCAAGAATTGGCATGTACCCGATGTGCTCTTCCTATCAACTTTGCACCCCGCATAGTCCGCATCGGAATATCCAATGAGGTTAAACTTAGATCCTTTGGGGTACCAAAGTCCTAGGGAAGGTGTGTGTACTAGATATCTCAAGATCCTTTTAACGGCTGTCAAATGACAAGCCTTGGGTGCCGCTTGAAAGTGTGCACACATACACACACTTAGCATGATATCGGGCCTAGATGCACAAAGATAGAGAAGTGAACCAATCATAGACCTATATAACTTTTGATCCACACTTGGACCATCCTCATTTAGGTCTAGGTGTCCATTTGTCCCCATAGGGGTTTTGATGGGTTTTGCCTTATCCATGTCAAACTTCCTTAGAATATCTTGTGTAACTTCAACTCACCCATCATGGACATTTCAAACCTCTCCGTCATTATCTTGGAGAACTCATCACAAAACACCTTATTTGTGGAACCAAATATGATGTCATCCACATATATTTGGCACACAAAAAGATCTTCGTTGAAGTGCTTTGTGAAAAGGGTATAATCCGCTTTGCCTATCCTAAAACCATTTTCAACTAGAAAGTCTCTTAGGCACTCATACCAAGCTCTAGGAGCTTGCTTGAGGCCATAAAGAGCCTTTCGCAATTTGTAAACATGGTTAGGATAGTCTTGGTCTTCAAACCCTGGAGGTTGCTCTACATAAACTTCTTCCTTGATTGGGCCATTAAGGAATGCACTCTTAACATCCATTTGGTAGAGCTTGAAGTCATGATGAGTAGCAAAAGCTAGTAATATCCGAATTGACTCAAGCCTAGCTACGGGGGCAAATGTCTCATCAAAATCCAATCCTTCAACTTGTGAGTACCCTTTTGCCACAAGTCGTGCCTTGTTCCTAGTTACCACGCCATGCTCATCTTGTTTGTTGCGGAACACCCACTTGGTTCCAACAACATTAGCTTGTGGGCGCTTGACAAGCTCCCAAACCTTGTTCCTTTCAAAGTTATTGAGCTCCTCTTGCATGGCAACTACCCAATCCGGATCTCTTAAGGCATCTTCAACCTTATGGGGTTCCAAGGATGAGACAAAGGATAAATGCTCACAAAAGTTTGCAACACGTGAACGTGTTGTTACTCCTCTTGTGATATCTCCTAGAATGTTGTCAACGGGATGATCCCGTTGAACACTTTGATGAACACGAGGATGCGGAGGTTGAGCTCTTGAATCACTTGCTTCATCTTCTTCACTTTGGTCTCCCCCTTGATCCAAGCCTCCCCCTTGATCTTCATTCCCATTATCATTTTGGGGAGTATCTAGTGGATATCCAACTTGTCCAATGGGGGTTTGACCTACTTCATAATGATGATGGTCACTTGGGCTTTGAGATGGTTTTGTGGGCGAACATCTCCAAGTGCCATTCTCCTTAGAGCTTCTAGTGGAGGTTCCTCTTGATCAAGGGCATGTTGATCAACTTGCTCCACTTGAGAGCCATTGGTTTCGTCAAACACCACGTCACGTGCTACTTCAACAATTCCGGAGGATTTGTTGAACACACGGTACGCATGAGTGTTTGAGTCATATCCAAGCAAGAAACCCTCATCGTACTTTGAAGCAAACTTCGAAGTCCTAGGCTTCTTGTTGAGGATATAACACTTGCTACCAAAAACACGAAAGTAAGAAACATTGGGTTTCTTACCAACGAGAAGCTCATAAGGAGTCTTCTTGAGGAGGCGATGAAGGTACAATCGGTTTACGGCGTGGCAAGCAGTGTTAACCGCTTCCGCCCAAAACCGGTCCGATGTTTTGTACTCATCTAGCATCGTCCTTGACATCTCAATAAGCGTCCTATTCTTTCTTTCGGCAATTCCATTTTGTTGAGGAGAATAGGGAGCGGAAAACTCCTGCTTGATGCCCTCCTCATCTAGGAACTCTTCTACTTGCATGTTATTGAATTCGGTGCCATTGTCACTCCTTATAGCCTTTATCCTTAAGGTGAACTCATTTTGAGCTCTCCTTAGGAATTTCTTGAGGACACCAGGGGTTTCACTCTTATCATGCAAGAAGAACACCCAAGTATATCTAGAGAAGTCATCAACGATGACTAGACCATACTTGTTCCCACCGATGCTAATGTAAGCAATGGGGCCAAAAAGATCCATATGGAGTAACTCCAAAGGTCTAGTTCTCGTCATGACATTCTTAGAGGGGTGTTGAGCTCCTACTTGCTTTCCCGCTTGGCACGCACCACATGGCCTATCCTTTTCAAATACCACATCCTTTAGGCCACGAACGTGCTCTCCTTTAAGGAGCTTTTGAAGGTTCCTCATTCCAACATGGGCTAGCCTTCTATGCCAAAGCCATCCCATGTTGGCTTTCGCCATTAAGCATGTGTCAAGTTGAGCCTTATCTGTGGTAAAGTCCACAAGATACAGCTTTCCCTTGAGCACTCCCTTAAAGGCTATTGAGTCATTACCCTCTCTCAGAACATTCACACCCTCACTAGAAAAAACACACTTATATCCTTTATCACAAAGCTGTGATATGGATAGGAGATTATAGTCTAGGGAATCAACATGCAAAACATTAGATAAAGTATGCGAAGAGGAGATAGCAATTTTACCGGAGCCAAGGATTTTCCCTTGGCTATTATCCCCAAAGAAGATTCCTTCACTTGGGTCCTCGTTCTCCTCATACTCTATGAACATGCTCCTCTCTCCGGTCATGTGGTTGGTACATCCGCTATCCAACACCCATTTCGATCCACAGGAGGAGTAAGCCTACAAAACAAGTTTATGCCTTCCTTTTAGGTACCCAAGCGGAGTTGGGTCCTTTAACGTTAGTAGTTAGGCATTTGGGCACCCACACGCAAGGCTTGGGGCTCTTGCGGAGTGGCCCAACATATCTAGCAAACACTTTGTCGTGTTTGTTCCTCTTTAGCACATAAGATGCATCAAAATCATGGAATAGAGGATGCAATTCAGATTTAGGCAATTTGTTGCTAGAGGGTGAGTTCTTTTCAATTTTAGTTGGGGATGAACTCCCCTTAACAAAAACAATCATGTCTTTGCCATACTTGGAGGTTTTGGCGTTATGCCTTCCACCTCTAGTATAGCCAAGACCATCCTTGACATGGGGAGGTCTTGTGTTGGTGTATGCACTTCGTGCATACGCCACCTTCTCCTTGTCAAAGATGGCACCCTTAGGTGCTTGCTTGCCTTGTGCTGAGTTGAGTTCATCCTTAAGCTTAAGGATTAAGTTAGAGCACTTGCAAGGCGGAGTTGCATTGGATGAGGCCTTTGAGAAGGTTGAGCTCTTAGAGGAAGAGGCTACATTGTTCTTGAGAGACTCAACTTGAGTCTCAAGGATTTTGTTAACTTTTGACAAGTTCCCAAGTTCATCCTTGAGCTCAATTGTTTTCTCCTCAAGACTTGAACACATTTTCTTACTTAGAGCAAGTTCGTGTTCCAATGCCTTGCTCTTCTCTCTTTCGAGCTCAAGGAGCTCATCAAGCTCTCGACATCTCTCCTTCTCAAGGATGAGCATGTCCTCTTGTCTATTGATGAGATCCTCCTTCTCAAAGATCTCATCCATAAGCAATTTCATCCTTCGCAAGGTGCTTTTGCTTATGTCCTTAAACATGTGTTCATTCTCACTAGCACTATCAAATTCATCTTGCGAGGAAGTTGTGGAGGAGGGATGAGATGTTACCTTTCTCCTTCCCTCCCTTGCCATAAGGCAAGTAGGTTTGTAGTCGTCGTTGGGGTTGGGGAAGAGCTTGCTTCCCTTGGAGCTCCTCCCGATGGCTATGGTAGCCATCTTCTCCTCTTCTTCTTCGGAGGAGGACTCATCGTTAGAGTCCCACTCCTTCCCCAAGTGGGCTTGTCCGGAGGGCCTCTTCTTCTTGAAGAATTTCTTATCTTGAGGCTTGCCCTCCTTCTTCTTCTTCGCTTCTTCATGTGGGCAATCAGCGATGAAGTGCCCATACTCGCCACAATTGTAGCAAGACCTTTTTGATTTGGGCCTTGCTCTTTCCTTCCCTTTACCCTCATGGTTGTATCCACCTTTCTTCCTTCTCATCATTCTCTTGAATTTTTTGATGAAGAAGGCATCTTCCTCATCGGTGTCGAGGCTCTCCTCATCACTTTCCTCTTGTTCCTTTGAAGAGGGTGTTGCCTTGAGTGCAACGTTCTTCATCTTGGAGGCGGTGAACTTCTGAAGGTCGTTATAGAACAGCGCCTCCTTCTCCATGATCTCATGGTTGATGATCCTGCCAAGGACCTCCTCCGGGGTCATTTGAGTGAACCCCGGGCTTTCTCGAATCATGGAGCAAAGAGCGACGTTCCTAGGCATGAATGCCCGGATCATCCTCTTCACTACCTCGTGGTCGGTCCACTTGGTGCAGCCATATGATCGGCTCTTGTTGATAAGTACCTTCAACCGGTTGTACATGTCTTGGGGGGATTCACCATCCAAGATGGCGAATCTCCCAAGATCTCCTTCGATGAGCTCGATCTTGGCCTCCTTGACCACCCGATTTCCTTCATGCGCCGTCTTGAGGGTGTTCCATATGTCTTTGGCCACCTCAAGGCCATCGACGCGGTTGAACTCATCTCTTGAGAGAGATGAGATAATCACACCCGCAGCTTGAGCGTTGCGGTGGATGAGGATGGCTTGTTCTTGCGTGATGTTGTCCTCATCCTTCGGGATCTCCACCCCGGTCATGACAATTTGCCACAATGCCGGATTGAGTGACACGAGGTGGATCTTCATGTTGTGTTTCCACATCCCGTAGTCGGTTCCGTCGAATTGGGGAGGTTTCCCCAATGGGATGGAGAGGTAGTGGTTGTTGGCGGCAAGGCGTTCATAGTTGAACCCTTGTCAGTTGTAGTTGACTCCGCCACTACCACTTGATTGGTTCGACGGATCGATCTTGGAGATGTTTAGCTTCTCCCGGAGCTTCGCCTTGAGTTGGCGAGTCTCCTCATCGTCCGTTGGCTTATATTGATAGGCCAGCGTCTCCTCACGGGTTGCCTCGTAGTTGCTGCTCGATGCGTCGTCATTCACCACTCCGGCCATCTCTCCGAGTTGTTAGACTCTTTGTGGAGAGTCCTGCTCTGATACCAATTGAAAGTTGCCTAGAGGGGGGTGAATAGGCTAATCGACCTGCAAATGACTTAATAAAACAAGGTTAAATCACAGGGGACGGACTAGTCTGGCCTGGGGGCGGACTAGTCCGGTCAGCCTGCGTGAAGAAGCCTAAAAAGTGTTTCTAGCAAATTTTAAGGGAATTTTCTCGAGGCTACAAGTGAGGATATGTTTATGACAAGTTTAGAAACTATTAACACAAGAGTGAGTCATGTTTCAACTAGATTATATCAATGTGAAGCGCAAGACAAGACTAGCAACCCTAGAACGAAGTAAGCGATAAACAAAATGCGAAGAACACGGAGACACAAGGAATTTTATCCCGAGGTTCGATTCCACACAAGAATCTATGTCCCCGTTGAGGAGTCCACAAAGGACCGGGTTCACTAACCCTTCCCTCACCAAGTTTACCGCACGGGCCTAACTTGGTTCTCCACTATCTCAAAGTGCGAATACAAGATTCGTTGGGGCTTCTCACAATATGAGGCTCCCACACCACAAAGATGATCAACAACTCAAAACACACTCAACACACAGCTCACAAAGACTCAATGAGTGCAAGAGATCAAACCGGGAGCACAAGCGCGATGTTCTTCCTCTTCTCCACCTCACTAAACCCTAATCCACTCAAGAATTAGTTTTAGAGGGAAAGTTGGCAAGAAAGAGGCTCAAGAGTGCTCCAAGTTGGCTGTGGCGGCGCTAGGGTTCAAGTCAGTTCAAGAGTTGGTTCAAAAGAACCCAGGGGACCTCTATTTATAGAGGTCCCAAGCCCATACTGCTGACTTTAGCAGAAGGGCGGACTAGTCCGGCCTCAGGCACGGACTAGTCCGGCCTAGGGGACCACTGACCTCTTGTCAGGCCCCAGACAGCTGACACACTATCGTCACACTACCCGCCAAACTTCAAATTCAAACGGTCACTTCAACAACGGACTAGTCCGGTCACCATCGGACTAGTCTGATCTCACACAGAGCCTTTTGCTCCGTGTGAAAACGGACTAGTCTGAGGACCACGGACTAGTCCGGCCCCAAGGGTGGACTAGTCCGGTCCTCCCAGACTTAGTCACAGAAGCACCTTCAACTCGCCTACCCGGACTAGTCCGGCCCCACGGGCGGACTAGTCTGTTCTCACTCAGGACCTCTTGGTCCGCACTCAAACGGACAAGTCCGTGGTTTTGAGACTTAGTCTCCAAAACCCATTCACTGCTACCCGGACTAGTCCGGCCACGAACGGACTAGTCCGATCTCAGTCAGACCCTTCTGGTCCGGCCGAATACGGACATGGCTGGCCAGGGGCGGACTAGTCTGGCCACCTGCACGGACTAGTCCGGCCCTACTGCCAGACTACTTATCCACTCTTTTCTCTCAAGGGGTTTGACCTCTAAACCACTTTGAGCTCCCAAACTTGATCTCAATGCACTTTACACACGCACCCTCCTATTTCTACGGCTAGTCTAACTCAACACGCTAGAAACCCTAGTTTCTACGCTTCGAGTTGACTCCGTTTCCTTCCTTTTCCTTTTTGAGGGTTTGCGTCTCCGATCGAGTCCACACCTGTGCTAAGATCACTTGAGCTCATTAGCGACTTAATTGTCGTCATCAATCATCCAAAACCCACGGGGAACCTAGATGCACTTTCACATATGCAAGTAATATTCTAATAGATTCAAGCCTAGCTACTGGAGCAAAGGTCTCATCGAAATCCAAACCTTCGACTTGTGAATACCCTTTGGCCACAAGTCGTGCCTTGTTCCTTGTCACCGCCCCGTGTTCGTCTTGTTTGTTGCAGAAGACCCACTTGGTGCTGACGATGTTTGCATTGGGTCTTGCCACAAGTTCCCACACCTTGTTCCGCTTGAAGTTGTTCAATTCTTCTTGCATTGCCACCACCCAGTCCGGATCTTTCAATGCATCTTCAACCCTGCGTGGTTCCAAAAAGGATACAAATGAATAGTGCTCACAAAAGTTAGCTATGCGAGATCTAGTGGTTACTCCCTTTTGGATGTCAGCGATGATATTGTCGATTGGGTGATCCCTTTGGACACATTGGTGTACTCTTGAGTGTGGCACTTGAGGAGTTGTATATTCATGATCATCTGCTTCTCCCCCTAAGTGATTGCCTTCGTTGACTTGTTGATTATCTTTGTATTCTTGTGTTTGATCTTGCTCTGAAGCTCCCCCTTGCTTGTTGGTCTCCTCTTGTGGTTCATCTTCCTCATGTACATGTGGAGGTGGCTCTTGTGGTCGAACTTCACCTAGAGCCATTCTTTTCAATGCTTGACAAGGAGCTTCTTCTTTACCTAGTTCACATGGATCAACTTGCTCCTTTTGGGAGCCATTAGTCTCATCGAACACTACGTCACGTGCTACTTCAACAAGTCCGTAGGTCTTGTTGAAAACATGATAGGCGTAAGTGTTCGAATCATAACCAAGCAAGAAGCCTTCATCAGACTTTGAAGCGAACTTTGAAGTCCTAGGCTTCTTGTTCAAGATATAACATGGAGAGCCGAAAACTCGAAAATATGAAATGTTTGGTTTGTTACCGGTGAGTAGCTCATAGGATGTCTTCTTGGGTAGTCGATGAAGATAAAGTCGATTTATGGCGTGGCAAGCGGTGTTGATTGCTTCCGCCCAAAATCGATTTGATGTCTTGTACTCATCGAGCATTGTTCTTGCCATCTCTATGAGTGTTCGGTTCTTTCTTTCGGCAACTTCGTTTTGTTGTGGGGAGTACGACGCTGAAAATTCGTGCTTTATGCCTTCTTCACAAGGTCCTCCACTTGCGTGTTCTTGAACTCTGTGTCGTTGTCGCTTCGAATATTCTTGATTGTCAATGAGAATTCGTTTTGAGCTCGCTTGGAGAACTTCTTGAGTATTCCTTGTGTTTCTGACTTATCATGCAAAAAGAAAACCCAAGTGAAGCGAGAAAATCATCAACGACAACTAAACCATATTTGTTACTGCCGATGCTTATGTAGGCTATTGGACCAAATAAGTCCATGTGTAGTAGCTCGAGTGGTCTTGTTGTAGTCATGACGTTTTTGGCGGGGTGAGGTGCTCCAACTTGCTTCCCAGCTTGGCACGCGCTACAGGGCCTGTCTTTCTCAAATACAACATCCTTTAAACCTCGGATGTGATCGCCTTTGAGGAGTTTTTGAAGGTTCCTCATTCCAACATGCGCTAGCCGTCTATGCCACAGCCAACCCATGTTGGTCTTTGCAATCAAGCATGTGTCAAGTTCAACTTTATCCTTGTTGAAGTCAACAAGATAAAGCTTTCCCTTTAACATACCCTTGAATGCAACAGAACCATCACTTCTCCTAGAAACAGTCACACCCTCGTTAGTGAACAAGCAATTATAACCTTTGTCGCATAATTGAGATATCGACAGCAGGTTATAATCTAAGGATTCAACATGTAAAACATGAGAAAGTGTGTGTTTAGAGGATATTGCAATTTTACTGGTACCGAGCACCCTTCCTTGACTATTATATCCAAAGTAGATGCCCTCGTTTGGGTCCTCATTCTCTTCATATTCCACAAACATTCTTCTTTCCCCGGTCATATGGTTGGTGCAGCCACTGTGTAGCACCCATTTAGATCCACCGGAGGAATAGGCTTGCAAAAACAAATCATGCTTTGGTTTTAGGTACCCAAGCTTGCTTGGGTCCTTGGAGGTTAGTTACAATACATTTGGGCACCCACACATGAGACTTGGTGTTCCCATGGCGTGGCCCAACATAATGAGCATAAACCTTGCCAAAATTATTTCTCATTAACACATAGGAGGCATCAAAAGTTTTAAACAATAGCTGTTGTTGTTTATGTGCAGGACTAGTCTGGGGGGCCAGACTTGTCCGGAGGACCGGACTTGTCCAGACATCGACCGGACTAGTCCGGTGTTCATGTGTAGTTACTGTCTTGATATGTGACTTTCCAATTTGAGAGGGCCTTCCTTTTACAAAGGTAATCCTCTTCTTGTTATTCTTATGGCTTCTAGCATGTTGCTTTTCACCATAAGAATAACCAATGTTGTCGGTGGTTTGGACGGCAGATCTCCCGACACTACTAAAGTGTTAGAGGAGTTTGATGTTCGGTGTGGGCGCGCGGAGATTCAAGAAGGTGAATTATGAATAGCACAGGAGACACAGAGGTTTACGTGGTTCGGGCCGCCTGAGCGTAATACCCTACTCCACGGGTGTGTTGGTGTTGTATTAGCTGTATGAGCTTGTGTCGAGCGTCTAAGGCACGTGTGTAGCATCACTGAACGTCTAGAGTCCGTCGTCGGCCTGTCCTTTTATAGTACAAGGGCAGGCCGTTACAAGTTAGCCTGGCCCGACATGTGGCCCCGGCGGTTACTAGTATTGATACTCATTCAACACGTTTAATTGCCCTTAATGACCGGGTAATGGGCTTTGATAGCACCGTTACTGGTAATTAAGGTCATCCGACCGTGTGTCATTAATATGGTATTAATGACACTTAATCGGGTCTTGAAGTCCTTGATTCCTCTTTGAAGATCCGGAGCCGTTGTGGAGTCTTCCGGAGGTCAGAGGCTGAAGCTCCGACGGCTGGACACATGGCAGCTCTGGAGCTACCTGACACGTGTCAGGTCTGGAGCTTCTCTCGGTCTGGGGTTAAGTCCGGAGGTGCCATTTCGGTACATGGCGCGGAGCTTCCCCCTTGTGGGCAGTAGCTCCGGTTTGATAGTACACGTGGCGACCCTGGGATTAACCATGTTGGAGAAGCGGGTCCGGTTATATCTGACATGTGGGCCTCCGAAGGTCTTCAAATCAAGTAGATGACTTTCCTTTGAGATCTTTGTAACCTCAAGGGGTGTACGGTTTCCAGGGTACCGACAAATGCCATATTTGATATTTGGAGGTCTTTTGACCAAGTATGCACTACGTGCATATTTGATCTTCTCCTTGTCAAATATGCCACTTCGGGCAGGATGTTTATCCTTTGTAGAGGTTGGCTTATCCTTCAAACTGGTGTCACCTTTCTTACATGTGCAAGCATGACCAGAATCAGTTTTAGTGGGTTGAGAAGGTGAACTTGAAGAGGAGGAAGGTTCACTCAGCTTGAGTGACTCAACCTACACTTCAAGGATCTTGTTAACCTTGATCAGGTCAGCAAGTTGGTCCTTGATTGTGGCATTTTAGTCAGTTAACTCCAGGCAAGTTTCCTTGCTCGAAGCTAACTCAAGCTCTAGTGATTTGCTTCGTTCCTTATCAAGTTCTAAAAGTTTGTCAAGTTCGACATATTCCTCCTTTTGGGAGATGATCATGTCCTCTTGACGATGTATTAACCTCTCCTTCTCAACAAGTTGATCAAGCAAAAATTTCATTTTAGTAGCTGTTTTCCTATCTAGTCCAATAAGCATGTCCTCATTATCACTATTGAGTTCATCATCGCTAGAATAGGAATGCACGAAGGGGGGTTTAATGGTTACCTTGCGTTTACCTTCCTTTGCCATAAGGCAAGTGCCATCTCCCTTCCATGCGCCAAGTGTAGGGAAAAGAGTAGACTTCTTGGATGTCTTCTCGATGTCTATGCTAGCCATCTCTTCTTCTTCGGACGATGAGGACTCATCATTTGAGTCCCACTCTCTCCCAATGTGCACTTGTTCGGCTTGTTTCTTCTTCTTGAAGAATTTCTTGGGTTGAGGCTTGGCTTCTTTGGTCTTCTTCTTGTTCTCCTCATATGGGCAATCAACTATAAAGTGGTTATACTCACCACAATTATAGCATGCCTGCCTCAACTTTGGCTTCGTTCTTTCCTTGTACTTTCCTTCGCTTGACTTTGTACCTTGTCCCTTTTTCATTATTCTCTTGAATTTCTTCATGAACAATATCATGTCTTCTTCATCCAATTCACTGCTCTCATCGTCACTATCTTCCTCTAGTTGTGCTTCTCTAGCTTCTTTGGACAGGGGCTTGAGAGTGGACTTCAAAGCAACCCCTTTCTTCTTTGCCGAGGTGAGGTCGGCAATCTCCTTGACATGTTTTGCTTGTTTTTCCATCATCTCGAAGTTGATGATCTTTCCAATCAGTTCATCCGGAGTCAACCTTTTGTATCCGGGGCTTTCTCTGATCATGGAGCATAGTGTGACGTTGCGAGGCATAAAAGCTCTAAGGATGAGCTTTACCACCTCGTGGTCATTCCACTTCTTACTTCCGTATGATCTGACCTTGTTGACGAGTGTCTTTAATCGATTGTACATGTCTTGGGGTGACTCGTCTTCTTCAATTGCAAATCTTCCTAACTCGCCTTCAATCATTTCGATTTTTGCTTCACGCACGTGTCGGTCACCTTCATGTGCAGTTTGTAGTGTGTTCCATATCTCCTTTGCAATTTCGAGTCCATCCACCTTGGTGAACTCATCTCGACTGAGTGAAGAGGTAATTACGGCCGTGGCTTGAGCATTTTGGTGAATTGCGTGCTCTTGGCTGGGGTGAGCTCTTCGCCGTCGTCCGGGATATCTATCCCTGTGCACACTATATGCCACAAACTTGGATTGAGGGAAATTAGATGCATTTTCATATTTTGCCTCCATACTGAGTAATCACTTCCATCGAAGTGTGGAGCTTTTCCATATGGGATAGATAAATAATGATTGTTATTTGAATTGAGACGATCATAGTTAAAAGGATATCGGGAGTAGTCAGTGTGACTACTCCCCTTCTTCTTCTCTTCAACTTTTACTTTCCCTTTGGAAAGTGTCTTCTTTCTTAGAAGCACCTTTAGCTCCAGCGTCTCCTCATCGTCGTCCTCGAAGTCTTGAATGGCTTCGAGGAGCTTCTCCACCTTGAGGTCCTTTTCATCATCAACCTTCTCTTAGTTGTTGCTCTTGTGAGTGTCCTTCATGTCCGACATGATCTCCCTCGAGCAATTAGTCTCTTTCTTGAAGAACCTGCTCTGATACCAATTGAATGTGGCCTAGAGGGGGGTGAATAGGCCTTTTTGATAATTTTCGGAACCTGCAACACTTAACAACCAGTTCAAAACTAGAGATATCAGACTAGTCCGGTAAAGTGCAGACTAGTCCGGTGTGTACGGACTAAATTGATTAAGTTTGATCGGTTAATTTTATTCTTCAATATATGCAGCGGAAATATATGATTAAATAAAGTGTTACAAGGTTATGAACCAGGTTATATCACAATTCAATCTTATACTTGATATTTCAACGTAAAGTAATCAAGATCAATTGAAACCCTAGATTGATATAATGTAAAGGATAATGAACACAAAAGAAGAACACAAGAGATTTATCCTGTGGTTCGGTTCTCACAGAGGCAACCTACATCCACGTTGAGGAGTCCACAAAAGGATTAGGTCTTCTCGAACCCTACCCTCGTCGGATCGCCACGAAGGTCAATCCTCTTCCACTTATCTCAAAGGGGTGAATAACCGAATTCAAGGGGCCTTCTCACACGTTGAGAGCTCCCTTGGATTACAACACGAAATACCACCAAGAACACACTCAAAAGATTACAATTAAATCGAGGAGTGTGTTAGAGAATCAAAACAAGAGCTCAATGTGGTGTTGAATGTGTCTCTCCAATGAACTAGAGTGAATCCTCAAAGGATTGATCTTTGTTGCACTTAATTTCGTGGAGAGATGTGGTTTTTGGGGCTCTTAGGAGGTCTGACGGCGCTAGGGTTCGAGAGAGTATGAAATATGGTCGTGCAACTCTATTTATATGGGTTTCTGAAAGTGACCGTTAGGGTTCAGAAAGATCAGACTAGTCCGTGGTGGTCACCGGACTAGTCCGGTGTGCTGTGTGTAGCAAACCCTAAGTGTCCTGAAATATCGGACTAGTCCGACTAGGAACGGACTTGTCCGATTTCGCTACTGGAAATCTTCGGACTAGTCTGATAGTCATCGGACTTGTCCGGACATGTGAAACCCTAAGTGTATTGGATGACAAGTCTGCACTTAGAGGACTTGTCTGATTTAGTTCAGAGGGTTTTTCAGACTAGTCCGTGCAAATATTGGACTTGACCGATATGGACCAGAGAGAATATCGGACTAGTCCGGTTGTGATCAGACTTGTCCAATTTTGTGTGACTTGTGAAGTGTTTTGAGGACTAGTCCGCATTGGGAAGGACTAGTCCGATTCTAGTCAGGGAGATATCGGACTAGTCCGGTGTCTGTCGGACTAGTCCAGTCCTGTGTAACTTCGTGCAATGTGTGTGTTTAATTGTGATTGAGCTCTTGGGATGTGTTTTCTTAACACACTCCATACACAATGATATACTATTCTTCTTCCTTGAGCTCATTTCCACTTTGCTCCTCATTCTTCCTTCTTTTTGGTACTTTGCTCATTTTTCTATTAAAAACCTGCACTCATCTCAATAGAGAGGTTAGGATCCCAATTGCTTGTCATAAATCATCCAAAACCCACAAGGGAGTCCTAGATGCACTTTCAGTTTGCCCCCTGGTATATGTACACAATTTGATTGCGAACATGTACCAAAAGGATTTGACGATGTGTTGATGACTTGGACGCTTCAAACTTGTAGCTTTTAGGTCTGAAGTTTATTTCCGACTTTTGCAGAAAACTTTTGTTGCATCGACGTCGGGCCCCCTGGGGTTGTAAGTGATTGATAGGTCCGACGACACCTACTGTCAACGCATAGAACGTTGACTGCGGGCCCCCTGGGGTTGTCAGAGCTTGGTAGGTCTGACGGCACCCACTGTCAATGAGTAGAACGTCGACGGCGGGCTCCCTGGGGTTGTAAGAGCTTGGTAGGTCCGACGGCACCCACTGTCAACATGTAGAACGTCGACGGCGAGCCCCCTTCCTGGCGTGCGAAATGTCGAAGCGTACGAACGACACTTCCCCCGGTACTACTAAATTGTAGCCCGCAGGGGATCTTGTATCGGTTTGGGCACGCGAAGATCTTAGACAAGATGATGACACAGATGATTTACGTGGTCCGGGCTGCCTGAGCATAATACCCTACTCCACAGGGTGTGTGTTGTTGTATTGAGGATTCACTGGTGCTTGTGTGTGTATGAGCTTGGTTGTCATGTACCGTGCAACACAACCCTTTTATAGTATAAGGACTGACCATTACATCACTGGCCTCGCCCTACATGTGGCCCTAGCGTAGTTAACCGCCTAATACACGATCAACCAGTATTAAATGAGGTTAATAGAGTGGTAACGCGCCTTATTGATGGCGTTACCCCTATTAATAGTCCGCTGATCGCGTGTTATTAATATGGCATTAATAACACGTAATCAGGTCTTGTAACTGTCGCCTTAACTATCCCATGAAGGTCCGAGCCATTGGAGATCTCTCTATCATCCGTTGAAGTCTTAGCTCTGGAGGTTCAACACGTGGCGGCTCTGGGGCTCCCCATCGTAGGGAGGTTGGTCCGGAGCCACTATACACATGGTAGCATCGGAGCTTCCCTCTATTGGGGGTTAGGTCCGGGGTCACTGGACACATGGCAGGGCCGAAGCTACCAAAATGAGGGAGGCGGGTTCGGTACTGTGTAACACATGTGGCCTTCGAAGATCTTTAACTTGAACGGGGGGAACTCCTTGACTTTTCTTGCGGTATGATGGGGTACCCGGTACGCAAGGTACTGACAGGTGTCCTCCTCGTCGCTACGTGAGTGAACAAGGTAGGTATCAGTCACTTCCTTTGAACAGTGGCTGGCGCGGCGTGAATGCGCCGTACGCGTTCGAGAGCGTTTTAGGAGGAGGGAGAAGGAGGGAGCGGAAGGATGTGAACTTGCCTGATTGCTGTGGAGTGAAATTGTGTTGTTGTTATGGTTCACGGGAGGACATGTGTTGTTGTGCTCTGACTAGAGAAAGGAGAGGTGAAATTAATGAGTTGTCCGGAGGCTCAGGAAGCTTCTTGCGGAGCAGAGAAGGGGAAGAGCGAGCTTTGTTGCTTGCCAATGCGTGCTCACTGCGTCCTGGTCAGAGAAGAATGGTACTCCTCGTTTGGCTAGAGGAAGAAGAAAGGGTGCTTTTTTGTAATTAAGGTAATGTGGGAGGGGCTCGTTGAAAAAAGCTTTGACTAGGAGAATGATCCTACGATCATGCTGTTTTGGTCACAGTCAGAAGTTGTGTCCTTTGTTCTTAAAGAAAAGAAAGAGGGGGTGTTTGGAAAATGGGATGGGCTGTCGGACAGAGAAGAGATGTGGGTTCTGACCGACTCTTTAGCGTTTGTTTGTTTGTTTGTCTGTATTCTTTCTTTTTATTTTATTTATTATTATTTCAATTTTAATAATCTAAATTTACTAATATGCTTTGTGATTAATTTTATAAGTTCAATTTGTTAGCTTATGAAAAAATGGGATGTTACAATTAGTCCATTTTGGGACGGGCTAATGGTCTCTGTTCCAGTTCGAACTTGTTCGTGTGGGTACATACTAGTCTATTCTGCCTTAGTATAACATCCCGAAGCTAAGTCCTGGGAGGCTAGACTTGTCTGCCTCAGCGACTGGACTAGTTCGAGCACCTCCAGAGTAGTCCGTTTTCAGCCGGACTAAACCTTTCTGTTCCACTTCGGACTACTCCGTTTTGGAATGGACTAGTCTGGGCTGCCATGACCGTTGGAATCCAAACGTTTGGCGGGGACGTCACCTGTTTTGTCGAGGTGTGACGTCGAGTTGGCAGTGGTACCAAAGGGCCACACTAGTCCGAACTTCGGTGGTTGCAGCGGTTAGTTGTCGGGACCTTTATAAAAAGAGGACCTCTGACTCCCATTTGAGGTATCTGGAACCCTAGCACTGCCACAACCATCCTTGAGCCATCCAAAGTCTTTTACTCTGCTTACTTGCCCTCTAAGATCAAATCTTGAGAAGATTAGGGTTTGAGAAAGAGAGCGAAGGAAGATCATCGTGCTTTGGCTATTGGTTTGATCTCTTGCACTTGGTGTTGTGTTTTGTAGCTTGTGTGAGTTGAGATTCATGTGCTCCTTGATATATTCATTTGTGGGAGCCTCAACTTGTGAGCAGCTCCAAAAACTCGGTGATTAATGAAAGTTGCGTAGAGGGAGGTGAATAGGCAGATAACCTGAAATTTAACTCAATAAAAGCTAATCAAATTACAGAGTGCGTACTAGTCCGACCTGGGGGTGGACTAGTCCGGTCAGGATGACAAACTTGACAAAAGGTGAGATTTTATGCTATCTAACGGATTCAACTTGATGAAATGTAAAGTGTATGAACCTAGCAATCTAGTAGATGATGTGCACGAAGTAAAAGTAGCTAGATCGAGGTGGGTCACAAGATTGAGACGAAGAACATACATAGCCCTAACTTGATCTAGCGAAGAACTAGGAAGTCAAATCAAAGACACAAGACATATGATTTATCCCGTGGTTCAACCCCACAAATGAGCCTTTGACCCTAGACTAGTCCGGCTTGTGGGGACTAGTGATGTCACCCTTGACCAACCACAAAGTCCCTTGCCACCTTTTGAATTCAAACGGTCACCAAACCACAGGCTAGTCCATCCTACAATAGACTAGTCCGATCTCACACGGAACTGTTTGTTCCAGTTGAGAACGGACCAGTCTAACACACATGACTAGTCCAACCCCTGAGGGCGGACAAGTCCGACCGTCCAACACTTAGTCCCACCAGCTCCCTACTAGTCTGATCTCAGTTAGGAACTACTTTTCCGAAACTGAAATGGACTAGTCTGTCGGAGCGGACTAGTCTGACCCTCCCCCAGGCGGACTAGTCCGATCCTTTAGGACTTAGTCGCAGAAGGACATATACACACTCACCACATACTAGTCCGTCCTCAGATGGACAAGTACGAACCCAAACAGAGACTCTTGGTCCGCCTAACATCGGAGCAGTCCGATGTGGCCGGACTAGTCCGGCCTTCCAACCCGGACAAGCCCGACCCTGTCTTTCGGACTGCCTCAACTCATCTCTCAATCTAGTCTAGCTCGGACTATGAGCTCTTAGTATATTCTCAACACTTTTAGTCATTGAACACGCTCAAGCTAAGTAGCTAAACTCGACACAAAGAATTTAAAAGCCCAAATTCCATTCTTCGAGTTCTTCTCATTTTTCTTCTCCTTTTCCCTTTTTAGTGCATCCAATGTCGTCCATCTTTCAATAACATGTGCTTACACTTGCAAAACTCATTATTCACTTAAGTGTTGTCATTAATCATCAGAACCCACGTGGATTAGTCTAGATGCACTTTCAATTATCCTATGTGATAGTGGAAACCAAGTCGGCCATTTGTGGTGGCTTGGTGAGAAGAGGATTAAGTGAGACTCAATCCTTGTGTGAACTTCTCAAAGTGGATGTAGGCTTCTTTGTGGAGCTGAACCATGGAATAAATCATGTCACTCTTCTCGCTTTACTTTTCGGTATTCACTAGAATTGCTTTTAGGGTTCATATCGTTCTTCGCATTGTTCTTTATTAAAATCTTGCAACCTAATTGTTTACATATTTTAATCTAAGTTGTATTAGGTTGCTAGACCTTGCATATATCTTTCGTGGACCTAAATTCCGCAAATAACTTGTAAAAAACAAGTTTTTAGGTTTTCACCATGTGCTGAGCAGACTAGTCCGTCCCAGACCAGACTAGTCCGGCCTCAAAGTTTTAATCTAGTTTGACTAAGTAATTTCAGGTCATATTGCCTATTCACCCCCTCTAGGCGACTTTCAAATACAAGCTTTGCCTATTATATTTCTACATGGTATCAGACAGCCGGTTATCCTTCGGTCCACTACACCGCTTTCGCTCCCTTCTTCTCATGGATTTCAATCCCATGTTTTCCCCTACCTCACCATCCTCGGCGAACTCTTCTGTATTTGCCGCCTCAAAGCTTCAATACAAGAGTTCTTCCTCCTCTATTGCTAACACAATACAAACTGTGAATATCCGCTCGCATGTACCGGTTGTATTGGAGCTCACAAATCCTAACCATGCCGACTGGCGACTCTTCTTCGATTCGACCATTGGCAAGTTCGGCTTCACCTATCATATCTCTTCCCTGACGCCCATTCTACAGCAAGATCATGAGTGGTGCATGGTTGATCAGTGTGTAGTTAACTGGATCTACACCACGTGCACTCCTGAGGTATGGAAGATTGTCCGGCAAAAGAAAACTGATGCGTTTTCTCTCTAGACAGCAATTGACCAGCTCTTCCATGATAATCAGCTTCAGTGTGCCGTCTTTTATGAAGCTTAATTCAGCAACCTATGCCAAGGTGACATGAGCATCTCTGCCTACTGCGCCAAGCTGAAACAACTGGCCGACAATCTCCAAGATGTTGGCCAGCCAGTCTCCGAACAAAGTCAAGTCTTGAATCTCCTTCGAGACTTGAATCCAAAGTATCACCACACCATCAATGCCATTACCTCCATACAACCACCTCACACCTTTCTCAGCGCCCACTCTCACCTACTTATGGAAGAGCTATTCGATACCCAATGTGAAGTCGTTGTTGGTCAGCAAGCGCTCGTTGCATCGGACAATTTGAATGTAGGCCTAGAGGGGGGTGAATAGGCCTTTTTGAATTTTCTCGGTTCCTGTAACACTCAACAACAAAGTCAATACCAGAGATATCGAACTAGTCCGGTAAAGTGCGGACTAGTCCGGTTTTCACGGGCTAAGTTGATCAAGTTCAGTCAATTTGATTGATTCCTTAATGTTTGCAGCGGAAATATAAACTTGAATGACAGTTTAATAGTTGTATGTCAAATTCTATTACAATTAAGGCTCTTGTTCAACAATTTAACTCAAATTGAACAAAGTGAATCAAACCCTAGATTAAGTTGATCAATTAAGATGAAGAACGCAAAAGGACAAGACACATGATTTATCCCGTGGTTCGGCTACCACGAAGGCAACCTACGTCCACGTTGAGGAGCCCACAAAAGGACCGGGTCTTCTCCAACCCTTCCCTCGTAGGATCGCCACAAAGGCCAATCCTCTTCCACTAATCACAAAGGGTAAATAACCAAGTTGAAGGGGCGTTCTCACACGTTGAGAGCTCCCTTGATTACAACTTACAAAGCCACCAACAACACACTCGAAATTACAAATTGGAACGCAAGAGTGTGTTAGAGAATCAAACCAAGAGCTCAATGATGTGTGCCAAGTGTCTCTCCAATGATCTAGAAGTGATCTTCAATAGATTGATCGATTTTGCACTTAATTTTGTGGAGAGAGGTGGTTTTTGAGTCTCTTGGGAGGTGTGACGGCGCTAGGGTTCGAGGGATTGTAAAAGTGGGCCGTGCACCTCTATTTATATGGGGTTTCTAAAAGTGACCGTTAGGGTTCAGAAAGATCGGACTAGTCCGTGGTGGTCACCGGACTAGTCCGGTGTGCTGTGTGTAGCAAACCCTAAGTGTCCAGGAATATCGGACTAGTCCGGTTGAAAATGGACTTGTCCGATTTCACTACTGGAAATCTTCGGACTAGTCCGATTGCCATCGACTTGTCCGGACATATGAAACCCTAAGTGTTTAGGATGACAAGTCCGCACTTGGAGGACTTGTCCGATTTAGATCAGTGTGTATATCGGACTAGTCCGTGTAGACACCAGACTTGTCCGAAGTGGATCAAAAAGAATATAGGACTAGTCCGGATCACAACGGACTTGTCCGATTTTGTGTGACTTGCATTGTGTTGAGGACTAGTCCGCATTGGGGAGGACTAGTCCGAAGTGGATCAGAAAGATATCGGACTAGTCCGGTGGATACCGAACTTGTCCAATCTAGTGCAGAAAGTGATATCGGACTAGTCCAGCTGATATCGGACTAGTCCGGTCCTGTATAACTTTGTGCATTGTGTGTGTGTGTGCTTGAAAGTGATTGAGCTCTTGGGTGTGTTTCCTTAACACACTCCATACATAATAATCTACTATTTTCTTCTCCTTGAGCTCAAATTCACTTTGCTTCTCATTTCCCTTCTTTTTGGCATTTTGCTCATTTTTCATTATTTGCCTGCATTCATCTCAACAAAAGGATTAGGATCCCAATTGCTTGTCATAAATCATCCAAAACCCACAAGGGAGTCCTAGATGCACTTTCAATCTCCCCCTATTTGGTGATCGATGACAACCAATTGAGATTTCACAAAATAAGGCAAAAATGAGATTTTCATAAAGTATGCACATATGACTCAAAAATACATCAAGCAACAAGAGAATTATCCATATGTGCATTCTTTATGGTGGGATGCATACTAAGTGCATGAATACATTGAGAATGACAGAATTTACATTAATCAACTGATACCAAGTGCATATGACATTCTAGGAGCAAAAATGCAATTTTCATCACATACTCGCAAATAAATTGAGCAATTCATCACAATACCAAACTTAATATAAAAACAGTGTTAAACTATTACAATCACAAATAAAAGTACAGAGAAGGCTCTCTCCTCGCATTCTCCTCGCATCCTATTACAGCTAAAGCTAAGACTTGACTCCCCCTCAATCTCTCCCCCTTTGGCATCAAGACACCAAAAAGAGAGAGAGGAAGGTCCTAGGTTCTTCACTCTTCGCTGTTTGTCCTCTCGTCATCTTCTTCGTCTTCTTCGCTCTCCGCTTGACGAGGAGGAGAGGGAGGAGGAGGAGCGGAGCTGCTCGAGCCCCCAATGCCAAAATAGGCAAGCTCGGAGGGGGACAAGGGCCCGAGCTCGGAGATGTCAAGATCAGAATCTTCAGAAATTACTGGAGATCCAATGGGGTTGATCTCCAGCTTTTCACTCAGTTGCTAAACATTGGCTTTGATATATCTCATATCCTCCTTCCTCTTCTGATTGAGTTTATGAAGCTTTACTTCAGTCTTCTTGCAGGAGGAGAATATCGCGGACAAGTATTTGAGGATCCCACTAGCGGATTCTCTCTGAGGGGCTTCCCTGGAGGGGGGAGGAGCCCTAGCAGCATCTCTTTCTCTTGCCGGTGCCTCATGACTTGAGTAGGGATGGCAACGGGTCGGGTTCGGGTCGGGTAGAGTGAAAACTCGACCCGAAAAAAAATATGGTCGGGTAAAATTTTATACCTGAACCCGTACCCGCGGGTAAAAAATCGTACCCGAACCCGAACCCGGCGGGTCTCAAACGGGTTTCGGGTACCCGACGGGTACCCGTTAGTATTCAACAAGTATGTGTAAGGGCTGCCAATCCTGACTGCCTTTTATTGGCGCCCTGATAGAAGTTGTTTTCAGTATTTCGAGGTGGTACTAACCTCCGTGCCCGCCTGGCTCCAGCAAGTCAAATAGACAAAAAATTCTCACAACACACATCAGCCCATCGACCCACTACACACATCAGCCCACCGGCCAAACAAACATCACGGCAACACCGTTCACACCTTCCCGATGCTAGCTGTCCGCGTCTCTTCCGTAAGAGCGCCGCGTCGCCCGTCTCCCGAGGCGCCTGCTCGCCCAGGCCCAAGGCAAAGCCGCCCCGAGGCCCCATGTGCCCCGCACCCAAGGCGCACCCGCCGCCCGTGCATTTTCCCAAGGCAGGTCGCCGCCCGAGCCTATGGCGCCCCGTGCGCCCTTCCCGGCGGTTGATGCGCCTATGGCGCCGTGCCGCCTCGCGCCCAAGCCGCCCGAATGCCTCGTGTGCCTTTCCCGATCTGCGCCCATGGCGCCCCGCTGCCCCGCGTGCGACCAGTCCGCCAGCTAGCGCCGCCGTCTCGATCTGATTTTTCTCGGTCTAACCAAAAAATGAACCAAAGACCAAAGAACGCGGATGTAGATGGGTCTTCCAGTGGGGTGTTCTTTGTAGGCCGAATTTGAACTCTCGGGTAACCCGTCGGGTACCCGCGGGTAGGTATTGAAACCCGAACCCGTACCCGCAAAACATCGGGTCGGGTACGGGTTGTACCCGCGGGTAAAAATTTCTACCCGTACCCGCACCCGTCGGGTGCAATACCCGCCGGGTACCCGAACCCGCGGGTACGATTGCCATCCCTAGACTTGAGGCCGGCGAGGGAGCAGCCTGGACACTCACAGGCTGAGGCTTCTGAGGCCTCAGGGAAGTGTGCTCTACATCCTTCATGAATTATATTCCTGTGACCTTCTCAATCATGAACATCAAGTAGGGAGCATAGCCACAGGACCGGTTGGGGGTGCTTGAGATGTTGACCATGTCGTTCCATATGTAATCTGCAACATCAAACTGTCTCTTCTTGCTTATGACCCTCATTAAAGTCCGGAGGTAGCCCTGTACACTCCCTGCATCCCCATCCTTGGAGGCAATGGTCTTCCGGAGAACTCTGTTCAGAACCACAAAGAAGGGCTTCATGTTCTTTGTGGAGGGAGGAACATACTTAGAGTTGGGCTCATAGAAGAACTTCATTCTGTCCCTCTCAATGACCCCTATGTTGTGGATGATCAGGTGGTCATGTCCAGCAGAGTCTAAATGGAGCAAGCTTGCAAAATCCTCCTGGGTGATGGAGTATTTGGATCCATGGGTCATCCAAGTCACACTCTCTTCATCTTCACTCGAGAAGTGGCACATTGCATAGAATTGTGCAATCACTTCATCATTCCAATTGTGTCTGAAGGCAAACAGATCCTTCAGACCATGCCTTTCTGCTGCAGCAATGACCTCATCAAAAGCTGAGCACTTCTTCTTCTCTAGGTGGGCCCAGTCAATCCACTGACTGCGCACCACCAGAGTCTTCATTGGCAGGTAAACCAGCCTGTAGAAATCTGCATGGAAGTTTGACCAAAACCTTCCATCAGCTGCCTGCTTTGGCCTTCCATAGCAATCAATGCTTCTTAGCTTGGCTGCCACATCGTTGCCTTTCCCATTGAATTTCTCTTCATTGGGGTCCCGGACCCCTTCTCTGGGAGCATGAAGCTTCAAGGGCCCAACTGACCCCGTTGCGACTCCCTTGCCCTTTCCCTTTGCTTGACGAAGGCCGCTTGAAGACGTAGCAGCCTTCGAGGCGGGCTTCTTGACACAGACCTTCCTCCGAACCTGGGGAGGGGAGGTAGAAGGCTCGGAAGGTCTTTCTTGGCGTTTCTTGCCAAGACCCACCGAGGACCGAGGTGCCACCTCGTGGTCCAACTCGGCCTCAAAGTCGGAGATCTCGTTGTCGGAACTCGACATGATCTGAGAATGATTGAGCAAGAATAATGACAAGTTTTACAAGGCATAGGTAAGACAAGATAGCAATGGATGGCATTAAGGAATTAAGGAATTATGTTTCAGGTTCAGAAACATCAGACTTGTCCGGTGCTCAGGCACGGACTAGTCCGGGGTACCGGACTTGTCCGTGCATGGACCGGACTAGTCCGGCGTTCATCCTCAAAAACCTAAAAGATTGGACAGGATACAATCCCTAATGCAAATCTAGTCTAGCATACACGTAGTACATCAACTAAACATGTAACTAGTGAAGGGTGCTAGGCCAAACGATCAACAATTGAGAAAAACACGATTTCTAGGATTTTGAAGATTTTTACCGAAGAAATCGATGGAGGCTCGAAGTTTTGGGGGTTGGAGGCCGGACTGGTCCGCTAGCTTCAATCCTCAAGTCTTCAAGCTTGATCTCCGCCCAAATGAGTGGCTTTTCGACGGAGGATGCAAAAGATCGCCTTGGGAGCTCGAGCGCAAGAGAGAGGAAGCCTAGAGCGAATGTGAGGGTGAGGAGATTAGGGTTTGGTGGCGGCTAGGGTTATGGACACGAAAAATTGGACAAGTCCGGACATGACCGGACTAGTCCGAAGTCATCCACAGACCTATATCGGACTAGTCCGTGGCTTATCAGACTAGTCCGGCCTAACCGGCACTCTGCGGACTAGTCTGCATGGGCGGACTAGTCCGGGTAACCACGGACTAGTCCGTGGTCACCAGGAAAGAATTGCATAGCCCATTCATATATATTTGAAGGTTCAATAATAGAGAATAGAGAGGCAGAACAATTCAAGTAATCTTGATGAATTTGACCAGTAAGCATACAACAATCATACAATGATCAAAACTCATCAAGATCTAATAATTGACATAGTTTTTCGAGAGAAAAATGGAGAGGGATGATTTTCACAATTCAATCAACATTTTGAAGCAATCATATAGGTATGCAACTTTTCAAGCCACACTCCGAGAATCAAGAATATTTAGCTCATTTCGGAGTTCACAAAAACGCTTTTCATCAAGTGGCTTTGTGAATATGTCGGCCTATTGTTTTTGGGTGTTGACATGTGAGATGGTTATGTCTCCTTTCATGGAATGGTCTCTCAAGAAATAATGTCTTATGTCTATGTGTTTAGTCCTAGAGTGCTCAACCGGATTGTGAGCTATTTTAATAGCACTCTCATTATCACAAAGAAGAGGAATACGGTTCATATTGTAACCGTAATCCCTTAGAGTTTGTCGCATCCAAAGGAGTTGTGCACAACAACTCCCGGCTGCAACATACTCCGCTTCGGCTGTGGATAATGCAATGGAATTTTGTTTCTTAGATGACCAAGAAACCAAAGATCTTCCTAGGAATTGGCATGTGCCAGAGGTGCTTTTACTATCAACTTTGCACCCAACATAATCTGCATCGGAGTAACCAATGAGATTGAATTTGGAGCCTTTTGGGTACCAAAGACCAAGGTTGGGTGTATGAACTAAATATCTCAAGATTCTTTTTACGGCTGTCAAGTGACATTCCTTAGGGTTGGCTTGAAATCTTGCACACAAACATACACTCAACATAATATATGGCCTAGATGCACATAGGTAGAGTAAAGATCCAATCATGGAGCGATATACCTTTTGGTCGACGCTCGGTCCATCTTCATTGAGATCCAAGTGGCCATTCGTAGCCATGGGAGTCTTTATGGGCTTTGCCTTGTCCATGCCAAACTTCTTGAGTATGTCCTGTGTGTACTTGGTTTGGCTTATGAATGTTCCTTCCCTTTGTTGCCGCACTTGGAATCCCAAGAAGTACTTCAATTCTCCCATCATTGACATTTCAAACCTGTCCGTCATAATTCTACTAAATTCTTCATAGAAAGATTGGTTAGTTGACCCAAAAATTATATCATCAACATAGATTTGGCAAATAAAAAGATCATTATCTAGATTCTTTGTGAATAATGTATAATCTACTTTGCCAATTTGAAAACCATTATCAATTAAGAAATCTCTAAGACACTCATACCAAGCTCTAGGAGCTTGTTTGAGGCCATAGAGAGCCTTACGCAGTTTATATACGTGGTCGGGGAACTCTTCGTCTTCAAACCCGGGTGGTTGCTCCACGTACACCTCTTCCTTGATCGGTCCGTTGAGGAAGGCGCTTTTCACGTCCATTTGATACAGCTTGAAATCATGGTGAGTAGCATATGCAAGTAATATTCTAATTGATTCAAGCCTAGCTACTGGAGCAAAAGTCTCATCGAAATCCAAACCTTCGACTTGTGAGTAACCTTTGGCCACAAGTCGTGCCTTGTTTCTTGTCACCACTCCGTGTTCGTCTTGCTTGTTGCGGAAGACCCACTTGGTGCCCACTATATTTGCATTGGGTCTTGCCACAAGTTCCCAAACCTCGTTTCTCTTGAAGTTGTTCAACTCTTCTTGCATTGCCACCACCCAGTCCGGATCCTTCAATGCATCCTCAGTCCTGCGTGGTTCCAAAAAGGAGACAAACGAGTAATGCTCACAAAAATTAGCTATACGAGATCTAGTGGTTACTCCCTTTTGGATGTCACCGATGATGTTGTCGATTGGGTGATCCCTTTGAATGCATTGGTGTACTCTTGGGTGTGGCACTTGGAGAGTTGTGTGTTGGTGATCATTTTATTCTCCCCCTGAGTGGTTGCCCTCGTTGATTTGTTGATCATCTTCATATTCTTGTGATTGATCTTGTATCAAAGCTCCCCCTTGATTATTGATCTCCTTTTGTGGTTCACTTTCCTCTTGTATTTGTGACGATGACTCTAGTGGTCGAACTTCGCCTAGAGCCATTCTCTTCAATGCTTGATAAGGAGCTTCCTCTTTACCTAATTCACATTGATCAACTTGCTCCTTTTGGGAGCCATTAGTTTCATCGAACACTACGTCACGTGCCACTTCAACAAGTCCGGAGGCCTTGTTGAAAACACGATAGGCGTAAGTGTTCGAATCATAACCAAGCAAGAAACCTTCATCGGACTTTGAAGCGAACTTTGAAGTCCTGGGCTTCTTGTTCAAGATATAACATGGAGAGCCGAAAACTCGAAAATATGAATTGTTTGGTTTGTTACCGGTGAGTAGCTCATAAGGAGTCTTCTTGAGTAGTCGATGAAGGTAGAGTCGATTTGCGGCGTGGCAAGCGGTGTTAATTGCTTCCGCCCAAAATTGATCCGAAGTCTTGTATTAATCGAGCATTGTTCTTGCCATCTCTATGAGCGTTCGGTTCTTCCTTTCGGCAACTCCGTTTTGTTGTGGAGAGTATGGTGCTGAAAATTCGTGATTGATTCCCTCCTCATCAAGGTACTCCTTCACTTTTATGTTCTTGAACTCTGTGCCGTTGTCGCTCCGAATACTCTTGATCGATAGTGAGAACTCGTTTTGTGCTCGCTTGAAGAATTTCTTGAGTGTCCCTTGTGTTTCTGACTTGTCATGCAAAAAGAACACCCAAGTGAAGCGGGAAAAATCATCAATAATGACTAAACCGTATTTATTACCGCCGATGCTTATGTAAGCAATTGGACCAAACAAGTCCATATGAAGTAGTTTGAGCGGTATTGTCGTAGTCATGATGTTCTTTGCGGGATGATGTGCTCCAACTTGCTTCCCGGCTTGGCACGCGCTACAAGGCCTGTCTTTCTCAAAAACAACATCTTTCAAACCTCGGATGTGATTGCCCTTGAGGAGTTTTTGAAGATTCCTCATACCAACATGTGCTAGCCATCTATGCCACAGCCAACCCATGTTGGTTTTTGCAATCAAGCATGTGTCGAGTTCGACTTTATCCTTGTTGAAGTCAACAAGGTAAAGCTTTCCCTTCAACATACCCTTGAATGCAACGGAACCATCACTCCTCCTTGAGACGGTCACACCCTCGTTAGTGAACAAGCAATTATAACCTTTGTCATATAATTGAGATATGGACAGCAGGTTATAATCTAAAGATTCAACATGCAAAACATGAGAAAGAGTGTGTTCAGAGGATATTGCTATTTTACCGGTATCGAGCACCCTTCCTTGACTATTATCTCCGAAGTAGATGCCTTTGTTTGGGTCCTCGTTTTCTTTCATATTCCACGAACATCCTCCTTTCTCCGGTCATGTGGTTAGTGCATCCACTGTCTAGCACCCATTTGGATCCACCGGAGGAATAGGCCTGCAGAAACAAATTATGCCTTGGTTTTAGGTACCCAAGCTTGCTTGGGTTCTTGGAGGTTAGTTACAATACATTTGGGCACCCACACATGGGATTTTGTGTTCCCATGGCGTGGCCCAACATAATAAGCATAAACTTTACCAAGATTATTTCTCATTAATACATAAGAGGCATCAAAGGTTTTGAACAAAAGTTGCTGTTGTTTATGGATCGGACTGGTCTGGGTGACCGGACTTGTCCGGATGACCGGACTTGTCCGGACCACAACCGGACTAGTCCGGTGTTCATGAGAGTTCAGGTTCTTAGGGGTGGGCATTCGGTTAATTCGGTTAATTCGGTTCGGTTAATTCGGTTAATGGGCAATTCGGTTAATAGAAATCGATAACCGAATATGACCGAACAAAAACATTAACCGCACAATTCAGTTGCGGTTAATTCGGTTCGGTTAATCGGTTAACCGAATTAACCGCATATAGATTAAAACACAATTTAAACATAAAAATAAATAAAGAAAATTTGAAATTTTTAATAATAAACAACATGAAATCAACTCAAACATAAAAATACCAATATATAAGTTAATATACAAGCATACATTCATGTTTGATAAATTATAAACCAAGAGAAACAAAAATAGACATGAACAAATCACATAAAATTCGGTTAATTCGGTTAATTCGGTTAATCGGATTAAAAACCGAATTATTAACCGAAAACCGAATAGCAGAAAAATCATAACCGAACCGATAACCGAAAACCGAATTAACCGAAAATTTCGGTTAATTCGGTGCGGTTAATTTCGGTTAACGGTTATGCGGTTAACCGCGCCCACCCCTACAGGTTCTTAATTTTCGAGTTACCAGGTTGTGAGGGTCCTCCCTTCACAAAGGTAATCCTTCCCTTGTTATTCTTATGACTTCCAGCATTTTGCTTTCCATCATAAGAGTAACCAATGCCATACTTGACATTTGGAGGTCTTTGGACCAAGTATGCACTACGTGCATAGTTGATCCTCTCCTTGTCAAATATTCCACATTGGGTAGGATTTTTATCCTTTGTGGAGGTAGACTTTTCCTTCAACCTGGTGTTGATTTTACCACATTTGCACATATGAACAAGATTAGTTGAAGTGGGTTGAGAATGTAGACTTGAAGAGGAGGAAGATTCACTTAGCTTGAGTGACTCAACTTGCACTTCAAGGATCTTGTTAACCTTGATCAGGTCATCAAGTTGATCCTTGATTGCAACGTTTGAGTTGGTTAACTCCAAGCAAGTTTTCTTGCTTGAAGCTAGCTCAAGCTCTAGTGAGTTGTTTTTCTCCTTTTCAAGAACTAGAAGATTGTCAAGTTCGACATACTTCTCCTTTTGGGAGATAATCATGTCCTCTTGACAATTAATTAGCCGTTCCTTCTCAACAAGTTGGTCAAGTAAAAGTTTCATTTTAGCAGTAGTTTTTCTATCTAATCCAATTAACATATCTTCATCATCACTATCTAGTTCATCATTACTTGAGTAGGAATGCATGGAAGGAGTTTTGATGTTTACCTTGCGTTTACCTTCCTTTGCCATGAGGCAAGTGTCATGTCCCTTCTTTGTACCGAGCGTGGGGAAGAGTGTGGGTTTCTTGGACGTGCTTTCAATGGCTATGCTAGCCATCTCTTCTTCATCAGATGATGAGGACTCATCGTTTGAGTCCCACTCCTTTCCAATGTGTGCTTGTTCAGCTTGTTTCTTCTTCTTGAAGAATTTCTTCGGTTGAGGCTTGGCTTCTTTATTCTTCTTCTTGTTGTCCTCATACGGGCAATTGACTATAAAGTGGTTATACTCACCACAATTATAGCACGCCCGCATCATCTTCGGCTTTGTCCTCTCCTTGTACTTGCCTTCACTTGATTTTTTTCCTTGTCTTTTCTTCATTATTCTTTTGAACTTTTTCATGAGCAAAATCATATCCTCTTCGTCCAGCTCACTGCTTTCATCATCGCTGTCCTCCTCAAGCTGTGCTTCTCTTGCTTCTTTGGATAGAGGCTTGAGTGTGGACTTTAAGGCAACTCCCTTCTTCTTAGCCGATGTGAGGTCGGCTATTTCTTTGACGTGCTTGGCTTGTTTCTCCATCATTTCAAAGTTGATGATTTTGCCAAGCAATTCATCTGGAGTCATCCTCTTGTACCCGAGACTTTCTCTGATCATAGAGCATAGTGTGACATTGCGAGGCATAAAGGCTCTAAGGATGAGCTTTACAACCTCGTGGTCATTCCACTTCTTGCCCCCATATGATCGAACCTTGTTTACAAGTGTCTTCAATCGGTTGTACATGTCCTGGGGAGACTAATCTTCCTCAATTGCGAACCTTCCTAGTTCGCCTTCGATCATTTCAATTTTCGCCTCCCGCACATGCCGGTCACCTTCATGGGCTGTTTGTAGTGTGTCCCATATTTCCTTGGCAATCTCCAGTCCGTCCACCTTTGTGAATTCATCTAGACTTAGAGAGGAGGTGATTACGGCTGCGGCTTGAGCGTTTCTGTGGATGGCTTGCTCTTGATTTGGGGTGAGCTCTTCGTTGTCATCTGGGATGTTTATTCCTGTGCACACAATATGCCATAAACTTGGGTTAAGGGAAATCAAGTGCATCTTCATATTTTGCCTCCACATGGAGTAATCACTCCCATCGAAGTGTGGGGCTTTTCCAAGAGGAATAGATAGGTAATGGCTGTTGTTTGAATTTAAACGATCATAGTTAAAAGGATAACGGGAGTAGTCGGTGTGACTACTCCCCTTCTTCTTTTCTTCAACTTTAGCTTTCCCTTTGGAAAGTGCTTTCTTTCTGAGGAGTGCTTTCAGCTCCAGCGTCTCCTCGTCATCATCATCGAAGTCTTGAATTGCTTCGAGATACTTTTCCAGCTTTTGGTTCTTGTCGTTGTTCACTTCTTCCTGGTTGTTGATTTTCTGAACTTCCTTCATGTCCGACATGATCTCTTCGAGTGGTTGCACTCTTTCTTGAAGAACCTGCTCTGATACCAATTGAATGTAGGCCTAGAGGAGGGGGGGTGAATAGGCCTTATTGAATTTTCTCGGTTCCTGTAACACTCAACAACAAAGTCAATACCAGAGATATCGGACTAGTCCGGTAAAGTGCGGACTAGTCCGGTTTTCACGGGCTAAGTTGATCAAGTTCAGTCAATTTGATTGATTTGTTAATGTTTGCAGCGGAAATATAAACTTGAATGACAGTTTAATAGTTGTATGTCAAATTCTATTACAATTAAGGCTCTTGTTCAACAATTTAACTCAAATTGAACAAAGTGAATCAAACCCTAGATTAAGTTGATCAATTAAGATGAAGAAGGCAAAAGGACAAGACACACGATTTATCCTGTGGTTCAGCTACCACGAAGGCAACCTACGTCCACGTTGAGGAGCCCACAAAAGGATCGGGTCTTCTCCAACCCTTCCCTCGTCGGATCACCACGAAGGCCAATCCTCTTCCACTAATCACAAAGGGTAAATAACCAAGTTGAAGGGGCGTTCTCACACGTCGAGCTCCCTTGATTACAACTTACAAAGCCACCAATAACACACTCGAAAATTACCAATTGAAATGCAAGAGTGTGTTAGAGAATCAAACCAAGAGCTCAATGATGTGTGCCAAGTGTCTCTCCAATGATCTAGAAGTGATCTTCAATAGATTGATCGATTTTGCACTTAATTTCGTGGAGAGAGGTGGTTTTTGAGTCTCTTGGGAGGTGTGACGGCGCTAGGGTTCGAGAGATTGTAAAAGTGGGCCGTGCACCTCTATTTATATGGGGTTTCTAAAGTGACCGTTAGGGTTCAGAAAGATCGGACTAGTCCGTGGTGGTCACCGGACTAGTCCGGTGTGCTGTGTGTAGCAAACTCTAAGTGTCCAGGAATATCGGACTAGTCCGGTTGAAAACGGACTTGTTCGATTTCACTACTGGAAATCTTCGGACTAGTCCGATTGCCATCGGACTTATCCGGACATATGAAACCCTAAGTGTTTAGGATGACAAGTCCGCACTTGGAGGACTTGTCCGATTTAAATCAGTGTGTATATCGGACTAGTCCGTGTAGACACCGGACTTGTCCGAAGTGGATCAGAAAGAATATCGGACTAGTCCGGATCACAACGGACTTGTCCGATTTTGTGTGACTTGCATTGTGTTGAGGACTAGTCCGCATTGGGGAGGACTAGTCCGAAGTGGATCAGAAAGATATCGGACTAGTCCGGTGGATACCGGACCTGTCCGATCTAGTGCACAAAGTGATATCGGACTAGTCCGGCTGATATCGGACTAGTCCGGTCCTGTATAACTTTGTGCATTGTGTGTGTGTGCTTGAAAGTGATTGAGCTCTTGGGTGTGTTTCCTTAACACACTCCATACATAATAATCTACTATTTTTTCTCCTTGAGCTCAAATTCACTTTGCTTCTCATTTCCCTTCTTTTTGGCATTTTGCTCATTTTTCATTATTTGCTTGCATTCATCTCAACAAAAGGATTAGGATCCCAATTGCTTGTCATAAATCATCCAAAACCCACAAGGGAGTCCTAGATGCACTTTCACAATTCCACCAACAATTCACACCAGCAGGCACCTCCATCCAACTCCTCAGGTGGTCAAGGTAGTGGCTATGGCCGTGGCCATTGCGCGGGTGGTGGCCATGGCGCTAGGCACGGCTCCAATAATGGGCAACAATTCAATGGCACCGCACAACCTCAATGACCAGCAGGACCTACACCATGGCGTCCGGACTACAACACGTGGACCGGGATGGTACAGGCTTGGCCTATGCCATTCCGCATCCTGGCGCATGTGTTCTGGGCCCCCGACCCGGAACCCCTCCTCAACATGCATTCTATGCAACGCCTAGCACTCCTGAGTACAACGCCTCCACCAGCACGCCGGATGCACCAGGCTCTCCATGGGACAACCAAGCACTGTTGTCAATGTTGAACAACGTTTCCACCGCACCCTAGTCCACATCCGACTAGTTCTTTGATTCTGGGGCCTCTTCACATATGTCTGGTAATATTATGGCTTTTCCCTCCTCATGCACCCTTCCATTCAAGTCCACAATTACAGTCGGCAATGGTGCGCGGTTGCCAGTGACTGGCACCACATCATCCACCATTCCCACCAGCACCACCCCTTCGCCCACGCAATATTCTTTTATCTCTTGACTTGGTTCAAAATTTGTTTTCGTTCGAAAACTCACATGTAACAAGCTCATTTCTGTTGAATTTGACCCTTTCGGCTTCTCTATAAAGGATCTCAAGTTCTCAACACCAAGCAAAAGATAATGCAATGTAACAGCAATGACGACCTCTACCCGCTTTGTCTACCATCTTCAACAACATCGTCTGCAGGCCGCTTCATCGACGTCTGTGGACTTGTAGCATGCCCGACTCAGACACCCCGACAAGGATTGTCTCCAACGAGTCTTGCACTCTTTCTTGTTTACTTGTAATAAATCTGCACCACATACATGCCACTCTTACCACAAAGGGAAGCATGTTTGGTTGTCGTTTTTATCCTCCACTTCTGTCACTTATTTTTCTTTTCAACTTCTTCATGCCGATGTGTGTACTTCTCCTGTTATGAGTATCTCTGGGTATCAATTGTATTTGGTTCTCTTAGACGATTACTCCCACTATGTTTGGACATTCCCGCTTCACCACAAAAATGAGGTGTTGCCTACATTACTCGCCTTCCACGCATATGTCTCCACCCACTTTCGTTTACCTATCCTTGCTCTTCAAAGTGACAACGGAAAAGAAATTGACAACATCGCGCTGCGCAAATTCTTCTCCAAGCATGGCATACATATACGCCTCTCCTGCCCCTATGCCTCCCCACAAAATGGAAAGGCCAAACGAGTGCTTCGGACCTTGAACAATTCAATGCGTACTGTGTTAATCCATGCCCATGCCGTGTTTTTGGACAGAAGCCCTCCACACGACCACTCATTTGATCAATCGGCGTCTCTGTCAGCCAACAGGTTTCATCATGCCTCATGAAACTTCTATTTGGCGTTGCTCCATCTTATGACCATCTTCAGGTATTTGGTTGTCTATGCTTCCCTAGCATGGCTGCCACTGCACCTAATAAACTTAGTCCAAGATCGACAACATGTGTCTTCTTTGGTTATCCCATAGACCACAAGGGTTACTGCTGTTTTGCTCTCTCCACCAGAAAAATCATCATTTCACGCCATGTCGTATTTGATGAAGAGCGATTCCCATTTGGTACAACTGTAACAACAAAACATCCCTCAACACCCGTACCCACTCATGCAGACTTCAATATGGAAGACCCATCTGTTCATGCAACCACTTGCTCATGCTGTTCAGCACACAAAAATCCAGCCACCCGAAACAACCACCAAACTCAACGTACCAATGCAGACACCGCTCCCTCAACGCCACGTCACCCTCTGCATGCGCACGTCCCATCACCGCACCTCCATTTAGCATCCCCGGAACGGACTCCCTCACCAATCCAACACCATCCTGCCAACCAATCACCACACGACCGAATCCCAACCTCCTCCTCATTTACCCCGTCCACTACCAAGACTCACCACTCACCTGCTCTTTTGCCGACACACAATCCAACAAACCCCGATCCCATACAACCGCCAGGTCAACCGGTAACGCAACAACCTCATCCACACACTATGATTACACGGTCTAAAGCTGGTATATTCAAGCCCAATCCAAGGCACTAACTGCTGCAGCGTCCACCAACAACACTGCCTCCCTCTCTCCCATACCCAAATCCGTTTGTTCAGCCCTCAAAGACTGTAACTGGCTAACCACTATGCAACAAGAATTTGATGCTTTGCAGTCCAACCACACTTGGCGTCTCATTGATCCACCACCCGGTGCTAACATAGTCACCGGAAAGTGGGGCTTCAAGCATAAATTCAAGTCGGATGGTATTTTCGACAAATACAAGGCAAGTTGTGTCGTTCGGGGATTTCATCAACGACTTGGCATGGACTTGCTCGAGACATTTGCACCTGTCATCAAACCAGCTACTATAAGGATGATGCTCACTGTTGCCGTCAACTCTAATTGGCCGGTCAGCCAGCTTGATGTCTCTAATGCCTTCTTACATAGTCATCTCAAAAAGGAGGTATACTGTACTCAACCAACCGTATTCATCAATGAAAATATCCCTCATATCGGCTGCCTTCTTTCTAAGCCCCTTTATGGACTTAAACAAGCACCACATGCTTGGTTTCAGACATTCGCTCGATCTGCAAAGGATAAGGGTTTGAAACCAGCAACATCTGATTCTTGCTTATTCGTCTACAAGAACGGACATCATCTTGCATATCTACTACTGTATGTAGATTATATGATACTGACGACTTCTTCTCAGGCCCTGCTCAATAGCCACATCGATTCTCTGAAGTTTGCCTTTGTCGTCAAGGATATGGGGTCCATCAAATATTTTCTGGGCGTAGATAATCATCAGTTTTCATCGGGATTTTTTCTCACACAAGAAAATTATGCTCAAGAGATTTTACTGTGGGCTAGAATGTCAAACTGCAAGGCTGTCTCTACCCCAATCGACACAAAGTCCAAGTTGCCGCAATCCAGTGAACAACACATTTCTAACCATGCTGAGTATAGACAACTCGTCGGTGCCCTGCAATATCTTATAATCACTCGGCCGGATCTTGCTTATGCGGTACAACAAGTCTGTCTTCACATGCACGATCCGCATGAGTGCCACTGGTCTCTATTGAAAAGAATTTTGCAGTACATTCGTGGCACTATCAACCTCGGCCTACACCTTCATGTTTCCAAGCAACTGAAGATTATTGCTTATACGAACGTCGATTAGGTCGGCTGTCCTGATACAAGAAGATCAACCTCAAGATACTACATGTATATAAGGAATCCATTGATTTTCTGGTCGAGTAAGAGACAACCTACGGTGTCACAGTCCAGCGCGGAGGCTGAATACCGCACTGTTGCAAACGCTGCCAGTGAATGCCTTTGGATCCGACAACTTCTCAAGGACCTTCATCAATCAGTTGACAAAGCGACACTACTCTACTGCGACAACATTTCAGCTGTTTATATGTCTCATAATCCAATCAACCATCGACGTACTAAACACATCGAGATCGACATAAACTTCGTCAGAGAAAAAGTCTCCATTGGTGATCTACACATCAATCACGTACCAACAGATCAACAGTTCGCAGACATAACGACGAAGTGCCTATCGACATCAACATTTCAGGGACATTGCTCCAGTCTCCGCGTCGTGACACCACCTGCTTCGACTGCGAGGGGAGGGGGGGTTCTCATTCTCAACAGAACAACGTCTTACGGGAATCTCGACACAAGTATATCATGCGCGCCTCTCTCGCGCTCAACCAACCACGACGCGCACCTAGTCTCACCCTGCATGCACCGCATCAGACGGTTCACATCCGCTATATGTGAGCGCACTACCCCGCTTGACTGTATCCACGATAGTTGTGTAGCTCTGGCTAGCTCCTCTATATAAGCATATACTTGTGTTCATAATAATACAAGGTTTGCCTATTATATTTCTACACCTTCAACAACAGTCTTTGTTGCGTGAATCCTTCCAAGCCGAAATGCTATAGCCGTCGGATGTGGTGATCTACGGTCCAGATCCAGAGAACCATGCGCACCTAAAGCCAACGGCCTCCGTGGAGGCGTGGACCGAAGTCCATCTCTCTCTCCGTGTGTGTCCCTGCCCCATTCTCCGTGTCTCCTCTCAATGGTCGTCTTCTCCACGACACCTCGTCCCCAAATCCTAATCCAAACCCAGATCTGCCCGAAATCCTCGATCCCAATCCGCTCTCCTCCGTTCCGATCGCGCCTGCTCAATCGGGCTCCAATCCCGTCTGATGCGAGTAGCGGCAGCGGTCTAGCGAGCCCGCACGCTCGCTAGGGTTAGGATTTCGAGGGTTTGCGCTAGGGTTTGGCGCGCCCGCGATGGGGCGGTCGCGCGGAGTGCCGAATTCCGGCGACGATGACACCGGCCACAGGTTCGCGCGACCTTCCTTACCCACTTGCCATTTTGTTCTATCGCCTGGCGCTCGGACGGGTTTATGAGACGACAGTGCTGGTCTTGTGGTTGTTGCTGTGTGCAGGTCGAAGCGGAGGAGAGTCGCCTCGAGCGGGGATGCGTCGGACCCCCTTTCCGCGGCATGCGGGGGAGCCAGCGAGGGTGGGGGCAAGAAGGCGCTCTACCATTGCAACTACTGCAACAAGGACATATCTGGGAAAATACGTATCAAGTGCTCCAAGTGCCCCGATTTTGATCTCTGCGTGGAATGCTTCTCCGTTGGCGCCGAAGTCACTCCGCATCGGAGCAACCATCCATACAGGGTCATGGTTAGTACTACAGCTTCTATTACATTCATGCACTTGATTGCATTCATTCTTATTGCACAACTTCTACATGCTTATTCCTGCTTTTCCCCAGTATGAACACAATGATGCAGCCTTTTTTCTTGACACACTGAAGTACACTCATGCTTATTACCACCATTTCAAAAGGTGCTCGCCTAGGCGCTCCGCGCGGGTGGACCGCCTCGCCTTGGGGGGTAGGCGGCCTCAAGGCGGCGAGGGAGGGGGGATGGATCGGGAGGTGAGCCACGGAGGAGGGGCGACGGGGCTGCCAGATCCGGAGGTGAGTTGCAGAAGAGAGGAAATGGGAGTGCCAGATCCGGAGAGGAGCATCCAGGAAGGGGTGGATCTTCGAGGAAGAAGGGGTTGGAGATCCGGAGCAGAGAAAGCAGAAGTGTGTCCTGCGTGGAAGGATTCAGACAGCAGTTAGGCTGGATAGTTGCTTGGGACTGTAGAAGCTACAGCCCCAGAGCTGAAGTGGGTTGCAAAAAATCAGGCCACGTAGCAGAAATATGAATATGTTGTAGTTTTTTTAAAAAATTAGAATTCATCACTGCCACGATGCACACTGTCTTGAAACGCCTAGGCGGCGCCTAGTCACGCCTAGGCTCTAGGCGGATGGTCACTGCCGCCTAGCGTCTTTTGGAACTTTGCTTATTACAAAACTGCACATCCCTATTTTTTCTTTACTCCGTGTTGGAGTATATTTGGCAAGCTAGATGGATTAACATATATATTACAAATATATTTGGTAGGATAGATAGACTATCATATATATCACAAATATATTTGGTAGGATAGATAGATTGCCATATGTATCAATCCCACTGTACCCTATATATACCGACCGAGTGAGACAATGAAATTCATCCAACCATTATACAATTTCCCTCATATTTCTATCATCGTATCACGAGAGGGTTACGATCCTGTGGTCAAACCGTAGCCACCTTTCACTTCCGCATCGTGCGCCCCCGGGGAGATTGATCATGCTCTCCACCGGGGGCAACACTCTTGTTTTGTCGCTGATCGGTTGATCCGGCCGCTATCATCATTGTGTTTGTTGCTTTGCCATTCGTCAACGCTCGAACGTTGACATGCTCGAGGATGATTTGTTGTTGTGGCATCATATGCTGCAATGCTAGCTCGTGGTTCAAGCTATTTATTATTGGATCCACCGTCCGTTAGATGGTGGTGCCACTCATACCGGCACGATCCTCCTCGTCATGCAGCTAATGGTCCAAGACAGCACCGTCTGTCACTATCTCCAGGATGCCACCACCGCAGATGTCGCATGAGAGCTAAAGTAGACCAGCTTGTTGATGCGTCCAAGAGCCACGTCGCCCTCTCCATTGCGTAGTCGGCTTTTTGTCCCATGAATTTTTTTTGCAGGATGCGACTGATCTTGTGCATCCATTTGCTCGCCTAGATGATTGTGGAACCATAGTTATTAAGGCGTCGCTTAAGCGTCGCTTAAGCGACGCTTAAGCGGTAAGGCGGTTTTTGAGGTTAAGGCGTCCTTGTCGCCTTAATCTTATACATAAGGCGTCCTAAGGCGTCCGTAAGGCGTCCTAAGGCGTCCGTAAGGCGTCCTAAGGCGCCTTAAGGCGTCCGTAAGGCGATAAGGCGAGGACGCCTTACTCCCTGCTTGTTGTTGCTGCCCCTCTACTCCCTCTGTTGCAGTGTGTCACATACTTTTTGCATGATCATGCAATGTCTGATGTGTTCGACAACTGGTATTGAGATAAACTTAAGAGATGGGAGTGGTTATTTAATACTATTTATTAGTTATGGTGGACTTTGTCTATTATGTTGGTTTATATTGAACTACTTCTATTTGCTAATTGGTAGTTTCATCCTCATCTATTTGGAATTTGGGACTGCATTCCTATAATTTCCTATTTTTTTATATTAATAAGGCGTCGCCTCGCCTTACGCCTTATCGCTTAAAAGGTAAAAAGAGGGGCGGTCGCCTTAGGTCGCCTTACCGCCTTAATAACTATGTGTGGAACAGTGCCATCCTCCATGGCTTTAGCCACATTTACTTCAACCTTGACTACTACGGCACCAAAGAGCTATTATCCGCATATGCTACTCGTCGGTTTCTACCCCAGTCGCAACACCTGTACCACACGACGCTGCGACTACGAGGAGAGTTAACTCGTCGGATTCTACATTCGGCTTCTTCTCCAATCTTACCGTTTGCGGTGCTCCCGCTGTGACTGCGGGGGGTGTTAGAGTATATTTGGCAAGCTAGATAGATTAGCATATATCAACAACAACAACCAAGCCTTTGTCCCAAACAAGTTGGGGTCGGCTAGATAGATTAACATATATATTGCAAATATATTTGGTAGGATAAATAGACTGCCAAATATATTGCAAATATATTTGGTAGGATAGATAGACTGCCACATGTATCAATCCCACTGTACTCTATATATACCGACCAAGTGACACAATGAAATTCATACAACCATTATACAATTCCCCTCATATTTCTATCACTCCAGTATCTAACCTTGTGCGTAGCCAAAGAGTGTTCAGAATTCCCTCCTTACTAAACTAATGTACATTATAACTTTGATCCTTGTTCAACCTAGTATCTAACAAAGCATGTATTTGCATGATTTGGCAACTTTTGTTCCACAGGATTCAAGGTTCCAAAAATGCACTAGGCGGGCAGTGACCCTCCGCCTAGTGCCTAAGCATGCCTAGGCGTTCCAAGGCGCTGCCTTGGCGTTACACAATGTAGCAATTATGAATTATAAAAATACAAAAATATATGCTTATATTGTTGTTCTGAACTGATTTGCCTGGCCCACTACTGTCTAACTGTCTGCTTTAAGCCCACTTCCAGCCCAGCCCACCACACCTCCCGTAGGACAGACCTTCCCCTCCCCCGATTGATCACCCCCACCCCACATGACAGATCGCTCACCGCCGCCACCAGAGAATCGACCCCCGCCCCTGGCGGATCGGCCGCTGCCAGGGGATCGATCCCCCTGCCTCCTTCCCCGGTTGGATAGATCTGCCAGGGGATTGATGCCCGCTGCCTTCCAATCTGCCCAGCCCCGCCACTCCTCTGCAGCGAGGGCGATTGTGCCGGTACCCCCCCCCCCCCCCCCCCCCCCCCCCGGTCCCCGCGCGGAATGGGCGCCTACCCCCCGAGGCGAGGCGTAGCGACCGCACCTAGCGCGGAGGCGAGTGCCTTCCTGAACGCTGACAAGATTGTATTATTTGTATATTCTACTTTTTACCATTCTATGCAACTGTTGGAAATTTTGATTAGCACATGCACATTCACATGCATGCCATCCCAAGCATGTAATTATTATGTACCTTACCACATATATTTAGCATTGTACCGTGTAGATTTAATGATTTATATTCCTATTTTTTATGTCTTCACTTGAATGCAACAGGACAACTTGTCGTTCCCTCTTATTTGTCCCGACTGGAATGCTGACGAGGAAATCCTTCTTCTAGAGGTAATATATGTGTTTGTTGGGACTTTTTTACTTTCAGGTGGGTATGTTTTGATTGTTTACTTATTATTATTGAAGGGAATTGAAATGTATGGGATGGGAAACTGGGCTGAGGTTGCAGAGCATGTTGGTACCAAGTCAAAGGCACAATGCATTGAACATTATACAACAGCGTACATGAGCTCACCTTGTTATCCCCTCCCGGTAATTATTCATTCCACCTGTTTATGTCTGCAATAGAGAAAGAGATAAAAAAAACGGGCAGCCCGGTGCATGTAGCTCACGCTTGTGCAGGGTCCGGGCCTCCGGGTAAGGGTCTGACCCACTTTGGGTCTTTTGTACGCAGCCTTTCCCTGCATTTCTGCAAGAGGCTGTTTCCATGACTCGAACCCGTGACGTCATGGTCACAAGGCAACATCTTTACTGCTGTAGTAGAATGAGAGATGGTATTCTTAATTCAGTGCCACTTCATGATTGTAGGATATGTCCCAAATCAATGGAAAGAACAGGAAGGAACTTCTGGCCATGGCTAAGGTTCAGGGTGATAGCAAAAAAGGTGAGTTGCGATAATGCGATATTTTTCATGTAAAATAATATACATTTTTTGGTAAATAAATTCAAGTTAGCCTAAGCACATCTGTCAGTTAACAGTCAACTTAAAATGAAATAAGGCTCCTGGTAAGCTTGTTCTCTTAGTGATGTCTGTGATTGTGGGAACTGGGAAGGCGAGCATTTGCTGATTGCTGTCCTGTACTATTCTGCACGAAACAACTCTGGTTTGTTTTTTGAAAAGATGATCAACACCAACATCAAAACCTTTTTGTTTCTTGAAATACGGCATCTTACTTTATAGGTACGTCAGCTTGCTTTATTGTTTCATGTAGGAACTTCATTGTTACCCGGTGATTTGACTCCTAAGGCTGCATCCCCGTTTTCTCCCTCCAGGGTCAAGTATGCCATTCTTTGTGAATGCCTGTGAACATGTCCCTTAAGTTCAAAGAGACTAGTTACCAACTACTTTTATCTTGTCTAGGTTGGAAGATGCACTTGGAGAAGGTCCAGCTGGTCGATCACCTTCGCACATTGCTGGCGGTATGTAATAGCATGGAATAGTAAATCTTTTGTGTAGGTCAAGAGATGATGTTTTATTGGGCTGGTTCATTCTGATCAACTGCAGGTGCAAATAAAAAGGCTTCCAATGTCTGGCATATGAAAGATGGTGCTAAAGTATCAAAGGTTGAAGGTACAATTGTAAACCAATACATTGTGTCACTGTTTTTTTTTCTTAGTTTCTACTTTCACTTGGCATTCATGTTCTAGGTCCAGCAATCCCATAAGACCCAATTGCCATTCTCTTCAGAGTAATGAGTGAACTTGATACATTGAAACAAAGCATTTTTTCGTAGAATATTGATCCTTGATTGAGTTTGCCTCATTCTTAAGAAGGGGTACACAAATAGTGGTAGTGGCACAAATTTTCCAATCAAAGGGCATCCAGTTAGAAACATACTAGTAAATACAAACAGAAAATAACTGAAGATATTAATTTCTTTTGGCATGGTATTCAAAAGTATCATTTCCCCCTATGTTTCTGCAAAAGTCACTTGCTGAACCCTGGTATATGCATCTTTCATGTGCCAGATGGTCATGTTGATAGATGTGTTGGCGTAAAGAAGCCCAGATATTCTGCAGACATAGGCCCTTCGTTGACTGAATTAAGTGGATACAATGCAAAGAGACATGAATTTGATCCAGAGTATGATAATGATGCCGAGCAAGCACTTGCTGAGATGGAATTTAAAGAAACTGATTCAGAAACTGATCGTGAATTGAAGCTGCGCGTCCTGCGTATTTACTTGTCCAGGTTTGTTAAGAGTGGAAAAAATATGCTATTTGCAGTAAACACAACAATATGCTTCTATTGCAGTGAAATCTTGTACAAGTTCTCTGATTTCAAATTTAGCTCCTCGTTCTTCATTTGTTTTTTATTATTATATAACAATCATATGTATCAGACGAATTTAGAATGCTTGCTAGATAACATGTATGAGCAGGCATGTTTATATATTTCCCTCAACATATCATATGTTTGATGCTGCATAACGCCCATTTGAAGTTCTCCATTTTTAGAATGTCTGCTTGTTTCCCGTCCAATTTTTATTTGTAACTGTGTTTTCCTTTATAGGCTTGATGAAAGAAAAAGAAGAAAGGAGTTTATTTTGGAAAGAAACCTACTCTTCCCAAATCCCTTGGAGAAGGATCTTACAAATGAAGACAAGGAAGTTTACCATCGCTATAAGGTATTTATGCGTTTTCTTTCCAAGGAGGAACATGAAGCCCTTGTTAGAAGTGTCATTGAGGAGCGAAAAATTCGGAGGAGAATTCAAGAGCTTCAGGTGTTATATCCCCCCCCCCCCCCCCCCCCCATTTTCAATTGTCAAACCTTTATGTTTATTCATTTTATTTTATTTACTTAGTAAATAAACATAACCTTATTACATTTTCAAGTCAATCTATTAGAATCTGCAAATTTTATTCCATTGACCAACACATCTATCTAGTCTACATAGCTGAGAAACAGTGATTGCTGATAAAACTTACATGCAAAGGAACACATATTTTCGGATATATTTGTACATGTTGGTGGCAAGGTTCATTAGTCGTCTAGTCGACCCTAGTCGCCTAAGGGCTGACTAGGGCGACTAGATCGATTAGTCGTAGATAAGGGTGATTAGTCGATCCTAGTCGACCCCCTAGTCGTCCTGGATATTTTGGACGACATATCTAGTCGACACTATATATATGTCAACATATATATACATATTACATACACAAATATCAATTTAGCATAACATACTTCAACTAACAATTTCCAGCACAATGTTGAAACTGAAATTGTGATACAAAGAGAATCAGAACCTGTAACTTCATATTCTGGTACAAAAGCTCCTGCACTTGCTGTCATCAATCTAGCAGGCATCTTGCTTTCATCAATTTAGCAGAACAGTAAAACTCATGAATCTAGCAGAACAGAAAATACAGATTGCAATTTGCAAGTACTGAACACTGACCTCATAGCAGTTTTGCAAAATCAGATCAGCAGACCTGTATTTCAGAATTCAGACCAGAAAACATAACAGAAAACATAACAAAACAGCTATTAAACATAATAGAAAGGCAGAAAAATCATTTGTTCAGTTCAGATCAGACACATAACAGAAACAGCCATGAAACAACAACAATTAAGTCTAGAAACAGCCACAATTCAGTCTAGCAAATCATCTAGAAGCTGAAATTCATCTCCAGCCTGGTCTCTAGCTTCTCCATCTCCATCTCCATCTCCACCTCCATCTCCATCTCCATCTCCACCTCCACCTCCACTTCCACCTCCACCTCCACCTCCTTGAGTCTCCATCTCCATTTCTTCATCTGAATCTTCATCTTCAACATCACCTACAGCGGGAGGCTCTGAGATAGCAGGTAATGTCCTGACACGCTTCCTTGTGTATGTGTGCATAGAAGAGGAAGAACCACGAGCAGTGATGGAATAAGTCTTGTAGTCCTTTGGTCTTTGGTCCCCTAGTCCCTTGTACCCTTGTTCTTAGTTTGTTGTACCTTAGTCCTTTGGTCTTTGGTCCTTGTTGTACTCATCTTAGACTAGAGGACAGCATCTTGACTGCTTTTAGGACAGCAGTTAGGACAACAACATCTTGACTGCTTTTAGGACGGTTGTTAGCATCTTTAGGACAGCACCTTGCATGGCATCTTGGACTAGCAAGAAGGCATATGCTTGACTGGTTGGCTGCCCTTGGGCTGCTATAAATATGTAGCCTCAACCCCTTGGGTTGGCATGACATTGTGTGAGGAATAGACAAGAAAATTGCCCCAACTCTCTAGTGTCATCCTCTCTTCAATGAGAGTAAAAATCCAGCTACTAACACTTGGTATCAGAGCCGTTCTATCCTGTAGCCTAAACATCTCTTGCTCATCTCCCTCCCGCGCCTCTCCCTGTCCGCAACCGGTACCAGGAACACCGGCTGCCCCAGCTCATCCCTCTTCCCCACACACCAGCTCCCCACTAGTGCGCGATGTCCGACGGACAGTCTCAGCGTTCGGTCGCCTCGAGCGCGCGGTAGACGGAGGTCGCCGCGGCGGAGGAGCGCGAGCGAGCGGCGGCAGAGGCTGCAGCGACGGCGGCACTAGCGGCAAAGTTGGCGGCGGCGGAATTGGCAGCAGCGAGGGCAGAAGTGGAAGCAGCGGCGGCGGCGGCTGTAGCGCGTGCAGCGGCAGCAGAGTTGGAGGCTCTGCGCGGCAGTAGCTCCAGCGGTTCTGTCGACGGCGGCGTCGACGATGAGCTCAGGTTGGCAAGGGAAGTGGCGCGAGCACAGGAGATGCATCGAGTAGCCGCGCGTCCCCATGGGCGCGATAGCCGCAGCCCAGGCCGGCGCGGACGTGCCGGTGGCGCTCCCGGCGGCGGCAGCGCAGTCGACGGAGAACGCGGCCGTTACAGGCAGCGCAGTTCTCCCTCCCCAGATCGGTACCATGGACACCATGGGGTCCAGGCCATTGTCAGGGATGTCGGTCCCGGCGGTGGGTGGCCTACCCTCACCATGACCAACTACGTGGAGTGGGCCGCGGTGATGAGGGTGCGGCTCCAGGTGCGACACATGTGGGAAGCAGTTCGGTACGGCGACGTCGACTACTACGAGGATCGACGGGCGCTGGATGCCCTCATTGCTGCAGTCCCGCCCGAGATGCAGTTCTCGCTTTCCAAGAAGCGGACTGCTAAGGAGGCTTGGGACGCCATCGCTGCGGCACGCATCGGCAGCGACCGCGCCCGCAAGACCACGCTGCAGGCGCTTCGCAAGGAGTGGGAGAACCTGGCCTTTAAGCCAGGTGAGGACGTCGATGACTTTGCTCTCCGTCTCAACACTTTGTTGCAGAAGTTGGAGCAGTTCGGCGACGACACCTACGACGAGGAGAGAGCTATCGAGAAGCTCTTCCGTTGCATCCCCGAGAAGTACAAGCAGATCGCTCGCTCGATCGAGTCTCTGCTGGACCTCTCCACGATGTCGATCGAAGAGGCGATAGGTCGCCTCAAGGTCGTCGACAGCGACGAACCACAGCCTCTCTCGGGGCCTATCACCATTGGCGGGAAGCTTCATCTCACTCGCGAGCAGTGGGAGGCTAGCCAGGGTGACCGGAAGAAGGGGGAGTCCTCTTTCTCGACAGGCGGCCGCAAGCGCGGCAAGCCGCGCAAGGGGCGCGGAGGCGCCCAAGCCGGGGCGCAAGGAAGTGCCCGCGGAGGTGCCCAGGGCGGTGCCGCCGGCAACCACAAGCCGGCACGAGACGACACCTGCCACAACTGTGGCAAGCTTGGTCATTGGGCCAGGGAGTGTCGACAGCCACGACGTGGTCAGGCCCACGTCGCACAAGTGGAGGAGGAGGCCCACGTCGCCCAGGTGGAGGAGGAGCCAGCTCTGCTCATGGCACATGGAAGCATCAAGCCATCTCTAGTGGCATTGACCGCAACGGCTCTCTTTCATCTTGATGAGCCGAGAGCACACGCTCTCCTCGGCGACGGCTCCAGCAACGACAAGACTGACGGGTGGTGCCTCGACACCGGCGCCACCCATCACATGACCGGTCGACGGGAGTTCTTCGCCGAGCTTGATCCCAATGTCCGAGGCTCCGTCAAGTTTGGTGACGCCTCCGGCGTGGAGATCAAGGGTGTTGGCTCCGTCCTCCTCAGCGCTAAGTCCGGTGAGCACAAGCTGCTCGTCGGAGTCTACTACATCCCCGCGTTGCGAAACTCCATCATCAGCTTGGGACAGCTGGATGAGAGTGGTTCGCGCGTGGAGATCAAGGACGGAGTCATGAGGATTTGGGATCGCCATTGTCGCCTTCTTGCCAAGGTAACTAGAGGCACCAATCGACTCTATGTCCTTCACGTGCAGGTAGCACAGCCTGTCTGTCTTGCCACTCGTCGGGAGGACGAGGCATGGCAGTGGCACGAGCGCTTTGGGCACCTTCACTTCGAGGCCCTGAAGCAGCTCAGTGCCAAGGAGATGGTGCGAGGCATGCCATGCCTTGACCACGTGGAGCAGCTCTGCGACGTCTGCGTGGTGACGAAGCAGAGGCGGCTTCCTTTTCCCCAGCAGTCGAGCTTTCGAGCCAAGGAGCGGCTCGAGCTCGTTCACGGGGACTTGTGTGGCCCGGTGACACCGGCTACACCAGGAGGACGACGCTACTTCCTGCTGCTCGTCGACGACCTCTCCCGCTACATGTGGGTGGTGGTCCTTGGCAGCAAGGGAGAGGCTGCGAACGCCATCAGGCGTGCGCAGGCCACTGCGGAGGCGGAGTGCGGCCGCAAGCTGCGCGTGTTGCGCACCGACAACGGCGGCGAATTCACGGCGGCTGAATTCGCGTCGTATTGCGCGGATGAGGGTGTTCAGCGCCACTACTCCGCGCCCTACAGCCCGCAGCAGAACGGCGTCGTCGAGCGGCGCAACCAGACGGTTGTGGGGATGACTCGGGCCCTCCTCAAGCAGAGGGGAATGCCGGCTATCTTTTGGGGAGAGGCGGTGGTGACCGCCGTCTACATCCTCAACCGTTCGCCCACCAAGGCCCTCCACGGCAGGACGCCGTACGAGGCTTGGTATGGGCGCAAGCCGGCGGTCTCTCACCTACGAGTCTTCGGCTCCCTCGCGTTCGCCAAGGAGCTTGGCCAGATCGGCAAGCTCGACGACAGGAGCACCCCCGGGGTGTTCATCGGCTACGCGGAGGGCTCGAAGGCCTACCGCATTCTCGACCCAGAGACACAGCGTGTGCGCACGACGCGCGACGTTGTGTTCAACGAAGGGCGAGGATGGGCATGGGACAAGGCGGTGGACGATAGTTCGACCTCGACGAACGACGACTTCATCGTCGACTACGTCTACTCCAAGGGAGCTGGGGGAGTAGGCAGCTCTTCTCCACCGAGCGTGTCTACCCCTGCCCCAGAGCGTCCACCTCCACCTCAGCCGGCGACCCCACGCACTCCAGCACCGACGGCCACCCCTCCGGCCACGTCCACTCCGTCACCAGCTTGCGTCGAGCACGACCCAGTGGAGTTTGTCACTCCGCTCTCCCACGACGAGGAGCGCCTCGACAGGTGCTACGACGGCGAGCAGCTGTGGTATCGCAAGATGGAGAACATTCTCGGCGACCAGCCGGTGCCGGGACTGGCCCCTCACGATCTGGATGATCAAGATTCGGAGGCACAGTTGCACCTTGCGTGCGACGACGGCGAGCCTCGGTCTTTCGCGGAGGCCGAGAAACACGCGGCATGGCGTGCCGCGATGCAATCGGAGATGGATGCGGTTGAGACGAACCGCACTTGGGAGCTTGCTGACCTCCCTCGCGGTCACCGTGCGATCACCCTTAAGTGGGTGTTCAAGCTGAAGAGGGATGAAGCTGGCACCATCGTTAAGCACAAGGCTCGCTTGGTGGCACGCGGCTTCGTGCAGCAGGAGGGGATCGACTTCGACGATGCCTTTGCCCCCGTGGCACGGAGGGAATCCGTGCGACTCCTTCTTGCGCTGGCTGCTCAAGAAGGCTGGCGTGTCCAGCACATGGACGTCAAGTCGGCGTTCCTCAACGGTGACTTGAAGGAGGAGGTCTACGTACACCAGCCGCCAGGGTTTGCGCTCCCTGGCAAGGAGGGCAAGGTGTTGCGCCTGCGCAAGGCCCTCTATGGCTTGCGGCAGGCACCACGGGCGTGGAATGCCAAGTTGGATTCCACGCTCAAGAGGATGGGCTTCGGGCAATGCCCACACGAGGCGACCATCTACCGGCGGGGCAATGGAGGAAACACCCTACTGGTAGGTGTCTACGTCGACGACTTGGTGATCACCGGCACCAAGGAGGCGGAGGTGGCAGCGTTCAAGGAAGAGATGAAAGCCACTTTCCAGATGAGTGACCTGGGATCCCTCTCCTTCTACCTAGGAATTGAGGTGCACCAGGCCGACTCCGAGATCACACTTCGACAGACCGCCTACGCCAGGCGCATTGTTGAGCTAGCTGGGCTCACAAACTGCAACCCAGCCCTCACTCCGATGGAGGAGAGGCTGAAGCTGAGCCGTGACAGCACGGCGGAGGAGGTGGACGCTACACAGTACCGGCGTCTTGTGGGGAGCCTTCGCTACCTCGCCCACACACGACCGGACTTGGCATTCTCCGTCGGCTACGTTAGTCGGTTCCTGCAGCGACCGACGACGGAGCACCAACAGGCTGTGAAGAGGATCATCCGCTACGTTGCGGGGACTCTTGATCACGGCCTCCACTACTCGAGGTGTCCTGGAGAGGCACACCTTGTCGGGTACAGCGACAGCGACCACGCCGGCGACATCGACACCAGCAAAAGCACGAGCGGGATCCTCTTCTTCTTCGGCAAGTGCCTCGTTAGCTGGCAGTCGGTCAAGCAGCAGGTGGTGGCCATGTCCAGCTGCGAGGCCGAGTACATAGCGGCCTCCACCGCTTCGACTCAGGCGCTCTGGCTTGTTCGACTGCTTGGTGATCTACTCGGCAGAGACACTGGAGCGGTGGAGCTCAGGGTGGACAACGTGTCTGCTCTGGCCCTGGCAAAGAACCCCGTTTTTCATGAACGGAGCAAGCACATCCGGGTGAGGTACCACTTCATCCGAGGCTGCTTGGAGGAAGGTAGCATCAAGGCGATCTACATCAACACCAAGGACCAGCTTGCGGATCTGCTCACCAAGCCCCTTGGGAGGCTCAAGTTCATTGAACTTTGCTCCAGGATCGGGATGGTCCAACCCTCCCAGAAGACGACGTACAAGACTTAGGGGGAGAATGATGGAATAAGTCTTGTAGTCCTTTGGTCTTTGGTCCCCTAGTCCCTTGTACCCTTGTCCTTAGTTTGTTGTACCTTAGTCCTTTGGTCTTTGGTCCTTGTTGTACTCATCTTAGACTAGAGGACAACATCTTGACTGCTTTTAGGACAGCAGTTAGGACAGCAGCATCTTGACTGCTTTTAGGACGGTTGTTAGCATCTTTAGGACAGCACCTTGCATGGCATCTTGGACTAGCAAGAAGGCATATGCTTGACTGGTTGGCTGCCCTTGGGCTGCTATAAATATGTAGCCTCAACCCCTTGGGTTGGCATGGCATTGTGTGAGGAATAGACAAGAAAATTGCCCCAACTCTCTAGTGTCATCCTCTCTTCAATGAGAGTAAAAATCCAGCTACTAACAAGCAGCTGCAGCCCTAGGCAAATTTCTCCCTCTTAGATGCTCGGTTGCTCCAACTACTTCATCCACAACCCTCCAAGGGATTGCTTCATCCTCAACATTCTCATCAACCCACTCATTCTCCCATTCAAACTCTTGAAGCATCAAGGAGTTGCTTTTCTCTCCCTTTGAACCCTTCTCTTTAATAGTTTGAAATCTGTTCGCCATCTTACGGTTGTAGCTAACGTAGACCATCTTGTTTAACCTCTTATGCTCTAAGCGGTTCCTCTTCCTTGTATGTATCTACACACAAAAAAATGCCATCATATATTGTGGACATGAACATAACAATAAAAAATGATATGAAAGGGACACATACATGAGCAAAAGTGCTCCAATTACGCTCACAACCCGATGCCGAACAACAAAGGCTCACAATTCTTTTCTGCAATGGTAGAACCATCTGCAGCAGAAGAAGCTGACGCTACTGACTCCCCCGTGGCATTGGCTGGACCCCAGATGGTCTTTCAGGTTCAGGCATGATTACTTGCACCATATCACGCTGCTCCCTTCTCATATCTGCATGTCACATAGACATAATCCATATACAGCAAGTCAGCACACAGCAATACAGTAGTATATACAGGATACAGCATTACAGCTATGAACTATACAGCAGGGACAACCATGAAGCGTATACAGCAAAGCATCAAGCATGAGGGCAGCAAGGCATGAAGCATTAACAGCAGGGCATCAGTGCATCAGGAGTTCAGGACATATATAGCATTAGCATGTACAGGGCATCAGAGAGTATACAGCAGAGCAGCAGGGCCATTGAACATCAAGCATACACCATAGTCCATACAGATTTCAGATTATTGAGTACAAGTGTACAAGTGCAACACATGAAGTATGAACTCTGAAGAACAAGAAACAGGGGAGGGAGAGATGAAATCTTACCATCCTCCGATGAACTCATGATTCCAGTTCCAGCCTTGTCCGGTGCGGTGCGGTGCGCGCGCAAGGGAAGAGGAGGAGAGGTGCGGGTGGGGTACTGAGAAGCCTGAGGAAGAGGACTGAGGAGGGGGACAGCACCGGGCGGACTCCACCGGCGGCTCCGAAGTCCGGAGGCGGAGCGGAGAACGGCGGGCGGCGGGGAGACCGGGAGTCGCGCGTTTGTGGAGTCGGGGTGACGGCTTGACGGGGAGACCGTGCGGAAGGTGAAAAGGCAGGGGTTTAACCCTAATGGGCCACGGTGAAAAAGGCCCAGTTCCATTTTCCCCCATCTGCTTGCCGCACTGATCGTCCAATATTTCTGATCGTTGATCGGCCGACTAGTCGCCCTGATCGGACGACTAGTCGGACGACTAGATACCTGATCGCTCTGATCGAATCGTTGGGCCTAATCGTGCTGCAGATACCGATAAGGACGACTAATCGCGACTAATCGGACGACTAATGAACAATGGTTGGTGGAGAACTAATCGTTTATAGATAATTTTTCCATGATTCATTTTCCTTAACGCCACAGAAGTGCATTGAGTTCAAACACTGCATCAGCAATGGAGTGTAAAACTGCCTTTGCATTGCATTTTTATTAACAAAAGAAGGTACAAATGGTTCCCAAATCTTATTATATTAAACATTTTAAACTCGAAACTTACCCCCATACGTTATCGCCATGGATATTTGTTAGGAGCACATGGTGTGATACTAGTTTTTTAAGTTATGTCTTCCCCCTTGCTCAATGAGTTACGGTTACGGGAAGACGTTTTTGTTCTGTGAAAACTGCGCTTCATTTCCACTTTGTCTGACTAGTGAAACCTTACATGTCTGATATCTCATCTCTGGAAAGTTTCACTTGAATTCTGGTAGAGTATGAAGGAAGCTTTTCTTGATAACAGCAAAGAAATTATGCTTCTGATCAATGTTAGTCTTGTTGTTCTGTATTGTTTTCATGAAAGACAAATTCTGTACTATCATACTCACTTGTGAACCTGTGTGATTATGCTTTGTTGTCCCGAGGGCACCAATATATTCTAATGTGCAAATTGAAATGACACTTCACATTACTTTTTTTTTTCGAACTTCAGGAATGTCGTTCTGCTGGATGCCGTACACTGGCTGAAGCAAAGATACACATTGAGCAAAAGAGGAAAATAGAGTACGAGCTGAATGCCCAAAAAGCTAAGGAAAGTGGCCAACTTATTCAAAATAATAAATCAGGACAAAAGATGAATCACCCCATGAAAATCGAGGTTGATGGGAATTTGGATCCAAAGAAAGCTGCTGGCTTAGATTCTGGTGGTAGGGATTCTCCTAAAACCACAGGCCATACAGTTTTTAAACAATGGGATGATTGGGATATAGTTGGTCTTCCCGGGGCAGAGCTATTAAGTTCCAGTGTAAGTACATTTGAAATCTCTATGCCAATTTCAATGAACGTGCTCCCATTTTTTCCTTATTTACTCTTGTAATCTTGTTCATACTTCTCGTACTTGACACAGTAATGATCCATCTTTTTTGTTTCAGGAAAAGCTTCTGTGTTGTCAGAACAGATTGCTACCCAGTCATTATCTGAGAATGCAGGAGGTGTTGATGCAGGAGATATTCAAGGGCAGTATCCTCAAGAAAGAAGATGCCCATGTCTTATTTAAGGTTGACCCTGCCAAAGTAGATACTGTTTACGATATGGTGAAGAAAAAGCTGGGCAACCTTGAGGAGGCTCCAACTGTCTAGCAGTGTTTTTTTTTTCTTCTTCTGCCTGGTGTCGTTTCACATTTGCAGCATGACTGGGCCACCGTAGTTGAAAAGTTGCTAATGGAAGCTATACAAAAGTTGACTTGGCCATAGTTGAATGCTAAATTCGTGCAAGATGTTTCAAGTACAATAAGGTATTCCAACCATATTGTCATAGTATCGTCCCTAATGTGTACCATGAGTGTTGCCCTTGCTGCTCATTCAAAAGAGGATAGTTGCCATTGTCGAGAACGTTGTTTCAGGACATGCCTTGTAGGTTTTTGACCCGCGTTAATGTATCAACATGTATGTAACATTGCCGCCCTATTTTATGTCAGTGTACCAATGCCGGATATTAACTATTACAGTTCATCATGCTATCAGGTTCTTGTCAAGTTTACCTGTTCATTTTAGTGTACATGTAACGCTAGCGCTTAACTTTTGTATATAATTCGTGTCAATAGCGCGCCAACTGGTTGCGGACGTATCCCAGTTGACTCGTAACACAAACACCGCGTTTCATAAAAAAAAAAATCAAGTCGACCGTAGTCCTAAGCTTCATACAATACAATCAATACGTGGTGTCAAACAAAATACAGGACATCAGAATCAGATTCTCGCAAACAAGATAAAAAACCATGAATAATAAATGTAGACACCACCTATAACAGGCGGCCGTATCTTGTGTTTCCTCGCGCGGCTGGGCCAAATCTGGCCAAGACGGTCGGGGCGGCATGAGTTGGTAGCGTTCGATTCGGGATCCATGGACGCACTGCGTGCTGCCTGCCGTTGTTCAGTCGATCACGTTCCAGAGTCCAGACCTTATCTTGCCTGTCGTGTCGCCGCTGGCTTCATGGACCATTAAGGGGTACGGACAAGCACGTTCAATTCATTTGGTTTCCAGACGATGATCAGTCGACTGTTTTTGAACAGTGCGTGAAAGGCACAGCCTCTCGCACTCGCGCATTGCGTGACTCGTCCTTGCCAAAAAGCCCTTTTTTTCTTTGGAGGCACAACCAATCTCAATAATATTTTTCCTATACTCAACACATAATCCAGAAAAAGATAAAAAAATAATAAATACACAAATAATGATATAAATGAAAGGTCTGATACATTCTACTCCGTAGTATATAAAAAGGACTCCAAATTACTGCCGCGTATTACAATACAAACATGTGATCACTTGTTGCCGATAACCGCCACCACGGTTTCACACCATAACCGTCGCGCCTCTCCACCGAGCGGTCGCGTCTCCCTGTCACCGTGTCTCCTCGACATGTATAAAAGCATAAGAATGGAATGAATGAGAATAGAGTTGAATCATTGTGTTCTTGTCTTAATTTTGAGTTTAACACGTTATCAAGCACTGCTCCAAGAACAGAGAAAGAATCAACGGTAAGATGGAAAACCTTACCGATCCAATCTTCGTCTTGTTCTTCATCGGTGAAGATGGACATCGCCGCCTGCGCCCCCGTCCGAACTATCTCCATGGTGTCCTTCGTCGCCATGGTCGTCACTGTAACCGTCGCCGTTCTCGGCGGCGCTGCATGGGACGATGGACTCGACGCTGTCGCCGTCGAGGTCGCCGTGGAGACCACCGTGAAGGCCGTCGACGCGTTGCGGATCGAACTCCTACTCCTTATCCCCGCCGACCCTCGGACCCCGACGCCCATCAAACGGGTCGTCAAGGGGAATCGATCACCATCCTCGGTGGGGAATCCCCTAGCCGGGTTGCGCCGATTCAACATCCATCGTCATCGGGTGGATTAGGGGGAGAGGGAAATGGAACTGCCGCCCAAATCAACACGGAACAAATTGGATCCGGGAGGCCACCGGCGATAAGATGCACGGCGAGGATACGTGTTGGACCCCGAGGCCTTCCCCAAGGACCTCTGGCCACACGCAATCCTCCTTCGCCGGCACCACCTGCAACAACAGCATCACAAGTTTCTTCGCCGGAAACAACTCACCGTCAAAATGAACCGCCGGTCATCGAATCCGCACCGACGCTAGTAAGCCCGAGCGGCAACCGGATTCTCCGCCGGTTCGCCCACCTTGCCGCCCCAACCCGACCGTCCCGAAGGCCCGGATCTCGGGCCTCGGCTGCTGGACCGTACTAATACGAGATGGGGCTGGGGTGAGGAGGTGTGGCGCCAAGCAAAGAGAAGAAGGGAGACGTCGGAGAAGAAACAGAGCGGCGGACAGCGGTGGACAGCGGTGGACTGCGGCGGACAGCAGAGCGGTAGCGGAGTGACCGAGGTGAGGTGCGGTTAGGGTTTACCCTAGCGCACTGCGCCGGCCTCGCCCCCCTCTTTTATCCGCGCGGCATGGGCCGCACCGCTTTCGTGCGGCATGGGCCGCACCGCCTACGTGTGGCTGGGCCGCGCCTCTTCACCCCTGGGCCGTTTTCTGGGTTAAAATCCCAGTTACGGCCCCATTTGTAAATATTTCATCTTCTGTTTTTTTTTATTGCAGTTTAAATTTAGTTAGAATTTAAATTAGACTCTAGTTTAAATTCCTGCAAGTGTGTATGTGTAATATTGTAAATATTTGTGTGTATGTAAATATTATTATGACAATGTATATATTGCATTTAAATATTATTTATTTGCAATAAATTCAATATTTGGCTAATTTTCAAATTTTGGCCATATTGATAAAATTAAAACTTACATTGTCCAAAATTCAAATTTTAAGCCAATTCCAGAATTTGGCTTCAATCTTGAATTTTGTTTACTACATTCACAAATTTTACAAATTTTCATCATTTAAAGCTAATTTTCAAATTTTTGGCTTATGATGGAAATAAAACTACACATAAAATATAAAGTAAATTGACTCATTTTAATTAAGCCATTTTTCTATAATTTGGCTTAATGCATTATGAATCATACCTTAATACAATAAAATGTATAATTCATTTTAAATTTGGCTATTTCTTTAATTGGCCATTTTTAACATGAAATATACATACATTAGTTCTTTTTGTCAAGCCATTTTCCTATATTTGGCTAGATAAGAAAGAATAAATTTAATGTGTTTTTCATTATGATTAACACACATTACAACACCACCATGATGATTTTATTAATAAAATCTCTGGTTTCCTACATGTAGGAATCAATGTCTCGCGAGTTTGAAGAACTTGCACTTGATGGTCATAATTACCCCACATGGGCTCTTGACATCAAGATAAGTTTGGCTTTCAGAGGACTCATGGCTGCTCTTACTCCTCCTGAAGAAAGACCTGCAGCATTTCTGGATACATTTAAGTACCAGGCACTATACATCATCCGTAATCATCTCCATCCTGACTTGAAATCAGAATATGTGATGGAAGAAGAACCACATACCCTTTGGATGGCATTAAAAAGCCGTTATGAACAGCAAAAGGCAATTCTATTGCCTGAGGCCAATCATGAATGGACTCAACTTCGTCTTCAAGATTTTAAGTCTATAGAAGACTATAATCATGCTGTTCATAAGGTATGTGCTAAATTAAGGTTTTGTGAGAAAGAACCATCAGAAGAGGACAAAATAGAGAAGACTCTTCAAACTATGCTCCCTTCTGATAGGGTCTTACAACATCAATATCGGGCTCGCAACTACCAACATTATGCTGACCTCATTAGAGATTTACTTCAGGCAGAGAAGCACGATGAACTTACTATTAAGAATCATCACCAACGTCGTGTTGGGGCTGCTCCTCTACCTGAAATTCATCATAATGAGAAGAAAGCAAATGCTTCTAAGAATTTATATTCTAAGAAAAATGGTAGATCTGCTAGACGCCGCCGTAATAGGCAAAAGAATAAGAAATTCTCAAAGAAAATGAGAAAGGATGGTGTTCCCTTCAAAGGGAAAATAGTGCAGTGTAAGGCATGTGGAACTTATAAGCATACTGCTGATAAATGTCGCACGCCTAAACACCTTGTGGCTTTATACCAAAAATCACTGGGAAAAGATAAGAAAGCTCAAGGACCTGAAAGTGAGTATGAAACTCATTTGAGTATTCAAACAAAGCCAACATTTGAAGTCGGTTGTTCAAGCAAGGATATTGAAGATCCTGGAAACAACGATTCAACATTGAATGATGATGACCACATGGATTTGGACAATGCTATGGTGGAATACAATTCGAACGATGTATTCGATGATCTTTTATAGATCTTCTACCATAGAAATTTACATATGTTTAAGTTTATGTAAATTTAAGTGTGTTGTAATATAATATTAACTATATTGTATTAGGGTTGTTCAGCACTCTAATATTGTATATACATATTTGTATTCCAATGCAACTTATTATTATTTTTGTTTGATAGATTTTACGGGAAACTCCCGATGGAAGAAGAAATGTGCCTTGTGGATAGTTGCACCACAAACTCTATACTTAGGGATACAAAATATTTTCAGATCCTAACTAGAAGGTCGGGAAATGTTTTGACCATCGCAGGACGCGATGCGACAATAGTTGGCTCTGGACAAGCCACTATTACTCTCCCTAATGGGACACAAGTGATGATTGAGGATGCTTTATTGTATCCCGATTCTACACGCACTCTCATAAGTTTTAGAGATATTCGGAAAAATGGGTTACATATACATACTCATGAAGAAAATAAAGAAGAATTTCTTCTTATTTCCAAATCTTCCGAATATGGCTAAGAAGTTCTAGAAAGAATTCCTTCTACTCCATCTGGACTGTACTTCACGTACATAAAACCCGTACCTCATGTTGCATACAAGGTGATTTTCCAGAATGTTGATACATTTAAGACCTGGCATTCACGCCTAGGCCACCCCGGAATAGGGATGATGCGGAAAATTATTGGAAATTGCACCGGCCATGATTTAAAGAATAGTAAATTCCCAAAATCTAATGATTTTATGTGTACTTCATGTGCTATGGGCAAATTGATCTTGCGGCCTTCACCGCTTAAGATCCATGCTGAACCTCTAAAATTCCTTGAAAGAATTCAAGGAGATATATGTGGACCCATACAACCAATGTGTGGTCCATTTAGATACTTCATGGTTTTAATAGACGCATCTACTAGATGGTCACACGTGTGTTTATTATCTACACGTAACCATGCTTTTGCAAAATTTATGATACAAGTCATAAGGTTGAAAGCAAATTATCCTGAATATAGGATTAAAAGTATCCGTATGGACAATGCTGCTGAATTCTCATCTCGAGCCTTTAATGATTATTGTATGGCTCAAGGAATTGAAGTACAGCATTCTGTTCCATATGTACATACACAAAATGGTTTGGCAGAATCTCTAATAAAGAGAGTTAAACTCATAGCTAGGCCATTATTACAAGGATGCAATTTACCAACATCTTGTTGGGGTCATGCAGTTTTACATGCTGCTGATCTTCTACAATTAAGACCAACTGCATATCATACCACCTCCCCTTTACAACTTGTACGTGGAGATCAACCTAATATCTCCCATCTGCGGAAATTTGGTTGTGCTGTGTACACACCAATTTCACCCCCTAAGCGAACTTCTATGGGCCCTCACAGGAAATTAGGAATATACGTGGGATATCAATCCCCGTCTATTATTAAATACCTGGAGCCTTTAACAGGAGATTTATTCACAGCCCGGTTCGCTGATTGTATTTTTAATGAGGATCATTTCCCGGCTTTAGGGGGAGATAATAAATTTATCAATGACCGCCGAGAAATAAATTGGGATGACAAGTCTATTCCAAATGTTGATCCACGTACAAAAGAAACTGAACTTCAAGTTCAGAAAATTATAGAGTTACAGCAACTTGCTAGTAACCTGCCAGATGCATTTACTGACTATAATAATGTCATAAAGTCTTTGAATCCTGCAATAAATGCACCTTGCCGAGTGGAGGTACCATCTAAAACCACTCAACCTCTGAAAAGGGGGAGAGCAAGTAAGGAAAAAGATGCTTCAAGCAAGCGTCCAAAGACTAGACCATCCTCGAGGAAAGTAAATGCGAGTCAACAAAACGTTGACTTAAATCAAAGGAATATTTTAAATCCTTTATCTAGCCCTCAAGTGCGCACTATAGAGCAGGCTAGACAATCGGAAAACCCTGATTCTTATATGTTGGGAAGTCATGAAGAATTACAGGGGATAAAAGAAATTTCCATCAATTATACTAGTTCTGGAGAATTACTTGACCGTAATACAACGGTTGTCAACTCTTGTTTTTCAACCATGATAGCTGATCTTCTCCAAGATCCTGATCCTAAGACCATGGCAGAGTGTAAACAACGCTCGGACTGGATCAAATGGAAAGAAGCAATCAAGGCAGAACTTGACTCACTTAAAAAGAGAGAGGTATTCGGAAATGTAATACCTACTCCCCCTCGAACCTATCCTGTTGGGTTCAAATGGGTTTTCGTTCGAAAACGGAATGAAAACAACGAGGTTGTGAGATACAAGGCAAGACTAGTTGCACAAGGGTTCACGCAGAGACCCGGCATTGATTTCAATGAAACATATTCTCCTGTTATGAATGGAATAACTTTCCGATACTTGATATCTCTGGCAACACAAAAACATCTATCTTTGCAGTTAATGGATGTCGTGACTGCATATTTATATGGGTCACTAGATTCGGATATTTATATGAAGGTTCCTGATGGGATACCTATACCGAATGAAAAAGTAGGTCGCAACATGTTTTGTGTTAAATTAAACAAGTCTTTATATGGCTTGAAGCAGTCTGGAAGGATGTGGTATAACCGACTGAAGGAGTTCCTTTTAAACAAAGGCTACTCAACTAATGATGATTGCCCTTGTGTCTTCATTCGAAGATCCTCAACTGGTTTTTGTATAATTTCAGTGTATGTTGATGATTTAAATATCATTGGCACTGAGAATGACATTAAAGAGGCACAAAATCATCTTAAAAGGGAGTTCGAGATGAAGGACTTAGGAAAAACTAAGTTTTGCTTGGGTTTACAACTTGAGCACCTTCAAACGGGCATTCTCGTACACCAATCTGCTTATGTTCAAAAAGTATTGGAGAAATTCAATATGAACAAAGCATATCCATCAAAAACTCCTATGGTAGTAAGAGGCTTAGAAAGGGATACAGATCCATTTCGGCCATGCCAAGAAGGAGAAGAGGTGCTGGGTTCTGAATACCCATACCTTAGTGCCATTGGTGCACTTATGTATCTTGCAAATAACACAAGACCCGATATTGCTTTCGCAGTTAATTTATTAGCAAGATATAGTAATGCTCCTACCATACGACATTGGAATGGAGTAAAGAATGTATTAAGGTACCTTCAAGGTACACAAGATCTTGGTCTTTTCTTTCCAAAGAAACAAGATCTAAACCTCATCGGCTATGCCGATGCAGGTTATTTAAGTGATCCTCATAATGGTAGATCACAAACTGGTTTCGTATTTTTACACGGAAATACGGCAATTTCTTGGAAGTCTTCTAAGCAGACTCTAATTGCTACGTCTTCTAATCACTCCGAAATCATAGCTTTATATGAAGCTGCACGTGAATGTGCTTGGCTCCGCAGAGTGATTAATCATATACAAGTCTCGAGTGGAATTGGACCTATTGAGTCACCTACCATTATCTATGAAGATAATGCAGCTTGCATTGCTCAGATGCAATCAGGTTATGTGAAGACTAACGTCACTAAACACATAGCTCCTAAACTATTCTATCCACATGAACTTCAAGTTAATGGAGAAATTGATCTCCAACAAACTAAATCATGTGATAATTTAGCTGATTTGTTTACTAAGTCCCTACCATACTCTACATTCTCTAAATGTGTTGCAAGTATTGGTATGCGTAGACTTAGAGATTTGCAAGGTTTAGGGGGAGCTTCATCAAAAGCAACCTGAATATAAGCATTAAATTGTACTCTTTTTCTTATGTGAGTTTTGCTTATAAGTTTTCTCACAATAAGTTTTAATGAGGCAATGAGAATGCAAGAAATGTCTGTTTTCAAATTTTCCCTACCGGGGTTTTTATTTGAAAACAATAGACATATTATGTTGTGTTTTCTCCTGTTCTATAAAAGTTTAAGGAGTTTTTACACAACATTGACTATGTAAATATTTTACTCTTCGATTTTTTCCCACTGGGTTTTTCGAAGACTAGATAATTCATCGAGGAGTACAAGTGCTCAAGGGGGAGTATTACAATACAAACATGTGATCACTTGTTGCCGATAACCGCCACCACGGTTTCACACCATAACCGTCGCGCCTCTCCACCGAGCGGTCGCGTCTCCCTGTCACCGTGTCTCCTCGACATGTATAAAAGCATAAGAATGGAATGAATGAGAATAGAGTTGAATCATTGTGTTCTTGTCTTAATTTTGAGTTTAACACCGCGAATCAGTGGAGGGGCCCCGAGCCCGAGGGTAGTTGGCATGTGTGGAGCGCGCACGAACGCCTCGCCTTGTTTAAGCCGCGCGCAATTCCCATTCCCGAATCCCGATTCCTCGGCGTAAGATACAAAGCAGCCGCGGCAGGCAGCTTCGGCGCGACGACGAGCCCTCCTCGCTCCACCACCATTGCCAGTCCCTCCACTTGAAGAGAGGCGGAGAAACCCAAGCGCGACGAGAAGGGGGATGGCGTCGGCCGGAGTGGTGGTCGCGGCGCTAACGGTGGCCGCGCTGGCGGCGTTCTGCGGCACGGACCCGCTGCGGTGGGGCAGCATGGTGGACTTCCCGGGCTTCGAGGCGCACCACGTGGACCTCCCCGGCGCCGCCGAGATGCCGCCGCAAACCGACGCCCGGGACCGGCTCCGCGCCGCGGAGGTGCGGTTCCGCGGCGAGGTGCAGGGGCCCGAGAGCGTGACGTTCGACCCGCGGGGGCGCGGGCCGTACACGGGCGTCGCCGACGGGCGGGTCGTGGTCTGGGACGGCGCGCGGTGGGCGGCCTTCGCGACCACGTCCCCGCGCTGGTCCGACGAGCTCTGCGGCGGGCCCAAGGCGTCGCCGATGGAGTACCTCCCCAACGAGCACATCTGCGGCCGCCCGCTCGGGATCCGCTTCGACAGGCGCACGGGGGACCTCTACATTGCCGACGCCTACTTCGGCTTGCTCAAGGTCGGGCCCGAGGGCGGGCTGGCCACGCCGCTCGCCACGGAGGCCGAGGGCGTGCGCTTCAACTTCACCAACGACCTCGACCTCGACGACGTGGGCAACGTCTACTTCACGGACTCTAGCCTCCATTACCAGAGAAGGTCTGTGCTTCCACCTACCGCTCACCTTCCCCTCTGCCCTGCTCTGCTCTGCGAAGTTGTGATTCATCTCATCACGTGATGGTTGTTTGGTTGGCTGCACATGTCATATTGCGCATTAGTTAGCTCACCACATCGCATTAGTTTTGAGTCAGCTTTAGGATCCTGCAATTAGTAGGTCGCCTTGGACCGATTTACTTTGTGTAGCTTGATTGCTAATTGTTGTGGAAACAGACACTCTGTACTTGTTTGGTCGATTGATCACAACATGTCGGAACACAATTAGTAGGTAGAACCGCATGCAGCATGCTTTCCTGCAACATGTCGAGCAGTCATTGGAGCATCTAGATGTTTAGATTCAAGTATGTTTTGTAGCTTATCTGAAAAGCTGTTCTGTACCTTATCAGTATTTGTGGTAATTCATTTGCAGGAATTTCATGCAACTGGTTTTCTCTGGAGATCCCTCTGGGAGACTTTTGAAATACAACCCTCAGACAAAGGAAACAACAGTTCTGCATCGCAACATCCAATTTCCCAATGGGGTGTCCATGAGCAAGGATGGCTCATTCTTTGTCTTCTGTGAAGGATCGCGGGGAAGGTCTCTATGCTGTTTTCTACATTTCATTTCAGATTTGTTACTTCTAGTTTATATCAGGCACTCACTCAATGTTGTGTCTTCTTGAGACAGGCTAAGTAGATACTGGTTGAAAGGTGAAAAGGCAGGAACTGTAGATCTTCTCGCCATTTTGCCTGGATTTCCCGACAATGTGAGGACCAACGAGAAGGGTGAATTCTGGGTTGCCATCCATTGCCGACGCAGCCTGTATGCCCGGCTCATGAGCCGCCATGTCAAGCTGAGGAAGTTCTTGCTCAGTCTTCCAATCCCCGCCAAGTTTCACTACCTGATGCAGATCGGCGGCAGGCTCCACGCTGTGATCATCAAGTACAGCCCCGAGGGCGAAGTGCTTGACATTTTGGAGGACACTAAAGGAGAGGTCGTCAGAGCCGTCAGTGAAGTGGAGGAGAAGGATGGGAAGCTCTGGATAGGATCTGTGCTGATGCCATTCATCGCTGTCTTTGATTATGCGAAGGCTTCTTAGCTACCTCCGTTTCTCTGAGGATCAGCGATCCCAATAAATTTGTTGTTGAGCCAAGCTTCCGTAGCTGGACGCTTCAGCTTTTAGTAGCAATGTAACTTCCTGACTTTTTAGACTGCCTAAAACTGAGAATGGACACATCATGTTCCTCGGTCCATGCTGTCGAGTTTTCCGTTGTTTTTGTTTTGGTTCATATGTTTATTTACTCGAAGCAAACATAAGTTTTTCTTAACATCAAATCATATACTCCTTCCGTTTCAAAAAAGTTATCACCTTTTAATTTAAAAATAAATAAAAATGACATTTTTTAAGAAAGGAGGGAGTACTGTTTTAACCTCCACAAGCCCACGTTCACATCGTCAGCGAAAAGATAATTTTAAAACCCTGCAGAACTCTTGAAAAAACACCCGGTTCTGAGAAAGCCGAACGTTGTCTCTCCTGTTCAGATCGCGTCCGGATGCTGCACCTCTTTTTTTTTTTTCTGTTCAATACTATATCCCACGTTCCTTTAATTACGTAGCTATTTTCAGCAGTTCCTTCCATATATTACAAGGCCACAGCCTGATTCTCTTTCAACGGTGCTGCTACTTCCCGCTTAAGGCCTGTTTGGACATGGTAGACTGCCCTGGGCTCCTAATTCTGAGCAGTAGAGTACTCCCTCCGTTTCAGAAAGTTTGTCGCTTTGTTGTTCAAAAATGAACTACAAAGCGATAAGTTTTCCGAAACGGTAGGAGTATTTGACATACTTCCAAATAAGGTACTGTTCCTGTAAGCAGATGAAGTCAAGGCACGGTCTCCTCTGAGTTGCGCTGGTGGCCCAACCAACGAATTCAACCAGCAGTTCAACTTCTATTTATTTATTTGAAGAAACTGCTATGTATTAGAGAGGTTTATGTTGGAGTGTATAAGTGAAATGTTTACCCTTCCCCATCAGCTTAAGCTTTTGAGGACAATTGGCCAGCGCGTAGTAGTTTAACATGTTATCAGAGTCAGAGGTCTCGAGTTTGAATACTGACGGACGCAAGTCCACTCCTATTTACGTGAGGGGGAGTGTTGGAGTGTATAAGTGAAATATCTAATCTTTCCTATCAGCTTGAGCTTTTGAGGATAATTGATCAGCGCATAGTAGCTTAACAGTTTACATGCCATAAAACTGTACACCAAGAGAAGGAACGGTTGTATATATGCAAAAGAACGTGCAAATGTACACCAAGAGGGGAAACCGCTGTTTCTGTTTGGACTCGATATAATAGACAAGACAAGCAGGCAGACGCCAGGAGCATACAGAAATTGCGATCGTGTATCATTGCTCATTGATTCATAGTGCTATTGTCTACGTACACGGTAACACCAGACTGCCATGTTTGATAACGGCAAGCCAGCAGTCACAGGGTCAGAATCAGAACAGTGGCCGAAAGGGGGGAAAAAAAATTTATGAGCAATGAGGACTACCGTTCCTGTGATCCCGTCCTCTATCTGGATCTGCCGGCGTGGCACATCCCCAACAAAAACAGTTGCACGCCAATCCAAACAGACCAATCTGAGTTCGCACGTGCCGACCAAGAACAAGGCCAAGAATGCCTATAACTGACGAGGAAACGGTTGATCACGCCGAAACAGGCGATTTGGCACGCTATCTACGCGACAGAACTGGAAGAAGAAGGAGAAAGAAGATGAATGCTACTGGCGATGTGTGGAGGAGGCGCAGGAGCTGGAACCGGAGGAGGAGACGCTGCGCCAGAAGCCGGCGCCGTAGAGCCGGGAGTTCATGATCTCCCGCTCCAGGCCCGACTCCGCCGACTCCTCCTCGACCTCCAGCAGCGGTGTTGGCGGCGCGGCGGTCGCGATCATCGCCTTTCTGCTTCCGGACGGCGACGCCGCCGCCGCGGGAGTCGTCCTCTTCTTGCGGCGGTGGCGCCTCCTCCTCCTCCTCACCCGCCGTACGACGCCCGAGGGGAGCTTGACGGTGACGAGCAGCAGGACGTCGAGCAGCGCCAGCGGGCAGCAGCAGCACACCGCCGCGCAGTTCGCCGCCGCCTGCCCCGCCCCCTCGGCGCACCCCGGCTGGGGCTCATGCTCCCTCCTCTCCTCCTCGTCGAGCCCGTAACCGCCGCCGTCGTCGCGCATGCGGCCCTGTTCTCGGCGGCTCGTGTGACGGCGGCGGCTGCCGAAAGGACAGTCACGGAGGATGCCTGCCCGATCCTCGCACTGATACTTGGAGACACACGGTTGTCTCGTGGTTGGTGGAAGAGAGAGAGGTGGCGTGCGCGGCGTTGCCTACTTGCCCGCGCTGCTCCGCGCCAGCGCCAGAAGAGGAGGAGGGAGGCGGAGAAAAAAAATCAACTCCCGATCGATTTTCTACTCGCCCGTGACGTGTATTTATCGGTCACGTCCGCCGAATGGTGACCGCGGATCTATCCAAAAAGAAACAATAACTATTCTGCTAAAACACGGCGGATTTCTGACGACGGCGCGCGCTGGCGAACGAAGCCAAGCGGGAGACGATAGCAACGGCTGCGGTTGCCATCGCGTGCCCACCGCGGACGAGTGGTGGCGGATTTGCTGCCAAATATTCGCGGTTTTGCTCGTTTATAGAAGAAACAGGATTTGCAGTTTTCTCCGTGATGGTGCCGCGGTCAGTCCGTCGTGGTACCATCTTACGTGACCGATTGATTGGGTCAAATCATGGTCGCCGCAGCTAGGGCTCACGAGGTTGCGCCACTTGGTTGTCGCGTTTGGTTTTAGTAGTATATTGCCCTTAGTTCCTCTTCCTCATGGCGTGGAGCAACAACCAAACTAAGCAAAGGAACAAGAGCTGTAGAGGCTTCAAGACCAGGTCCAAACTTTCACCATCACCAGTCTAAAGGCTCCAAACAATGGAGAAAGGGACTACCAGCGGCCAACCGAGTACAAACCCGGCAAATTGTTTTTAGCAATTGAGCACCGTCATCGCTTCATCGGGCAGGTACATAGTGCTGAAACCTTCTACACAAGCTTGGAGCACAGCATTCCTCAATTATCAAAACATCAATGTTAAATCACATTTAACTTATGATACAAGTACAGCTAGTCTAGAGTGTTACAAAAGGTCAAGCTCCAGTTGGATTTAGTGTGTTTTCTAAGCAGTCGTTATCTTGCACCGGAAGTGCACACTGAAGGAGAAATCAGATCACACAGGAGTAATCTACAGGACCCGTTGCTGAGTTGAAGCTAGGACTAGCCAGAGAATAGGTGGCCCAAATAGAACAAAACCAGAACATTCGGCTTCAGAATTCCCATCCTCTGAAGCAAATCAGAACCTGGTCTTGAATGTGTTGCTGCAGGTGTGTGAAGAGATGAAACCACGACAGACTAGCCTGTCAGCCACTGCATCTTGCGAAGCATACTGATAACGGTAACACAGCTTCAGAATTAGCTTAGCTGTCAAGAAGCAAAAGCTGCTTAGCTTCAGCGACATGAATTCTGATAGCCTCAAGATCCACCTCGACCTTTTTGCCAACGGGCACCATGGGTTCATCCAAACTGCAAGAGGTTAAGCTTCTTCTGTCTCGCAGAAGCTCACCTAGGTCCCGCATCGCTTCATTTAACTTCAAATGCAGCTCATCCAAGCCCCTGGTTCGATGCTGCAGGGACTCCTCACACGCCATGATCTCTTCCTCTTTCAGGTTTACCTGGAAAACGCAGTCCTGATAGTCAACCAGCAATGCCTCCATGTCCTTCACCCCGCCTTCCCAAACCTCTGTCAAGGCATTGTCACGAACAAACTTCTCGATGTCAGCTTCCAGCATGAAAAGACAGCAACCATCTATTTCTGTTTCAAGGAGTGCAATCTGGCTATCAATATCATCTGATTTATTCATACATTTTATTTGTTTTTGCAACATGGCATGCTGTTCACGGGCCTTCCTCAGTTCATATGTAAGCTTTGTTCGTTCCTCCTCTGATCTCAGCAGGTCAGTTGCTTTCATGGGTTTATGCAATGGTGCTGTGGAAATATCCAGATTATCAATAGCGAAAAGGACCTTTTCTTCCTCCTTCCGTTGAGCTTCATAAGTGCGAAGCCTCAGTTTAAGGCCATCAATTTTGTTTCTCAACTCAGTTTCGGATTCACGGGCTTTTGTCCTCGCGGCAGATAATTCATTTTTCCGCCTTTGGAGGTAGTTTAGCTGTTCCTTTTTCTGATTCATTAATTCAAATTTGACATTGAATTTAGACTCGGCAAGGACTTTGGTCTTCAAATCAAAGTTCCAACATGATGCTGCAGGCAAGAAATACTTGCCTTCAAAAGCATCTTTCTTCTCCTCTGATTCACATAGTGCATACTTCAGGGCATTCATGCCTTCCTGACCATGCTGCACATCTAGGCAATGGAGCTGAATGCTGGCTGAAATCTCTTCCGCCTTACTACTAGCCATTTCGAGTAGTTTAAAATATTTTACTGCATCCTGAGCAGACCCAAGCTTGTCTTGGACAAGCTCCAGCTTATTCCGAACATGCTGCAATACTTCTTTGAAAGCTACAATTGTGGAGTCATGAACATGTTTCACTTCAAGATTCTCAGGATCGGCTGCTTCACACATTTCAGCATCTTCCTCATCTGACTGAATCTGTTCTCTAGTTTCAGGATTACTTTGCTCAAATATTTTCCTTTTGAATTCATCTCTTTCCTGCATGGCTTTCTCATATAGACCCATAAGCCTATCATTTTCCTCGTGCATTTCTTCAAGTTGAAGATGCAATTCTGAGCCAGATGAGTTGTTTAAGGGCAAATCTGATGTGTCTACTATCTGGGCATCCAGCATATCTTTGTTTACAGGGTTTCCTCCTAAGGGATTACTGCCTTTGTGATCACATGCATCTTCAGTTAGAGGAATGGTAGGGAAGTTTATGAGCTGATTTGCCTCAGCGATGGCAATAGTGCTGCGTTCATAGAGCTCAACCAATCTCTTGTTATCCTCAATCAAAACCTTAAGCTGCATCCTTAATTCATCATTCTCTTTGGCCAAACCAATCGCGGTTTCATGAGCTTCTGCTTCCCTTTGACTTGCAGAAGCTATTGCGTCAACCAAAGTCTTAAGTTCCATCTGAGCATCCGCCAAGTCATGAAAACCTCCCTCTCCTTGATCCTGGAGCTGGAGCTGGAAAGCATTCATTTCTTGGTTTGTCTCATCATGTTTCTTTATCACTTCCAACTCTGCAGTCAGCTCATCAACACGCCTGCACATTGTTCGACGTGTCAGAAAACTCTATACCATCATAGTACAATTCTATAAATTTTAAAGAAGACGAAGAAACACACACAGTGACATTTCTTGGGAACAATCGGCAGTAATTAACTTATGATATATATATATATATATATATATATATATATATATATATATATATATATATATATTCAAAACCAAATGATTGAGTAAATGGTCTACTGATTGGGTGCCTTAGAATATTAGGACTGCTCGTCAACATTACCGTGCAAGTCCTGACCCACAAGAAATGTTACAACAGCTAATGTGGTGTACTAGCGAATCAGAGGCAACATAGCAGATACGAGTTGAGAACTAATGGCCATACTTTCTTTTGAATTTGAGTCATCCTGTTTTGTTTAACATACAAACACTTCTCGCTTCATACACTTCGACGATACACTAGTATTTACATCTCTGAAACTGTTGATATCTTCAGACAATGTAAACAAACATATCGATTATCATGCAATAAATTCTTAGTAGCACTCCGTTCTTTTTATTTGACATTTTAGGATTTTCATGCTCTCCAGATTTTGGTAACTACTTAATTTAACTTCATACAAATAAACACAGAAAATTATGTTTTGTCAAAGCATTTATCTTGTAATTACTCTTGATAGTTTTTTTAACATATTAATTGCCAAATTTTACAAAGGTTTGGCACAGATTCTAGGACATCAAATAAAAAACGGAGGGAGTACCTCTCGAGTTTCTCCTTTGCATCAAGGTTGAAGGTCAACTTGTTCCGCAATGATTCGATTTCTCTCTCATTTTGAATAGCCTGTGATACAAAATAGTGTAACTGGTGGCTCAGTCTCTAGCAAACAAGAATATTATACAAGGGCAAAACTGGAGTTAGCTATGTCAGGAGAAGTCTTCTGACACCAAGTTACCCACCTGCAAACGAAGAAACTCATTTTCCTCATCACCAGCTGACTCCCCAAATAAAGAGACACCCTGCATCAGTTAATAGTAATAAATATCCAGGTTTTAAGTTTGGCTGTAAATTAAATGTAACAAAAATTGGTTTAGCTGCCAGTTTCATCCAAGTCAAGGATTTAGTAGTAAGCTCAAGATTGGAAAACTTGATTCCAAATTTTGTAATCAGCTAACCTTGTTAACAGGATCCTTCTCATTCATAAGCTTCCAGTCAAGTGCCTCTAGCAGCTGCAAATAGAGTTAAGAGCTATTTAACAAGGTTGCTACCTTAAGAAGGGGGCAGGATACATTATTAACACCTGCACCACCTAATATCCAAATGATATTTTGATGCATTTGCATACCTTATCTTGTAAAACGATTACTTGCTCATGCATCATTTCCCGTTCGCCTTCGTCGACAAATGACTGCAACCTATTTTTTAAAAAAAAAAAAAAGCAGGCTATCATACTTAAACTACAAGTAAACCAAAAGGTGTATCAATGTCAGATGATAAAATATTCATGAACCAGTCAGTGCTTGCTAGTAGTCACGAATGACAACTAAATCAAGTTGATAACCACACTCTAAAATATTTAAGAAAACTGAAGAGTGGCTTGTAAGTTGTAACAACATGAAAAGGTTAAGTTAATAACTGAACAAGCTTATAACAAACAGTAATAACATATCAAAGAATCAGTTATTATTGTCTATAGTCATGCATAAAAATAAAGAGTTGAGCCACTGTCAACCATTTACCTAAAGAGCACAAAATATTTACAGCAATTATGGCTAACCTTCGGAGATCTTCTTTTAATTGTAAGTTTTCCATTGCAAATTTTGTAATCTCTGGATTGCGATCGAGTTGACTCCGCAGGACCTCCAATTCCTTCATAAGTTCTTCCTTCTCTTGCGAAAGATGTGCTTCAGCAGACAATTTCCCTGAAGCAACTTGCTCCAATCTTCTGATCTGAGCCTCGCGAAACTTTAGTCTCATCTTGAAACCTCTTACCTCTTCTGTTCTTTGAGCTGCCTGTGGACCAAAAGAATACAAGTTAACATGACTGTGCTTTTTTTGCTCTTGGCTAAGTGCTCAGAAGGTAGAAATACAGAATCATTTGAAGAACTACGGACCAGCTGTTCGGCAAGCTGCTTTGCAGCAATTGTTGCCTTCAATTCTGCCTCCTTCCCTTGTTCCCTCCTAAATGCACCAACAAGGGCAGCATCATAGTCATGCCTCTGTACACAACACACCAAGTAGGGTAAGTAGTCAGTGAAGACCATCAAGTTCCAAAGGAAATAACATATATAAATACCTGTGCAGTCCTCTTGTCAACAGTAAGTGGAGTGAACATGCCATAACCTTGATCCCATTTGAATGTTCCAGGAGACTCACAGATCGAACCATGGGATCCAACTCCTCCTTTTTCAGTATTTACTAGTCCTTGCAAACGGCTAACTTCTTTCTGCAATATTAGAGTGACATGCTAAAATTCAAAATCTATAATACAAATGTCTCCTACAAATGTCTCCAGTACACGGTATGATTTCAAAACGAACAAACTTGAATAGACTCATCTATACCTTTAGATGCTGAATCTGTAAACGCATGCTGATAATGTCACCTGAAGCGTCCTCATTTATGACAGCCTACAAAGAGAAATAGTCAGCTGATGCTTGCAAAATGGCATAATAATTAATATGTGCAGATTACATACATTGTTCCTTATATATTTAGCTCTCTGCGCAAATTTTAAAGTACTTAATGTCTCGGCAGCACAACTGGTCAGAAAAGGAGAAACATGTCAGTAACATATCGAGTATATTTATATCAAAATAGGAGGACAATAAAATTGAAAAGGAAGGTCATTATTAGAAATCAACCAGCTAGATGGGCTTATGTTTGCAATTATAGTTGTCTTTGAATTTCCACCAAGAGAATCCTGGAAAGCATAGAAAGGACATAAGCAAAAAAATTTCACACCAGTGGAGATTCAAATTCACATCAAATGTTTTATTATTCATATATAACTCTAGCCGTCAACTTACAGTAAACAATTTACCATCCTGTGCATATTACCTGGAGGAGAAATGTCAATTTTGAATCTCGGTAGGGAACATGCTGTGACTTTTTGTTTGACACGGCAATGAGGTTTGTAATGACAAGTCTACAAGAATGCCGTTGACAGAAATCGTGAGAATGGAAAAGGTACATAATACTGTGACTTGTATTGGACTCAGTTTAGTAAGCTAAGCTCAAAATAATCTTTGAAGATGCTCAGCTAACCCTAAAGTTGAAAGCGACTTGTTGATGTTGGTAGCTTCCTTCAACCGTTCCCCCTCAGCACCCGAGCTCTTTTGCCTACAAGGCAGAAATCACACATGATGAGACAATGCGAAAGAAAATGACAAGTATGTGCACCTGCAATGAAACTCATAAATCCACATCTAATAAAGGGCAGCCCGGTGCACATAGCTCCCGCTTGCGCAGGGTCCAGGGAAGGGTCCAATCCACTTTGGGTCTATTGTACGCAGTATTTCCTTGCATTTCTGCAAGAGGCTATTCCTAGGACTCAAACCCGTAGAAATCCACATCTAATAAGAATAGGAAATGTTACTCTTGCAACTTACCTCTCTGAGCCAGCAAGATCAACAAGGTTGAGACGTGAAAATCGGTGATGGTTGATACCTTGTGACTCCCACTGTGTGGTTAATATACAAGAGTAAGCGATGGAATCGATATTGACATCTTCGAAACCAAAGACTAACAATGAGCATAGTATAACATTAAGGACATAGAAATAGGTTTGACAAATATTTAGCTTGTACCTTGCTCTCTATGAGGCAAGTGAAAACACTATGAGAGCGGCTACTTGCCCTGTTCATATTGGTGGCTGCCACCTTTCTGTTTGCTGCCCCCTGTAAAGAAAATGTGAATGCACATTAGGCTATAAGTCATGTTGTGAAGGAAAAACTTAGGCAACATTCAGTAAAAAAAACTTAGGTATCATCATTTCGAAAAAAAAAACTTAGGCACCAGAGGTGATATTTGCAGGCTTAATTTTAATTTAAAACTGATAAAAAAGTGTAAATAAAAAAATGTGGCTATGTTAATCAATTTAACCTCGATAAGTTGTCGCATCGCTTCTCGAGCATTGGAGACCTCATGTTCAGTCAGATTTTCAACATGTACACCCTTTTTAGCATCCTCTCGTATCTGCGACAAGGAAACTAATGTGACTCAGGTTCTGGTCCTTATAATATATATGTCAAAACATTTGCATCTTCCTGAAACACATTTGAAAAGATGCAAGAACGAAAATACAATTAACAACAAAAGAACGAGACATGATTTAACTGTGAACTTGCAAAAACATTTGGGTTCAGCAAATTACATGCAAGTTTACAGCATTTGGGTTCAGCAAATCCAGAATCTGTTCATTATAGATCTCCAAAAAGGAACATTTACAAGTGAACTTAAGCTTTTCCTCTTTCCTTATTTCCTTTTCCTGCAAACAGTAGTGGAAAATTAGCCTATAATATGCCATGGACAGCTAAATTAGTCATCCAGAATCAATTGATCAGAAAACTTGCCTTTTGGATTTGTGAAAAGAGATGCTCAAACACTCTAGGCGTCATACCGCAGTTCAGATTGTTCCTCCGCGTTCCATTCTCTATATCACCGAGCATCGTGTGTGTTTTTCCGCTGCCAGTCTAGCAGGAGCAGGTAACTTTGTAAGCAGCTGGCAATCAAGAATGACACCCGGTACTTTGGGAATCAGCTGCAGAAACAAGAACGTGAAAACTGCAGCTCACCTGCCCGTAAGCAAACATGCAGCTGTTATAACCAGCTATGCAGTTCTCCACCATGGGTACCCCAGCAACTTTGAACATGTTCTCCTGAACAGAACAAAAGTAGGAGCATCACACGTTTTGCAAAAATAGTTAAGGCAGCGGAACAGAAAACGGAGATGAAAAGTAGACCCGGAACTGGGGGCATCCAAAGTACCTGCGTGACATGCTCATCCGCGACGAGATCGAAAGTGAAACGGGACTCTGGATGGCCTGTCCAGGTGAGGCTCTGGCTACTATCCTGCCTGACGCACGTCTTTTGCCCTTGCATCGATATCTCGCTGCTGCTGAGCGGCCGGATACGGATCACGACCTGCAGATTGGAACGGATAAGCTGACACCACGAGGCGCTCGACGAAATGCTGACGGACACAGACCAAGGCACTCCCGCCAGGGCGGAAAGAAGGGGAGGAAGCAGATCGAGGCGAGGCGGAGGAAAACCTACCTGCACATTGTTGTCCTTCCAAAAGGAGGGGTCCTCCTGAAGCTCGAACCGCGCGGGGGTGGGGGCGCAGCTGCCGCCGCCGAGCTCGTCGTCGAAGTCGTCCGACGGCATCGAGGGCAAAGCAGAGGCAGTGGAGTAGCGGTACTTGGGCGGGTGCGGCGGCGGCGGCGGATCGGAGGTGCGGCTGGAGGAAGAGGATGCGAGATGGGGATTTGGTTTGAAATGGGGAGCGGACAGCGGAGGCGTAGGTGATGAGTAGACAGACGTTGGCCGAATTCGAATTTGGGGCCGCGTCCTCGCACGCTGGCTGCGCAGGGGCGGGCCTTCAAAGCAAAACGTTTGCTGCGTGTGGGCCCCGTCCAGGTCAGTGGATTTTGAACCTGCTAGTTCGACTTTGAGAACAATTTGAAACTAATCACCAAATTTGAAATAATTTACCCATGTTCAATAGAATCTTATTGAAGGTACTACCAAACTGAGGCGCCTACAAAATCACCCCCTCGTTCAACTGTTTTACCTTTTTCTTTATATGATCTATGATGTCCATAGGAGCATATAAAGTGAAATTTACACATGAATCTTGGAAATGTACAAACAAGATGTCAATAAAAGGATCAGCGTATGAAATATTTTATTCTAACACGAATTCAACAAAAAGAATCTCGGGAATTACACCGGCTATTGAGTTATACTTATGTGTTTGCAGCTGTCAAAAAACACTTCCTTAAGAATTTCAAAAATCCATAAAAACACATGGATATTTTTTACTCGGCTAACCTGAAAATTTTATACCAGCAGCATGGCGTTTTTCTCTGCAGAACTGACAACTGAGTTTTCTGTAAAGCATTAAAATAAGAAGAGAACAGTTTGGGAAGAGAAAAAGACAAGTGGCTGAAAAGTACTCCGTTCATCAACATTTATAGGAAGTAAAAAAACAGTTTGGGCGTAGAAAAACATGGACAATTTTTGGACCAGCAACATGGTATTTGATACTACAAAGCGACAAATTCATAAAAATGAGAGAGTACTATTGAAATAACAATTGAGTTTTCCTGTGAAGGCTTTAGAGGAATATGGGTTTAGAAATAAAAACATGGTAAAAATTAGCGCGCGCCAGGTAGGGGTCGAACCTACGGCCTTCCGCTTAGGAAACGGACGCTCTATCCACTGAGCTACAGGCGCTTTCAATGCCACAAGCCTTCTCCCAAAGAATATGTACATTAATTTTAATGAATGAAAATAGTTTTCAGGTTGAATCTAGGTATAATTTTCTCTTGTTTGAATTGATTTAGGTCGTAAACATTATTTATCAAAGTTAGAAATAAAGTTTGAATGAGATGGAGGGTTACAATAATTATGTTAGGTTCATATATACACGTACATTATCCTATTCATTGTTATAACAATTACTCTAAAATAGAAGATGAAAAGTGTTAACGGTTTATTCGTGTAAAACGCAACAGTAATATTAATATTAAAATATATAATAAAAATTGTTCCTCTGAAGTTGGACACTTGTTTATGTCTAACGTAATCGTGTGAAATTGTATTGTAGGAAAATACTTTTTTATAGTAATTGTAAAAAGGCAAAAACTATTATTTTAAAAAAACTTTTGTATTTGAATGAGTGCGAACAGTCTAATCTCAAATCAGAATATGAGTCAAATTTATATTTAATATTCCCTCCTTCCTGATTTAATTGTCGTTTCCGACATCATCACGAAAATTAAGGAATATGCGAAATGACGATTTTGCCCTCACACACTCGCACGCTTGACCTCTCCATCCCAGCGATGGCCGCCGCCGCACGCCGGACCGTCCCCGCACCGGGGCACGCGATATGCTGACTCGTCGTCGTCTCCGCCGAGATCCCATCACCGTTCGCATCGCGGTCCTCGAAATCCCGTCAACTGAAGAAGAGGACACTCATTCGTCAACGCCGCTGCCCACCACCGGAGAAAATCGAAAGGGAGCGAGGATGCCGCCAAATAAACAGGGTGAAACAACAAGCACACAAACACACGCGGCACAACGATAGTGCGGCAAGCAGAACAGCGAAGATCAGCAAGGAGAAGATCGATCTAGGTGAGCCCAGAACAAGATCTACCGGATCAAGACGATAGCAACTCCTTGCGGTTGTAAATCCAAGACAAAGCACCGCAGAGCAGCTTCTATGATGCAACCCGCCCAGCAATAAAGGATCACACGCGAGATGGACCACAGGGGCAGCTCGATTGAGTCGATTGAGGGGATTCCAGTGGCGCGGCTCCATCTAGATTGACGGCAGGCCACAATGGTGAGGCGATTGATGGCGGACTGAAGGAGATGACACGATTGATGGCGATTAATGGCAGCGACAAGATGACTGAGTAGCATCCACGATGGCTCGGTGCGTTAGAAACCGAGCTCGGCCGCGGCGGGCTAATGGCGGTCGGGAAGAGACTCGGGGTGACGCGCTGCGGAGGGCGCTAGGGCGTCGGGGGGCAAACACGGAATACCTTTTTTTTATCTAACACCGTGACGACAAATAAAAGAAACATTTCCAACTGAACTGCAATTAAATTGGAAAGGAGAGTATTAATAATAGCGATTAGAGATTTGGTACAATCTGTAATCAATCATCATCAATCTTGCATCTGCCACGATTCATCCATGTTTTCATTTAATCCCCTATATGAGTACGTAGTAAGAAAATGCATCTTTTGATGTGAAATATGTTATTAATAAATTTATTATTTTTAAAATGAATAAATGATAATTACTCAAGAGTATTCCAGAAGCCAAAAGCGGCGGCGGCGGCGGCGGCGTGGAGAAACGGAGACGCAAACGCCAGTGCACCAACGAACAACTCGACGGCCATGGCCCTGCTGATGGAGCCCGGCGCCGAGCCCCACACCGAGAGCGAGCAGGCCGACCTCGCCGCCATCGCCTCAATCAAAGAGGCGGCGGCGCGCGAGTACAAGGAGCAGGGCAACCAGTTCGTTCGGATGGGTCGGAAGCACTACGCCGATGCCGTCGACTGCTACACCAAGGCCATCGGCCAGATGGAGCCAGTTTCTTCCCCCGAGTCCGCCGCTGACGCCTCCGTCCTCTTCGCAAACCGCGCCCACGTCAATCTCCTCCTCGGCAATCACCGCCGCGCGTTCGACGACGCCGAGCAGGCCATTCGCCTCTCGCCCCCCAACATCAAGGTCCGCGCTACCCCACCCCTCTTCTTGTTTCGCATTTTGGATCCGATTCGAGGAGCCGTCGCGTGATGTGTGAGGTTCTTGTAGCCAGGCATACTACCGGGCGGCGAAGGCTGCGCTGGCTCTGGATTTGTTGCCGGATGTGGCGTCTTTCTGCCAGAGGGGCCTCAAGCAGGACCCTGCTAACGAGGAGCTCAAGAAATTGCTGTCGCAAGTGAACGCACGGCAGAGTGAGCAAGAGCATCAGAGAGCCAAGGTTGCAAAAGCAATTGCCGCAGCCAAGGTCTTGTCTCCTCCAAAAAACTAGTTAGATATTGACAATAGTGTGTTACTGGCCAATATTTGGAATTGACAGCCTCTATTGTGTGTGTTTAGGATCTTGCCGGTGCTATGGAGAAGAGAGGGATCAAGCTTGGGAAGGCATCCTATCAGGAACTCACTGGAGTGAAGAAGCCGAAACTGGATGACCAGGGCATGCTCCACTGGCCAGTTCTTCTGCTCTATCCGGAGGTCATGTCAAGTGACTTCATTGAGGATTTTCTGGAGACAGATACATTCTCACCCCACCTTGATGTCATATCCTTCCCAAGTTACATGTTGTGTTCGTCCTTCGATTTAATTGTGTAGATGTGTAAGTGTCATTCTTGAATTTGTGATACCCTTAACCACTATCAAACATGTTCTCTGAAAGTTCTCCACCATTGCCATGGGATGAGAACCACACTTACACAAGGGAGGCGATTGAGCTGTATTACCAGGTATGTATGTGTGAGTGCTCTTATGGGCCTTGCACTATGGACCAAGATTGTTTGGTCTGTAGTTTATTTTGTGATATGCATTTCTTGGCCTTGTTTAAGGTACTCATTTGTCGTATTTCAGCTGATAACAGTCCTGAAATTGTGACCTTAAAGCATGCATAACTGACTTTAAAAATCATAAAACATGAGAAATCGAGAGTATTGACAACTCAGGTTTCGTTAATCTCAACTAATGTAATCTGGTAGCCTTTGTTTTTTTCCTCTCTTCAGTCCACAACTGCAGTGTTTGGCAGCCCCAATACTTACTGTTTTGACAGCCAGGTGTAAGATATAGAAGGTAGTGTTTGCTGCTAGCTTTAGCTGACTCTTCACTTTGATCCATTAGGCTGGTGTTGGCAAACTTTTGCCGAGAACCGAAATATTACAATACCTTCTAGAGGGTACGGTGGACTCAAAGTCACTTCCAGAAAGTCTTTTTGATGCGGAGGATGAAGACACTGGCAAGAGAAGCACAGTTACATCATCAAGTATGTAGACACATTGCATCCTGTTTCTCCTAAGCATCATACCAGACGACTAAGAAAATAGCATGCAAGTGCCAAGTATTCAGGGCATTTCCGTTCTTTTTTGTTAGGAAGGTGTTTATGCTGTACTATTAAGTCTTTATACCCTTACTTGCATTGTGCTTTAATATGCAGGTGGAGACTCTGGTAAGTGGATCCAAGTAAAAGAAGGCAAAACCCTACAAGAAGTGCTGCAGCATAAAGATCATATCATCCCTGCAATTCCTGGTTTGTTCCTTCGGTCTCTGAATATTTTGCACTGTTACATGTCTGATACGTAGTATCCAGTGGCAGCGAACAATTCACACGCCTTTTTTCTGCATGCAGTGTTCTTTGTTGTCTCGAGAAAGTCTGCCTTTTACAAGAAGTTCACAGCTGGGAATTGGTCTTTGCCATAATACCGCACTAATTAGTTTAATATATCTGGAAGTCGGTTATGATGCCATGGATACAATCAGAAAACTGAATATGTTCTATTGATCCTCATTGTTATGTTTTTAGATGACGAGCTGTGCTCTCGTCAGCATCTACTCCGAGTGCTGGGTTTTTTTGAGGAAGAGGGAGTATATTGTTACTTTTAATTTTGTCTATGTACCTGGTTCAGCTGTTTGGCTTAGTGCCAAGGCAGGAAGCCGATTCTAGGTGTTTGAGAGTTTGCCATGTCTCCCAAGGTATTCAACTAAATGACAGTATGGTAAGATTATCTTACTGAATATAGTCATGTTGGTAATATTGAAAGAATTGCATCATCTGGATGCTCTCCCAGGTTTATTTAATACAAACCTCTATGCCTCATCCTGTCATATGATAAAGTTCTAGTTGGTTGTGTAGCCATATACGGCCTGAAAATGTCCACGGGTGAAACAAAGACTAAAGGAAAAAAAAACATTAACCCTAGGATTACAATTTAGAAGGGGGTCTTATTTTGTTCTAATAACACATATGATACTCAATGATACCTTATCGTGATACTCGTGAATTAAAATGTATCATGATTAAGATCTAAATCGTCAAATGAAAAAATAAACGGTGGGCATTCATTTAAGTTTATTGTAAAAGTCCTCTTCCTGGGAATCATATAACACTTACTGTGGATCTATTTATGCGTCTGGCATCGTCGATGTATGTCACCGGCAGTGGCGGATCCAATGATAAGTTATAGGGGTTGAACATTATCTTAAAAAATGAGTATAAAAAAATTAAAGTGTTAATATAGAGAATTGAACTCTAGACCTTAAGTTTAGAAGTTGTCTTTACTAACCAATCACATAATTGACAACAGTTTTGAGACTATTTTCTTAATATACCTCTTCTTCATCATTAAAATTGTAAAGGAGACTCTAAGGGGCTCCATTGTTCATCGCCGGGTAGGGGGGCTGGAGCCCCCTGCCCCCCGTTGGATCCGCCCCTGGTCACCGGTGTGACATTCTCATGAAAAATTGATGTTCCTGCTAGTAACACCAGAAATTTGATGAACTTCCCAACACTTCCTTCACAGTGCCTGTGGTACTCCTGATTTGTTGTTGATGATTGTACTGAGGTGACTCCGCGTCTTGAGTTTTGTTGCCGCGCGAGCATATTTGCACACACCCATCACACAGTTGCGAGCTCGAGCGAGCCGAGACGGGATCACGTCTGGGCATGCTACGCTGGCGCACGGGCCGGAATCGTGGTTCTGGTTCTGCAGGGGTCTGCCGAGATGCCGCGAGCCAAAAAGCCGCAACTGAGATTGAGAGAACGGAGGAAGCGAACAAGATCGACCGCCCCACGCACCTCTATCCCGTGCCGCCCTCCACGCAGGCGGAGTGGAGAAGAGCAAAACAGGAGAGCCCAACTGACACGCGGACACGGCCGGTTTGCCGAGAAGACGATGCCGCCGGAGCTGAAGGTGGTGGTGGCCGTGGACGCGAGCGAGGAGAGCCTGCACGCGCTGTCCTGGGCGCTCGACAACGTCGTGCGGCCTAACCGGGACGCGGCGCTCGTCGTCGTCCACGCCCAGTGCGACGCCTACGACCTGGCCTGCCCCCTCGCCGCGCAGGGTATCCACCGACCGTAACTGCTGTACTGGACCCATGCTGCAAAACGCCCGGTGCTGACGCTCGAATACCTTTTCTGTGCTGTGTATATATGTGCTCTGCGGCTGCGCTGGTCCAATCCAAGGCATCGGGTACGTGCCGCCCATGGTGGTGGAGTCCGCGACGAAGGCGCAGGAGGAGAACTCCAGGAGGGTCGTGGCGCGCGCGCTGGGCATCTGCTTAGTGAAGCAGGCAAAGTCGTTTTCGTTTCATTCCACCTCGTTGCATGCCGCGTGTAACGCCGGCGCCGCCGGTGGGGCGAAGCTGACTGTTGTTGTGCTTGCAGCAGGTCGACGCCACGGCTGTCGTCGTGGAAGGCGACGCCAAGGAGGCCATCTGCCAGGCCGCGGAGCAGATGCGGGCCGGCCTCCTCGTCCTCGGCAGCCGGGGTCTCGGCAGAATCAAGAGGTAGGAAAAGGATACTACGATGAATCTCGTGTGGGAATTAGCTGTAACATTTTGCTGCTGCTGCTCATGCGTTTCTGGTGACGATACAGGGCGTTTCTTGGCAGCGTGAGCGATTACCTCGCTCATCAAGCGTCCTGCCCCGTGCTGGTCGTGAAGCCGCCCAAAGCGCATGGCAAGTGAACTTGTGCGGTCGTTAAGGATGTGATCAAGCTTCAACTTTCCATGTACAAAATCAAGTATCCACCATATGAGGGCGGCTGGATCGTACGAGGTCGAGCCGGAATTCGAGCGCATCTCGAATGACATCTCTCTGGCCGTCTGGCGTCCTGCCGTGTGCTGGTCGTGAAGCCCGCATGCCAAATGAACTCAGCTGCTACTGGGATGCACATCTCGGCTATTAGACTTGCTAGCGCACGCAGTGCTCAGTCCCCCAACCAAATATGTGATCAAAGCTATACTACTTTGCATGATCATACAATGTACAGACTGGACAATAACATAATCTGAACTACCGACACGTAGGCACATAGCAAGGACTCTACAACTGCAGTCATAGTGACAACTTGCTTGTTCATCGCTCCTGTAAAACAGTTTTACGGGTCACAGAAAGAGCTGACATTGTTTCTAGGTTGGTCGACCAAATGACCATTCAGATTTAGCAAACAAAATCTCGTGAACGTTCCAACTGAAGCGTCTGCTTAGTGAACTGACAACGAGATTAAAGCATGTCCATAAGAGGTACTCCCTCCTTTCTCAAAAGATTGTCACCTTTTAGTTCATTTTTGTACTAGAAGGTGACAATCTTTTAAGAAAGGAGGGAGTAACAGCTAACAACTTCAGGTCTGTATCTGTTTCACCAGGAAACAGCACCATAAGTCATGAACAAATCAGGACCAGCATAGCTCGGCTAACTGGAGGCACCATCACTGTTCTTCCAAACCGCCAAGTCTGTCCGCGGGATCATAGTTCGTGAACAGCCGGAACTCGTTGCCCAGTTTGTTTGAGTGTTGAGGCTTGAAACCACATGGACGAACGTTGAGGAGCTCTAGCGCTCGGTCCTTCTGAACTTCCCTGGCAATGGCAATAGTTGTGTGAATCATGTGAATTTTCGTCACGAAATACAACATCTGATGAATGTGTTTGTGTATAGTAACATAATATCATTAAACTAGCAAAAAGAGGCACCCACCTGAATTCCCAAACTACCAATACAACATCAACGTTTTGTTAACTTTTTATGATTGTTCTAGGGCACGCAACAATACATTAAAAAAAGAGTAAAGTGTATCAATAGTCTCTGAACTTGTCTGGATGTCTCATCTAGGTCTATGGACTTTTAAAGTGCATATTTGCGTTCATAAGCTTATTCAAGTGTGTCACCTGAGTCCATAATACCAAAAATGCCCCTATATCTATTAACATAATTGCTGGTTGAGCTTTATTTTTATATTTATTCTCTTTCCAAATCAGTTTTGTTAGTCTCCAATATGAATTATAAGTAACAATGTTGCTTTCGTAAGAGCACAAATATAAAAAACAAAAATCAAATAACAGTTATGTCAATAGTTATAGGGGTATTTTTGGTATTGTGAACCCATATAGCACACTTTAACAAGTTTATGGATCTAAATATGCACTTTGAAAGTTCATGAACCTAAATGACACATTCAGACAAATTCAAAAACCATTGATGCACTTTACTCTTAAAACAACTGTAAATGATGTACTTTTACTCTACTGAGACAGAGATATACGTATGATAACGGGATCACATTACGCAACATCAAACCGTCAGATCAGCAATTCTTGGTTGCTCAGTATGACAGTATTCCATTTCATCAGCACAAGGTAGTGCAATATCAAAAAGGAAAAAAAAAAAAACTGGATGCATCAATTCAATTTCATCAGCGCAGGACCCAATTACCTGTGAGCAGCAGCACGAACGATCCTTCAGGCTGCGCGAGGAAAGACACTGTCTTGGCAACCTTCTCCAGGCACTCCCTACTCTGCACGAACAATCCACGAATGACCTTGCTCCTCAAAATTTCATCTAATCTAAAAAAATTCAATAACTGACCAACGGATCAGTAGCATTCCATCCGTACCAGGTAAGGAGGGTCGGCGACGACGACGCGGTAGGCGTGCTTCATCGCCGGCGGCAGCTCCTCCGGCCGGTTGTAGTCGTAGAAGGTGAAGTCGCCGCCGTACTGCGCGAACCGCTCGTCGTACTCCAGGAGCTGCGCCGGCACGCCCGGGTCGCTCTTCTTGAGGTAGGCGTAGAGCGTCGGGCACGCTATGCAGGCCACGGCGCCGGCAGAGGGGGAGGCGAGGCGGATGACCTCCTCCACAAGCGTCCGCGCCGTGCAGTCGTCGTACCAGAACTGGCTCAGCCGCCAGTCCTCCGCTACCAGCTCCACCCTGCCTTCCCCTTCCCCTGCGTCCAGCTCAGGCCCCTGTTGCTCCGCTAGGAACTCCTTGAGCGCCTCCAGCGCCGCGGCGCTCAACTGCGGCGCGTCTTCATCTTCCTCCCCTCCTGATTCCCGCCTCACTATATCATCCTCCACGCCAGTCGCCGCCATAGCACCCACCACCACAGCTCCGGAAGCGAGGTCCGAGGCGTCGGCGGCGGCGCAACCGTGTGTGTGTGAATGCTTTTGCTCCACTCGGACTCGTCGAGTCCTCGATACGATGAGCCCATGGGCCCTTCGGACTCGACAGCACGGGCCTGATGGGCTTAAGTACAAGTGGGCCTGAAACATCGGCCCATGCGAGCCGGATGAAGAGGAGCAGTAATAAAGGCGGAGTGGCAATGGAATCGCGAGCACAAGCAGGGGAGCGGAAGCGGAAAGGAGAGAGCGATGGAAGGAGGGAGGTGGGTGACCGCCGCGACTTAGCAGTCGATTCGCCTCGGCCTCCGTCTCCGTCTCTCTACGCCGGCGCCGCCCGTCGCCTTCGCACGCAGCATGAGCAGCTAGTCAACAGGGAGCAAAGGGGACGGGGTCTATAGTTACTGCTCGCCTGGCCTCGACTTGTTAGTCGCCGCCCGCCCGCCCGTCACATTCGCCCTGCTGTCTTTTCGCCTCGCATCGCCGCCGCCGTCCCGCCTAGACTCGCCGTCGCTTGATAGACGTGCGGCTGGGGTATAGGGGTAGATCCATCTGCCGTCTTGTGTGATCGGGCGCAACGTCGAGGAGGGACCGAGGTAGCGGCGGGCTCGTGCGGTGGTGTTCCTTCTTCTGGAAGCTTCTGGGCCTGCTATCCGACGCACGCAGTCAGCGGCAATGTCGGGCTCGTCGACGGCGGGGGAGGACATTGTGCAGCACCTCTCGTCGAATTCGAACCCGTCCTCGTCCAAGCTCGCCAAGCTCGAGGCCCGCATGGCCGGCAAGGCCGTCTCAGCGCCGCCTTCATCGCCGCCACATCATCCTGTGGTTGCAAGCGGCTCCGTCGTCGCGTTCATGGACCAGGAGGAGCTGCCCGAGTCCTCTTCAGACGATGATGTCAGCCCTAAACCTTGTAGTTCCCCTCATACCTTTCCTTTTTAGGCACTAGTACAGTAGCGTAGTAAGCTTGTTCAATTGCATTGTTTGTACATTACCTATGTTGCTATGATCCTGTTGGTTAGAACGTTTTGTGATGCATTATTGTTATAAACCTATGTTTCTGGTAGTTTGCTTCTGCAACTAGCCACAAATGCCTGTAATTTCACCCCTCCTCTACCCTGCCCTGATCCCATCTGATGTTTCCTGCTTTTTTACTGATCAGAATGGTCAGGAGTTCTTGATACAAAAGAATACCCTGAAGCGTCCGAGATCTCCAGATGATGACCAGAGCCTTGCTCTTGAAAATTTTGAGGTGTGTTCATCTGATATGGACTGGATAAATTTCATTTCTTTTGCATTTGTGTAGGGTTCACTGAGGACCGAGGGCATTCTTTTGATCAGTGCATTTCCTTGTAACTGTAAACATCAGGGATTGACAAATGAAGCAGCCAAGATTTTAGTTGTCATGGACCCAAGACCGTCCATAGACAACACAAATAGAAAAAAGCAAGGCCGTGGAAGGGGTCGTGCTGGTACAAGCAGAGGGCGTGGTTCAAAGACTGTTGATCAAACACGGTTGACTTCAGCTTCTTCAGCAGTTACAACAAATGGTCAAGATAAATTAACTAACAAGGTCTGTTGGATTATTTGTTACCAAGATCTCAATATATCCCTAGTTGATTCACTTTTGGCAATGGCAGTTTTTGCTCATACCATTCTGCTATCTTGCATTTTAATTCCAAACTTCTAGGCTGTATCTATCTTGAAGTCATTTGAACCATAGAAGTGATGAGTATGTTAATGAAGAACTTGTTATACTTTAGTATGCTATTATTCGGGCTCTTATATGGAAATATATTATTGTGAGGCCTGTTACGGGTAATATTTGATGAATTAAAGAATGCTGAAACAGAGCTTTTAGCAGATATTAGACGCTTAAAATGTTACGATCTGTGGGTGCAACCAGGGGCAATGTTTTGTTTGAGTGACTCATTTGCTCAATTATTAACTCGATTCTAATTTCTAACAGGAGTACCAATCAAGTGTTCAATCTGGCAATGATGGCAGGGCTTCTTTACAGGTAACATTCATCACTTTACATGCATCATCTGTTAGTCTTGTAATATCTCCATTTGGTTTTTGTTAGAGTGTGTGTGTCAAGGGTATTGTTGGGTTTCATTTCTAGCCAACCTCAACTTGTTTGGGACAAAGGCTTGGTTGTTGTTGTTGTTGTTGTTGTTGTGTGTGTCAAGGGTAGTTTGGTCATTAGTTAGGAGTGTTCTCTAACCCTAGCTCTTGTACCCTATATATGTAACCCTTTGGCATCTTCGATATTGAAGAGAACACTATTCCCTTCTTTCATGGTATCAGATTAGGTTTTCTAGGGACCTGTCGAGCAAGACTTCACCGTCGACCTCCTCTCTCTCCCACCACCAACTGCCGCCACCGCCGCCCCTTCCATGTAGCAGCGCGGCTGCCGCCCTGCCAGCGCGCCGCCGCCGGCCGGTGAGCCGATAGCGGCCTGCCTCGCACTCTAGCCAACCCCTCCCCTGGCCATCGACGGCAGCATGTCTCCCTTGTTCTGGATCGACACCCGCCAGTCTGGATCAACGTGCAGGGTAGCTGCTCCCGTCGCTACCGACCTGGCCGACCCCGTCGCCACCCTCTGGCCGCCGGTTGCCGCCGACCTCCCTTCGGCCGGATCTGCCGCCGCCGCATCTGCCGGGCTCGGCGCGGCCGGATCCGCCACCGCCAACCTCCCCCAACCGGATTCGCCGCCCTGCGCCCCGACCACTCCCCGTTTGCACCAGCTATGTCATCGTCGACCTCCCAACGGTTGGATCCACCGTCAGCTTCCTCGGACCATGCCCGGCCAGATCTGCCACAAATCTCCCCACTGCCGGCTTCCTCTGGCCCGGTGCAGCTGGCGCCGTGCCGCCACCGCAGTCGGCTGCGCCGTCGCCACACGCGTGGCCACTGGGTGCCGCCACTGTCGACCCAGGAAGCCCGCCACCGGCCCAGATCTCGTCGCCGTCCCAGCACTTGCGTCGCAACCCCGACCGCGCCGCCGCCACCCGCGTGGCCACTAGGCGCCACAACCGTCGGCCTAGGAAACACCGCCACCGCCCCAAATATCGTCGCCGCCCCAGGACCCGTCGCCGCTAGCCCAGATCTCGCCAACGACGCCCAAATCGAGCGCGCGACCGCTAGATCTGACCGCGCGCTGCTGCCTGCACCGTCGCCGACACCTCTGTCCGTCGCCGTGCTCCCTGGACACATGCTGCCGCTGGCTGCCGGCGAGCCTCCACCGTCGGCCTCCTCTCAGCTTCCGCCGTCGACGTGGCCACCTTCACCCTGTTCGCCCCCAGATCCGAGCATCACCACCGCTGCCGGCCTCACCTTCCCTCGGTGCCTCCCCTTTCCATCCCGCGTTGTCGGCCTTCTGTGCGCGTTCCCTGCCGTCCCCTTCCTATCCCATGTCGTCGGCCTCTATCGCGCTTTTCCCTCCTACCCCGTGCCGACAACCTCTGCCACGCGCGTCCTTCCTACCCCGCGTTGTCGGCCTTCTGAGCGCGTTCCCTGCCCTCCCCTTCCTATCCTTCGCCGTCGGCCTCTGCAGCGCTCTTCCCCTACCCGGCGCCGACGGCCTCTGCCGCACGCGTCCTTCCTACCTCACACTGTCGGCCTTTCGCGTGCGCCCCTGCCCTCCCCTACCTACCTCACGCCGTCAGCATCCGTCGCGCGCGTCCCTCCTACCCTGCGCTGTCAGCCTCCGCCGCGCGTCCCTCCTTCTACCCCGCGGTGTCGGCCTCTGCCACGCGCCTCCTCCTACCCCACGTTGTCGGCCTTCCGCACGCGTCCCTGCCCTCCTTCTACCCTGCGTCGCCAACCTTCCGCACGCGTCCCTGCCCTCCTCCTACCCCGCGTCATTGGCATCTAGCGCACGCATCTTGACTCTCCGTCCACGCAACGTCGGCCCCCGCCGTGCGCACCCTGTCCATCTCTGTCGGGCGTGCCCCTTGTGGTGAGGTGTTTGCGGCCCACTCCGTCCTCGTCGCCGCTCGGGAGCGTGAGTGGGCTCTTCTACGGCGTTCTCCATCGGAAGATGTTAGCGTGTGTTTACTCATGTATGTAGGGTCTTTTTATCCAGTCTCAACATCTGCCACAGCTAGATGTTGTGACTGTGAGGGGGTCTTATTAGAGAGTTTTTGTGTTTACTCATGTATGGAGAGTGTTTTTGTCCATTCTCAACATCTGTCGCAGCCAGAGTTTCGACTGCGGGGGGATGTTAAAGTTTGTGTGTCAAGGGTAGTTTGGTCATTAGTTAGGAGTGTTCTCTAACCCTAGCTCTTGTAACCTATATATGTAACCCTTTGGCATTATCAATATTGAAGATGTTAGGTGATCTCAACAGTATGTTAGGAAGAGTCCAGATAAGATTAGATTAGGAGAGTCTTAATTAGATTGGAGTTGAGTTAGAGTCCTAGGAGGAGAAGATTACATGTAATCGGGCTATATAATGAGCCCAACCTCATTGTAATAGCACACCTCCCAGATTAACAATCATGCATTCCTAAATTGAGAGCCCCGAAATTCCAACAATCTGGTATCAAGAGCTTAGGTTCGGATCCTATCTGCTGCCCCGGGAGGACGTGCTCCCGGGGCGGCAGCCAACAGGGGAGGGGCGACCGCCGTGCAGAGAAGCCCGATTCAGAGCGGTGCGGTGTGGATCTTCGGCACCGAGACAGGGTGGGCAGCTCCTGACGGTAGATCTCGGCGCTGCATGGGTCCCAGCTCCAATCGGGTGTGGATCGCCGAGATCCAGGGCGACTCGAATCGGCACAGCCGAGGCGGAATTGATGGATCTCGTGCGGTCGAGGCGGAGCACCGTCCATGACGAATCGACACGGAGATCGTCAGCCGGCGGGAGTCAACCAGGCCGCAAGCGAGGGCCCGCGAGGAGGGCGCCCGGAAGACGCGCAGGCTGGCGTGCGAGACAGGCATGGTGGTCACATATCCGATCGTGTGAGGAGGTCGCGCGTGAGCAAGAAGGGCGTGCTTGACCTGGACTCCGTGGCTGGCGGCGGGTGTGAAGCTACGCGAAGACTCGAGGACCGGGAGTCCTGACCGGCGGATTGAGCATGCTGTATATGGCCGGAAGCTGGATGGAACAAGCCCCTCTGGCCACGTGGGGAGAGAGAAGATCTGGTCCCGTGCCTGGGTCTAGGTCTAGTGGCCGTCGAATCTGTTGTTGGTGTGGTCCAGCAAAAGCAAGGGGAAGACACGCGTGTTGGGCTGGGCTCTAGCTAGGTATGGTCCCTGGTGATCCAAGAAGAAGAGGTTGGAGGACTGCTTGAGTTGGGCTGACCTGACCGAACGGTCCAGGTCTGATCAGGCTCTGTGCAGAGCAGCGTGAAGAAGAAAACCAGCTGGGCCTACCTAGTGGGTCTTGGCCTGCATGTGGCTCTGGTCACTTGCATCAGGAGAGAAAAGGAGCGCCATCATGGTCTCGTCGTGTGGGATGTGCTCAAGGAGACGTTCACGACACCAAGTACAACTCCATCGCACATGCGACACTGTGGGTTTGAGTCCCACTATGGTTGCGGGGAAATTTCGGGTTCAAGTCCCATCATCCTCCCAGAAGGAGGCTTGGCATACAGGAGACAGCAGATTGTGCATGAGGCCAACGAGCACGAGCGGAGGCGCAACAGCGAGCGTGCGACAGAGGTTGATCGTAGGCGGGGCGGCGACTCAGATCGGGAGGATCTGGAGTGCGCAGGATCCGACAGTCTTCTCCGACTTACGACAGCTCAAAGACGCGGGAGGCTCGGTGTGAAGAAGGCTCATGACGGAGGGTGCGACGATGATATCATGACGACTCCATGCAGCATGGGCTCGACGGTGGACACAACACGACATGTGAGATAAGCACAGATGTCAGGATCTAGGGGAGTTTGTTGGATGATCTTGAACATTGTGGGTTGTGAGCATGGTTCGAGTTGTAGGGAGTTGAGATCAGGGGAAGAATGTTAGGTGATCTCAACGGTATATTAGGAAGAGTCTAGATAATATTAGATTATGAGAGTTCTAATTAGATTGGAGTTGAGTTAGAGTCCTAGGAGGAGAAGATTACATGTAATCGAGCTATATAATGAGCCCAACCTCATTGAGTGCCCCAGATTAGGAGAGTCCTAGGAAGAGCACACCTCCCAGATTAACAATCTTGCGTTCCTAAATTGAGAGCTCCGGAATTCCAACAGAAGAGAATCAAGAGCTTAGGTTCATATCCTATCTGCTGCGCGAAGGACGTGCTCCCGGGGCGGCAGCCAACGGGGAGGGGCGACCGCCGTGCAGAGAAGCCCGATTCAAAGCGGTGCGATGTGGATCTTCGACACCGAGGCAGGGTGCACAGCTCCCGACGCTAGACCGCGGCGCTGCATGGGTCTCAACTCCAATCGGGTGCGGATCGCCGAGATCCAGGGCGGCTCGAATCGGCGTAGTCCAGGCGAAATCGACGGATCTTGCGCGGTCGAGGCGGAGCGCCGTCCACGACGAATCGACACGGAGATCGTCGGCCGACGGGAGTCGACCAGGCCGCAAGCGAGGGCCAGCGAGGAGGGTGCCCGGAAGACGCGCAGGCTGGCGTGCGAGACAGGCATGGTGGGCACAAATCCAATCGCGTGAGGAGGTCGCGCGTGGGCAAGAAGGGTGTGCTTGACCTTGACTCCGTGGCTGGCGGCAGGTGTGAAGCTACGCGAAGACTCGAGGACCGGGAGTCCTGACCGACGGATTGAGCAGACCGTATATGGCTGGAAGCTGGATGGAACAAGCCTCTCTGGCCACATGGGAAGAGAGGAGATCTGGTCCCGTGCCTGGGTCTGGATCTGGTGGCCTCCGAATCTGTTGCTGGTGTGTTCCAGCAAAAGCAAGGGAAAGACAAGCGTGTTGGGTTGGGCTCTAGCATGGCCTGGTCCCTGGTGATCTAAGAAGAAGAGGTTGGAGGACTGCTCGAGTTGGGTTGACCTGACCGAACGGTCCATGTCTGGTCAGGCTATGTGCAGAGCAGCGTGAAGAAGAAAACCGGTTGAGCCTGCCTAGTGGGCCTGAGCCTGCATGTGGCTCTGGTCACTTGCATCATGAGAGAAAAGGAGCGTCATCATGGTCTCGTCGTGTGGGACGTGCTCAAGGAGACGTTCACGACACCAATTACAACTCCATCGCACATGCGACGCTGTGGGTTTGAGTCCCACTATGGTTGCGGGGAGATTTCGGGTTCAAGTCCCATCATCCTCCTAGAAGGAGGCTTGGCATACGGTAGACTGTGCATGAGGCCAATGGGAGGCGCAACAGCGAGCGCGCGACAGAGGTTGATCGAAGGCGGGGCGGTGACTCAGATTGGGAGGATCTGGAGCGCGCAGGATCCGACAGTCTTCTCCGACTTACGGTGGCTCAAAGATGCGGGAGGCTCGGTGCGAAGAAGGCTCATGACGGAGGGAGTGACGATGATATCATGATGACTCCATGCAGTAAGGGCTCGATGGTGGACACAACACGACATGTGAGACAAACACAAGTGTCAGGATCAGGTGGAGTTTGTTGGATGATCCTGAACATTGTGGGTTCTGAGCATGGTTCGAGTTGTCGAGTTGCAGGGAGTTGAGATCAGGAGAAGAATGTTAGGTGATCTCAACGGTATATTAGGAAGAGTCCAGATAAGATTACATTAGGAGAGTTAGATTGGAGTTGAGTTAGAGTTCTAGGAGAAGATTACATGTAACCGAGCTATATAATGAGCCCAACCTCATTGTAATAGGACACCTCCCAGATTAACAATCTTGTGTTCTTAAATTGATAGCTCTGGAATTCCTACAGAAGAGAACACTATTCCCTTCTTTCAGTTTTGAGCTAATATGATTCTGGGATTCTCTGTACATGGTAATGTTATGCTAATGCACCTGTTGTTGCATACTTGCATAATTTACTTGTGTTATGTTTCTTGTTTGCATGCTTCTTAATGTGTCATTTTCCATCTGGCTAATGTATTCAGGAAATCTTTCTGGTGCCTTGTGTACATAGCTTTCATCCTTTTTTTCTCTTATGATGGGATGGTTCCATTTTAATTTCCACTTGCCAGTTTAGCTAATCCAACCCCAACTTTAGTATGCTGGTGATAATGCCGACGAGATATCTTATGGGCAACATGTTAGAGTTAATCTTGTTTTTGGATGCGAGTCGGATTGGGGCTGGCTGGTGCGGCTGAGGAGTCCTTGCCGTATCGGTATTGGTCTCTAATTTAGGAAAGAAATAAACAGTCCCGAGGATCGAAGTGGTTGGTGCATTTTGGAATAGGTATAAAGAGTCCTAGTAGAGCAGTAATAAAGAGTCCTAGTCGGACCATGTGTCAAGTACTAGTAGGACTACACATGTACACCTATATAAGAAAAGGAATATAGGGGTTGCTGAACGATTAAAACCAGTTCCCAGATTTCCAACAAAACATTAACAGCCTTGGTGAATATTTACTGAAATATCCCATTCACATGATGATTGTGAAATATACTAGATGCAAGAGAAACCCGTCTATGATATTTCCTTTAGTCTCAAATTTGTAGTCCTAACTTCTCTCTACTGATAGGAAGAATTATCACTGTTACGTTCTAAAGTTGCATTTTTGGAGGAGGAGCTTACTAAATCACGTCAAGAGGTAACAGATTACCATCAACTTAGCGACAGGTTAGCAAAGGTATGGAGATACCTACAGTGTCATGTTCGAGAAAAAAACTTTCTACAGTGTTTCTCTTGAAGATGGAAGTTTTTAGTTTTAGTGTCTCTGACCTGTTTGGCCCTGTATTATGCTGCCAGGAATTGAAGGATCTCAAAGATCATGATCAACAAATGAGATCAAAGGTTGATAGCTTGTTATGGTTAACCTTGTTTGTTTAGCAACTGTTCGTTCTTTTGTTTGTAGTCACTGGTATACAGCGTTCCGTAAGGCGTAATAAGGCGCTCACCTCCACGCGCCTGGGCGCGAGGCGCGACCCTTTCGCCTCGCCTCGGCCCCTAGGCGGACATTCCGCGGGGTGGTGGTGGTTGGGGGGGGGGGGGGGCGGGGGGGGGGGGGGGGGGGTGATGCAGCAGGGCGCGTAGCTGTCAAGCCGCTCCCCTTGGACCGGCGAATCCCGCGGGTGGATCCTGGCGGGTGGGCGAATCGGCGGAGACCAAAGATCCTGGTGGGATGGGGGCAGATCCCATGGGGAGTTGGGGCGGCAGGAGTGCCGGATCTTGCAAACAGAGGAGCAGCTCGACCGTGGACGAGGGGGTGGGCAGCGGATCTGAGACAGACGAGGAAGAAGAGTTCGGAGGAGAGAGCGGATCTGGAACTGACGAGGAAGAAGGGGTCCGGACCAGAAGATATTCGAAGGAACTTTGGGCTTGGAGCCCGTGGAGGATGGGGCTGGGAGCAGATCTGGGATGGGCTGTTGCGGTAAGGCAGAGGGTTGAAGTGAGTCAGGCCAGCAAGATTAGTCTACCCAGTAGAAATACACATATACTGATATATTTTTAAAATTTTAGAATTAATCAGTGCTACAGTGCATAACGCCTAGGAACGCCTAGGCGTCGCCTAGGCACGCTTAGGCTCTAGGCGGAGGGTCACCGCTAGGCGCCTAGCGCCTAACGCCTTTTGGAACCTTGCTGGTATATGTTGTATCCTGCAAGCTGTAAACTCACTATTCAGGCATATCATTGTTGTGCAACCAAGGATAACATATCATTTCCTTCTCTTCTATATGCAAAGGATCGTGGATATTATAATCTGCTAACAGTCATTTGCTCAATAACCTTTTACTTATTTATACAACAGAAATAGTTATGCACATATCACGTAATGTGACATTTTTTAATGCATGATGCTCTTTGTCCATATGGCTTGCATGTAGATTGGTGTTGTCCTTTTTCTTTTTGTTCTGTTCCCAGGACTGTGACTGGGGAAACTTGCTACGCCATGGTAACGTTGCAAATCTAACTGTTCTAGCTTCCGTTAGTGCAGCAAATGAAGGTTCTATCTGATCTGCTGATAGCTGTGTCAAAAGCAGAAAGGCAAGAATCACGAATGAGGGTAAGGCAGGAATCTTTCAGACTCGGGAATGTTGGTGTTATGAGGTAATTTTTTTCTAATATCCAGCAAATGATGTGTAATAGTAGTTGGAGTCAGGAGAACTCCTGTATGGGGAATCATACTTATGTTAAAAAGGATTCTCCTACATATACCTTTATTCAGTATGCCCAGTACTCCCAGTAATTAGTGGCAGAGGCTTCTTTTCTTCTTCATGTATATGTATTATCTACTGGAACTTTATCTTTAAATTTTCCTCTTCCATGATTCAGGGCTGGAACTATGATATCCGAAACTTGGGAGGATGGTCAGGCCATAAAGGATCTTAATTCTCATCTGGTGAGTTTCAATGCCGCATCAATATGTCTGCATGCATGCACATATTATAAGATCATATAATTTTCGGAAGTATAGAGTCTCTATCCACATGGCTGACCAATTGGTAGATGGTAATACCTAGTAGCTATTTTAATTAAGATGGTGTGCACTTCCACTAATGGACAGCTTTTAAACCGAACTACTTTTGGTACAGTTGTTATCCCAGTCGCGCCTTAAATTAATATTGATTACTATTAGTAACCTAAAGTTCTTAACATCTAAATCTCTTGTAGAATATGTTGATTATGTGTATGTTGATTATGTGTACTGAACATCATATACGGTAGGTAAATATGTGTATTCCCAGTTTAAAGGGTTTGGGTTAGCCTTTGTTGCACTTGTGATTTTACTGACATAATGTGGGTAACATAGTTCTGATGCTTGAAAAGATTCATCGATTAAAGCAATTTGGCTACTCTGCAACTTGTATTCATGATAGTCAGCTATGTTTAAGTTTGACTGCACCTTGGTCTTGTTGCAACCAGCTATGACACTATGTTTATTTATTTTTAGCATGTTGTCCTTGCTAAATGTTTTCTCTCCTACAACATCAGACCATCTTACTCTTTGATAAGGTCATAAGGATATCTTTTCATGTTCCTCTATTTCTTATGTATACTGGATCTTTCTGTAGAAATCTTTGCTGGAGACTAAAGAGGCTATTGAAAGACATCGTAAATCACTTAAGAAAAGACAATCTGGTAATACTCTGCATCCTTATTTTCCTATTTGACTGGTGCTGAGTAAAATTGTTCATAAGCTGCAAACTCAAGTATCTTACATATGCTTTTGACAGGACATTGATGCATGTAAAATTTGTTCCATGAAAAAAGTATATTTGAAATGAAATAACAATTCATGCAGAATTCTCACGCTGCTCCATCTTGGAATTAATTTTGTTTTCTAGTCAATTGTAGATCAGTTTTAGTAGAGTTGGATTCGGTTCTGATCTGGTTAGTTTAAGAAAGGATCAGAACAGAATTGGAAGTCTTAGATAGAGTCTAGTTAGAGCCAATCTAGACTGTCCAGATTAGGTAAGAGACGGGATTAATATCTATCTCTAGAGTAGTTTCAATATGGAAGGATTCTACCTGTATTGGCCTATACATGGCCAGCTTTATCGCCAGCTTTATCGACGAATAAATCGGGCCCTTCCAGATTATTTTCTCTCTACTTTTCCCTGCGCCCAGATCACCTCAATCTCCTGCGCCAGCAACCCACTGCTCCTGTTCTGCACAGCGTCCAAACACCTCCCCCTACAGAGCAGATTGCATCTGCTCCCTACGCAAGCAAACATCATCCTCCTGTGCACACAATAGCAGCACAGGGCTCACCTCTGTTCCTGTGTACAGCACACCAGCTCCTCTGTTCTTCACGCAAGTAACCAGCAGCACCCAGGTGGGGTGTTTAGCAGCTCCTGGACGTTATCAGCAAGAACGGAGGCAGATTTGGTGTCCAACACACCGGATTTCCAACACTATCTCTAGCCCATTCTTTTTAGTTTCTATACTATGTACAAAGGAAACATTTGTCCATTGTCACAACTATGAAATTTCAAAATTACATAGCATGAACGAAATAAAAGGTTCATAAATGCTTGAGTGTATGATTATCTTGTCAAATTTGTTATGAATATCGGATCTTCAGATCTTGTATTATTGATGAGGTCGGAGGTCTCTATAAATAGATGTACAGGATGACAAACATGAGAAGAAGTCTCTAATACATCATCTAATATAATATAACTATTATACCTCTAACACCCCCCTCAAACTCAAGGTACATCAAGAACATTGAATTTGAAGAGATAAAAATCATGCTAAGAGCCACAAAGATGATCCAAATGGTAGTGTCGCTGAGTAAACGTCGAAGTAGATGAAGCAGCAAAACAGGAGCCAACAAAACTGACACGCGCAGCGAAAGACGAAGTCAGTCAAACTCCCAAACATGTTGTGAATCACACCGACGAGTATCAGCACCAACCAGAGATCGTCCGTGAGCAACTCTCAGAGTCGTAGACCACGCATATGTAGACGCATACGAGGAACCCAATCACGGCTATTAGTGCAATTGAAAAGCACACCGCATAGCTGGAATTCCGACCGAAGGAGAAAGCCATCATGACGAAGATGACAAAAACGGCAAGATGCAAACATATGCAACGGCAGGCGACGGCGAGAGCGCACCAAAAGCGGCGCAAGCAACATTTTTTTTTGACGCACCAATGGCCACTAATCTCCAAGTATAGAGCTTCAGTGCGTGCTCAGTCACCTAAGATGGAAATGATTGATTCCCTGTTCAAACCACAAGGAACGGAGGATGATGGTCTCATACGGCAGTGCTCTGATACCATGTTATGAATATCGGATCTTCAGATCTTGTATTATTGATGAGGCCGGAGGTCTCTATAAATAGATGTACAAGATGACAAATATGAGAAGAAGTCCCTAATACATCATCTAATATAATATAACTATTATACCTCTAACAAAATTTTCTTATAAGTTTCAATTATTGATCATAATTATTTTAAATGGTTTTCTTTTTAGACAAGGGTGATGGCAGCGATGCTGAAACTAGCATGACTGAAGAAGATATCGTCTTACAGGATGAGATATGTAAATCTCGGCTAACAAGTATCAAACGGGTAGGTTTCCTTTGTGAGCCACTGTTACTTGCCTAATTGATACGCGCCCTTTCTTAATCTGCTTTCCTTGAAATTTTAGGAGGAAGAACAGTATTTGAGAGAAAGAGATCGGTATGAGTTGGAAAAAGGGCGGCTCATACGAGAAATGAAGCGCCTCAGAGATGAAGATGGTTCACGCTTTAACAACTTTCAAATTCTTCACCATCGTTATGCTCTCTTAAATCTTCTTGGAAAGGGAGGGTTCAGTGAAGTTTACAAGGTATATTCTTGCTTCAACTGTGATTTGTAGTTAAATGTGAGATACATTACTTGTTTACAAGGTATCCAGTGCCAAAGGCCCCACACATTGTGGGGTCTGGGAAAGGGTTATTTCTAGACCTTACCCCTGCTTTTGCAAAGAGGCTGAAGCAGAGGAGGTACGCACCTTCCCCATGCTTTTGTATAGAGGCTGAAGCACACCAGCTCCTCTGTTCTCCTCTGTTCCTGCGTACTCAGTCTTTTTGTAGAAAGAAACAATACAATGCTCCTTTTGATTGCCTTCGTCAAAGGACTTGCGGGCTAGTTAGGGCCCACTTTGGCTGGGTTAAATTGAGTTGAGTGTTATCCTGGCCCTTCCCAAATGGTCGTGGGAGATAACATGTGATGGAGTTTTTGTTCAAAAAAACATGTGATGAAGTCAGATAGAAAATAACTAACATCTGAAACATGTTGGGATTGGATCCATTTGTGGGTAAGCCCAACAGAAGTAACATGTCTGGAACAGAATCGATCTCGAAACCTATTCAAATGTCCTTTGGCCTGTATCTTTCTGTTGAAAATGTTGTGTGAATCTGTGGTATAAAATGGTGTGCAACGTGTATCATCCTAACTAGCTTTTTTGTGTATATTCATGTAGGAATATTTGACTAGTAAGCTAACATATCATATAATTATGTATCGATATAACATGTGAATCCACTTCATAGAAATTTGAGTTGATACATCAGCAATTTCATGAAATATTTTCTTTGGGCAGGCTTTTGATTTGGTGGAGTACAAGTATGTGGCATGCAAACTTCATGGTTTGAATGCTCAATGGAGCGAGGAGAAGAAGCAGAGCTACATACGACATGCAATTCGTGAATATAACATCCACAAAACCCTGGTTCATCCAAACATTGTCAGGCTCTGGGACATATTTGAGATTGACCACAATACATTCTGCACTGTCCTAGAATATTGCAGTGGTATAATATGTTTGCTAGATGACCTTTTAAATTCTTGTCTGTCAACGCAAATCGAGCGTGTTATTTGTAGCTGTTGCTTGTACCTATTAGCCGGGGAATTCATTCTTATCATCCCATGCTGGGACAAGCTTCATGGGGAAAGGGTTTTCTTTTCTGGGAAAACAAATGAGAAAAAATTGGTCATGTGGGATCAGTACCATATGAATCATGATTGCACGGCAGCGGTATTTTATCAGCAGACCTCAACATTTGATTATTAACATGAGTGTGTTGTAGCTATGATAGTAAGCTTACTCAGTACTGCTTGAATTCTTATCGATACTCACATGCATGACATCCATTAACTGAGTTCACTTTACTTCATAGAGATGGCATTAGAGGGTGAGTTGGTAGCAGATTGCACTGGTATAGCAAATATAAAGTACCAGGGTGATATTATTGGATACCAGTCATTACATATATTCCTACATTTGATGTCAAAAGTCATAAGAGTATATTATTATGAATTATATATATGTATATCCATAGCCTTCTTGGTTTCACATAAAGAAATGTTCATTAAACACCAGATATTAATTTACAAGCAAGCTAACATTTGTGGATACATATATGGTTCAATAAATTTGCAATGAAACCAAACTTATATGGCCATGGGCCACAAACTTTGCTATACGGCTCGCTATCAATGCGCTGGTGGCTGCTATTGTTTATGTACATTGCTTTACGCTGTCAACACTAGTTAGTCCACTGATATAAGGGTTTTCATTGTGTCCCATTGAATAGATAAGGTTTTTTTCTTAATTTACATTTGTTTCATATGTTGGTTGTTCTATGAAACTTTTTAATTAAAAACCTGTATTATCCGTTGGTAATGATTTCTTACCTAAATCATCATCTCTTACATCAGGCCGTAAACTACAATATGTAATAACATTTTCTTCATTGCTAATGTTTTATCCAGGCAAGGATCTTGATGCAGTCCTTAAATCAACTCCAGTTCTTCCAGAAAAAGAAGCAAGAATCATAATTGTTCAAATATTTCAGGGCCTTGTTTATCTCAATAAGAGGGCTCAAAAGATCATTCACTATGATCTAAAGCCTGGCAATGTTCTCTTCGATGAGGTTGGTGTTGCAAAAGTTACAGACTTTGGCCTCAGCAAGATAGTGGAGGATGATGTTGGTTCTCAGGGAATGGAACTCACGTCTCAGGGAGCTGGAACCTACTGGTGAGTGTGCTCCTTTACAATTGATCATTTGGTCTAGCTTATGGAAACTTTCAAACCTCCTGCTCTTCTGGACTCTTTTATGTACTTTCATTTTTTGCTACACCCGATGCAATGAGGTTATTTCTGTTATAGTAGCACCTTTAGTGTATCATTGCAAAAACCTTTTAAAAGTTGCTGTTTGTTTATGGAAATACAACCACTATCACAATGCCAATCGAACAGTCTCTGGTCTCCTGTAACATCTTATATGAACAAGAAGAAACAAAAAATCCATACATTTAATCTTGATTAATGGGAGTGTTGGACTGTATATGTATCTGTAGGTGTTTTGGGCTAGGCCCGTGTACCAGCCCACCCTAGGGGTCTATATATATGCACTCTCCCCCTTTGGGGTTAATCAATCAAGTCATTATTCCCTCTATCAGGGAGCATGTCATTGTTTCTCCTTTTGAGTCATTGTTTCTTTAGGTTAGCGAGCATTCCTGTCTACATTTTTATTTTTATTTTCTTCAGGTATCTCCCCCCAGAATGCTTTGACCTCAGCAAAACGCCATTTATTTCATCAAAGGTAATGGTATCTGTTAACAATTTTACTAGTCAATATATGAAAGATTGTTACACCCTAGTTGGTGACAAAATTATGACCGTTTGTGAGGTGCCTTCAACTACCATGGATATCTTAGTATTTTTCGTTCACCTGATTGTGAGGTATCTTCAACTACCATGGATAATAGGTTTCCTCTAGCTAGCAGTTTTAGATAATATCTCGTGGGGATATTTTTGTCAAGAGTGACTAGCACGGGGAAGGTGCTTGGGTTCTTATGCAACCTGTACATAAGAACCTCCTGACCTTGAGATGCTAGGAACAATGAAACTTAAGCAAGCCTAGTTATGGCAATCATTTAACTTCATACTGATTTTTAATAGCGCATCAATTTTGTCTATTTGTTGTAATGCAGGTTGATGTTTGGTCGGCCGGTGTGATGTTTTATCAGATGCTTTTTGGAAAGCGCCCTTTTGGTCATGACCAGACTCAAGAGAGAATACTTCGGGAAGATACAATCATCAATGCACGAAGAGTGGAATTCCCTTCAAAACCAGCTGTATCGAACGAGGCAAAGGTATATTTGTTCAGATGGCATAACATTTCCATATACATCACATCTATCGATTCTGTTACTACAACTTGCTATAAATGTCCAGTGCAGCTGTCATTTGTCTTAAGCTAATATCCCTCCTAACTCTAGTGTTATTAATTATTTAATATCTGTTCTGAACAATCTCTACTTTTTTTTCTTCAGTACCACGTCCTTATGATCTACAGTACACCTTGTTTGACTCCATATGTCAGTGTTTGCTTATGTTGAGCAGTTTGGCAAACAAATCTTGCATCACTACAAATGGAACCTTTAGCTATATCATAGGGAATCACCAGCAATAAGTTGCCATTTATTATCACTCTCACTGGAAGTACTAAGTGCAAGCTGCCCTAATGCTCCATGAACTAAATCCTTTTTTGTCCACTGTAAACGTTAACAGGATCTGATACGCCGATGTTTGACATACAACCAATCGGAGAGGCCAGATGTCCTAACCATAGGTCAGGATCCTTATCTCTCGTATGTGAAGAGGTAGAAGCTATGAATGATAAGATTCTGATGGCAGTAGTTGCTTGCTGAAAGATTTTGTTTGGGTGTGCATTCTTGCAAAGAAGCCAAGGATTTTACAAGCTCAAGAATATCACAAAGGGTGTGACTGTATATGTTGTAAATTTGTGTTGGGCCCATAACAGCAATGACCTGAAGTCCTGTGGGTATCAGTTCAAAGGTCAGCTTCTTTGTAATCTGGGAGAAGCAGGCATTCATTTGAACGGGCAATGTTCACTTATGAGTTCAGATTTTGTGGACGATGCCATGAGTTCATAAGTATTGCATCGTCCACAAAATCTGAACTCATGGCAGTGGAGACAGATGAACAATCATGTTGACTTCCAAAAAGTTTTTATCTGCTACTCGGGTGATGCCTGATCGGATGGACCAAGTTGAAATACGGTGAATTGAAACTGGCTTGAGAAGCAATGGAGGGAACTTTTTTTTTTTCTGCTTTGCAAAATATGATTTCAGAAGGTAAGGACCGTGGAAAATTGCTGTTTACTGCAAAGGGTTCACTTGGTCTGACTGTGTCTTATACTCGAGGATATCTTGATTATTTCCATATTTGGTCACCTGCTCATCTTTTCTTGTTGCTCCGAAGTTGCCCTTTTTCCATTTTGCATATTTGATCGGCTCCATATGTCAGTGTTTGCCTACTTGAATAGTCTGGCAAACAAACTGATCTCGCGTTACCACAAATGGAGTATGAGATTGCATTACGGAAACAATAAAAGTATCCCTTAATAAATGCGAGTAATTGTCATCTGAAATAAACATCAGATCAACTGGGCGGCATGGTATAAGGGAAGCCAAATAAGCGACGCCGGCGCGCCTGGGTAGGTGTCGGCTGCCCTTCTCCCTTCGTCGTGTTTTTGTTATAAAACATTTTACATGTGATCACTTGACGGCGATAACCGCCGTGCCGCCGGCAACCGCCGCACCGCGTCTCCTCGTGCAGGGTCGCGTCCCCCCTCGTTGTGGCTCCTCGTAATGTATAAATAGAAGAATGAATAAAATAGTTGAATCATTTACAAGTACTCTCAATTTTCTCTCCATTGTTCAATTCCGAATTCAACACGTCATCAGCACTTTATCTCTAAGAACAAGAGAGATCAGAGAAGGAAGAACGAATCCACTGGTAAGACGCCTAACAATCGACTTATCGATCCTGTAATCTTGGTGTTCTTCATTGGGGATGAAGATCAGAGGCGTCTGCGCCACCGCCAATTTCGCCACATGGTGAAAGCATCTAGGCCCCTATGAGGTATGGTTTCGGTGATTAATGACAACCGTTAGATATTACTAATGAGTTTGTGGATGCAATGTCTCTCGTATATCTCATCACACTTAATGGATTCTACACGTATATTATCTATTGCTCATTGGATATAATTGGAGACCCCTAAATAAACTATTTCACGAGGTCAATCGATTTTTATGAAGACCAAAAGAAAAAGCTCATATGTCAAAGTTATTCCATCGAAATTGACAACACCCAGGACTTGGTAATCACCAGAAGAATATTTCAAACCAATGTAGAAGAGGTCACTCGAGCAAATTCCAAAAGAATCACTTAGAACAACTCAAAGCAGACAAAATCAACTCACCGGATCAACCGATGTTTCCAAAAAACAATACATCGGTCGAGTTGGTTTAACAGAAGAAAAAGACCTTAGAACTGAGTACTCACTAGATCATCCGATGATGAAGAAAGTGTTACGTCGGTCGATCATTCTAGTAAGCAATTACCCTAGACCAAGTGTAACACCGGAGCATTCGATGTACAACTATAACACATCGGTCAATCACTCCAGTAAGCACTAATTCTGAACCAATTCTGGATGAAGTGTCACCGGATCATCCGATGATGAGACAAGTGTTACATCAGTCGAACAACGGTTATATCTGACACAGTGACATCAGCTAATTTGGATTCAGCCGATGACAACTGAATGAGGAACATCGGATCATCCGGTGTTCGCAGAACAGTGATGTCAGCCTACTTTTCCAACGGCTATTTCGTGGAGGCTGACTATTTATACCCCTTCAACCAGTCATTTTGATATGACTTGAAGCCCAAACCTACTCTACACATTACCAAGCATTCATTGAGCTACCACTTCCATACCATTTTCACCACTTGTATACCAAGAGATAGGGTAGAACTTGCTAGAGATAACGCTTGTGTGCTTCCATTCTTGGTGATTGGAGTCTCTAGTATAGTGAGAGCTGTAAGGGAGTGTCTCTTGATGATTGTACTCACCGTGTAAGAGTCGGTGATTGAAGAGAGCCTTCCGGAGCTTGCCAAGTCGGTTGTGGAAGCCCGGAGGATCCAACTTGTACAAGGCTTGAGCTCCACCTTGCCGAGGTTGGCGAACGGAGAAGTTTAGTGAAGATCCTTGGTCTCGGTGACTTGGGAGTGGCTATACCTTTTGGCGGGTGCCACAACGTGGATGTAGGAAGGTCTTGACGATCTTGATGAACCACGGGATAAATCTCCGTGTCTTCATGTCTCCTCGGGAGTTTACGCTTTCTTCCTCTCCCGTTACACTTATGCATTTTATATACCACAATCTTACTATTCACTTAAATGCATAGGTTGTTTGCATAGGGAATTGGGCTTTTAGTTTTCAATTTTTATTGCTTTAATTTTTGAAAATAAGCTCAATTCACCCCCCTCTTGGGCATCCGATCCTTACAATTGGTATCAAAGCAAGGTTGCTCATTGGATCATTCTAGCTTCACCGCTAGAGAGCTAAAATGGCCAAGATTGGGGGTTCGGTTCCCATCTTCGAGGGCAAGAACTTTGCCTATTGGAAAGCACGCATGCATGCTTATCTAGAGGCTATTACTCCCGAGGTGTGGGAAGCGACTCATGCGGGATTTGGTGAGCACAACTATATGGGTGATCAAGTCAAGTGGGATGCAAAAGCTAGAAATGTCATTTATGAATGCATTAGTCAAGATGTGTTTGCTAGGATTGCTAGCAAAGAAAAAGCTTGTGAAATTTGGTCTTGCTTGATTGAAATTCATGAGGGTTCTTCTCGTGTCAAAGAACTAAAATATCATATGCTTAAGGCCAAATATGATGAGTTCAAAATGCTACCTCATGAAAATGTCAATGAAATGTTTTCTCGCTTGAATGTGCTTATTGAGTAAATTAATGCTCTTGATATTGCTTCTCTTGGCAGGGGACTCATCAACCGCAAGATTCTTATGCTCCTTACTAAGCCAAAGTACAACATCATCAACTCCATGCTTCAAAAAGAATCTCTTGATCACATTGAAGTTTTAGAACTTATTGGAGAGATTCATGCTCATGAGATGAGTGCACTTGGGATGATGGAGGAATCATCTTCAAAGGCAATTGCTCTAAAGGCTCCCACCAAGAAAACAAGCCTCAAGAAAAAGAAAGTGGTCGAGCCTAGATCAAGTGAAGAAGAGCAAGCATCAAGTGAATATGACGATGATGAGCTTGCCTTGATGATGAGAAAATTTTCTCGCTTGAACTCCAAGATTGCCAAGAAGGGATACATATTTGATCCCAAGAAGAAAGCTTTTCTACCAAGAAGAGATGACAACAAGACTTGCTATAATTGTGGTGATCAAGGCCACATCTCCTATGATTGTCCAAAACCGTACAAAAGAAGAGAGAAACACAAGGGCAAGCATCGCAAGCTTGAAGATAGTGAGGATGATGAAGAGGACAAGCCCAAACCAAGATTCTTTGGGAAGAAGAAGCATGACAAAGGCAAAAAGGCAAAACTCTTCACAGAGAAGAGAAAAAGTCCACAAAAGGTGTTCATGTGTGAGGCAAATGAATGGATCACCGACGAAGAATCAAGTGATGAAGAGACTGAAGCGGAAGAAGAAAGCTTGGCCGGCCTTGCCATTGCCAACAATGATGATTCATCTCTTCATCCACCTCCCATGTGCCTCATGGCTAAAGGTAACACCAAGGTATGTGATGACTCTAGCGATGATGAGCTTTCCCCCGATGACTTAGCTTCATTGTTAAATGAATACCACACTATCATTAAGAGGGAAAAGAGTAAGGTCAAGGCTCTTGAAGAAGCTCGTGCTAAGCTTGAGAGTGCTAACCTCGATTTGCTTGACAAGTATGAAAGCATACTTAAGTAGCATGACACGCTCAAATATCATGTCCAAGTTGAGGAGGATAAGGCTCAAATCAAGCTAGATCATCATGAGCTTGACATAGCACACCAAGCACTCTTGAGAAAGCACAATGAGTTAATTCAAGAGCATCAAGTACTTAACCTTGCTTATGAAGTTCTTGATCAAGAATTAAAAACTATAAAGAAAGAAACTCTTAATGATAAGGTATCTATTAATTCTCATGCCACTAATGTCTTGCATAAGTCTTTGCCTTTGAAAGAGAATGCTAGGGAGAAGGACTTGTTAGAAGAAATTGAAAGTCTCCGCACAAGTGTGGCAAGACTATCTAAGGGAGAAGTCAAGCACAAAGAAATCCTCTTCCAACAAGCAAAGGCCTTCAACAAGAGAGGACTTGGATCCTTCCCGGTGCCTAACAAAGGAAAGGTGCCCTCACCGGAGCTTAGAACAAGCTTCATCAAGGAAGTTGGTTCGTATTGACAACATTGTGAGGTCACCGGTCACCATACAAGAGAGTGTCCTCTTCCTAACCGGCCTTCTCCAAAATTGCCTACTAACTACAATTCTACTTTCGATGATCATTATTATCTCTTGAGTAAAGTAGATGGCAAGGTGAAGGCAAGGTTCATCGGCAAGGACATGGAGGGCGTGAAGGGGAAGCTCCCCAAGCAACTTTGAGTCCCCAAAACACTTGTATCACACATACAAGGACCTAAGTTGGCTTGGGTGCCTAAAATCAAAAATTGAATTCATGTGTGTAGGTGAACTACAAAGTTGTAGGAAAGCATTGGGTACTCGATAGTGGGTGCACTCAACACATGACCGGTAATGATGGTATGTTCACCACCATAGAAAACCCCGACAATCATAAACAAGTCACATTTGGTGATAACTCTAAGGGGAAGGTAATTGGGTTGGGTAAGATTGCAATTTCAAATGATTTATCTATTTCCAATGTATTTTATGTTAAGTCACTTAGTTTCAATTTGCTTTCTATTGCACAATTATGTGATCTTGGACTAACATGCACCTTTAGCAAAAATGATGTTGTTGTGACTAGTGAAACAAGTTAAGAACTAATCTTCAAAGGATTTTGGCATGGACATCTGTACCTAGTGGACTTCTCCAACAAGGATGCTAGCTTGACCACTTGTCTTTTCACCAAGACGAGTTTGGGTTGGCTATGGCATCGATGCATAGCTCACATCGGAATGAGCAAGCTCAAGAAGTCATTCAAACTCGGGATGGTGACCGGCGTGAAGGATGTCACATTTGAGAAGAACAAGCTTTGTAGCGCTTGTCAAGCCGGGAAGTAAGTTGCTTCTTACCACCTGATGAAGACAATGGTGTCAACCTCCAAGCCACTTGAGTTGCTCCACATAGACCTCTTCAGACTGTCCACATATCAAAGTCTTGATGGTAACCTCTATTGTCTTGTTATAGTTGATGACTACTCTCGCTATGCTTGGACTTTGTTTCTAGGTGACAAGAGTGAAACTCCGGAAGTGTTCAAGACCTTCGCTAACCGTGCACAAAGGGAATTTTAACTTCCCATCATCAAGGTCCAGAGTGACAACGACACCGAGTTCAAGAACTACAACATTGGGGAGTGGTGTGATCGTGAAGGCGTGAAGCATGAATTTTCAGCCACATACACTCCTCAACAAAATGGTGTCGTTGAAAGGAAGAACAAGACTCTCATCACTCTTGCACGAGCAATGCTTGATGACTATGGCACGTCCGAGAAGTTTTGGACCAAAGCAATGAACACGACGTGCCATGCCGCAAATCGAGTCTACCTATATCGACTACTTCAAAAGACCCCGTACGAACTTCTCATTGGGAGAAAGCTCAACATCTCCTATTTCCGAGTCTTCGGGTGCAAGTGCTACATCTACCGCAAGAAAAGGCTCAGTAAGTTTAAAAGAAGATGTGATGTTGGTATCTTTCTTGGTTATGCATCAAACTCAAAAGCATATCGAGTATTCAACCAAACCTCCGGTTTAGTTGAGAAAAGTTGTGATGTTGAGTTTGATGAAACTAATGGCTCCCAAGAGGAGAGTTTTGGTCATGATGAAATAGATGATGAGCCTCTACGAGAAGCTATGAAGAACTTGACCATTGGAGACATCAAGCCTAAAGTTGAGGAGAGCCATGATCAAGGGGGAGCTTCAAGTTCCAACATCAACACATCTATGGCACCTCAAGTTGACGAAGAAGAAAAAAATGATCTATTACCGACACAAGATTCACAAGTCACACAACATCAAGAAGAAGAACAAGTCCATGATCAAGTCCAACCACAAGAAGAGCAACACGCATCACCACCGCCAAGTGCTTCACAACCACTTATGAGGCATGGACGCATCTCCAAGGCGCATCCGATTGATCAAATCATCGAAAGTCCGTCAAGGGGAGTAAGTACACGTTCTCGCCATTTCGCTACGTTTTGTGAGCACTACTCGTTTGTTTCATGTGTAGAACCCACTCACATTGAGGAAGCACTCCAAGATCCAAATTGGGTGATGGCCATGCAAGAAGAACTTAACAACTTCATCCGCAATGAAGTTTGGGTGTTGGAGGAGCGACCCAAGAACAAGAACGTCATCGGGACAAAGTGGGTGTACCACAACAAACAAGACGAGAATGGCGTTGTGATCCGCAACAAGGCAATACTTGTGGCCAAGGGTTTCTCGCAGGTTGAATGACTAGACTTTGGAGAGACATTTGCTCCGGTCGCTCGACTAGAAGCTATCCGTATACTTCTTGCTTTTGCATCACATCATAACATAAAGCTTTATCAAATGGATGTGAAAAGTGCCTTTCTTAATGGTTATATTAACGAGCTTGTTTATGTTGAACAACCTCCCGGGTTTGAAGATCCGAGGAATCCTAATCATGTGTTTAGGTTGCACAAGGCGCTCTACGGGCTCAAGCAAGCACCTAGGGCGTGGTATGAACTACTACGTGATTTCTTGATCATGCAAGGATTCAAGATCGGGAGGGTGGACACTACACTCTTCACCAAAGACATCGATGGAGAATTATTTATTTGTCAAATTTATGTTGATGATATTATTTTTGGTTCAACTAAAGAAGCTCTTAGCCATGAGTTTGGCAAAATGATGTCTAGGGAATTCGAGATGTCGATGATTGGAGAGCTCAACTTCTTCCTTGGATTTCAAATCAAACAACTTCGAGAGGGGACCTTCATCTATCAAGAAAAGTATACCAAGGACCTCTTGAAGAAATTTGAGATGGGAGATTGTAGCTGAAGAAGTACTCCAATGGCAATAAATTGTCATCTCGACGCGAATAAGGACGGTAAACCTATTGATCAATCTAATTACTGTTCTATGATTGATTCATTACTTTATCTTACCGCATCTAGGCCCGATATCATGTTTAGTGTATGCTTGTGTGCTCGCTTTCAAGCGGCACCTAAATCACATCGGAAGGCAGTCTTTAGGATACTTCGATATCTCAAGCATACTCCAAGTGTAGGCCCGTGGTATCCTAAAGGTGCAAAATTTCATCTCTTGGGTTACTCGGATTCGAGCTTTGCCAGATGCCGTGTGGATCGCAAGAGTACCTCCGGTGGGTGCCACTTGCTTGGGCGTTCCCTAGTATCTTGGTCTAGCAAGAAGCAAAATTCCGTTGCTTTGTCCACGGCGGAAGCAGAATATATAGCGGCCGGTGCATGTTGTGCCCAAATTCTTTATATGAAGCAAACCATTTTGGACTTTGGTATTAAACTTGGTTGTGTTCCTCTCCTTTGTGACAATGAAAGTGTGGTTAAGATTGCTAAAAACCCCGTTCAACACTCCCGCACTAAGCACATTGATATTCACCATCATTTCTTGCGGGACCATGAAGCTAAGGGAGACATCTCCTTGCGAGGTGTTAGGTTCGAAGAACAATTGGCGAATATCTTCACTGTTGAAGGTCGTAAACGACACTTCCCCCAGACCTGCTTAGAGAGCAGCCCGCGGAGGTTCTTTTGATTCACGAGGGCTAGTCCTAGGAGATTTAGCGCAGCGAGATGATGAACATAGAGGGTTTATGTGGTTCGGGCCGTCGGAGCGTAACACCCTACGTCCACGCGAGTGTTTGTGTATTGCCTTGCTTGAGCGTGTATGAGTTTCCATCGATCCCCTGTGAAGGTTGCCTGCCGAGTCCTTTTATAGTTCAAGGACTCTGCAGTCACAAGATGGGCCCTGGGGCCCGACAGGTGGTCCCGGGGAGAGCCAAATCCTATACAAGATCTAGGATTAAATGCTATCTACTTCCCTTTGTTAGGGGCTTCAATGTGCCATCCTGCCGCGTCGTGCGCCAGGGCTACACATAGTTGTTGATGATGGCAGGGCATGTCTGCCCGTCTTGTCCCCGCGGCTCACTCGTCCGTCTTGCGCAGTGGGTCTGTACCGGCTACTTGGACAAGACAAGACACTGGAACCTTGACTTTTGCATGCGCGACTCCGCTTCGCCTGGGGAAGGCGCGCGTAATTAATGCCTGTCTAAGCAGCGCACTCTTTCCTTTAATGCGGCCTCCTACCGCATTGAGTTGGCCGTCCGCCACGTGGTTGCATCGGAGCCTGCCTCTGCGTGGAGCCGAGCGCCCGGCTGTACAGGCCATGTGGCGCCTCCGGAGCCCACCTCTACGGAAGGGCGGAGGCTTAGCCCTGCGGGCCACGTGGTAGTTCCGTAGCCCTTTCCCCGCGGGGAGACGTGCCTGGTCTCGGGGGTTCCAATGGCTACGTGGCAGCCCCGGAGCCCGCCTTGGCGGGGAGGCGAGGGTCCGGTTCTGCCGGCTACGTGGCAGCCCCGAGCTTGCCTCGGCGGGGAGGCGAGGGTCTGGTTCTGTGTGCCACGTGGCTGCCCTGGAGCCTGCCTCGGCGGGGAGGCAAGGGTCCGGTCTTGCCGGCCACGTGGCATCCCGGGAGCCCGCCCCCGCAGGGAGGTAGGATCTGGTCCTTCCCTCCACGGCGTGGCAGCCTCAGACTCTGCCTCCAAGTAAAGGTCGAGTCCTTAGCTGTTTTCTCCTTGTGCGCAGGGTACCTGGTCTGCAGGGTACCCACAGTGGCCCCCGAGCCCAACTCAGGAGAGTCGTCAATACCGCAGGTGGGGTCTTCTCCCTTATCTTCCCGCGCAACTCTTTCGATTCCAATTCGGGGCAGTTCCTCGTGCGGCACGTCCCTGTCATCGTGGCGACGCGTCTCCCTCTGGTAAGCGGAGGCGTGGGACATGCGCCGCGCGACATGACTTCTACTTTCACTCGTGCTTTAACTGCGGCGGTTTCCAAGGTGGCTCCTGCACTTCCGCTGCTTTTGCCTTTTCAGAAACTACCGAGTTACCTCCCGCATAGTTGGCCACCCGGCTCGTCTTCTTTGCCGAGCGACCCGGGCCCTCATGTCATTGCCTATGCGGGTCTGTTGCTCTTCTAGCAAGGCTGTGGAGATTCACACGCCGCGTCTACTGGCTTGTAGAGGTGAATAAAAAGAGACCTTTCCCCCTAAGGGTCCTTTCTCCCGCTTCTGCATCCTTGCGCTCGTGCCTCTTGCCCCAAGCCCAGTTCTTGCGCTCTAGCTCCCGATCTACCCTTCCAGAGCCTCCTCCTTCAACCACATGGCGAGCATCCTGCCCAGGTCCCGGCTGTCGAGGTCTGCCGATCTGGCCCCCGTGCGCCGGCTTCTCGGCTGGCAAGCCCCTGAACAGGAGAAGTGGATCTGTCGCGGGGAGCTCCCACTAAACCTCACCAACGGGGAAATGGTGCTGTTCTCGTCGTACGTGCTGGCCGACTTCATTCCACCAGCATCCGCCTTCCTGGTAATGCTTCTGGAGACCTTCAGCCTCCAACTCCACCACCTCCCGCCGAACTCGATCGCCTTGCTGGCGGTCTTTGCTCACCTCTGCGAGATGTTCGTGGGGGTGATGCCGTCAGTGAAGCTCTTCAGATACTTTTTTGTACTGAGGGCCACCGGCAAAAGCTCGAAGGATTAACTCGGCGCCTACTACTTCCAACGCCGAACCAAGGTCCCCTCTAGGTACATTGCTTCCTTCTGCTCTGCACGATGGGAGCAATGGCGCGAAGATTGGATGATCGTTAAGGTCGAGGCTCACGACCGGATGTGCCTCCCCACCGGGAGCCCCTACTCCGAGCGGTCATTCTGGGAGGAGCGCCCAGAGCTAGAGAAGGTGTTTGACCCGGTGTTGGAGAGGATCCAGATGCTGGCGGACCACGGCCTGATGTCTGCAATGGTGTTGAGGGACTTCATGTCCCGACGCATGGCTCTGCTCCAGCGCCGCATCCGCCCGGCATGGATGTACACCAGCCCAATGGACTGCACCTGACTCGAGACCGGCCCCAACTCCAACCCGGACGAGCAGCTGCTGCACGATATGCTGGTCCGGGTCTGCCCCGACGACGTTTCCTCTGAGGGACTGGCCCTTCTGGCGGCCTGCTGCCCCCTGTGCTCAGACTCTGAGCTGAAGAGGCGGCTGCTGAAGGCGATGCCAACGCTCGACGAGTCCGGGCTGGCGCAACGCCAGATTGGAGACCCGTTTCGGGGGGTCGAGATTCCTGACGATGCCGAGGGGGTCGACATTGCCGACGACGCTGAGGGAGGCGGAGATCCCTCAAGCGACGAAGATCCCTCGAGTGATGACCCCTCATGTGGGCCCCAACTCCGTCAGCAGGGAGGCATCGGCACCTCTGCTGATATGGGGAAAGGGAAAGCACCAGTACCAGTGTCGGACCCGACCCCCAAGAAGCGCACCCGGTCGCCGCCGTACTCGGTGTCAGGGGGTTCTAGTGGTGCCACTTTGCCGCCCGAGTCCTCGACGCGTAAGAAGGGGAGGCTCCTCAACGCCGATGGGACTCCAGCGTTCCCTCGCCGTTCGGAGGAGCGCCAGACTTCAGGGATGTCGCCGACTCCTCCATCTCAGGGGCCCCCAGCACACGCAGCGGCCCCCGCCGCGAGTTTGGGGGGTCCAGCCCCCCCAACCCTTTCGGGAAGCGGTGGAGCTTCAACGTCCCCCGGTAAGTCTGCATAAATTTCATCTTGGATGTTCTTTGCTGTGTGCTCACCCTGTAATATCCTTATGATTCGGGTTTGTCTATTTTCAGCGCAACCGCGGCTACTCCTTCTCCGCCCGCGGGCCCTTTTGCTGGTGGGCATGCTGCTCCAGCCGGCTCACGGGGCTCCTCGACAGCCTCGGACCCCGCTTGGGCGCACCGGGCTGCTGCCGCCGAGGTGCCCCGGGCCTTCGTGCTCGAGGCCCCTACATCAGCTGCTGAGGGTCTCCAGCGCGCGTCGACGACTAGTGCCGCGCCCGCCAATGACTCCGCATCCACCGGCTACTCCGCACCGGCCGATGCTACCGCGCCGACTGACACTGCTACGTCGATTGGTGCCACCGCTCCGGGTGGAGCTCCCGGAGCCGGCTTAGGAGCCGTCGGCAGCTGTGCTGGGGCCTCCGCTGGGGAGGGGGACCCTGGAGACGACGCGCCTGCTTCCAGCAACAATTCCCCCCTGCCTTCTCCGATTGGGGGAGCTCTGGTCCCCGTCTACCTGGTGGTCCTCCAAATGGAGGACGATATTGAAGAGGTGGGGAGGCATGGACCCACGGCTACGGTGGAGCCCCTCCCCCTGTCTGAAGCCATGGCCGTAGCCTACTCCGGTTTTTGGCAGGCTTGGGCGACCCTCGATCGGGAGAGGGGGAGGCTTGAGGATGAGGAGGACCGGCTTCGGGGATGGGCGAGGACCCTGGAAGCCCGGACCCGGTTGGCAAAGAGCCGGGTGGCGCAACGGGAGGTGGTCATCTGGGAGGAGATGAAAATCCTCGACCAGGAGCACGAGCTTATCGCCCATCTGGACGCAGTCACCCAAAAGCTGATGGCGGACGCATCGGCGATCCATGCTGAGGCCAGCTCCCGCCTCCAGTCCTGCGAGGAGCTCCAACAGCTGTTATCTCACCGGGAGGCTGCTCTTGCCGAACGGGAGCAGGAGTTGGCAGCGAAGCAGACTGAGGTGGAGGCGACCTCCCGCTGGCTCGTCCTCCAGCAGGAAGGGGCAAGAATCTGCGTCGCCGAGCTAGACCGCCGGGATGCTGCCCTAGCTGAGGCGCAACAAGCCCAGTTCGCTGAGCGCCATGCTCTCCTGGACCATGAGTTCAACATCACCCTGAAGGAGCGTGACTTGATCCGCCGCGAGGGGGTGGTCAGCGAGCGCGAGAGGGCCTTGGCAGCCAAGGAGGAGCGATTCCTGGACGGTGGCCCCCGAGTGCTGGCAGCAGCCCAGCAGGAGGTGCAGGAGCTCCGGGCGTCGCGTTCTACTGAGGCCCGGAAGGTCTGGGAGTTCCTGGGCGGCGCCGACTCAGCTCTGGTGCCGCTCGACTTTAGCCCGGTGCGCGTGGGGGAACCAGCGCAGGAGGTGAGTCAGGTGTTCCCAGCCCTTGACTCCACCAGCTTGAGGATGCGTTCGCTGAGGTCCATCATCGACAACCAGCTGGAGGCAGAAGGGAAGATGCTGGTGAAGGAGGTGGCGACGCACATCCTATCCTGCTACCGGAGCTGGTACCCTGATGTCCCCCTTCAGCCGGTCCTCGAGGGGCCCATTGCCGGGAGGGAGGAGGCCGCCAAATCTGAAGTCTCAGATGCCGTGGCGCTCATCACCTCGATATTCCAGCGGAGCGGCTGAGGGCTCCCCATGCGCTGCTTGTATCTTGTGTTTCTTTCAGTTTTTCTTTGTAGTTGTTTGTGATGATAGACCTTCATTTTGGAACAAAAAATCTGCTTGGAGTGCCCCTCATACTTAGCATGTTTTACTTTTCAGCAATATCTTCTAGTTGCTTGTTGTTCCTTAGCTTCCCAGACCTACCGTCCCCCGGAGTGTGGCCCCCTGGCAGGTGTGGCCAGTTGTTATGGGCACACCTGTCAAATACCTAGAACTTAGGGTGGACGGTTGCAGGGGAGCTTAGGATGCATAGGTAGCATTGTTTTAACTGAGTATGCAGGGACGTCGACGACAGACCCCTTGGGGTGCCGCCGGATCTTCGGTCTGGTGGTGCCCACCATCTTTGGTGAGAGGTCGATGGCGGGCCCCCTGGGGGTGCCACCGGAGCCTCAGTCCGGCAGTGCCCACCTTCTTCGGTGAAAGGTCGACGACGGGCCCCTTGGGGGTGCCACCGGAGCTTTAGTCCGGTGGTGCCCACCATCTTCAGTGAAAGGTCGACGGCGGGCCCCCTGGGGGTGCCACCGGAGCCTCAGTCCGGCGGTGCCCACCATCTTCGGTGAAAGGTCGACGGCGGGCTCCCTGGGGGTGCCACCAGAGCCTCAGTTCGGCGGTGCCCACCATCTTCATTGAAAGGTCGACGGCAGGCCCCCTGGGGGTGCCACCGGAGCTTCAGTCTAGCGGTGCCCGCCATCTTCGTGGGTACTCTGATGGTTATTGCCGAAATAACTCCTCGAAGACCTGCGTATAGATCAAAAATAGGAGAAGTAATTCTGTTCACTAGTTATTTCTACCATGCTCTTTTTTAGTGTCGCTTGACTTACGATCTTGGGCTGACTCATGGGGCTTGGGTAATTCGGTGCATCTTCACCTAGGGCTTGCTATCCATACTACCTAAGGGTGGTCCATCTGGCACCCAGTACTTAGCTGCAACACTGGGGTTGCAGAGCACACAGGCTTAGGGTACATGACCAGTCTAAGCAGGCTGTGCCCCTGGACCTCCCGCTCGGCTTAAGCCTTTCCCGGGGGAGACCGTCTGGAGACACAGGTCCCCGAGTATGGGAACATCCGAGGCCCAGGCACATTGCAGGTACCTCAAGCAACCCCACCTGCAGCCAGACAGCAAGGCTCCCACTATTGCTAATGTAACACCCTAAATTTTCGCATCATGCATTGCATACATGGTCATGCATTAAACACTAGTAGAATAAAAGAAAATAAATAAAACATATGCGTATACAAATACGTGTGGCAAAAGAAAGAAAGAAAACAATAATTATAGGCCAAAACTTGTAATAGGGAATAAGAATAAAAAAAAAAAAAGAATAATATAAATATATATAAATAATATATATATAACAAAAAAAAAAAGTATAATAGAAAAAAAAAATATATAACATTAATAATATATATTATAAGAATAATAGATAAAAAAAAATAATAATAAATAAAATATAAGTAATAAAATATATTATAATATATATATATAAAAGAATAAAAAAAAAAGAAAAAAAAAAAGAAAAAAAAAAAGAGAGCAAGCAGCCGCCGGCCAGCGGCCAAGCGCCCAGCCGGCCGCGTGCCGCTCGAGCGCGCCCGCCCCAAGGCGCCCGGGCCCCGCCCCCTTACCGCGCCGCCTGCGGCTGCTCTGCAGCGCAGCGCGCTGCGCTGGCCCCGCCCCCCGGCCCCCTCTCTCCGACCCGACGCGTCGCAGCGCCCGGGGGCCCCACCGCCGCCTCCCGCTCCGCACGGACCGGCCGCGCGCGCCGAGTCGCGCGCCGAGTCGCGCGCCGTCCCGTCCCCCTTGACGCGACGCCGCCTGCCACCCCGGGTTTCCCGCGCAAACACGCCTGCGCGCGCGATTCCAGCCCGCACCACGGTCTCCCGCGCCGTAACGCCTCACAATCTTTCCCGGATACGAGTCTATCCCTTTAACCGCTTCCGTTTCTACCGGTGACATACCCTAGCTACGCCCCTATATATAGGACCCAGGCCTAGGCCCTTTTTCCCCACGAACCAGCAGCCGCCAAAGCCGACGGAACCAGCCGCCGTTCCAGGGAAGAAAAGGCACCAGGAGCTCTGCGCCAGGGAAGAAAAAGAAGAAAAAAAAAAGGGGAAGAAGAGGGAGAAAAAGAGGAGGACACCGCCGTTCGCCGGAGATCGTCGCCGACATCGCGCCGCCGCCGTCGTACCGCCGAAGGACTGCTGCACCATCTATTTCGTCTACGCCTCGCATTTATTCCGCGATCGTCACGCCGTCAGATCTACGGTAGAGTTCGTTCCCGATGCAAATTTTTGCGACCGTATTAAATCTAGTAGGCGTAAATTAAATTTAGTTGCACCATAATTTTATTTTCAGCAACATTAATCCACCCTAAAATCCCCGTAAACCCATGTGAACACGTATGAACTAGTCGCATCTAATTATTAAACGACCGTAGTAAATTAATTATTAAACTGTGCATGCATGCATGTCATTGCATGTTGATTATTTTGTGTGCATTATGTTGAATTGTATATGTTTTCTTGTATGTATGATCACGCGTAGAGGAACGTGCTCAAGAGGCCCCATACGAGGATTTCCAAACCCAAGACTTCGAAGCGCTTGAGCAACCCCATCCGTCGGAGCAAGGCAAGTGTCCTTGAAGCATATTGATCCTGTTTTAAAATTAAATGTTTTGTTTGCAAACTTGCATGCTTGTGTCAAATTGATGGGAATCCTATGGTAGGAAGTTTACTAGTTTTGTTTGACCACCCTTGTCACCTGGATTTATGGTAGGGAGTCGGGAAGGGTTTTTACCTTTTCGCTTCGCTTAATTAATTGGGATGGTAAACGACACTACACATTTAATTATGCACCAATGATATTCTGATTAATGTGAATTGGTCAATACGATGGGTGATCTAAGCAAGCATGGTTATGTGGATGGGTTGGTCGTTATGGTGGTTTGCTTGCTTTAGATCTAAGGACCGGTTCATGCGAGAATATGCCAGGTCAACAGTGCCACCACAAGGCCAAGTATGGGTGCGGCGTAGCTGAATAATTAGGAGCGCTGCTAGTATTGTATGGACCATTGGATGGCGCGGGGAATGGGAGTCGAGGAGGACTGCCCTGGGATCCGCATGGCACACGAGGGGACCCGTGGGTGGGAGAATAGAGGTTCAAGCCTGCCGGTGAAACCTTAGTGGGCCCGTACATACTAGTAGTCCCTTTTGAAAGGCTATTTTGTGATCTCTTGGCCACACACCTACGGAAGTGTGAGATGGCATAATGGAGGTTCCTTAGTCACCGAAAGGTGATAAAATCACAAACATGTGGGTAAAGTGGTACAACCTCTGCAGAGTGTTAAAAACTATCATGATAGCCGTGCTCCCGGTTATGAGCGCCTGGATGACCTACATGATTAGAATTAGAATTGGGATGGTTATGGTTTGGTGATGGTTGTGGTCATGGTTATGGAATTGAGTTATGGTAATTGGACATGGATAATGGTAATGTTGGTAATAATTGGATATTGTTTACACTTTGTTAATATGATGGGATTTATTTCACATAGACATAGTGTAATGCTTTTCAAATGTTTTACTGTACTTTTCAGCACTTAGCCATTATTATTGCCGTCATTTGAATTAGCCACATGTCATACTTTCCACACTTGCTGAGTACGACATGTACTCACCCTTGCAATCCCCCCCCAAAACAGCTACTGGAGACAATTGGGAGTACCCTGAGGATCACGAGGAGTACTAGGTTGCGTACCGCCGTCAATCGCCTGTGGATTGGAGTCGTACTGCTTAGTTTATTTTCCGCTGCAATTATTTAGAGTTATATTATTCGTGAACTATTGGATTATTGTAATAAAGTACTTACTTATTAGTTAAGACGTGGTTAAATTCTGTTTATCGTTTGTGAATCATTCGTGTATGTGTGTTGAACATCCTGGGCACACATATGCGTTACGCTTGGTTCATATTCGGAACCGGGTGTCACAAATTGGTATCAGAGCCGCGTTGACCGTAGGACGCAAGCCTAGGTAGAATGGACACTCTAGAACACTTAGGAACACCCTTCTAATATGCTATTTTCGAAAATTTTTGCTGCTGTTTTGTTTCCTTTATTTTCGGCCGCAAAAAGTATTGATCGCTGCTGCGTTTTTGATAAAAATTTTCAGAAGTGAGCAATATTAAGTGCTGCTGTTTTGCTGTATAAATTTTCGCTAAAACGGTGTGTTTTGCTGCTATTATGTGTGGGTAAAATTATTGTGTTGGTTGCTGTAATTTTTTTTTTTCCTCTTTATTTTTCGTTCTTTTGGAACCGCTGCAACGCTTTTTGTCCGCCGTTTAGCTGCTGGAATTTTCAGATTTGTTTTTCATTATTTTTCTAATGTATTCTGTTTCTTGTAGATGGCCCGCACCAAGACAACCCCCCGTAAGTCGACTGGTGGACTCGTGCCCCCGCGTAGGTTGGCTAGTCGCTCTCCGGCCGTCGACCCCCGTCACCCGGTGGTGATCCGTTCTGACGGCAGAGCCGCAGGACAGTTGCGACACCGTCTCCGTGCCCTACTCCGAGAGGCTGGCTACCGCCACCACAGTCTCTCGCTCTCCTACCACACCACTGGAGTGCAGCGCCCCGGTAGGAAGGAGTGGAGCTGCAAAATTTATATCTACTACGGTGACGAGTTGGTGAAGACCCACAGCAGCCCTGCTTGGAGGAGCTCCCGCCGATCTGCAGAGCAGGATGCTAGCTGGGAAGCAGCAACTTTCTGGAGCCACGCCCGCCGTTTCCGTCTAGAGGACACGGTTCACGCCTTCGTCCCGCAGCGTCCCAGTGGCACTGCGCGCTTCGTCTCCAGACACGTGGAGAGACCCCTGGACCTCCCGCAGTCTCGTCAGACTGTTGGCGACGTGACCCAGCTGAGTGCCCGACTTCAGAGGGCGCAGCAGGAAATCCAGGATGGACGCGACCTCGCCCAGCGTCACGAGGCGATAATCAGGAGGTATCGTCGGATCACCGACGAGGACCCGGACGACTACGCGTCCGACACCCCGATGTGGACCCCGGACTCTCCAGACCGTCGCAACGGTCAGCGTGAGTCATCCTCTGAGGAGTCCTCCGACGAGGAACCTTCCAGTGTGGCGTCTACCGCACCACCGCCGCCTGCTGCCTCACCACCCCAGGACCCACAGGACCCCGAGGACCCCGACGACGACGACGACGACGACGAGGACCCGGATGAGTTCCCGCTCGACGACGACTAGTCCTCGACCTATGCCACGACTCAAGGATAGGCACACCCCCATTAGTAAATAAGAGCGATGTGGATATACTTGTGTGGCCTTGAGTTGTATTACTTCTTTTAGGATCTTTGTAAATTCTGTTTGGTGCTTGTTTGAGTGCTTGTGTGCTTAGTAGAGAGTTGTGGGATGCTTCGGCAATTGTCCACACCCTCTTAATATAGGTCTATATTAATAAAGGATTATTTAGTGTCAAATACCGTGATGCATATAGTTGGGACGTTTCCTTCCAAATTCTAAATCTTTCTGTCCTTACCTTTCCTTCGCCAACAGATGGTGAGAACTCGTAACCAGAGGGATGCTAACGATGAGGAGGAGCGCAATGAAGTACCTCAGAACAACCAGGGACATGCTCATGGAGCTATCAACATTGAACAACTATTAGCTATGCAGAACCAGCTCATGCAGACCATGATACAGACCATGGGACAGCTGCAAGCTGGCAACAACAATCAGCCTCACCTGCCTCCACCACCACCCCCGCCACATCACAACCGTTTGGGAGAGTTCATGAGGACCAGACCGCCTACCTTTGCACAAGCTACAGACCCAATGGAAGCTGATGATTGGTTGAAGTCCGTTGAGAAGAAACTTGCCATTGTTCAGTGCACTGACAGGGAGAAGGTTCTCTTTGCATCACATCAACTAGTTGGAGCAGCCGCTGACTGGTGGGAAGCTCTTTACAACGCTCATGATAATCAGGAGACAATCACTTGGGCTGAGTTTAAACAGAGTTTCCGTTCCCACTATGTACCTGAAGGAGTTATGATATTGAGGAGACAAGACTTTGAAAATCTCAGGCAAGGAAGGATGAGTGTGAGTGAGTATCTCAACAAATTCACTCAATTATCAAGATATGCTCCAGAAGACATCAAAACTGATAGTAGGAAGCAGTATCTATTTATGAGGGGTCTCAACAATGAAATTCAAGTCCAGTTACTCAATACTGATTATCCAAACTTCCAAAAGCTGGTTGACAAGGCTATTGTGGTTGAGAACAAGATTCGTGAGATGGAACAAGACAACAAGAGGAAGATGTCACATCATGGACCGCAGCAAGGAAGCAATGTTCGCCCCCGCTATGCACCACCTACTGCACCACAATACAACCCCTCTGCTCCTGCATACCGCACTGCCTATCCGCCCCGCCCAAATCAGCCACCGCAGCAACGCCCTGCCATGCAAGCGCCTCGCAATCCTGTTCCACCTGCGCCGCGTCCTAACATGGCGGCAAATGCTCAAAACCAGTTGCGCCCAAACTTCCCCAATGCTACGGGTGGAAAGACATGCTATGCGTGTGGAGAACCGGGACACTTTGCAAATCAATGCCCAAGGAGAAATAATGGACCTATGAACAATGCACCAAGGCCGAATAACTCGCGACCAAATGGAGGAACACCACAAGGCAACCGTGGACAGCAGAATTTTGCTCGTGGCAATGTCAATCATATCTCTACTGAGGAAGCTCAGCAAGCTGATGACGTCGTGATTGGTATGTTTCTCGCCAACTCCAACCCCGCGACTGTTTTATTTGATTCAGGAGCATCTCATTCATTCATCTCGTCAAAGTATGTTGCCAAGTACAATTTGCCTATATCTCATATGAAGCAAACTATGCTAGTAAGTTCTCCTGGCGGAGAGATGAGGACAAATATAGTATGTCCGAAAGTAAGCATTAAAATAAGGGGGGTAGACTTTCTCGCAAACCTCATAGTCTTGAACTCCCAAGGAATAGACATAATACTTGGAATGGACTGGCTGAGCAAGTATAATGGAGTCATTCAATGCGCCGAGAGGATTGTGCAGTTGACAAGTGAACATGGTACACGCATTGAAGTTGAAGCAGCCCAACCTGCAAGAGGAAAAGCGATGCTGAATCACGTGGAAGAAGTGACATTGGAAAGCATTCCGATCGTTCGCGAGTACCCGGACGTGTTCCCAGATGAGTTGCCAGGTATGCCACCTGATCGTGACATAGAATTCGCCATTGAGTTGATACCCGGAACTGCACCTATAGCTAAGAGGCCGTATAGGATGCCTCCTAAGGAATTAGCAGAGCTCAAGAAGCAAATTCAAGAGCAGCTAGAGAAGGGTTTTATACGCCCAAGCTCATCCCCGTGGGGAGCCCCAGTGCTCTTCGTAGATAAGAAGGATGGAACCCAGAGGATGTGTGTGGACTATAGGGCTCTCAACGAAGTGACAATTAAGAACAAGTACTCACTGCCCCGTATAGAGGATTTGTTCGACCAAATGAAGGGTGCATGTATCTTCTCCAAGATCGACTTGCGGTCAGGATACTTCCAAATGAAGATTAGACCATCAGACATACCCAAGACGGCATTTCGGACACGATATGGATCTTATGAGTACACCGTCATGTCATTTGGATTGACGAATGCGCCTGCGTACTTTATGTATCTTATGAATAAGGTCTTCATGGAATATCTGGATAAGTTCGTTGTAGTGTTCATCGATGATATTATGATCTACTCGAAGGACGAGAAGGAACATGAGGAACACTTGAGGCTTACGCTGCAGAAATTGAGGGAGCATCAATTGTATGCCAAGTTCAGTAAATGTCAATTTTGGTTACGGGAAGTTTCTTTCTTAGGCCATATTATTTCCGGAGGAGGAGTATCAGTTGACCCAGGGAAGGTGAGAGATGTGCTTAAGTGGGAACCGCCACAGAATGTCAAGGAGATTCGGAGTTTCCTTGGAATGGCTGGATATTACCGCCGATTCATAAAGGATTTCTCCAAGATAGCCAAGCCTATGACCGAATTACTCATGAAGGGAAAGGCATTCCGATGGACTAAAGCTTGTCAGGATAGCTTTGAAGAGTTAAAGAAAAGATTGACAACTGCCCCAGTGTTAGTATTACCGGACGTGAGCAAGAGTTTTGATATATACTGTGATGCATCAAGACAAGGATTAGGATGTGTGCTCATGCAAGAAGGCCAAGTGGTGGCTTATGCATCGAGGCAACTAAAGAAACATGAGTTGAATTATCCTACCCACGACCTTGAACTCGCAGCCGTGGTACACGCCTTGAAGATATGGAGACACTATGTTTTTGGTCACAGATGTGAGATTTATACGGACCACAAGAGTCTCAAGTACATATTTACGCAAACGGATCTGAACCTGAGGCAACGCCGATGGTTGGAGCTCATCAAGGATTATGACGTGGGAATCAACTATCACCCAGGGAAGGCCAACGTAGTGGCCGATGCTTTGAGCCGAAAGGGAGTAAGTCATCAACTTACAGTTCAAGAACTGCCATCCGAGTTATGCAAGGAGTTTGAACGGTTGAACCTTGGATTCATAAATGAGATGGGAACGATGGAAGTCAACCCAACATTGGAGCAGGAAATACGGGAAGGACAGACGAAGGACAAGGAAATACAAGAAATCAAAGAAAGGACCCAAGAAGGAAAGGAATTCAGATTTGATGAGGACGAACAAGGTACCTTATGGCTTGGGAAGAGGATTGTGGTACCTAATGTTAGGCATATCCGAGAAGCAATATTGAAGGAGGCACATGACACGCCTTACTCAATTCATCCTGGCTGTACGAAGATGTACAAGGACTTAAAGACATGCTACTGGTGGGCCAGCATGAAAAAGGACATAGCCGAATATGTTGCACTTTGTGATGTGTGCCAACGAGTTAAAGCTGAACATCAAAGGCCAGCCGGATTGTTACAACCATTGAAGATCCCGGAGTGGAAGTGGGAAGAGATTGGTATGGACTTTATAGTTGGATTACCGCGAACTCAGTCTGGCTATGATTCAATATGGGTTATTGTGGATCGATTGACAAAGTCAGCTCATTTCATTCCTGTCAAGACCACATATACCACCACAAAGCTAGCAGAATTATATATGGAACATATTGTGTGCCGACACGGAGTACCGAAGAAGATAGTCTCGGATAGAGGTTCTCAATTTACCTCCAGATTTTGGCAGAAATTGCATGAAGCAATGGGAACAAGGCTGAACTTTAGTTCGGCGTATCACCCTCAGACAGATGGACAAACCGAGAGGACCAACCAAATTTTGGAAGACATGTTGAGAGCATGTGCTTTAAAGCATAGGAAAAGTTGGGATAAAAGTTTGCCGTATGCTGAATTCTCGTACAACAATAGTTACCAAGCAAGTTTGAAAATGTCACCCTATGAAGCATTATACGGAAGGAAATGTAGGACTCCCTTGTTTTGGAATGAAACCGGAGAGAATCAAGTGTTTGGTCCCGACGTGTTACAAGAAGCTGAAAGGCAAGTCCAAATAATACGGGAAAACTTAAAGGCTGCCCAGTCTCGACAGAAAGGTTATGCTGATAATAGGCGAAGGAGTCTGACCTTTGAAGTTGGAGATTTTGTATACCTCAAAGTGTCACCTATCAGAGGTCAGCGACGGTTTAACGTCAAGGGAAAACTCGCACCACGTTACATCGGACCATTTAAGATTCTGGACAAGCGGGGAGAGGTAGCTTATCGACTTGAGCTGCCAACGTATCTCTCCGATGTACACGACGTGTTTCACGTCTCTCAACTCAAAAAGTGTCTCAGGGTACCGGAAGAACAAGTGCCGATGGACGAATTAGAACTTCAGGAGGATTTGTCCTATGTCGAACAACCTATCAAAATTTTGGATATGAAGGAAAGAGTCACGAGAAATAAGAGGATCCGTTGGTGCAAAGTGCAATGGAAACACCATACAGAAGCTGAAGCTACATGGGAACGTGAAGAAGACCTGAAGGCAGAATTCCCTCATCTTTTCTCCACGCTGTCGAATCTCGAGGGCGAGATTCACTTTAAGGGGGGTAGGTTTGTAACACCCTAAATTTTCGCATCATGCATTGCATACATGGTCATGCATTAAACACTAGTAGAATAAAAGAAAATAAATAAAACATATGCGTATACAAATACGTGTGGCAAAAGAAAGAAAGAAAACAATAATTATAGGCCAAAACTTGTAATAGGGAATAAGAATAAAAAAAAAAAAAGAATAATATAAATATATATAAATAATATATATATAACAAAAAAAAAAAAAGTATAATAGAAAAAAAAATATATAACATTAATAATATATATTATAAGAATAATAGATAAAAAAAATAATAATAAATAAAATATAAGTAATAAAATATATTATAATATATATATATAAAAGAATAAAAAAAAAAGAAAAAAAAAAAGAAAAAAAAAAAAGAGAGCAAGCAGCCGCCGGCCAGCGGCCAAGCGCCCAGCCGGCCGCGTGCCGCTCGAGCGCGCCCGCCCCAAGGCGCCCGGGCCCCGCCCCCTTACCGCGCCGCCTGCGGCTGCTCTGCAGCGCAGCGCGCTGCGCTGGCCCCGCCCCCCGGCCCCCTCTCTCCGACCCGACGCGTCGCAGCGCCCGGGGGCCCCACCGCCGCCTCCCGCTCCGCACGGACCGGCCGCGCGCGCCGAGTCGCGCGCCGAGTCGCGCGCCGTCCCGTCCCCCTTGACGCGACGCCGCCTGCCACCCCGGGTTTCCCGCGCAAACACGCCTGCGCGCGCGATTCCAGCCCGCACCACGGTCTCCCGCGCCGTAACGCCTCACAATCTTTCCCGGATACGAGTCTATCCCTTTAACCGCTTCCGTTTCTACCGGTGACATACCCTAGCTACGCCCCTATATATAGGACCCAGGCCTAGGCCCTTTTTCCCCACGAACCAGCAGCCGCCAAAGCCGACGGAACCAGCCGCCGTTCCAGGGAAGAAAAGGCACCAGGAGCTCTGCGCCAGGGAAGAAAAAGAAGAAAAAAAAAAGGGGAAGAAGAGGGAGAAAAAGAGGAGGACACCGCCGTTCGCCGGAGATCGTCGCCGACATCGCGCCGCCGCCGTCGTACCGCCGAAGGACTGCTGCACCATCTATTTCGTCTACGCCTCGCATTTATTCCGCGATCGTCACGCCGTCAGATCTACGGTAGAGTTCGTTCCCGATGCAAATTTTTGCGACCGTATTAAATCTAGTAGGCGTAAATTAAATTTAGTTGCACCATAATTTTATTTTCAGCAACATTAATCCACCCTAAAATCCCCGTAAACCCATGTGAACACGTATGAACTAGTCGCATCTAATTATTAAACGACCGTAGTAAATTAATTATTAAACTGTGCATGCATGCATGTCATTGCATGTTGATTATTTTGTGTGCATTATGTTGAATTGTATATGTTTTCTTGTATGTATGATCACGCGTAGAGGAACGTGCTCAAGAGGCCCCATACGAGGATTTCCAAACCCAAGACTTCGAAGCGCTTGAGCAACCCCATCCGTCGGAGCAAGGCAAGTGTCCTTGAAGCATATTGATCCTGTTTTAAAATTAAATGTTTTGTTTGCAAACTTGCATGCTTGTGTCAAATTGATGGGAATCCTATGGTAGGAAGTTTACTAGTTTTGTTTGACCACCCTTGTCACCTGGATTTATGGTAGGGAGTCGGGAAGGGTTTTTACCTTTTCGCTTCGCTTAATTAATTGGGATGGTAAACGACACTACACATTTAATTATGCACCAATGATATTCTGATTAATGTGAATTGGTCAATACGATGGGTGATCTAAGCAAGCATGGTTATGTGGATGGGTTGGTCGTTATGGTGGTTTGCTTGCTTTAGATCTAAGGACCGGTTCATGCGAGAATATGCCAGGTCAACAGTGCCACCACAAGGCCAAGTATGGGTGCGGCGTAGCTGAATAATTAGGAGCGCTGCTAGTATTGTATGGACCATTGGATGGCGCGGGGAATGGGAGTCGAGGAGGACTGCCCTGGGATCCGCATGGCACACGAGGGGACCCGTGGGTGGGAGAATAGAGGTTCAAGCCTGCCGGTGAAACCTTAGTGGGCCCGTACATACTAGTAGTCCCTTTTGAAAGGCTATTTTGTGATCTCTTGGCCACACACCTACGGAAGTGTGAGATGGCATAATGGAGGTTCCTTAGTCACCGAAAGGTGATAAAATCACAAACATGTGGGTAAAGTGGTACAACCTCTGCAGAGTGTTAAAAACTATCATGATAGCCGTGCTCCCGGTTATGAGCGCCTGGATGACCTACATGATTAGAATTAGAATTGGGATGGTTATGGTTTGGTGATGGTTGTGGTCATGGTTATGGAATTGAGTTATGGTAATTGGACATGGATAATGGTAATGTTGGTAATAATTGGATATTGTTTACACTTTGTTAATATGATGGGATTTATTTCACATAGACATAGTGTAATGCTTTTCAAATGTTTTACTGTACTTTTCAGCACTTAGCCATTATTATTGCCGTCATTTGAATTAGCCACATGTCATACTTTCCACACTTGCTGAGTACGACATGTACTCACCCTTGCAATCCCCCCCCAAAACAGCTACTGGAGACAATTGGGAGTACCCTGAGGATCACGAGGAGTACTAGGTTGCGTACCGCCGTCAATCGCCTGTGGATTGGAGTCGTACTGCTTAGTTTATTTTCCGCTGCAATTATTTAGAGTTATATTATTCGTGAACTATTGGATTATTGTAATAAAGTACTTACTTATTAGTTAAGACGTGGTTAAATTCTGTTTATCGTTTGTGAATCATTCGTGTATGTGTGTTGAACATCCTGGGCACACATATGCGTTACGCTTGGTTCATATTCGGAACCGGGTGTCACAGCTAAAGCAGGGAAAAAATGACAGCGCCTATGATAGATCACGAGCTACGGCGAACTTACAACAATATCATAAGAAATTAAAGATAATTTTTTGAATGACAAACCCTATACAGGGCAGGACAACATTCTCTCATTGCGGTTTCCCATAAGATGGGACAGACTTTACAAGGGGAACGAACCGGCCCGGGCGACAAAGGAAGTCGAGTGCACCTACTTAGGGTTCTGGACCAGGCTAAGCGAAATGTGCACTCAGAGCCCCATCTCCGTAGCCTTATTTACCCTAAGTACTGTCCTTAGGCACTATGTACCTTTTACAATGAAAGAAAATTGTCCTAACACTGTGTAACACCCTCATTTTCATGCATCATGCCTTGCATATATTCATATACATGTTTAACATTAACCCATAACAAGAGGAACAAGTTTAAAATTGATTTGGAGCGAATCCGCACTAAAAATGCAGGAAAGTGCGGACTAGTCCGGTTTTGCTGAGGACTAGTCCGATTTATCTCTGTCTAAAAACGGACTTGTCTGTTTTTGCTGCGGATTAGTCCGATATTTGCCTCTGGACAACTTCGGACTTGTCCGATTTTGTCCGGACTTGTCCGATATTTCGTGACTCCGAGATTGACCTTTTGTTGTACGACTGGTTTCTTGGGTTTCACGTCAAGTGGGCCTAGGGACGTCGTGCCTAACTCTTTTAGAGCCCATGTGGGACTCTAAACCGGCCTCTACTCATCCCAAACTCGAAATCCATCTAACCCTAGCCTCCACGTCTATATAAACAACCCCACCCCTTGGTTTGACATCTATTTGCCACTTTTCCACCCACCCAAACCCTAGTTCGTGGGGAGCCACCATCAAAGAGGGAGGAGAAGATCCCAAACAAGAAGAAGAAGAAGAGGAGGAAACGAAGGAGGATCAAGATCTCCACCAAGTTTCGTCCTTCACCACCAATTCATCTCCAAGTTCATCACCAACCCTAGATCATCAAGATCCAAGTGTTACCTCCAAGTTTCTTGGTTCATTGGAGTTCTAAACACCTGGTATACCTTCTATTCTCTTTTCCTTACGTGAATTCAACCCCTAATCTCCGAATTTACGTCGATCTAGAAAACCCTAATCTGCTGATCTCATCAAGTGCGGACTTGTCCGGTCCCTAGCGGACTAGTCCGATCTTTCTGGTTAAATTGTGTTGAATTAATTCTAAAATTTGATCTAATCAACTCCAAACCTGTATAAACTTGTTAGAAGCTATTAGAACTAGTTAGTTATCATTAAAAGCAATCTAGTAACAAGTTCTACCTTGCATTTGCATCAATCATGCATGTCATGACATATTGAGTAATATTTGTGCACTCTTTGATTGTGTTTCTTGTTTTGTATGTTTATTGTGTGGATTAGACGGATTTGCGCTAGAGAGTGCCGCGGAGGATCTACAACATCAAGAGTTTGAAGGCTTTGACCCTAATCAACATCAAGAGCAAGACAAGTGTCCTTGAAGCATATTGATCCTATTTTAAAATAAATGTTTTTGTTTGCAAAACTGCATGCTGGTGTCAAATTGATGGGAAATCCTATGGTAGGAAGTTTACTAGATTTGCTAAACCACCCTTGTCACCTGGAATTTATGGTAGAGAGAGTCGGGAAGGGTCTTTACCTTTTTGCTTCGCTTAATCAACTGGGATGGGAACAACTATATCACTCAATTTAATTATGCATGGATGAGATTATGGTTAACATGAACTGGTTAAACATGGTATGGTAATGGATGATCTAAGCAAGCCTGGTACGTGGATGGGTTGGATGTTATGGTGGTTTGCTTGCTTTAGATCTAAGGACCGGTTCATGCGAGAATAAGCCAGGACTACAGTGCCACCACGAGGCCAAGTATGGGTGCGGCGTAGCTGATTAATTAGGGCTTTGCTAGTGCTGTTTGGACCATTGTGGATGCTCGGGGAAGGGGTAGTCGGATTGGGTTTGTTGATGATTGGTGGGACTACCCTGGGATCCGAATGGCTCAAGAGGGGGCCCTTGGTTGAAGATGTGCTCTGCGGGAGACATCACCACCGGTGAAACCTCAGTGGGGTCTAAATAGGCTAGTAATCCCTTTGTAAAGGCTATTTTGTGATCTCTTGGCCACACACCAACAGAAGTGTGTAATGTGACCGACGGGTCATGGGCATAAGGGAGGTTCTTAGTCGCCGAAGGGTGATGAAATCACGAACACGTGGGTAAAGAGGTACAAACTCTGCAGAGTGTTAATTGAAACTATCATGATAGCCGTGCTCCCGGTTATGAGCACCTGGACAACTTCCATGATTAGAGGGAAATTGGAATTTGGGATGGTTATGGTTTGGTAATGGTTTTGGTTGATATTATGATTATGATTATGGTTATGGATGGAATTATGGTTTATGACATTGATTATGGTTATTGGTAACGGTGATCTATGGACTGGTATTATTATGGTTACATGGTTAATGCTGGGTTACATACACATAATACATATATTGCTTTTCAAATGTTTTACTGTACTTTTCAGCACTTTACCATTATTATTGTCGTCATTTGAATCAGCCACATGTCATATTTTCCACACTTGCTGAGTACGACATGTACTCACTCTTGCAATCCCCCACCCCAACAGTTGCAGGTCAGGATTGGGAGTTTAATGGCGATAATGCGGAGTTCTAGGCCGTGTCTACCGTCAGCTTTGCCTGTGGTGTTGATTGGAGCTGCGCGTATATACCCTGTCGCTTATGCTGCATAGTTGCTTTAGTTTGCTTAATTAGTTTATTTCCGCTGCATTAGTTGAACTTGTCATTAATATTCATTAGAGCTTGTATTCGAGGATAATATGGTTTGTGTAATAAATTTGATAATTAATCTTGTCTTGTGGTAATTTTCTGTATACTCTTTTGTGATTGCACTCGTGTATGTGTGATGAACATCCTGGGCACACATATGCGTTAGCTTGGTTCATTTTCGGAACCGGGCGTCACAGATTGGTATCAGAGCCACAGGTTGACCGTAGGATGCAGCCTAGATAGAATGGACACTTTAGAGCACATAGGAGCACTCAGGAATCGATGTGTTTTCGCTTGAAGTGCTGTTTGCTATATATATATTGTTTGCTTGTGTGCTTAATAGAGGATTTTGGGATGCCTTAGCATTGCCATGTCCACCTAGGCTAGTATAGCTAGTTGTTTAGTTTCATATCCCTTGATGCATATAGTTGGGGCGTTTTCTAATTCTTACCTACTGCTTTTCTTCAGATGGTGAGGACTCGCAACCAGAGGGATGACAATGATGAAGAGGAGAACAATGGAGTGCCTCAGAACAACAATGGGCAAGGATCTACTCAGGGGGCTATCAACATCGAGCAGCTATTGGCCATGCAAAACCAGCTCATGCAGACCATGATACAGACTATGGGACAGCTGCAGGCTGGCAATATCAACAATCAGCCCCACATGCCTCCACTGCCACCCCCACCTCCTCATAACCGATTGGGAGAGTTTATGAGGACTAGGCCACCAACCTTCGCTCAAGTCGCAGACCCTATGGATGCGGATGATTGGCTCAAGTCCGTGGAGAAGAAGCTAGCCATTGTCCAATGCAGTGACCGGGAGAAGGTGCTATTTGCTTCTCATCAACTCGTTGGAGCAGCTGCAGATTGGTGGGATTCTTATTGCAATGCTCATGAGAACCAAGAGAGAATTACCTGGGTGGAATTCAAGGAGAGTTTCCGTTCTCATTATGTGCCGGAAGGTGTTATGATCTTGAAGAGGCAAGAATTTGAGAACTTGAGACAAGGAAAATCAAGCGTGAGTGAATATCTCAATAAGTTCACTCAACTCTCAAGATATGCGCCTGAGGATGTTAGCCGGGACAGCCGGAAGCAATACTTTTCATGAGGGGATTGAACAATACGATCCAAGTGCAATTGTTCAACTGTGATTATGTCAATTTTCAGAAGCTTGTGGACAAAGCAATTGTGGTTGAGAACAAGATCCGTGAGATGGAGCAAGAAATCAAGAGGAAGGCACCATATCAAGGACAGCAACAAGGAAGTAATGTGCACCCTCGCTTTGCGCCACCCAATGCGCCTCATTACAGCTCCTCTATTCCTGTTCAGCGCCCTGGTTATGCACCGCGCCCAACTCAGTTTGTGCAGCAGCGCCCTATCATGCAAGCAATGCCTTATACACCTCGTGCTGATTTTCCTGGAACCAATGCTCAAAACCAAGCTCGTCCCAATAATTCTGGTGGAGTCAAGAGGTGCTATACTTGTGGAGAAGTTGGACACTTTGCGAATCAATGTCCTAAGTCAGGCCTTGGTCAAGGAAGCAATGCGCCGAGGCAAAACCCAAGACCCAATGGAGGACAGCCACAAGGAAGCCGTGGACAACAGAACTTTGCTCGTGGTAACGTGAACCATGTCTCTACGGAGGATGCTCAACAAGCGGATGACGTGGTCATTGGTATGTTTCTCGCCAACTCCAACCCCGCGACTATGTTATTTGATTCTGGAGCATCGCATTCATTCATTGCATCGAAGTATGTTGCCAAGTATAGTTTGCCTATCTCTCATATGAAGTTTACTCTGTTGGTTAAGTCTCCTGGAGGAGAGATGAGGACAAATATAGTATGTTCAAAAGTAAGCCTTAGAATAAGGGGGGTAGACTTCTCCGCCAACCTCATTGTTTTAGATTCTCAAGGGTTGGATATTATACTTGGTATGGACTGGTTGAGGAAGCATAATGGAGTTATTGAATGTGCCACAAAGACGGTGAAGTTGACTAATGAAGAAGGGATCACCATAGAATTTGAAGCATCTCAAACTGCACCAAAGCAATTGGAATTGAATCATATGGACGGTGCCACAATTGAGGAGATTCCGGTTGTGTGTGAATTTTTGGATGTTTTTCTAGACGAGTTGCCAGGTATGCCACCTGATCGAGACATTGAGTTTGTTATTGATTTAATACCTGGAACTGCACCTATAGCTAAGAGGCCGTATAGGATGCCTCCTATGGAATTAGCAGAGCTCAAGAAGCAAATTCAAGAGCAATTAGAGAAGGGTTTTATTCACCCTAGCTCTTCACCTTGGGGAGCGCCCGTTCTATTTGTGGACAAGAAGGACGGATCCCAAAGGATGTGCGTGGATTACCGAGCTCTCAACGAGGTAACAATCAAGAACAAGTACACCTTGCCCCGTATAGAGGATTTGTTTGATCAGATGAAAGGTGCCTGTGTGTTTTCCAAGATTGATTTGAGGTCAGGTTACTTTCAAATGAAGATTAGACCATCGGACATACCCAAGACAGCTTTTAGGACACGGTATGGATCTTATGAGTACACTGTGATGTCTTTTGGATTGACAAACGCACCTGCCTACTTTATGTACCTCATGAATAAAGTCTTCATGGAGTACTTGGACAAGTTCGTTGTGGTGTTTATTGATGATATTATGATCTTCTCGAAGGATGAGAAGGAACATGAGGAACACTTGAGGCTTACGTTGCAGAAATTGAGGGAGCATCAATTGTATGCCAAGTTCAACAAGTGCCAGTTTTGGTTGAAAGAGGTGCCATTTTTAGGCCATATTATTTCCGGAGGAGGAGTATCGGTTGACCCCGGTAAAGTGAGGGATGTGTTGAAGTGGGAACCGCCGCAAAATATCAAGGAAATAAGGAGTTTTCTTGGGATGGCTGGATATTACCGTAGATTCATCAAGGATTTTTTCAAGATAGCCAAGCCTATGACGGAGTTGCTAATGAAGGGAAAGGCATTCCAATGGACTCAAGCTTGTCAAGAGAGTTTTGAGGAGTTGAAGAAGCGGTTGACAACAACCCCAGTTTTGGTATTGCCGGATGTAAGCAAGAGTTTTGACATTTATTGCGATGCACCAAGACAATGGATTGGATGTGTACTGATGCAAGAAGGTCAAGTGGTCGCCTATGCATCAAGACAATTGAAGAAACATGAGCAGAATTACCCCACGCACGATTTGGAACTCGCAGTCGTGGTACATGCATTGAAGATTTGGAGACACTATATTCTAGGACATAGGTGTGAAATTTACACGGATCATAAGAGTTTGAAGTATATTTTCACACAAACAGATCTGAACTTGAGGCAACGAAGATGGTTAGAGCTCATCAAAGATTATGATTTGGGGATCAACTATCATCCGGGAAAAGCCAATGTAGTGGCCGATGCTTTGAGTAGAAAAGGAGTAAGTCATCAACTCACGGTTCGAGAGTTACCATTCGAGTTGTGTAAGGAGTTTGAACGATTGAACCTCGGGTTTGTAAATGAGATGGAGATGATGGAGTTAAACCCAACCTTGGAGCAGGAAATTCGAGAGGCCCAAACCGCAGATGAAGGGATCAATGAAATCAAGGAAAGGACCAAAGAAGGGAGAGAATTCAGATTTGATGAAGACGAATACGGTACCTTATGGCTTGGAAAGAGGATCGTTGTGCCTAATGTAAAACATATTCGGGAGACAATATTAAAGGAGGCACATGACTCGCCTTACTCGATTCACCCCGGTTGTACGAAGATGTACAAGGACTTGAAGACTTGCTATTGGTGGGATAGCATGAAAAAGGACATAGCCGAATATGTTGCATTGTGTGATGTGTGTCAACGAGTCAAGGCGGAACATCAAAGGCCAGCCGGATTATTGCAACCGTTGAAGATTCCGGAATGGAAGTGGGAAGAAATTGGTATGGACTTCATAGTTGGGTTACCACGTACTCAGTCCGGGTATGACTCAATTTGGGTAATTGTGGATCGCTTAACCAAGTCAGCTCATTTTGTCCCTGTGAAGACCAAGTATACAGCTGCACGATTGGCCGAAATATACATGGAGCATATTGTGTGTCGACATGGAGTCCCTAAGAAGATAGTCTCGGATAGAGGTTCTCAATTTACCTCCAGATTTTGGCAAAAATTGCATGAAGCTTTGGGAACGAGGTTGAATTTTAGTTCAGCATATCATCCTCAAACGGATGGACAAACCGAGAGGACCAATCAGATTTTGGAGGACATGTTAAGGGCTTGTGCTTTAAAGCATGGGAAAAGTTGGGACAAAAGCTTGCCATACGCGGAATTTTCATACAACAATAGTTACCAAGCAAGCTTGAAGATGTCACCATATGAAGCGCTTTATGGGAGGAAGTGTAGGACACCTTTATTCTGGAATGAGGCAGGAGAAACTCAAGTATTTGGTCCGGATGTGTTGCAAGAAGCCGAAAAGCAAGTCAAAATGATTCGTGAAAACTTGAGGGCTGCCCAATCAAGGCAAAAAGGCTATGCGGATAATAGGAGAAGGAAATTAGCCTTTGAAATAGGAGATTTTGTTTACCTCAAGGTGTCACCAATGAGAGGTCATAAGAGGTTTAACATAAGAGGGAAGCTCGCACCTCGTTATATTGGACCATTCAAGATTTTGGACAAAAGAGGAGAAGTAGCATATAAGTTGGAGATGCCAGCTCATCTTTCAGACGTACATGATGTGTTTCATGTTTCCCAACTCAAGAAGTGTCTCAGGGTACCGGAAGATCAAGTGCCAATGGGAGAATTGGAACTCGAGGAGGATTTGACGTATGCCGAGCAACCGGCCAAAATCTTGGAAACCAAGGAGAGGGTCACAAGGAACAAGGTCATTAGATGGTGTAAAGTTCAATGGAAGCACCACACAGAAAAAGAAGCAACGTGGGAATTAGAGGATGATCTCAAGAAGGAATTTCCCTATCTCTTCTCTTCCGCGTCGAATCTCGAGGGCGAGATTCATTTTAATGGGGGTAGGTTTGTAACACCCTCATTTTCATGCATCGTGCCTTGCATACATTCATATACATGTTTAACATTAACCCATAACAAGAGGAACAAGTTTAAAATTGATTTGGAGCGAAACCGCACTAAAAATGTAGCAAAGTGCGGACTAGTCCGGTTTTGCTGAGGACTAGTCCGATTTCTCTCTGTCTAAAAACGGACTTGTCCGTTTTTGCTGCGGATTAGTCCGATATTTGCCTCTGGACAACTTCGGACTTGTCCGATATTTCGTGACTCCGAGATTGACCTTTTGTTGTACGACTGGTTTCTTGGGTTTCACGTCAAGTGGGCCTAGGGACGTCGTGCCTAACTCTTTTAGAGCCCATGTGGGACTCTAAACCGGCCTCTACTCATCCCAAACTCGAAATCCATCTAACCCTAGCCTCCACGTCTATATAAACAACCCCACCCCTTGGTTTGACATCTATTTGCCACTTTTCCACCCACCCAAACCCTAGTTCGTGGGGAGCCACCATCAAAGAGGGAGGAGAAGATCCCAAACAAGAATAAGAAGAGGAGGAAACGAAGGAGGATCAATATCTCCACCAAGTTTCGTCCTTCACCACCAATTCATCTCCAAGTTCATCACCAACCCTAGATCATCAAGATCCAAGTGTTACCTCCAAGTTTCTTGGTTCATTGGAGTTCTAAACACCTGGTATACCTTCTATTCTCTTTTCCTTACGTGAATTCAACCTCTAATCTCCGAATTTACGTCGATCTAGAAAACCCTAATATGCTGATCTCGTCAAGTGCGGACTTGTCCGGTCCCTAGCGGACTAGTCCGATCTTTCTGGTTAAATTGTGTTGAATTAATTCTAAAATTTGATCTAATCAACTCCAAACCTGTATAAACTTGTTAGAAGCTATTAGAACTAGTTAGTTATCATTAAAAGCAATCTAGTAACAAGTTCTACCTTGCATTTGCATCAATCATGCATGTCATGACATATTGAGTAATATTTGTGCACTCTTTGATTGTGTTTCTTGTTTTGTATGTTTATTGTGTGGATTAGACGGATTTGCGCTAGAGAGTGCCGCGGAGGATCTACAACATCAAGAGTTTGAAGGCTTTGACCCTAATCAACATCAAGAGCAAGGCAAGTGTCCTTGAAGCATATTGATCCTGTTTTAAAATAAATGTTTTTGTTTGCAAAACTGCATGCTGGTGTCAAATTGATGGGAAATCCTATGGTAGGAAGTTTACTAGATTTGCTAAACCACCCTTGTCACCTGGAATTTATGGTAGAGAGAGTCGGGAAGGGTTTTTACCTTTTTGCTTCGCTTAATCAACTGGGATGGGAACAACTATATCACTCAATTTAATTATGCATGGATGTGATTATGGTTAACATGAACTGGTTAAACATGGTATGGTAATGGATGATCTAAGCAAACCTGGTACGTGGATGGGTTGGATGTTATGGTGGTTTGCTTGCTTTAGATCTAAGGACCGGTTCATGCGAGAATAAGCCAGGACTACAGTGCCACCACGAGGCCAAGTATGGGTGCGGCGTAGCTGATTAATTAGGGCTTTGCTAGTGCTGTTTGGACCATTGTGGATGCTCGGGGAAGGGGTAGTTGTATTGGGTTTGTTGATGATTGGTGGGACTACCCTGGGATCCGAATGGCTCAAGAGGGGGCCCTTGGTTGAAGATGTGCTCTGCAGGAGACATCACCACCGGTGAAACCTCAGTGGGGTCTAAATAGGCTAGTAATCCCTTTGTAAAGGCTATTTTGTGATCTCTTGGCCACACACCAATGGAAGTGTGTAATGTGACCGACGGGTCATGGGCATAAGGGAGGTTCTTAGTCGCCGAAGGGTGATGAAATCACGAACACGTGGGTAAAGAGGTACAAACTCTGCAGAGTGTTAATTGAAACTATCATGATAGCCGTGCTCCCGGTTATGAGCACCTGGACAACTTCCATGATTAGAGGGAAATTGGAATTTGGGATGGTTATGGTTTGGTAATGGTTTTGGTTGATATTATGATTATGATTATGGTTATGGATGGAATTATGGTTTATGATATTGATTATGGTTATTGGTAACGGTGATCTATGGACTGGTATTATTATGGTTACATTGTTAATGCTGGGTTACATACACATAATACATATATTGCTTTTCAAATGTTTTACTGTACTTTTCAGCACTTTACCATTATTATTGTCGTCATTTGAATCAGCCACATGTCATATTTTCCACACTTGCTGAGTACGACATGTACTCACTCTTGCAATCCCCCACCCCAACAGTTGCAGGTCAGGATTGGGAGTTTAATGGCGATAATGCGGAGTTCTAGGCCGTGTCTACCGTCAGCTTTGCCCGTGGTGTTGATTGGAGCTGCGCGTATATACCCTGTCGCTTATGCTGCATAGTTGCTTTAGTTTGCTTAATTAGTTTATTTCCGCTGAGTTGAACTTGTCATTAATATTCATTAGAGCTTGTATTCGAGGATAATATGGTTTGTGTAATAAATTTGATAATTAATCTTGTCTTGTGGTAATTTTCTGTATACTCTTTTGTGATTGCACTCGTGTATGTGTGATGAACATCCTGGGCACACATATGCGTTAGCTTGGTTCATTTTCGGAACCGGGCGTCACACACTGGTCTAGGGGTAGAACTTACGGAGGTGCTCGATGTTCCATGGGTTGGGAAGTCGCTCTCCATCCTCCGTAGCTAGGCGGACGCACCGTGGGTGGCATACCTCTGTAACCCGGAAGGGGCCCTCCCATCTGGGGGAGAGTTTTTTAGCCCCTTCCCGGGAGAGTATGAGACACATCACCAGGTCGTCTACCTTTATCTCCCTACTCCGCACGGTCCTCTAGTGGTAGCGCCGGAGCGCCTGCCTGTACTGTGCATTTCGGAGAGCCGCTCTCACTCGTCCCTCGTCGACGAGGTCCATGTCTTCACGCCGGAGCTGGTCCTCTGCACCTTCGTCGTACACCCGGACACGGGGGCGAGCCCCTGGTAATTCCTGGGGGGAGGACGACCTCTGCCCTGTACACCAGGAAGAAAGACGTTTCCACCGTAGCCCGGCTGGTTGATGTCCGGCTAGCCCACAGCGCACACAGAAGCTCATCTACCCAATTTGCACCATGCTTCTCAAGGTGTGAGAATGTGCGAGTCATGAGGCCCTTGAGGATCTCTGCATTGGCCCTCTCGACCTGTCCATTGCTCTCTGGATTAGCAATAGATGCATAGCAGACTTGGATCCCAAGGTCCTCGCAGTATTCCTGGAATGCTGCACTTGTGAACTGGGTCCCGTTATCAGTGATGATTCTGTTCGGGACCCCGAACCGGCAGACAATCGACTTGATGAATTTGACTGTTGACTGCTTGTTGATGGTGACAACTGGGGCGGCTTCCAGCCACGTGGTGAACTTGTCTACGATGACGTAGAGGTGCCAGAATCCTCCGATGGCTCTGGGAAAGGGTCCCATGATATCCAACCCCCATACAGCGAATGGCCATGAGGGAGGGATCATCTGCAGTGCCTGAGCTGGTGTGTGGATCTGCCTGGCATGGAACTGGCACGCCTTGCATCTTCTGACCATCTCGACGGCATCCTGGAGTGCTGTCGGCCAATAAAAGACATGCCGAAAGGCTTAACCGACCAGCGTGCGGGATGACGCTGGTTCCCACACTTGCCTCCATGGATCTCTGCGAGCAAGTCGCAACCCTCCTCCCGGGTAATGCATCACAGCAGGATGTCGTTGGCGCCACACCGGTAGAGATCCCCTTCCACCAGCGTGTACCTCTTAGCCATGCGGACTATCCTTTCTGCCAGGGCATGTTCTTCGGGAAGGATGTTGTCTTTCAAGTAGTCCCGGACCTCCGAGATCCATGCATCGGGACTTGCTTGAGCCTCTGGATCTTGGGCGCCCGGTAGCTCGGAGCCCCCGGTGGCGCATACGATCCTTGGCAGACTCCATGGTAGCAGGGCCGCTGGGACTGCTAGCTTCGAGGCGCTGGGCTCGCCCCCTTCGCCCGGTTCGGCTGCCCGGGCAGTTGGTCGCGGTAACGTCCTTGCAAAGACTCCTTCAGGCACGGGGGCCCCTGTGGAGGCCTTCGTTGACAGGTCGTCTGCGATTGAGTTGTCGGCTCGGGGTACATGGCACAGGTCCAAGACTTCAAAGTCCTTCTCCAGCTTCCGAACATGCAGCAAGTATGCTGCCAGCTGAGGGTCATTACAGTTGCACTCCCCTTTGGCTTGCTTGATGATCAGCTGAGAATCATCTTTAGCCAGAAGCTGACGGACATTGAGAGTCAGGGCAATTTTTAGCCCAAAGATTAGGGCCTCGTATTCTGCCATGTTGTTAGTCGCCTTGAAGTCGAGGCGCACCATGTACTTAAACTGCTCCCTAGTCGGGGTGAGGAGCAGAACCCTGGCCCTGGCCCCCTGCTTCCGCGAGGAGCCATCGAAGTAGAGCGTACAGGGGATTTTGGTGAAAATTGGGGCCTTGGGCTCCGTTTCTCTGTTGTCCGGGCCCCCTGGGTTGCTTGGCGATGGAGTCCATTCTGCCAAGAAGTCCGCTAGTGCTTGGCTCTTGACTGCATGTCGAGGTAAGAACTCCAGCTTGAACTTTGCCAGCTCTGCTACCCACTTAGCGACGTTGCCAGTCAAGTTGGGGCTGTGGAGTACGGTCTTTAGTGGGAAGGAGGTGACCACTGAAACCTGGTGAGCCTGGAAGTAATGTCGGAGCTTCCTCGATGCTATGAGCACTGCATACAACAGTTTGTGTACCTCCAGATATCTTGTTTTTGCTTCATGGAGGACCTCACTGATGTAGTATACTGGCCGTTGGGAGGTCCGAACCGTCCTTGGGGGGTCTGAGGCTCTTTGCAATGCGTCTGCATCCTCGGGAATGTGGCCCCCAAGATCTAGTCGGACCTCGGGGGGCTGGGACCCGAAGGGCACTTGATGACTGGAGCACACAGCGAGGGGGTCCTCTGCTCGGTCCGGGCCCTGAGCCTCAGCTTCCTCCTCAGGGGCTCCCTCGGGTGCTTGCTGCAGCAGTAGCTCCGACCGATCTGCAACCAGGACCATGCTGACCACCTCCATTGTTGTGGTGATGTACAGCAGGAGTGGTTCGCTGGGTTCTGGCACCACCATGATGGGTAGCATTGTCAGGTTCTTCTTGAGCTCCTAGAACGCCGCTTCCGCTTCCTCGGTCCACACAAAGGGACCCGCCTTCCGTAGAATCTTGAAGAAGGGCAGCGCTCGCTCAACCAGTCTTGAGATGAACCGGCTGAGAGCTGCCAAACACCATGCAAGCTTCTGCACATCCTTGATGCAGTCTGACGACCGCATCAGTTCTATTGCCTTAATCTTCTCCGGGTTAGCTTCGATTCCTTGGTGCGAGACCAAGAAACCAAGGAGCTTCCCTGCAGAAACTCCAAAGACGCACTTGTCAGGGTTCAGCATCGTGCGTGTCGTGCGCAGCTTGCTGAAGACTTGGGCTAGGTTGTCTAATAAGGATGTGTGGGCTCTAATCTTTACCACGATGTCATCGACATACACCTCTACTAGATCTCTAATGAGGTCCCCAAATGTCTTATGCATTGCACGTACAAAGGTGGGGAGAGCATTCTTAAGTCCGTAAGTCATGGAGACATAACAATACAGGCCATCTACTGTTATGAAAGCAGTGTGTTCCTCATCTCCCCTAGACATTGGTATTTGGTGGAAACCAGAATATGCATCTAGGAAACACAGAAGATCACATCCTGATGTTGAGTCTACTATTTGATCTATCCTAGGAAGAGGGAATGGATCCTTTGGGAATGCCTTATTGAGGTTGGTGTAGTCGATGCACATCCGGAGTTTCCCGCCAGCCTTGGGGACGACAACAGGGTTGGCCAACCACCGTGGGTGGTGGACCTCCCGAATGAAACCAGCATCGAGCAGCTTCTTGATTTCTTCACGGATGAAGTTCTATCGCTCGATGGACTGTTTCCTGGGCTTCTGTTGCACCGGTCGAGCGTCGGGGTAGATCTTCAGATGGTGCTCAATCACCTCCCTGGGGATCCCGGGCATTTGTGATGGTTGCCATGCAAACACATCAACGTTATCCCGGAGGAAGGTGACGAGCGTGAGTTCCTATTAGTTGTCCAGGTTCCCCGCGATGCGGATTGTCTGGGCAGCCTTGGATCCAATCTTGACGACCTTTACCAGGACGTCGTCGTCGACTGGTCGCATGCGGGGTGCAGAAGTGGAGGCCCGCTGCACCGGGCCCTGTTCTGGTCGACTCTCCTTCGCGCCCCTGGAGCCGGAGCCCTCCCCGCTGCAAGTGCCTGGAGCTGCTCCAAGCCGGATACTGCAGCTGAGCGGTCCCCTCTGACCCTAAGGACGCCGAAAGGCGTCGGCATCTTCAGGACGAGGTAGCCGTAGTGGGCTACAGCCATGAACCTGTAGAGCGCCGATCTTCCGATGATTGCGTTGAAGGGGAGGTCAACATCCGCCATGTCGAACAAAACGGTCTCCGTAAGGTAATTCTCTGGGGTCCCAAAGGTCACCGGGAGGTGAATGTTACCGTACAGGAGGATTTGCCCTGGTCCGACACCTGAGAACGGGCTGGAAGGTGTGAGACGGGACATCGGCAGCTGCAGCTTCCGGAAGGCCGCCGTGGAGATGAGGTTGAGGCCTGCCCCACCATCAATAAGCACGTGAAAGACCTTCACATTGGCGATGGTCGGGGACACCAGCAACAGGAGTACGCCTGCTCCCGCCATGTTCTTCGGACAGTCAGAGGCGTCGAAGCTGATTGCCGTGCTCATCCACTTGTGGTGGGGAGCCGGGCTCGGAGCGGGGGCCACTGCGGCCACTGCCCATCGCAGAGTCTTCACTGCGTTTCGGGACGTGGGATCTGTGGCACCCCATAGATGACGTGGAGAGTCTTGCGGTGCTCCTTATCGCTACTGGGGTCGGAGTCGCCACCCTCGAAGACGGCTTCCACCGCCCTATGGGGTTCCTGGAACCCCATCTCGCTGTCATCCTACTTTTCAGGATCGACCTTCTGTTTGCCCTCCCTCTGGCGGGGAGGCGCGCCCTCCTGGTGCTGCTACTTCTGTTTCTGCTCGCGGAAGCACTCCGCGAACTTCTTCACTTCCCGGCACTCGCTAGCGCTATGGCTATTTGTGCGGTGCACCGGGCACTTGAAGTCACACTCCTCAGGTTCTGGTGACTGCCGAGGGCACTTGTCTCGGCACGACGCCTGGGCTCCGCTAGGTGCCGCGGCCGCCACCGCATGGGCTCCGGGCTTTGGCTTGTTCTTGCTATTGCCCTTATTCTTCTTCTTGCCGCTGCTCCTTGTAGAGGCTCCTTCCTCGGTTGGCGTGGCATCCCTTGCCTCTGAGGAAGGTTGGGAGTGCCAGTTGTGTCCCTCAGCTGCCCTAGCACATCTGTCTGCGAGAGCGAACAGCTCGGAGACATCACACACTTCGTGCATGGCTAGCTTCTCGAGCATCTTCTTGTCCCTCACACCCTGTCTGAACGTAACAATAACTGATGCGCTAGCGACATGAGGGATGGTGTTTCGTACCTGAGAGAACCGCTGGATGAACGATCGCAGCGACTCTCCAGCGCACTGTCTGACGGCGTGGAGGTCAAGCTCTGTGTCGGGTCGCTTGTAGGAACTGCCGAAGTTCGCCACGAACTGTCGGCACAGCTCATCCCAGGAGGTTATGGACCCCTGGGACAGGTTCATGACCCATGACCAGGTTGGGCCGGTAAGGATGACGGGGAAGTAGTTAGCCATGATGGCCTCGTCGCCTCCTGCAGCTAGTATCGCGGTGGAGTAGATCTGCAGGAACTCGCTCGGGTTGATGCTCCCGTCGTACTTCCCCGACATGTGTGGCTGGAACTTTTGTGGCTAGACCATGAAACAGAGGTGAGGTTCCAGAGCTGCACACCCTTGGCTGGGGCTAGCTGGCGCCGGTCGTGGCACTTCATACCCCTGGTGAGCAGGTGGGCCTGCGTACACCTGAGGCTGGGGTGGTGCAGCGTACGCCTGTGGAGGTGGAGGCGCGACGTACGCCTGGTATGGTGGAGGCACGGCGTGAGCCTGGTATGGTGGAGGCACGGTGTGAGCCTGGGGCTCATGGCCCGGCGCACCGTAATCTGCCTCGAGGTTGGGCCGCCGCTCCCTCTATCGCTCGATGGTGACTCGACTGTCTTCTCCTGACCTACGGCGCTGCAGCCTGGTTCTCAGGTCTGTTGTCGAGATCCTGGTCGAGCGCGAGTCTGCTGTCCATCGGTCGACTGTTGGAGTCCGTGACAACGACACATGCATCGGCTGGGCATGTGGCCCCTTGGTGGAGGTGTGTTGAGCGCAGCGGTGACGAGGTGGTCGACATCGTTGATCCATTGCTGAGCTGCTCCCCGAGGAGCATCCCCAGCAAGCGGGTTGTGGAGTAGCGCGCGCGCTGCTGCGAGCGCACTCTCCGGGCTCACAGCTGGCGGCGCCGTAGCTGCCATCACGACTGGAGTATGCCGTGGTGTGGCGTGTCGGCCTGCAGCCGGCGAGGTGACAGCAAGGCGACGTGAAGGTCCCAACCTTGCTGCTCTACAGCGGGATCCCGCGCTAGAGCGAGATGATGCCTGGTCCTCAGCTACTGCCTGTCGCCGTGACTGCGGCCTGGATGAACCGGCGTTGGAATGGCCGTTCACCATTGCTGCTGGTGGAAATCTTCACGGGGAAAAGCCTCCTACCTGGCGCGCCAGATGTCGAAGGTTGTAAATGACACTTCCCTCGGACCTGCTTAGAGAGCAGCCCGCGGAGGTTCTTTGGATTCACAAGGGCTAGTCCCAGGAGATTTAGCGCAACGAGATGATGAACATAGAGGTTTTACGTGGTTCGGATCGCCGGAGCGTAACACCCTACGTCCACGGGAGTGTTTGTGTATTGCCTTGCTTGAGCGTGTTGTAAGGATCGAATGCCCAAGAGGGGGGTGAATTGGTCTTCTTTTCAAAAATTAAAGCAATAAAAACTTAATTACTAAAAGCCCAATTCCCTATGCAAACAACCTATGCATTCAAGTGAATAGTAACTTTGCGGTATATGAAATGCACAAGTGTAAGGGGAGAGGAAGAAAGCGCAAACTCTCGAGGAGACACGAAGACACGGAGATTTATCCCGTGGTTCGGCAAGATCATCAAGATCTTCTTACATCCACGTTGTGGCACCCACCAAAGGGTATGGCCACTCCCAAGTCACCGAGACCAGGGATCTTCACTATACTTCTCCGTTCGCCAACCACGGCAAGGTGGAGCTCAATCCTTGTACAAGTTGGATCCTCCGGGCTTCCACAATCATCTTGGCAAGCTCTGGAAGGCTCTCTCGAATACAATCACCAAGGGACACTCCCTTACAGCTCTCACTACACTAGAGATTCCAATCACCAAGAATGGAGGCACACAAGCACTATCTCTAGCAAGTTCTAGCCTATCTCTTGGTGTACAAGTGGTGAAAATGATATGGAAGTGGTAGCTCAATGCCTTGAATGCTTGGTAATGTGTAGAGTAAGTCTGGGCTTCAAGACATGTCGAATAGACTGGTTGAAGGGGTATAAATAGTCAGCCTCCACAAAATAGCCGTTGGAAAAGTAGGCTGACATCATTGTTCTGCGAACACCGGATGATCCGATGTTCCCCCTTCAGTTATCATTGGTCAAATCCAAATTAGCTGATGTCACTGTGTCAGATATGACCGTTGTTAGACTGATGTTACCCTTGCCTTCTCATCGGATGATCTGATGGCACTTCATCCAGAATTGGTTCAGAATTGATGCTTACTGGAGTGATCAACCGATGTGTTTATAGTTGTACATCGGATGGTTCGGTGTTACACTTGGTCCAGGGATACTGCTTACTGTATTGATGGACTGATGTAACATGCCCTTCATCATCAGATGATCTGGTGAGTACTTAGTTCTGAGGTCTTCTTCTTCTGCTGAACCAACTCGACCGATGTATTGTTTTCTGGAAACATCGGTTGATCCAGTGAGTTGATTTTGTTTGCTTCGAGTTGTTCTAAGTGATTCTTTGGAATTTGCTCGATTGACCTCTTAGGCATTGGTTGGAAATATTCTTCTGATGATTATCAAGCATTGAGTGCTGTCAATTTTGGTTGAATAATTTTGACATATGAGCTTTTACTTCTAATCTTCATAAACATTGATTGATCTCATAGAATGATAATTTAGGGGTATCCAATTATATCCAATGAGCAGTAGATGATATTCATATAGATTTCATTTGATTGTGATGAGTGATATGGGAGACCTTGCATCCACAAATTCATTAGTAAAATCCAATTGTTGTCATTAATCACCGAAACCATACCTCATGAGGGCCTAGATGCTTTCAATCTCCCCCTTTTTGGTGATTGATGACAACACAACAAGTAAAGCATAATAGTAATGAATTTGAGAATACGATACTCAAAAGGATATGCAATAAGTACAAGATTTAGCACACTTAAACTTGAAAGCTCAAAAACGATCAATAACTCGAAAGCTCAATCGATCAATAACTCAAGAGAATAAGTGGCACACGAATACTCAATAAATAGCAAAAGAGTAGCAAAACTCCAAATTACAAAAGAACTCCCAAAAAGATAAGCTCCCCCTACAGCTAGGACTCCCCCTGGGACTAAGCCTAACCTCCCCCTGACTCTTCTCCCCCTTTGGCATCAAGACACCAAAAAGGAAGCCGAGTGCCTAAGGACCCTGAGCGCCCGAGGCGATGATGAACTGGTCACCGTCGGGGGTGCTGTCGTCGGAGCTGCTGACGAAGCTGGAGTGGAGGAGACGGGGGCTGCGGGAGCTGCTGTCGGTGCCTGCTGAGACTGGACTGCAGGTAGAGGGGCACTAACAACGGATGCCGGCGTCTGCTGGAAAAGCGTCGTAGCCGGCAGAGGAGAGTGGATAGGAGCACCTGGAGCAAGCAGTGGGGACATGCTGATCGACGGGATCGGCGTAGTCGGCACTGGCGCTGAAGCTGGTGCCAGGACAGGCGGACCTGGAGCAAGGCCTGGAAGCTGCGACGGTAGGGCAATCCCGGTCTGCGTGTAGAGGTTGGTGATCAACCCCAAGATGCCCATCATCGCCTACTGCGTCTGCAGCTGCTGGTCGAGAGAGCGCTGGTGCATCTGTGACGCCCGGTTCTGAAAAATGAACCAAGCTAACTCATATGTGTGCCCAGTATGTTCAACACACATACACGAGTGCAATCACAAAAGAGTATACATAAAATTACCACAGAACAAGATTAATTATCAAATTTTATTACACAAACCATATTATCCTCGAATACAGGCTCTAATGAATATTAATGACAAGTTCAACTAATGCAACGGAATAAAACTAATTAAGCAACTATGCAAACTAAGCAAAAGGGATAGCGCAGCTCCATGCAACACCACAGGCAAAGCTGACGGTAGACACGGCCTAGAATTCTGTATTATCGCCATTAAACTCACAATTCTGACCTGCAACTGTTGGGGGGGATTGCAAGAGTGAGTACATGTCGTACTCATCAAGTGTGGAGAGTATGACATGTGGCTGATTCAATTGACGACAATAATAATGGCTAAGTGCTTAAAAGTACAGTAAAACATTTGAAAAGCAATATATTATATGTATGTGAAGTAATCCCATCATAATCACGAGTAATACCATAATACCAAACTGAATTCATTACCATCATCAATAATTCCAGATTTCACCATCGCCAATAACCATATTCAATACTAGAGATTAATCCATAACCATCCATAACCATTACCAAACCATAACCATCCCAAATTCCAATTTCCTTCTAATCATGGAAGTTATCCAGGTGCTCATAACCGGGAGCACGGCTATCATGATAGTTTTAATTAACTCTGCAGAGTTTGTACCTCTTTACCCACGCGTTCGTGATTTCATCACCTTTCGGCGACTAAGAACCTCCCTTATGCCCATGACTCGTCGGTCACATTACACACTTCCGTTGGTGTGTGGCCAAGAGATCACAAAATAGCTTTTACAAAGGGATTACTAGCCTATTTAGAACCCACTAAGGTTTCACCGGTGGCGATGCCTCCAACTGAGCACATCTTCAACCAAGGGCCCCCTCTTGAGCCATTCGGATCCCAGGGTAGTCCCACCAATCATCAACAAACCCAATCCGACTACCCCTTCCCGGAGCATCCACAATGGTCCAAACAGCACTGGCAAAGCCCTAATTAATCAGCTACGCCGCACCCATACTTGGCCTCGTGGTGGCACTGTAGTCCTGGCTTATTCTCGCATGAACCGGTCCTTAGATCTAAAGCAAGCAAACCACCATAACATCCAACCCATCCACATACCAGGCTTGCTTAGATCACCCATCGTATTGACCAGTTCACATTAACCAGAATATCATTGATGCATAATTAAATGTGTAGTGTTGTTTTCCATCCCAATTAATTAAGCGAAGCAAAAAGGTAAAAACCCTTCCCGACTCTCTACCATATATTCCAGGTGACAAGGGTGGTTAAACAAATCTAGTAAACTTCCTACCATAGGATTCCCATCAAATTGACACAAGCATGCAGTTTGCAAACAAAACATTTATTTTAAAACAGGATCAATATGCTTCAAGGACACTTGCCTTGCTCCGGCGGATAGGGTTGCTCAAGCGCTTCGAAATCTTGATTCTGAAAATCCTCGTACACGATCTCTTGAGAACTTCCCTCTACTCATGATCACACATACAAGAAACATATACAAATCAACATGATGCACACACATTAATCAACATGCGATGATATGCATGCATGCAAAGTACAATAATTGATTAACTACGGTTGTTTATTAATTAGATGCAACTAGTTCATACGTGTTCATATGAGTTTATGGGGGTTTTAGCGAGGATTAATGCGGCTGAAAATAAAAAGACGATGCAACAAAAATCAATTTACGTCTATTAGATCTAATACGTCGCTAAAATTCGCATCGGAAAAATGAATCCTACCGTAGATGCGATGGCTTCGAAGATCGAGGGACGAAGGTGACGTGTAGACGAAGTAGATGTGCAGGGTCCTCCGGCGGCACGACGACGGCGACGATCTCCAGCGGACGGTGGCACCCTCCTCTTTTTCTTCCTCTTCTTCCCCTCTTTTTTTCTTCCTTTTCTTCCCCTGGCGGCGCAACCTCTGGTCCCCCTTCTTTCCTCTAGCGGCGGCTAGGGCTTCTCTTCTGGGCGTCCCTGGCGATGCTGGTTCTGGCGGCTGGGAAAACCTACGAAACGGACGTTTTTATAGGTGGCGACTAGGCCGAGCGGCGCGACGTAACCGACTCGGTCACGGGAATCACGCGGATCGGGGCGCTCGGGCGGGAGTTGCGGTGTGGGGCGCGGGGCCGGCGGCGGGGTGGGGCCAGGGTCGCGCGGCCGGGAGCGCGCGCTGCGCGGGAGGGCGGGGCGAGCGCGGGAGCGGCGCTCGGGGTGGGGCCCAGCGGGACGCGTGGGAGCCAGGGCGAGCGGCCACCGCGCGGTCGGCGGCGTGCGTATCGCGCGGGACATGCGCGGGTGGGGGCCGGGCGAGCGAGACGCGACGCGCGGGGCCGGGTGGCGGGCGCGCTGGCTCGCGCCGGGCGGGCGTGCGGGGCTGCGTGGAACGCGCGAAGCGCGTGGCTCGGGGTCGAGCGGGATCGGGGCGTGGGAGCGGGGCCCAGGCGGCGGAATCGCGCGGGAGGCGCGCTGCGCGCGTCGGTCGCGCGGGAGGCGGGGTGCTGGGTCGTGGCCGGCTGGGCTGTTTGGCCTGGCCGGCGGTTGTTTTCTTTTTTTTCTTTTTCTTTCTTCTTTTCTTTTTTTTTATATTATTATATTATTATTTATATTTATTTATTTTATTTATCTTATTCATTTTATTTATATATATATATATTATTTTTATACTTATTCCCTATTACAAGTTTTAGGCTATAATTATTATTTTCTCTTTCTTCTTTTTGCTACACCCTATATGTATATATGCTTTATCTTTTATTATCTTTCTTTTATCCTACCAATGTTTAATGCATGATCATGTATGCAATGCATAATGCAAAAATTTAGGCTGTTACAACATCTGATCAATCAGCCCAGTCCACCTGTCAGTGTCCTCTCGCCTCTCACGAGCTATCTGTCGCTGCATCTCCTGCTGCTGCTGCTGCTGGAGCTCCAAGAGACGTGCAGCCTGCTCAGCTCGGACCTGCTCAGCTGCAAGCCTATCCAGACACTGCTGCTCAACCATCTGCTGGAGTAGGGAGGTGAGCTCAGATGGGTGGGAAACCTGTGCCTCTGACACCGGATGTGGAGTGGGAGGTGGCACAGTCGAGCCTCCAGCCTCCGCGTCGTGCTGCCTGGGTGAGGGAGGAGGTGGGAAGTACTCCTCGACACTATCGCTGGTGTCACTCTCGGACCAAATATGTTGGAGATCCTCACCCTGAGCCTCTGCCTGTGCTAGTCTCTCGTCTTCCTTCTCCAGGTCTGACTAGTATTCCTCTAAGAGACGGGCACGGACCTGACGCTCAACTGGACGGCCAAGGCGGCGGTCTCCAGGAGCTGGAGCACGGTAGTGTCCGAACCGTGTGACACTCTCGTTGGTGAGACTGTCATGCACGGCGGACCCCTCTGGAGCTACCATGTAGAGCAAGTAACTGATCCAGTGACCAAACACAAGCTGCCTCATCATCCCAACTCCATCAGTGATTACGTCCTCCATCTCACAAATCAGGATGTCCACAATGTTGAACTCCATCCCGTTCATAAAATAGAACAAGAGAGTCTGCTGCAAGCTGGTAAACCCCTCAAGGTATCCGGACCTCGGCAAAAGTGTGCGGTGCAAGGCAAGGTGCACAGTGCGCGCAACTGGAGTGAGAAGAGCTGGTACCCTCAGCTGGACTGGAGAGAAAGGCTGAGCAAACAATGAGTGTATCTCCTCAAGTGGTGGTTCCACACCTCCAGTGAGTGGTCTCCTCGGTGGGTCAACCTGTCCATACACCCTCTCGTGCAGGCAAGTGTCATGGAGATCCACTCCTAGCAGCTATCCCAACGTCTGCCTAGTCAAGTGATGATGCTGGCCGATGAACATGAAATCAATGGATTTGCGGCCCTCAGAGATGTAGAGTGTGGCATAGAATACTCGGAACCAGTCTTCCACGTAGGCACTCCTCTCGTAAGACATCAGCTCCACTAGCCCTCTATACCTCTCAAAGTAAGGGCGTATCTCCGTCTCGGCTGCAAGTGCAAGCTGATCCCAATCCAGAAATTATGCTGAAAGAGCTTATGGCCCCGACGTCTATAGGTCTCGTACAGTGACGCCTATGTCAGGGTCCAAAAGAGGCTGTCCACAAGTGCCTCTCTGGGCTGCGGGAACCAGTCCTCAAGCAGAATACTCCATGTGAGCTTCCTGAGCTGCTTGGCCTTCATCTTCCTGTAATCTGTCAGTCGGACACCTTCAGCGACAGGGACGTTGGTGTCCATCTCATAGACGGCTCTCTGGGCCGCCCTGTCCTCTCGAAGGTCAGCTACTGACGGTCTCTGTCTCGGGGCTACAGCTGGATGACCTCCACGGGTCCTGGCTGAGCGCTAGCGAACAAGCGGCACTTCGGGCTCCTCTTCTTCCTCTGACTCCTCTGGCACGGGAGGATGCCTCTGTCGGGCCTCGCGGATCCTCAACGATCCTCCTCGGCCATGCTCTCGCTCCTCAGCGGCGCGAGCGGCCATTAGGGCTTTCTTCGCCTCCTTCGACAACTTCTGCTTTTTGGCGGTCGGCTCCTCAATAGCCTTGCCCTTTCCCTTCTTGTCATGGCCCATGACGACGACGAAGGTGAGCACGCGGGACAACGAGCTCGGGCGCACGAGACGGCGACGCAAAGGTCATCGCTACCGGGGAACCCTAGCGGTGAAGCGACGGCGACCGTAGGGGGGCACCACGGTGGCGCAAAGTGTGGTGGTGCGGCGCCTAGGACGGCGTGGGGCAGTAGCAGTGGGGCGTGGGAAAGCGGCGGCGGCGCTGCTTGGAGCGGCGGCGGCGGCGCTGTGTTGGAGTGACAGTGGCGGCGCTGCGTGGGGCGCAGGGTGAGCGGCAGCGGCGGCTCGGAGGGCGGCGGCGACCGGAGGACAGCGGCGGCCAAAGGGCGGTGGCAGGGCGAGGGAGCAGTGGCGACAGAGGTGTCGAGGCGTCGGGCTCTGAGCGGTGGAGTCGGGGAGAGAGAAAAGGAGGTGGAACGTCGCGCTAAATAGGTGGGGCCCAAACCCTAGCTCAAATTTTAACACCGGATGGACCGACGTCAGATGATAGGAGCATCGGTCGAATGGTACAGTAAGGGTATTCCAAAAGGTACCATTGACACCAGATGATCCGACGATGAGAGGATTAGCATCGGTTGAATGTGGCACAACTCCAGAAATGTGAACATCGGATGCACCGATGTTTCTCAGAATGAACTCGTTGGTTGATTTGTCTTTCTGATTGAATTGACCCTTGGCTCTTGAACACAAACTGATCTGACGATGGTTCTGCCCTAAGCATCGGATAATCCGATGACTACAAATCAGCAACATCCCATATATGTCCTTTGACTCAAACAAACAAACACGGAGAAACACATGTCTTAGGACTTTTTTGGGCAACCCCTTACCCCTCAAAAAGACTAGTTGCCAATAACTTGGCTAAGCCCTAAAGCAAATAGAACACCAAAGAAAATAGGGAAGAAATTATCCAAATAAAATGTAAGGCCCATGCTTTGTGAGCTAGAGGATGAAGACTTCTATCTCTTTAAAGCATGTTCCTTTAGGCATTAACGCACCTAACATTTTGTTCTTTCCACATCATATGAGTTGAGATATTGCATTTCAAACAAGTCTCTTTCTCATGAAGTGGATTCCCCTTTGTGACAATCTATCGTATGCAATGCCAAACAATTTATAATGCAAGAAATTAAATGTGAGTGCAAGTCTATAAGGTAGGCATCATGCAAGAAATAAATTAAATCTATGTTGCCAAATTTGAACCTTTCAAAGGCTTCTTCAGGGAGAGCCACTCTCCAAGCCTTGGGGAAACCCAAAGGAACCTCCATCCCAAGCTAACCCTTGCTCACCCCTATCCTTTGAAAGTTAGACAAGACCTATATGAGATGCATTCTTACATGATCATGGCAACTTACATGACGTTCGATGCATCTAGCACATTTAATTCACTTCTTAGTCTAGAAAAAGTTTTCTCATCAAGTGGCTTAGTGAAGATATCCGCCAATTGTTCTTCGAACCTAACACCTCGCAAGGAGATATCTCCCTTAGCTTCATGGTCCCTCAAGAAATGATGGCGAATATCAATGTGCTTAGTGCGGGAGTGTTGAATGGGGTTTTTAGCAATCTTAACCGCACTTTCATTGTCATAAAGGATATGCACAAAACCAAGTTTAATACCAAAGTCCAAAAGAGTTTGCTTCATATAAAAAATTTGGGCACAACATGCACCGGCCGCTATGTATTCTGCTTCCGCCGTGGACAGAGCAATGAAATTTTGCTTCTTGCTTGACCAAGATACTAGGGAACGCCCAAGCAAGTGGCACCCACCGGAGGTACTCTTGCAATCCACACGTCATATGGCAAAGTCCGAATCCGAGTAACCCAAGAGATGGAATTTTGCATCTTTAGGGTACCACAGGCCTACACTTGGGGTATGCTTGAGATACCGGAGTATCCTAAAGATCGCCTTCCGATGCAATTCTTTAGGTGCCGCTTGAAAGCGAGCACACAAGCATACACTAAACATGATATCGGGCCTAGATGCGGTAAGATAAAGCAATGAACCAATCATAGAACAGTAATTAGATTGGTCAATAGGTTTACCGTCCTTATCCGCATCGAGATGACATTTTTTTGCCATTGGAGTACTTCTTGAGCTACAATCTCCCATCTCAAATTTCTTCAAGAGGTCATTGGTATACTTTTCTTGATAGATGAAGGTCCCCTCTTGAAGTTGCTTGATTTGAAATCCAAGGAAGAAGTTGATCTCTCCAATCATCGATATCTCGAATTCCCTAGACATCATTTTGCCAAACTCATGGCTAAGAGCTTCGTTAGTTGAACCAAAAATAATATCATCGACATAAATTTGACAAATAAATAATTCTTTGTCGATGTATTTGGTGAAGAGTGTAGAGTCCACCCCCCCCCCCCCCCCCCCCCGATCTTGAATCCTTGCATGATCAAGAAATCCTGTAGTCGTTCATACCACACCCTAGGTGCTTGCTCGAGCCCGTAGAGCGCCTTGTGCAACCTAAACACATGATTAGGATTCCTCGGATCTTCAAACCCGGGAGGTTGTTCAACATAGACAAGCTCGTTAATATAACCATTAAGAAAGGCACTTTTCACATCCATTTGATAAAGCTTTATGTTATGATGTGATGCAAAGGCAAGAAGTATACGGATGGCTTCTAGTCGGGCGACCGAAGCAAATGTCACCCCAAAGTATAGTCCTTCAACTTGCGAGAAACCCTTGGCCACAAGTCTTGCCTTGTTGCGGACCACAACGCTGTTCTCATCTTGTTTGTTGCAGTACACCCACTTTGCTCCGATGACGTTCTTGTCCTTGGGTCGCTCCTCCAACACCCAAACTTCATTGCGGATGAAGTTGTTGAGTTCTTCTTGCATGACCATCACCCAATTTGGATCTTGGAGTGCTTACTCAATGTGAGTGGGTTCTACACATGAAACAAACGAGTAGTGCTCACAAAACGTAGCGAAATGGCGAGAACGTGTACTTACTCCCCTTGACGGACTTCCGATGATTTGGTCAATCGGATGCGCCTTGGAGATGCGTCCATGCCTCATGAGTGGTGTGAAGCACTTGGCGGTGGTAATGCATGTTGCTCTTCTTGTGGTTGGACTTGATCATGGACTTGTTCTTCTTCTTGATGTTGTGTGGCTTGTGAATCTTGTGTCGGCAATGGATCATCTTTCTCTTCTTCGTCAACTTGAGGTGCCATAGATGTGTTGATGTTGGAACTTGAAGCTCCCCCTTGATCATGGCTCTCCTCAAATTTCGGCTTGATGTCACCAACGGTCATGTTCTTCATAGCTTCTCGTAGAGGCTCGTCATCTATTTCATCATGACCAAAACTCTCCTCTTGGGAGCCATTAGTTTCATCAAACTCAACATCACAACTTTCCTCAACTAAACCAGAGGTTTGGTTGAATACTCGATATGCTTTTGAGTTTGATGCATAACCAAGAAATATACCAACATCACATCTTCTTTCAAACTTATCGAGCCTTTTCTTGCGGTAGATGTAGCGCTTGCACCCGAAGACTCGGAAATAGGAGATGTTGGGATTTCTCCCAATGAGAAGTTCGTATGGGGTCTTTTGAAGTAGTTGATGTAGGTAGAACCTATTTGCGGCATGGCACGCCGTGTTGATTGTTTCGGCCCAAATCTTCTTGGACGTGCCATAGTCATCAAGCATTGCTCGTGCAAGAGTGATGAGAGTATTGTTCTTCCTTTCAACAACAACATTTTGTTGAGGAGTGTATGTGGCCGAAAACTCATGCTTCACGCCTTCACGGTCACACCACTCCCCAATGTTGTAGTTCTTGAATTCGGTGCCATTGTCACTCCAGACCTTGATGATGGGAAGTTGAAATTCCCTTTGAGCACGGTTAGCGAAGATCTTTAACACTTTCGGAGTTTCACTCTTGTCACCTAGAAACAAAGTCCAAGCGTAGCGAGAGTAGTCATCAACTATAACAAGACAATAGAGGTTACCGCCAAGACTTTGATATGTGGACGGTCCGAAGAGGTCCATGTGGAGCAACTCAAGTGGCTTGGAGGTTGACACCATTGTCTTCATCGGGTGGTGAGAAGCAACTTGCTTCCCGGCTTGACAAGCGCTACAAAGCTTGTTCTTCTCAAATGTGACATCCTTCACGCCGGTCACCATCCCAAGCTTGAATGACTTCTTGAGCTTGCTCATTCCAATGTGCGCTACGCGTCGATGCCATAGCCAACCCAAACTCATCTTAGTGAAAAGACAAGTGGTCAAGCTAGCATCCTTGTTGGAGAAGTCTACTAGGTAGAGATGTCCATGCTGAAATCCTTTGAAGATTTGCTCTTGGCTTGTTTCACTAGTCACAACAACATCATTCTTGCTAAAAGTGCATGTTAGCCCAAGATCACAAAATTTGTGCAATTGAAAGAAAATTGAAACATACAACATATTTGAAATAAATAAACCTTGTGAAAAATGCAATCTTACACAACCGAATTACCTTCCCCTTAGAATTATCACCAAAGGTGACTTGTTCATGATTGTCGGGGTCCTCTATGGAGGTGAACATACCATCATTGTTGGTCATGTGTTGAGTGCACCCGCTATCGTGTACCCAATGCTTTGTAGTTCACCTACACACATGAATTTAATTTTTGATTTTTGGCACCCAAGCCAACTTAGGTCCTTGTATGTGTGATACAAGTGTTTTTGGGACCCAAAGTTGCTTGGGGAGCTTCCCCTTCATGCCCTTTATGTCCTTGCCAATGAACCTTGCCTTCACCTTCCCATCTACTTTACTCAAGAGATAATAATGATCATTGAAAGTAGACTTGTAGTTAGTAGGCAATTTTGGAGAAGGCCGGTTAGGAAGAGGACACTCCCTTGTATGGTGACCGGTGACCTCACAATGTTGGCAATAGGAACCAACCTCCTTGATGAAGCTTGTTCTAAGCTCCGGTGAGGGCACTTTTCCTTTGTTAGGCACCGGGAAGGATCCAAGTCCTCTCTTGTTGAAGGCCTTTGCTTGTTGGAAGAGGATTTCCTTGTGCTTGACTTCTCCTTTAGATAGTCTTGCCACACTAGTGCGGAGACATTCAATTTTTTCCAACAAGTCCTTCTCCCTAGCATTCTCTTTCAAAGGCAAAGACTTATGCAAGACATTAGTGGCATGAGAATTAATAGATACCTTATCATTAAGAGTTTGTTTCTTTATATTTTTCAATTCTTGATCAAGAGATTCATAAGTAAGGTTAAGTACTTGATGCTCTTGGATTAACTCATTGTGCTTTCCCAAGAGTGCTTGATGGGCTAAGTCAAGCTCATGATGATCTAGCTTGATTTGAGCCTTATCCTCCTCAATTTGCTTGACATGAGATTTGAGCGTGTCATGCTCCTTAAGTATGCTTTCATACTTGTCAAGCAAATCAAGGTTAGCACTCTCAAGCTTAGCACGAGTTTCTTCAAGGGCCTTGACCTTACTCTTTTCTCTTTTAATGATAGTGTGGTATTCATTTATTAATGAAGTTAAATCATCGGGGGAAGCTCATCATCGCTAGAGTCATCACATACCTTGGTGTTACCTTTAGCCATGAGGCACATGGGAGGTGGATGAAGAGATGAGTCATCATTGTTGGCAATGGCAAGGCCGGCCAAACTTTCTTCTTCCGCTTCACTCTCTTCATCACTTGATTCTTCGTCGGTAATCCATTCATTTGCCTCACACATGAACACCTTTTGTGGTCCTTTTCTCTTCTTTGGGAAGAGTTTTGCCTTCTTACCCTTGTCATGTTTCTTCTTCCCAAAGGATCTTGGTTTGGGCTTGACCTCTTCTTCATCATCTTCACTATCTTCAAGCTTGCGATGCTTGCCCTTGTGGTTCTCTCTTCTTTTGTCCGATTTTGGACAATCATAGGAGATGTGGCCTTGATCACCACAATTGTAGCAAGTCTTGTTATCATCTCTCCTTGGTAGAAAAGCTTTCTTCTTGGGATCAAAGGTGTATCCCTTCTTGGCAATTTTGGAGTTCAAGCAAGAGAACTTTCTCATCATCAAAGCAAGCTCATCATTGTTATCTTCACTTGATGCTTGCTCTTCTTCACTTGAGCTAGGCTCAACCACTTTCTTTTCCTTGAGACTTGTTTTCTTGGTGGAGGCCTTTAGAGCAATTGTCTTTGAAGATGATTGCTCCATCATCCCAAGTACACTCATCTCATGAGCGTGAATCTCTCCAATAAGTTCCGAAACTTCAATGTGATCAAGAGATTCTTTTTGAAGCATGGAGTTGATGATGTTGTACTTTGGCTTAGGAAGGAGCATAAGAATCTTGCGGTTGATGAGTCCCTTGCCAAGATAAGCAATGTCAAGAGCATTAATTTCCTCAATAAGCACATTCAAGCAAGAAAACATTTCATTGACATTTTCATGAGGTAGCATTTTGAACTCGTCATATTTGGCTTTAAGCATATGATATTTTAGTTCTTTGACACGAGAAGAACTATCATGGATTTCAATCAAGCAAGCCCAAATTTCACAAGCTTTCTCTTTGCTAGCAATCCTAGCAATACATCTTGACTAATGCATTCATAAATTGCATTTCTAGCTTTAGCATCCCACTTGATTTGATCACCAACATAATTATGCTCACCAAACCCCGCATGGGTCGCTTCCCATACCTCGGGAGCAATAGCCTCTAGATAAGCACGCATGTGTGCTTCCCAATAGGCAAAGTTATTGGCCTCGAAGATAGGAACTGAACCCCCATTCTTGGCCATTTTAGCTCTCTAGCGGTGAAGCTAGAATGATCCAATGAGCAACCTTGCTCTGATACCAATTGTAAGGATCGAATGCCCAAGAGGGGGGTGAATTGGGCTTCTTTTCAAAAATTAAAGAAATAAAAACTTAATTACTAAAAGCCCAATTCCCTATGCAAACAACCTATGCATTCAAGTGAATAGTAACTTTGCGGTATATGAAATGCACAAGTGTAAGGGGAGAGGAAGAAAGCGCAAACTCCCGAGGAGACAAAAAGACACAGAGATTTATCCTGTGGTTCGGAAAGATCGTCAAGATCTTCCTACATCCATGTTGTGGCACCCACCAAAGGGTATGGCCACTCCCAAGTCACCGAGACCAGGGATCTTCACTATACTTATCCGTTCGCCAACCTCGGCAAGGTGGAGCTCAAGCCTTGTACAAGTTGGATCCTCCGAGCTTCCACAATCGTATTGGCAAGCTCTCGAAGGATCTCTCCAATACAATCACCAAGGGATACTCCCATACAGCTCTCACTACACTAGAGATTCCAATCACCAAGAATGGAGGCACACAAGCACTATCTCTAGCAAGTTCTAGCCTATCTCTTGGTGTACAAGTGGTGAAAATGATATGGAAGTGGTAGCTCAATGCCTTGAATGCTTGGTAATGTGTAGAGTAAGTCTGGGTTTCAAGTCATGTCGAATAGACTGGTTGAAGGGGTATAAATAGCCAACCTCCACAAAATAGCCGTTGGAAAAGTAGGCTTACATCACTGTTCTGCGAACACCGGATGATCCGATGTTCCCCCTTCAGTTATCATCGGTCAAATCCAAATTAGCGGATGTCACTGTGTCAGATATGACCGTTGTTAGACCGATGTTACCCTTGCCTTCTCATCGGATGATCCGGTGGCACTTCATCTAGAATTGGTTCAGAATTGATGCTTACTAGAGTGATCAACCGATGTGTTTATAGTTGTACATCGGATGGTACGGTGTTACACTTGGTCCAGGGATATTGCTTAATGTATTGATGGACCTATGTAACATGCCCTTCATCATCAGATGATCCAGTGAGTACTTAGTTCTGAGGTCTTCTTCTTCTGCTGAACCAACTCGACCGATGTATTGTTTTCTGGAAACATCGGTTGATCCGGTGAGTTGATTTTGTTTGCTTCGAGTTGTTCTAATTGATTCTTTTGGAATTTGCTCGATTGACCTCTTAGGCATTGCTTGGAAATATTCTTCTGATGATTATCAAGCATTGAGTGTTGTCAATTTTGATTGAATAATTTTGACATATGAGCTTTTACTTCTAATCTTCATAAACATTGATTGATCTCATAGAATGATTGTTTAGGGGTCTACAATTATATCCAATGAGAAGTAGATGATATTCATATAGATTTCATTTGATTGTGATGAGTGATATGGGAGACCTTGCATCCACAAATTCATTAGTAAAATCCAATGGTTGTCATTAATCACCGAAACCATACCTCATGGGGGCCTAGATGCTTTCACGTGTATGAGTTTCCATCGATCCCTTGTGAAGGTCGCCTGCCGAGTCCTTTTATAGATCAAGGACTCTGTAGTCACAAGGTGGGCCCCGGGGCCCGACAGGTGATCCCGGGGAGATCCAAATCCTATACAAGATCTAGGATTAAATGCTATCTACTTCCCTTTGTCAGGGGCTTCAATGTGCCGTCCTGCCACGTCATGCGCCAGGGCTACACATAGTTGTTGATGATGGCAGGGCATGTCCGCCCGTCTTGTCCCCGCGGCTCACTCGTTCGTCTTGCGCAGTGGGTCTGTACCGGCTACTTGGACAAGACAGGACACTGGAGCCTTGACTTTAGCATGCGCGACTCCGCTTCGCCTGGGGAAGGTGCGCGTACTTAATGCCTATCTGAGCAGCGCACTCTTTCTTTTACTACGGCCTCCTACCGCATTGAGTTGGTCGTCCGCCATGTGGTCGCACCGGAGCCTGCCTCTGCGTGGAGCCAAGCGCCTGGCTGTACAAGCCATGTGGCGCCTCCGGAGCCCACCTCCGCGGAAGGGCGGAGGCTCAGCCCTGCGGGCCACGTGGTAGTTCTGGAGCCCTTCCCTGCGGGGAGACGGGCCTGGTCCCGGGGGTTCCAATGGCTACGTGGCAGCCCAGGAGCCCGCCTTGGTGGGGAGGCGAGGGTCCGGTTCTGCCGGCCCCGTGGTAGCCTCGGAGCCTGCCTCGCCGGGGAGGCAAAGGTCCGGTTCTGTGTGCCACGTGGCTGCCCCGGAGCTTGCCTCGGCGGGGAGGCGAGGGTTCGGTCTTGCCGGCCACGTGGCATCCCGGGAGCCCGCCCCGGCGGGGAGGTAGGATCTGGTCCTTCCCTCCACGACGTGGCAGCCTCGGACTCTGCCTCCAAGTAAAGGCCAAGTCCTTAGCTATTTTCTCCTTGTGCGCGGGGGTACCCGGTCTGCGGGGTACCAACATTCACTAAACCACTTTATGAGAAAACTTTTTCTAGACTAATAAGTGAATTAAATGTGCTAGATGCATCAAACGTCATGTAAGTTGCCATGGTCATGTAAGGATGCATCACATATAGGTCTTGTCTAACTTTCAAAGGATAGGGGCGAGCAAGGGTTAGCTTGGGATGGAGGTTCTTTTGGTTTTCCCCAAGGCTTGGAGAGTGGCTCTCCCTGAAGAATCCTTTGAAAGGTTCAAATTTGGCAAGATAGATTTAACTTATGTCTTGCATGATGCCTGCTATATAGACTTGCACTCACGTTTAATTTCTTGCATTAAAAATTGTTTGGCATTTGCATACGGTAGATTATCACAAAGGGGAACCCACTTCATGAGAAAGATACTTGTTTGAAATGCAATATCTCAACTCATATGATGTGGAAAGAACAAAATGTTAGGTGCGTTAATGCCTAAAGGAACATGCTTTAAAGAGATAGAAGTCTTCATCCTCTAGCTCACAAAGCATGGGCCTTACATTTTATTTGGATTTCTTCCTTGATTTTTCGTTGTTCTATTTGATTTAGGGCTTAGCCAAGTTATTGGCAACTAGTCTTTTTGAGGGGTAAGGGGTTGCCCAAAAAGTCCTAAGACATGTGTTTCTCTTTGTTTGTTTGTTTGAGTCAAAGGACATATATGGGATGTTGTTGTTTTGTAGTCATCGGATTATCCGATGCTTAGGCCAGAAGCATCATCGGATCAGTTTGTGCTCAAGTGCCAAGGGTCAGCTCAGTCAGAAAGTCAAATCAACCGACGAGTTCATTCTGAGAAACATCAGAGCATCCGATGTTCACATTTCTGAAGTTGTGCCAAATTCAACCGATGAGAATACTTTCAACGTCGGATCATCCGGTGTCCATGGTGCCTCTAGAATACCCTTACTGTACCATTCGACCAATGCGCCTCCAAACTAACATCGGTTCATCCGATATTAAATTTTGAGCTAGGGTTCAGGCCCCACCTATTTAGCGCGCCCCTTCACCTTTTCACTTTCAATCTCCCCGACCCGCACCGCCTCTCCGCCGCCGCCGCTCCGCCCTTCGCCCTGCCCATCGCCCTCCGGCCGCTGCCACTCCGGTCGCCGCCACTCAGCATCGCCGCTCCACGCAGCACCGCCGCCTCCTCCCCACGCTTCACCACCGCTGCACCACTGTCGCCGCCGCACCGCCGCCGCCGCCCTAAGCATCGCCCGCCACTTCAGGCGCCCTAAGAGCCCCATTGTTGTCCCGCGACTTTGCCGCTAGGGTTCACCCGGCCTCGATGATCTTTGCATCGCCGTCTCGTGCGATCAGCTTCGTGTCCCGCGACCCCGTCTTCGTCATCGTCATGGGCCGTGACAAGAAGGGAAAAGGCAAGGCCATTGAGGAGCCGGCCGCTAAGAAGCAGAAGTTGTCGAAGGAAGAGAAGAAAGCCATGATGGTCGCTTGCGCCGTTGAGGAGCGAGAGCGTGGCCGAGGAGGATCGCTGAGGATCAGGGAGGCCCGACAGAGGCAGCCTCCGGTGCCTGAGGAGCCAGAGGAGGAAGAGGAGCCTGAAGTGCCGCTTGTTCATCGGCGCTCAGTCAGGACCCGTGGGGGTCATCCAGCTGCAGCCCCGAGACCGAGACCGTCAGCAGTTGACCTTTGGGAGGACAGGGCGGCCCAGCGAGCCATCTATGAGATGGACACCAACGTCCGTGTGGGTGAGGGTGTCCGACTGATAGACTACAGGAAGTTGAAGGCCAAGCAGCTCAGGAAGCTCAGGTGGAGCATTTTACTTGAGGAGTGGTTCTCGCAGCCCAGAGAGTCACTTGTGGACAGCCGCTTCTGGACCCTGACACAGGCGTGGCTGTACGAGACTTATAGACATCGGGGCCATAAGCTCTTCCAGCATAAATTTCTTGACTGGGATCAACTCGCACTTGCAGCCGGGACGGAGATACACCCTTACTTTGAGAGGTACAGAGGGCTAGTGGAGCTGATGTCTTACAAGCGGGGTGCCTACGTGGAGGACTGGGTCCGAGTGTTCTATGCCACACTCTACGTCTCTGAGGGCCGCAGATCCATTGACTTCATGTTTATGGGCCAGCATCACCATCTGACCAGGCAGACTTTGGGACAGCTGATAGGAGTAGATCTCCATGATACCTGCCTGCACGAGAGAGTATATGGACAGGCTGACCCACCGAGGAGGCCGCTCACTGGAGGTGTGGCAACACCTTATGAGGAGATACGATCACTGTTCCCTCAGCCCTTCTCTCCAGACCAGCCGAGGGTACCGGCTCTACTCACTCCAGCTGTGCGCACTGTGCACCTTGCCTTGCGCCGCACACTTCTGCCGAGGTCCGGATACCTTGAGGGGTTCACCAGCTTGCAGCAGACCCTCCTGTTCTATGTGATGAACGGGATGGAGTTCGACATTGTGGATATCCTTATCTGTGAGATGGAGGATGTCATTACTGATGGAGTTGGGATGATGAGGCAGCTTGTGTTTGGCCACTGGATCAGTCACTTGCTCTACTTGATAGCTCCATAGGGGTATGCCGTGCGTGATAGTCTCACCGACGAGAGCGTCACACGGTTCGGGCACTACCGTGCTCCAGCTCCTGGAGACCGCCGCCTTGGCCGTCCAGTTGAGCGTCAGGTCTGTGCTCGTCTATCTGAGGAAGATTGGTCAGATTTGGAGAAAGAAGACGAGATCCTAGCACATGCTTAAGCTCAGGTTGGGGATTTGCAGCACATATGGTCTGAGAGTGACACCAGTGACAGTGTTGAGGAGTACTTCCCACCTCCTCCCTCACCCAGGCACCACGGCGCGGAGGCTGGAGGCTCGACTGCACCACCACCTACTCCACCTCCGGTGTCCGAGGCACAGGTCTCTCAGCCATCTGAGCTCACTTCTCTACTTCAGCAGATGGTTGAGCAGCAACGACTGGATAGGCTTGCAGCTGAGCAGACCCGAGCTGAGCAGGCTGCGTGTCTCTTGGAGCTCCAGCAGCAGCAGCAGCAGCAGGAGATGCAGCAACAGATTGCCCGCGAGAGGCGAGAGGACACTGACAGGCTCACTGGGCTGATTGATCAGATGCACCAGCGTTCTCTTGACCAGCAGCAGCAGACGCAGCAGGCCATAATGTGCATCCTGGGGTTGATCACCAACCTCTACACTCAGACCGGGATTGCCCTGCTGTCACAGCTTCCGGGTAGGGGTGGGCGTTCGGTCTACCCGGTAAATTCGGTTCGGTCATTTCGGTCTTTTTGAATTTCAGTTTTTTAAAATCACTACCCGAAATGTTATACAAATATTAGGTACCCAAAATTTTTGGGTACTTAAATTTCGGTTCGGTTTTCGGTCTTACCCGAAATACCCGAATTGTACATTATTCTTACTTCATGCTCTCAACAATCAATATAAGTTTAATATCATTCACAAATTTAATCCCGGGAGACAATACATTATTAGTTGATTAATGATGGATCGTAAATAAATAGTTTAATCTAATGATTTCACATATCAAAACTCACAAATGAAATATCAAAATCAAGATTGTTTAGGATTCATATATCATAATTTAATTTGAAATTTTACTTTTCGGTTATTCGGTTATTTTGGGTACCCGAGAGTGATACCTAAATTCAAAATTAATATATTGGTTATTTATATTTGATATCCGAATAGGTACCCGATACCCGATATTTCGGTCTTTTCGGCCTCGGTCTCGGTTTTTTCGGTTCGGTTTTTTCGGTCCCAGTTTTTTTGCCCACCCCTACTTCCGGGTCTAGCTTCAGGTCCACCTGTTCTAGCTCCAGTTTCAGCTCCAGTGTCGACTACGCCGATTCTAACGATCAGCATGTCACCAGTGCTAGCTCCAGGAGCACCTATCCACTCCCCCCTGCCGGTTGCGACACTCTTCCAGCAGACTCTAACGTATGTTGTCAGTGCCCCTCTACCAGCAGTCCAGACTCAGCAGGCACGGACAGCAGCTCCCGCAGCACCCGTCACCTCCACTTCGCCCTCAGCAGCAGCAGGCAGCAGCTCCGACGACAGAACCCTAATGGTGACCAGTTCGTCATCGCCCCGAGCGCTTAGGGTCCTTAGGCACTCAGCTTCCCTTTTGGTATCTTGATGCCAAAGGGGGAGGAGAGTCAGGGGGAGGGATAGCTTAGTCCCAGGGGGAGTCCTAGTTGTAGGGGGAGTATATCTTTTTGGGAGTCCTTTTTTAATTTGGTGATTTGCTACTCTTTTGCTATTCATTGAGTATTCGTGTGCCTCTTAATTCTCTCATGTGTTATTGATCGTTGAGCTTTCGAGTTATTACTCGCTTTTGAGTCTTCAAGTTTTGTGTGCTAAATCTTGTACTTATTGCATATCCTTTTTGAGTATCGGATTCATAAATTCGTTACAATTATGCTTTACTCGTTGTGTTGTCATCAATCACAAAAAAGGGGGAGATTGAAAGCATCTAGGCCCCCATGAGGTATGGTTTCGGTGATTAATGACATCTGTTGGATATTACTAATGAGTTTGTGGATGCAAAGTCTCTCGTATATCTCATCACACTTAATGGATTCTACACGTATATCATCTATTGCTCATTGGATATAATTGGTGACCCCTAAACAAACTATTTCACGAGGTCAATCGACTTTTATGAAGACTAAAAGAAAAAGCTCATATGTCAAAGTTATTCCATCAAAATTGACAACACCCAAGACTTGGTAATCATCAGAAGAATATTTCAAACCAATGAAGAAGATGTCACTCGAGCAAATTCCAAAGGAATCACTTCGAACAACTCGAAGCAGACAAAATCAACTCACCGGATCAACCGATGTTTCCAGAAAACAATACATCGGTCGAGTTGGTTTAACAGAAGAAAAAGACCTCGGAACTGAGTACTCACCGGATCATCCGATGATGAAGAAAGTGTTACATCGGTCGATCATTCCAGTAAGCAATTACCCTGGACCAAGTGTAACACCGGACTATCCGATGTGTAACTATAACACATCGGTCAATCACTCCAGTAAGCATTAATTCTGAACCAATTCTGGATGAAGTGTCACCGGATCATCTGATGATGAGACAAGTGTTACATCAGTCGAACAACGGTCATATCTGACACATTGACATCAGCTAATTTGGATTCGATCGATGACAACTGAAGAGTGTAAGTGCATCTAGGTCCCTTGTGGGTTTTGGTGGATTGATGATGAACCATTAAAGTGCTAATGAACTTGGTTGAGCATGAGCACAGATCCGGAGTACGGAATGGAGCTTTGAAGAAAGACGGCAAAAGGAGAAAAGTTGTGGCGAAGAAGAATAGAAATAGGGTTTTCTATGTTCTCCTTGAGTCGTAGGAAAAACCGTACTATTAAGAGGGACACGATGCGTAGACACTTAGTGAGTCATTCGGGTGCTCAACCCCTTAGTAGAAGATTTTAGTAGGGCCTTTGTGGCTTGGGCGGACTTGTCTGACTTGTGGTGTCAGACATGTCCGAGTTCCCTCTGTTGGAAGTCGGACATGTCCGAAACTGTGAGTCAGACATGTCCGAATTAATACTGGAAGGGTTCCAGTGAGAGTTCCAGTGAAGTTTCGGATTTGTCCGAACCTGGGGGTCGGACATGTCCGAGATGGATCTGTTCCCAGGGACTAAGAAAAATTTTCTAAGTCCCAGAGAGTCAGACTTGTCCGAGTTCTCTCTGCAGAACTTCAGACATGTCCGAGATTGTGTGTCAGACATGTTTGAAGTGGTTTTGGTCAGACAAGTCTGAAGTGAAAGGCCTGACCTTTGAGGTCAGACATGTCCGACTTTGTGTCAGACATGTCCGACGTGGGCTGTGTCAAACGGCTCTAATGACCTTTTGGAGTACAAATAGTGGGTGGTTTCGACCCACCAACTATGCCTAACACCTCTGAACAGTTCTGAATGCCCATTTGAACTCAAGAACCTCTCTCCACTTGTTCTTCACCTCTAGAGCCCAAATTCGAGTTCTTTTGGGAGAGTGAAGAGTGCTTTGTGAGAATCGGGAGAAACGGTTTGTTGAGGGGTTGAGCAACGTGTGATTCGCTAAGTTTCTTCGTGATTGCGTGTTTGTTGCTCTTGGGGTTCTCCCCTAGACGGTTAGGCGTCGCCCCGCAATTTCTTTGTGATCTCTTGTAATCGGGGAGTTTGTAACAATCTTTGTGATAGTGGAAGATTTGGGAGTTGGCCCTTGTGGCAACTCGTGAGGGAAAGGCTAGAGAAGGCCTGGTTCCTTGTGGACTCCTCAACGGGGATGTAGGATCCTTTGTGGTTCCGAACCTCGGGATAAAATCGTTTGTCTCTTTTTGTTCTTCCGTTCTCGCAAGTTTTGATTCTAGTGTTTTTCCGCGTGCTATCTCTCCCTCAGCTTTCTTTCTACTCCATACTTCGTGTAGAACTGCTAGGGATCGATATCTCTCACTAGACCGCTTAAAAATTGGATTTTTGGTCTGATCGTGCAGGTAATCTCGGACTTATCCAACCCAGGTCAGACTTGTCCGACTTAGGTCAGACAAGTCCGACTTCTCTGTTTTCATAACTCTGAATTAAGTTTAAATTACCGATTATCGCCTATTCACCCCCCCCCCTCTAGGCCGCTTTCAATTGGTATCAGAGCAGGTTTCTCCGGAAGAGACTAACATCTCGGAGAATCGATGGCGGAAGAGAGGAACAAGGATGATACCTCATATGTCAAGGGTGAAGGCTCAAATGACAAGAACTACGACGTTCTTCTTGATGATCCGAAGGACGATGAAGAGACTCGCCAACTCAAGGCGAAGCTTCGGGAGAAGCTAGGGAAACAACCCAAGATCAACAAAGAGAAGGAGAAGAGTAACGATGACTATACTCAAACTCACTTTGATTATGATCGTCTTCATGCTAACAATCACTATTTGTCTATTCCACTTGGCAAACCTCCTCAATTCGATGGAAATGACTATTCAATGTGGAAACACAATATGGAGAAGCATTTAATCTCTTTGAATCCTAGTTTGTGGCAGATTGTGCAAACCGGAGTTCATATGCCAAGGAATGAGGAAGACGTCACTCCACAACAAGCTATCCTACTTCATCGCAATGATCAAGCCGTGGGAGTCATAACCTCATCTTTGACTCGGGATGAATTCAACCGAGTCAAAGGTTTGGAAGTGGCCAAAGATATTTGGGATACACTCAAGATGGCGCACGAGGGCAACCGAGTCATCCGGGAGGCGAAGATTGAGATGATCGAAGGAGAGCTTGGGAGATTTACCATCATGGATGGTGAGTCGCCCCAATACATGTACAACCGCCTCAAGGTGCTCGTGAACAAGATTCGTGCCTATGGAAGCACTCGATGGACGGACCATGAAGTGGTGAAGAGGATGCTTCGGGCATTCATGCCTCGAAACATCACTCTTTGCTACTTGATCCGTGAAAGCCCCGACTACACCAAGATGACTCCGGAAGAAGTGCTTGGGAGGATAATCAACAATTAGATGATGGAGAAGGAAGCTATGTTCTACAACGATCTCCAAATGCTTGCCTCATCAAAGAAGAAAGACATAGCCCTCAAAGCAACTTCCACATCCTACAATGAAGATGCAAGTGATGATGAGAGCATGGACTCCGATGAGGAAGAAGCTTTCTTCATCAACAAGTTTAGAAGGATGATGAGAAGGAAGAAGGGAGGCTATCACCAAGAAGGCAAGATCAAGGAGAAGCTAAAGAAGAAGACTTGCTACAAGTGTGGTGGTGGGCACTTCATTGCGGATTGCCCATACAATGAAAGCAAGAAGAAGGAGGGCAAGACCCAAGACAAGAAGCTCTTCAAGAAGAAGAAGCCATTGGGACATGCCCACCTTGGAAGAGAATGGGACTCAAATGAAGACTCAACTTTCGACGATGAAGAGAAGGTGGCAACCATTACCATTGGAAAGAGCTCAAGTGCAAGCAAGCTCTTCCCAAACCTTGATGATTTCAAGTCCACATGCTTCATGGCAAAGGAGGGAAGGAGAAAGGTCAAATCTAAACCCACTCCCTCTACAACTTCTTGTGATGAACTTGATAGTGGTAGTGAACTTGAATCCATGCTTAAAGGCTTAAGTAAGAGTGCCATGAGAAAGATGAACTTTCTTATGGATGAAATCTCCGAGAAGGAGGATCTCCTTGATCGTCAAGAGGACATGCTCATCCAAAAATTGGAGAGATGTCAATAGCTTGAGGAGCTCCTCGAGCGCGAGAGAGAAAGAAGCAATGCATTGGAGCATGACCTTGCCATGAGCAATGAAGCATGCTCAAATCTTAAAGAGAAGACCATTGAGCTCAAGGATGAACTTGTTAACTTGACAAAGGTTAACAAGATTCTAGAGACAAAGGTTGAGTCACTTAAGATCAATGCACCTTCTTCCTCAAAGATCTCATCTTCTCAAAAGATTTCATCCGAGGAAGTTCACACTTGCATGTGCTCAAGATTGATCCTAAAACTTAAGGATGAACTTAACTTGGCACAAAACAAACAAGCACCGAAAGGTGGCATCTTTGACAAGGAGAAGGTGGCCTATGCACGTAGTGCATACACCAATGTGAGACCTCCCCATATCAAGGATGGTCTTGGTTATTCTCGGGAGCGGAGGCAAAATGCCAAAGCCCCCAAGAATAACAAAGACTTGATTGTTTTTTTCAAGGAAGGTTCATCCACCCAAGATAAAGGGAAGAACATTGTCTCAACATCTTATATGCCTAAAAATGAACCTCATCCTTTGTTCCATGACTTTGATGCTTCTTATGTTTTATTGAGGAACAAATTTGTCAAGACTTATGCTAGATATGTTGGGCCACTCCGCAAGAGCCCAAAGCCTTGCGTGTGGGTGCCCAAATGTCTTGTGACTAACATCAAAGGACCCAACCCCGTTTGGGTACCTAAAGGAAAGGCATAACTCTTTTTTGTAGGCATACTCCTCCAGTGGATCAAAATGGGTGCTTGACAGTGGATGCACTAATCATATGACCGGAGAGAGGAAGATGTTTGTAGAGTACAAGGAGAATGAAGATCCTAGTGAAGGAATCTTCTTTGGGGATAATAGCCAAGGGAAAATCCTTGGCACCGGTAAAATTGATATCTCCTCAAAACACACTCTGCCTAATGTGCTTCATGTTGATTCACTTGATTACAACCTCTTGTCTATTTCTCAATTATGTGATAATTGTTATGATTGTCTTTTTACTAACAACGGTGTGACCGTCTCAAGAAGATGCAACAACTCAATCGCCTTTAAGGGCGTACTCAAGGGAAAGCTTTACCTTGTGGATTTCTCCACGGATAAAGCCCAACTTGATATGTGCTTAATGGCGAAAACTAACATGGGATGGCTATGGCACCGAAGGCTAGCCCATGTTGGGATGAGAAACTTGCAAAAACTTCTTAAGGGGGATCATATCCGTGGACTAAAAGATGTTGTCTTTGAGAAAGATAGACCATGTAGCGCATGTCAAGCCGGAAAGCAAGTAGGAGCTCAACATCCGTCCAAGAACATCATGACAACCTCAAGACCATTGGAGCTACTACACATGGACCTATTCGGACCGATCGCCTACATTAGCATTGGCGGTAACAAGTATGGTCTAGTTATTGTTGATGATTTTTCTTGCTTCATGTGGGTATTTTTCTTGCATGACAAAGGTGAAACCCAAGGAGTTCTCAAGAAGTTCTTGAGGAGAGCTCAAAACGAGTTCTCCTTAAGAATCAAGAAGATTAGGAGCAACAACGGGACAGAGTTCAAGAATGCTCAAGTTGAAGACTTCTTGGATGAATAAGGAATCAAGCATGAGTTCTCTGCTCCCTACTCCCCTCAACAAAATGGAGTAGCGGAGAGGAAGAATAGGACTCTTATCGAGATGTCAAGGACGATGCTTGATGAGTACAAGACGTCCGACCGGTTTTGGGCGGAAGCGGTTAACACCGCTTGCCATGCCAAAAACCGGTTGTATCTTCATCGACTCTTGAAGAAGACCTCGTATGAACTCCTAACCGGTAAGAAACCCAACATCTCATACTTTCGTGTTTTTGGGAGCAAGTGCTATATTCTCAACAAGAAGCCTAGGAATTCGAAGTTCGCTTCGAAATCTGATGAAGGTTTCTTGCTTGGCTATGACTCAAACACTTACGCCTATCGTTTCTTCAACAAGTCCTCCGGGATTGTTGAAGCAACACATGACGTAGTGTTTGATGAGACTAATGGCTCTCAAGTGGAGCAAGTTGATAAGTGTGTGCTAGATCAAGAGGAGACTCCACAAGAAGCACTTAGGAGAATGGCACTTGGAGATGTGCGACCACATGATCCAAATGATCTTCAAGCAAGTGAAGAAGATGCAAATCCCCCACATGAACAAGATCAAGATCCTCAAGATGAATCTCAACAAGATCAAAATCAAGGAGGAGGCTTGGATCAAGGGGGAGATCAAGAAAATGATCAAGATGAAGACAATGATCGAGAAGCTCAACCACCACACCCAAGAGTTCATAAAAGCGTTCAACGGGACCATCCCGTTGACAACATACTTGGAGACATCTCCAAAGGGGTAACTACTCGCTCACGTATGGCTAACTTTTATGAACATTACTCTTTTGTTTCCTCTTTAGAGCCACGGAAAGTAGAAGAAGCTCTACAAGACCCGGATTGGGTAATGGCGATGCAAGAAGAGCTCAACAACTTCAAGAGGAACAAGGTGTGGGAACTCGTGAGAAGACCAAATGCAAATGTTGTTGGAACCAAGTGGGTGTTCCGCAACAAACAAGATGAACACGGGGTAGTAACAAGAAACAAGGCAAGACTTGTAGCAAAAGGATACGCTCAAGTCGAAGGTTTGGATTTGGATGAAACTTTTGCTCCCGTAGCTAGGCTTGAATCTATTCGCATATTATTGGCCTTTGCTACTCACCATGATTTCAAGTTATATCAAATGGATGTGAAAAGTGCATTCCTCAACGGTCCAATCAAGGAGGAAGTGTATGTGGAGCAACCGCCCGGATTTGAAGATGAAGAGCATCCCGATCACGTCTACAAGTTGTGTAAGGCTCTCTATGGCCACAAACAAGCACCTAGAGCTTGGTATGAGTGCCTTAGGGATTTTCTCACACAAAACGGTTTTAAGATTGGGAAAGCTGATTATACTCTCTTCACTAAGCATTTTGATAATGACTTGTTAGTATGCCAAATTTATGTTGATGACATCATATTTGGTTCTACTAACAAAACTTTTTGTGATGAGTTTTCCAAAATCATGACGGAGAGATTTGAGATGTCTATGATGGGGGAGTTGAAGTTTTTCCTAGGTTTCCAAGTAAAGCAACTCAAGGAAGGGACTTTCATATGCCAAACCAAGTACACTCATGACATTCTCAAGAAGTTTGGCATGGAGAAGGCGAAGCCCATCAAGACACCTATGGGAACAAACGGGCATCTAGGACTAAACGAAGAAGGAGCGAGCATGGACCAAAAGGTATACCATTCTATGATTGGATCTTTGCTTTATCTTTGTGCTTCTAGACCCGACATTATGCTTAGTGTGTGCATGTGTGCTCGATTCCAAGCCACTCCAAAAGAGTATCACTTGACAGCGGTTAAGAGGATCCTTAGGTATTTAGTTCACACTCCTAATCTAGGTCTTTGGTACCCTAAAGGATCCAAGTTTGATCTCGTCGGTTATTCCGATGCGGATTATGCGGGCTGTAGGGTAGATAGGAAGAGCACATCCGGGACATGCCAATTCCTTGGTAGGTCCTTGGTTGCGTGGTCTTCCAAGAAACAAAACTCCATTGCCCTTTCCACAGCCGAAGCGGAGTACGTTGCAGCCGAAAGTTGCTGTGCGCAGCTTCTTTGGATGCGACAAACTCTTAGAGATTATGGTTACAATCTGAGCCATATTCCTCTCCTATGTGACAATGAGAGTGCCATCAAGATTGCTCACAACCCCATCGAGCATTCTAGAACCAAACACATAGACATCTGTCACCATTTCCTGCGAGACCACTCTATCAAGGGAGATATCGTTATCTCTCATGTTAGAAGTGAGAAGCAATTGGCGGATATCTTCACCAAACCCCTTGATGAGAGACGCTTTTGTGACCTAAGGAGTGAGCTAAATATCTTGGATTCTCGAAACATTGCTTGAGTCGTGCACATCTGATTGCTATTAGTTTTCAACTTCAAAATGCTATGTGTTTTCGAAAATCTCATCTATTTTTCTTGAAAACTATGTTCTAAACTTCTCTTTGGTGAAAATGATCATAGTTTGATTTTTGGTTGCTTACTGATCATTTTTGTCAAAGATATTTGCAAAAACTTGTCCAAAATGCCCATATATACCTATATTTAGATCCCCAAGTATTTGCACATTGCATACACACATGGGGAGTCGGACAAGTCTGACAAAAGTGAGACATGTCCGAAGTGGGTTTTAAGTCTGCAGAGAGAATTCGGACTTGTCCGAAGTACAAATTCGGACAAGTCCGACGTGGGAAATCCAAACCCCTTCAAAGAGGCCGACGGTTTCCTTTCCTTCTCTCTCTCCTCACTTCAAACCCTAACCTCCATCTCTCTCAAACCTCCCAAGGCGATCCACATTGCTTTTGAGGCTCTTGTGAGGAGTTCTTGAGGGAAAATCTCCCTCGAAGTTGAAGGATTCACATCCCATTCGGAGTTCTTCAATCTTTTCTCCATCCGAAGGTATTTTTCTCATCTTTCCTCTCATTTCTAGATCTAGCGGCAAGTTTGCAAATTTATGCCCTTGGAATTGTTCCTAGGCATGTTTGCAACCTTGGTGCAAAATTTGGTCGGTAGAAAAGTTGATTTGCTTAGTTTCCTTAGCAATTAGGGTCAGTTCTGTACAGGTCGGACAAGTCTGACTCTGAAATTCGGACATGTCCGAAATTCCTGAGTCAGACAAGTATGACTTCCCGGTCAGACATGTTCGATCATGTATAACTCTGAGACCTAATTTCTATCGAAACTATCAAGTTAACTGCTCTATCTCTCTTGCTTTGACTCTTACCTATCCTTGTATCTCTTCTTCAGCTATGGGTCACGACAAGAGAGGCAAGGAGCCCGCAGATCCCGATTCTTTGGCTCAACCATCAAAGCGACCAAAGAAGGTGGTTTCCAAGCGACCCGCAAGCGGTCAGCTCACTATTCACAGTGGTCAGGGGGCAGCTCGAGCTCCCAAGGGCAGCAAGAGATCGGACCGTTGGTCGTGCACTCTCCAGTTGGTGACACTCGACGCACGGCCGACAGGGTAAACTACCGGAGGAACATCCACGACACCATGCACATGAGAGATGTGCGGTGTTATGACATGCCAAGGGAGAGCAAGGATCCCCGTTTCTGGTCCTTCTTCCACATGGATTACTACCGGCCAGTCCTCACGACCAAGAAGAACCCAGTCACAGAGATGCAATGGGTTGATTGGAAGGTTGCATTGAAGAAGAAGGACTGCTACCTTCTCTTCAAGGGGGTGCTCGAAGCTTGCGAGCACCACGGAGTCAGCGGGATCATGGGTCTCCAATACCCATGGAACAAGGAAGTCATCCTCCAATTTTATGCAACTGTGTTCTATTGGGTTGACAAGCTCAGCTTCACCTGGATGACCAATGGGGTAAAGTACGAAGTCAGCTATGAGGAGTTTGCCCGCATTCTCAGGATGGAGGACAGCCTGCAGCACTCTCTGAAGATCCATGAGATGGATCTAGTGAACCTCCTGGAGATGGAGAGTTTCTATGAGGATGGGTATCCAGCCAACCCTCCTCATATCCACGGCCTCAAGCCATTCCATGCCGTGGTGAACCGTCTGATAAGGAAGACCCTCTCGCCCAAGGATGGGGATGCCAACAGGATCAATCACAACAGCAGAAATCTGATCCAGCTCTTGGCAGGGGAGCAGCAATTCAACGCTTTTGACTATATCTACGATGAGATTTACCTCACCTCGGAGACACCGGCTAGGTCTTGCTACTACGCCCTGTACCTGATGAAGCTAATTGAGACGGTGTCTGGGCAGAAGTTTGTGAAGGATGTGCCTCATAGGCGTCTTGTGCCTCAGAAGCCTTCCAAGCTTCACCGCCCGATTCGAGCAGATGCACCGGCACCGGCACCAGCAGAGGGAGGACCCAGCTCCTCGAGGAGGAAGTCTGCTCAGCCTCCCAGTTCAGCCTTCGTGCCCCAGCAGCAGCTGTCTTGCTCCTCAGGACTGCTCAAGATCCTGAAGTCGATCTTCACCGTTTGCCGGTCGACTCAGCGCTTGGCAAAGAGGAACCAGAGGAACCTCGCAGCCATCAGGGAGCACCTCCAGCTTCCTTCAGTCGATGACGTCAGCTCGGATGAGGAGCCACCGGAGTTTCAGGAGCTCACCGAGGCGGAGATGGCGTTCTTCACCGGCACCGGCACCTGCGCCTCTTCCTCAGCACCTCCTGCAGCTCACGACGACTCCGGCGAGGAGAGTGACTATGAGCAGGAGAGCGACGACGACGATGTCAGCGACGACGACGAGGACGACACCGAGTAGACTAGGTCTTAGTGTCCACTTTTCTCCTTTTTGGTTCCTTGATGCCAAAGGGGGAGAAGTATTAGACTCTAGTGCTTATTCTTGGACATGGACATGTATCTAGTCATATTTTCTATCGTGGTGTGTCTTGTACTTATTGTGTCTTGTACTTATTTGTTACTCGTTTATGATTGTTAATGCTTAATGATGTTTATTGATGCCTTATGATGATCATTATGATGCTTCATTGATCTCATGTGCATTTCTTCATTTGTATCACGTTATTGCACACACACGAGCATATAGGCACCCCACGACGATTGAGTGTATATGAGTTGTTTTTATTGTTATTCCAAAAGCTCATATACACTTGAGACTCAAAACTTCTATCAAATCTTATTTTTGTCGAAGACTTTAGCTGGTTGTCATCAATCACCAAAAAGGGGGAGATTGTAAGTGCATCTAGGTCCCTTGTGGGTTTTGGTGGATTGATGATGAACCATTAAAGTGCTAATGAACTTGGTTGAGCATGAGCGCAGATCCAGAGTACGGAACGGAGCTTTGAAGAAAGACGACAAAAGGAGAAAAGTTGTGGCGAAGAAGAATAGAAATAGGGTTTTCTATTTTCTCCTTGAGTCGTTGGAAAAACCGTACTATTAAGAGGGACACGACGCGTAGACACTTAGTGAGTCATTCAGGTGCTCAACCCCTTAGTAGAAGATTTTAGTAGGGCCTTTGTGGCTTGGGCGGACTTGTCTGACTTGTGGTGTCAGACATGTCCGAATTCCCTCTGTTGGAAGTCGGACATGTCCGAAATTGTGAGTCAGACATGTCCGAATTAATACTGGAAGGGTTCCAGTGAGAGTTCCAGTGAAGTTTCGGACTTGTCCAAACCTAGGGGTCGGACATGTCCGAGATGGATCTGTTCCCAGGGACTAAGAAAAATTTTCTAAGTCCCAGAGAGTCAGACTTGTCCGAGTTCTCTCTGCAGAACTTTAGACATGTCCGAGATTGTGTGTCAGACATGTCTGAAGTGGTTTTGGTCAGACAAGTCTGAAGTGAAAGGCCTGACTTTTGAGGTCAGACATGTCCGACTTTGTGTCAGACATGTCCGACGTGGGCTGTGTCAAACGGCTCTAATGACCTTTTGGAGTATAAATAGTGGGTGGTTTCGACCCACCAACTATGCCTAACACCCCTGAACAGTTCTGAACGCCCATTTGAACTCAAGAACCTCTCTCCACTTGTTCTTCACCTCTAGAGCCCAAATTTGAGTTCTTTTGGGAGAGTGAAGAGTGCTTTGTGAGAATCGGGAGAAACGGTTTTTTGAGGGGTTGAGCAACGTGTGATTCGCTAAGTTTCTTCGTGATTGCGTGTTTGTTGCTCTTGGGGTTCTCTCCTAGACGGTTAGGCGTCGCCCCGTGATTTCTTTGTGATCTCTTGTAATCGGGGAGTTTGTAACAATCTTTGTGATAGTGGAAGATTTGGGAGTTGGCCCTTGTGGCAACTCGTGAGGGAAAGGCTAGAGGAGGCCTGGTCCCTTGTGGACTCCTCAACCAGGACGTAGGAACCTTTGTGGTCCTGAACCTCGGGATAAAATCGTTTGTCTCTTGTTGTTCTTCCGTTCTCGCAAGTTTTGATTCTAGTGTTTTTCCGCGTGCTATCTCTCCCTCAGCTTTCTTTCTACTACATACTTCGTGTAGAACTGCTAGGGATCGATATCTCTCACTAGATCGCTTAAAAATTGGATTTTTGGTGTGATTGTGCAGGTAATCTCGGACTTATTCGACCCAGGTCAGACTTGTCCGACTTAGGTCAGACAAGTCCGAATTCTCTGTTTTCATAAATCTGAATTAAGTTTAAATTATCGATTGTCGCCTATTCACCCCCCCTCTAGGCCGCTTTCAAAGGGGGAACATCGTATCATCCGATGTTCGCAGAACAGTGATGTCAGCCTACTTTTCCAACGGCTATTTAGTGGAGGCTGGCTATTTATACCCCTTCAACCAGTCATTTCGATATGACTTGAAGCCCAGACCTACTCTACACATTATCAAGCATTCAAGGCATTGAGCTACCACTTCCATATCATTTTCACCACTTGTGCACCAAGAGATAGGTTAGAACTTGCTAGAGATAACGCTTGTGTGCTTCCATTCTTTGTGATTGGAGTCTCTAGTATAGTGAGAGCTGTAAGGGAGTGTTTCTTGGTGATTGTACTCACCGTGTAAGAGTTGGTGATTGAAGAGATCCTTCCGGAGCTTGCCAAGTCGGTTGTGGAAGTTCGGAGGATCCAACTTGTACAAGGCTTGAGCTCCACCTTGTCGAGGTTGGCGAACGGAGAAGTTTAGTGAAGATCCCTGGTCTCAGTGACTTGGGAGTGGCTATACCCTTTGGTGGGTGCCACAACGTGGATGTAGGAAGGTCTTGACGATCTTGCCGAACCACGGGATAAATCTCCGTGTCTTCGTGTCTCCTCGGGAGTTTGCGCTTTCTTCCTCTCCCGTTACACTTATGCATTTTATATACCACAATCTTACTATTCACTTAAATGCATAGGTTGTTTGCATAGGGAATTGGGCTTCTAGTTGTCAAGTTTTTATTGCTTTAATTTTTGAAAAGAAGCCCAATTCACCCCCCTCCCCTCTTGGGCATTCGATCCTTACACATGGTCATCACGATGTTCAACGTCGTGGTCGCCGTGGAGGCCGCCGCCGTCGTCATCGACCAGTGGCACCATCATCGAATCCACGCCGACCTCATCGCCGCGTTGAGGTTCGGTCTCCGACCCCTTGTCTCCGCCAACCCTCGGACCAAAACGCCCATCAATTGGGTCGTCAAGGGGGATCGGTTGCCGTCCTTGGTGGGGAATTCCCCAACCGGGTTGCGCCGATCCAAGGTCCCTCGTCATCGTGTGGACAGGGGGAGGAAGGAGGAAGAGAAGGTGAAGTTACCCGTGAGATCATGATGGACTCCGCCACCGAGATGTCGTCGGTGTTAAGACCGGCCATACGAAAAACTGCGAAGATTCATGTTGGTCCAAGGGGACTTCGCCGAGGACCGTTAGCCTCGAGGACGACGTCCTCTTCGCTAGATTCGGCGACCCCAAACGAAGAAGAACCAACAGCGGCACCTCCAACCCCACTGGCGACTCCTCAAGGTGAAGCAAGTCCTTCAACATTCAGCTCCCGGTCGGCCCTTATAAGCCCGAGTGGCAACCGGATCCTTCGTCGGTTTGCACATCTCGCCACCCCAACCCGAGCAACCCGAATGCCCAGATCTTGGGCCTCGGCCGCTGGCCCCAACTGAGCGGTGGAGGTGGTGGGGGGGTTGAGGGGGAGTGGCACCACAGAATGAAGGGGGAGAAGGAGGAAGGCGCCAGAGGAGGAAGAAAGTGTGGTGCACGACGGCGGATCCAAAACAGCGGCAAGCGGAGGTCCGAGGAGGCAACAAAGGAACCGAGGCGAAGAGAACAAGGCGAGGAGTGCGGCTAGGGTTCGACCTAGCCGGCTCCCGACACTTCTCGCCCCCTTTTTCTTCATCGCCGATCGCACCTTGGGTCAGGCCGTGGGCCGCGCCGCCGGACCGTGCGCTCGGTCGCGCATTCGGCTGGGCCTTGCGTTCGACCGGGCCACGCGTTCAACTGGGCCGCACGCCCATGGTTTGGGCCACCTCTGAAGCCCAAATTATACATAGTTTATTCAATTTTCAGTTTATTATATTTAGTGTGAATTTAAATTGGAATGTAGTTTAAATTCCTGCAAGTGTGTATGTATTGTAATATTCTGTAAATATAATTATGATCAATATTGATTATGACAATGTATATATTGCATTTAAATATTATTTATTTGCAATAAATTCAATATTTGGCTAATTTTCAATTTTTGGCCAAATAGATAAAAATTAAAATTCACATTGTCCAAAATTCATTTTTTAGGCTATTTCCAAAATTTGGCCTCAACCTTGAATTTTGTTTATTATATTTACAAATTTTACAAATTTTGTCATTTAAGCTAATTTTAAAATTTTGGCTTATGATGGAAAATTTGGCTTAATGCATTATGAATCATACCTTAATACAACAAGGTGTATAATTGAATGTGGCCTAGAGGGGGGTGAATAGGCCTTTTTGCAAATTGTCGGATCCTGCAACACTTAACAACTAGTTCAATACCAGAGATATCGGACTAGTGTGGTAAAGTGCGGACTAGTCCGGTGTTTACGGACTAAGTTGATCAAATTTGATTGATTAGATTGATTCTACTATGTATGCAGCGGAAGTATAGAATCAAATGAAGGTTTCAATGTTATATATCAGATTATATGAAGATTAAATCTTATGTTTAACAATTCAACATGAGATAGGCAATGATTAGTGAAACCCTAGATTATATTGATAAACAAGAACGTTGAACACCAAGAACAAGACACAAGGATTTATCCTGTGGTTCGGCTCCCACGAAGGCAACCTACGTCCACATTGAGGAGTCCACAAAAGGATCGGGTCTTCTCCAACCCTACCCTCGTCGGATCGCCACGAAGGCCAATCCGCTTCCACTAATCACAAAGGGGTGAATAACCGAATTCAAAGGGGCCTTCTCACACGTTGAGAGCTCCCTTGGATTACAACACGAAATACCACCAAAACACACTCAAAAGATTACAATTAAAACGCAGGAGTGTGTTAGAGAATCAAACCAAGATCTCAATGGTGTTGAAAGTGTCTCTCCAATGATCTAGAGTGAATCCTCAAAGGATTGATCGTTGTTGCACTTAATTTTGTGGAGAGATGTGGTTTCTGAGGCTCTTGGGAGGTGTGACGGCGCTAGGGTTCGAGAGTGGTAAAAATATGGCCGTACAACTCTATTTATATGGGTTTCTAAAAGTGACTGTTAGGGTTCATAAAGTTCGAACTAGTCCGTGGTGGTCACCAGACTAGTCCGCTCTGCTGAGTGTGGCAAACCCTAAGTGTCCCGAAATATTGGACTAGTCCGGCTAGGAGCGGACTTGTCCGATTTCGCTACTGGAAAACTTCGGACTAGTCCGATAGCTATCGGACTTGTCCGGTTATGTGAAACCCTAAGTGTATAAGATGACAAGTCCGCACTTGGGGGACTTGTCCGATTCATATCAGAGGGTTTTTCAGACTAGTCCGTGTACACATCGGACTTGTCCGATTTGGATCAGAAAGAATATCGGACTAGTCCGGATGTGATCGGACTTGTCCGATTTTGTGTGACTTGTGAAGTGTTCTAAGGACTAGTCCGCACTGGGGAGGACTAGTCCGATTCTAGTCAGAAAGGATATCGGACTAGTCCGGTGTCTGTCGGACTAGTCCGGTCCTGTGTAACTTTGTGCAATGTGTGTGTTTAAATGTGGTTGAGCTCTTGGGATGTGTTTCCTTAACACACTCCATACACAATAATCTACTACTCTTCTTCCTTGAGCTCATTTCCACTTTGCTACTCATTCTTCCTTCTTTTTGGTACTTTGTTCATTTTTCTATTATAAGCCTGCACTCATCTCAACAAAGAGGTTAGGATCCCAATTGCTTGTCATAAATCATCCAAAACCTACAAGGGAGTCCTAGATGCACTTTCAATAATTCATTTTAATTTGGCTATTTCTTTAATTGGCCATCTTCAACATGAAATATACATACATTTGTTCTTCTTGTCAAGCCATTTTTCTAAATTTGGCTAGATAAGAGAGAATAAATTAAATATGTTTTTCATTATGATTAACACACATTACAACACCACCATGATGATTTTATTAATAAAATCTCTGGTTTCCTATATGTAGGAATCAATGTCTCGCGAGTTTGAAGAACTTGCTCTTGATGGTCATAATTACCCTACATGGGCTCTTGACATCAAGATTAGTTTGGCTTTCAGAGGACTCATGACTCCTCTTACTCCTCCTAAAGAAAGACCTGCAATATTTCTGGATACATTCAAGTATCAGGCACTATACATCATCCGTAATCATCTCCATCCTGATTTGAAATTAGAATATGTGATGGAAGAAGAACCTCATACTCTTTGGATGACATTAAAAAGTCGTTATGAACAGCAAAAAACAATCTTATTTCCTGAGGACAATCATGAATGGACTCAACTTCGTCTTCAAGACTTTAAGTCTATAGAAGACTATAATCATGTTGTTCATAAGGTATGCGCCAAATTAAGGTTTTTTGAGAAAGAACCATCAGAAGAGGATAAAATAGAGAAGACTCTTCAAACTATGCTCCCTTCTGATAGGGTCTTACAACATCAATACCAGGCTCGCAACTACCAATATTATGCTGACCTCATTAGAGATTTACTTCAAGCAGAGAAGAATGATGAACTTACTATTAAGAATCATCACCAAAGTCGTGTTGCGGCTGCCCCTCTACCTGAAATTCATCATAATGAGAAGAAAGTTAATGCTTCTAAGAATATAAATTCTAAAAAAAATGGTAGATCTGCTAGATGTCGTCGTAATAGGCAAAAGAATAAAAAAAAATTCAAAGACAATGAGAAAGGATGGTGTTCTCTTCAAAGAGAAAATAGTGTAGTGTAAGGCATGTGGCACTTATAAGCATATTGCTGATAAATGTCGCACACCTAAACAACTTGTGGCTTTGTACCAGAAATCACTGAGAAAAGACAAGAAAGCTCAAGGATCTCAAAATGAGTATGAAACTCATTTAAGTATTCAAACAAAGCCAACATTTAAAGTCGTAAGTATTCAAACAAAGCCAACATTTGAAGTCGGATGTTCAAGCAAGGATATTGAAGATCCTAGCAACAATGATTCAACATTGAAAGATGATGACCACATGGATTTGGACAATGCTATGGTGGAATATAATTTGAACGATATATTCGATTATCTTTTATAGATCTTCTACCAAGGAAATTTACATATGTTTAAGTCTATGTAAATATAAGTGTGTTGTAATGTAAATATTAAGTATATTATATTAGGGTTATTCATCACTCTAATATTTTATGTACATATATGTATTTCAATGCAACTCATTATGTCATTATAATTCTTATTTATTAGATCTCACGGGAAATTTCCGATGGAAAAAGAAATGTGACTTGTGGATAGTTGCACTACAAACTCTATACTTAGGGATACAAAATATTTTCAGACCCTAACTAGGAGGTCGGGAATTGTTTTGACCATCGCAGGACGCGATGCGACAATAGTTGGCTCTGGACAAGCCACTATTACTCTCCCTAATAGGACATAAGTGATGATTGAGAATGCTTTATTGTATCTTGATTCTACACGTACTCTCATTAGTTTTAGAGATATTCGGAAAAATGGGTTACATATACATACCCATGAAGAAAATAAAGAAGAATTTCCTCTTATTTCAAAATCTTTCTAATATGGCCAAGAAGTTCTAGAAAGAATTGGCCAAGAAGTTCTAGAAAGAATTCCTTCTACTCCATCTGGACTGTACTTTACGTACATAAAACCCGTACTATATGTTGCATACAAGGTGATTTTCTAGAATGTTGATACATTTAAGACCTGACATTCACGCCTAGGCCACCCCGGAATAGGGATGATGCGGAAAATTATTGGAAATTGCACCGGACATGATTTAAAGAACACTAAATTTCCAAAATCAAATGATTTTATGTGTACTTCATGTGCTATGGGCAAATTGATCTTACGGCCTTTGCCGCTTAAGATCCATGCTGAACCTTTAAAATTCCTTGAAAGAATTCAAGGTGATATTTATGGACCCATACAACCAATGTGTGGTCCATTTAGATACTTTATGGTTTTAATCGACGCATCTACAAGATGGTCGCACGTGTGTTTATTATCTACACGTAACCATGCTTTTTCCAAATTTATGATATAACTCATAAGGTTAAAAACAAAATATCCTGAATATCGAATAAAAAGTATTTGTATGGACAATGCTGTTGAATTTACATCTCAAGCCTTTAATGATTACTGTATGGCTCAAGGAATTGAAGTACAACATTTCATCCCGTATGTTCATACACAAAATAGTTTAGCAGAATCTCTCATAAAGAGAGTTAAACTCATAGCCATGCCATTATTGCAAGGATGCAATTTATCAACATCTTGTTGGGATCATGCAGTTTTATACGCTGCTGATCTTCTACATTAAGACCAACTGCATATCATACCACCTCCCCTTTACAACTTGTACATTGGTGATCAACCAAATATACACACCAATTTCACCACCTAAGCGAACTTCTATGGGCCCTCACAGGAAATTAGGAATATACGTGGGATATCAATCCCCATCTATTTTTAAATATCTGGAGCCTTTAACAGGAGATTTATTCACGGTCCAATTTGTTAATTGTATTTTTAATGAGGATCATTTCTCGACTTTAGGGAGAGATAATAAATTTATCAATGATCGTCGAGAAATAAATTGGGATGACAAGTTCATCCTAAATGTTGATCCACGTACAAAGGAAACTGAACTTTAAGTTTAGAAAATTATAGAGTTACAAGAAATTGTTAGTAACCTGCCAGATGCATTTACTCACTATAATAACGTCATAAAGTCTTTGAATCCTGCTATCAATGTACCTTGCCGAGTGGAGGTACCATTAAAAATCACTCAACTTCTGAAAAGGGAGAGAGCAAGTAAGGAAATTGATGTTTCAACCAAGCGTCCAAAGACTACGAGATTAAGATCTTCCTCGAGGAAAGTAAATGCAAGTCAACAAAATGTTGACATACATCAAAGTGATATTTTAAATCCTTTATCCAGCCCTCAAGTGTGCACTATAGAGCAGGCTAGACAATCGGAAAACTCTGATTCTTCTATATTGGGAAGTCATGAAGAATTTCAGGGGATAAAAGAAATTTCAATCAATTATACTAGTTCCGGAGAATTACTTGACCGTAGTACAACGGTCGTCAACTCATGCTTTTCAACCATGATAGCTGATATTCTCCAAGATTCCAATCCTAAGACCATGGCAGAGTGTAAACAACGTTCGGACTGAATCAAATGGAAAAAAGCAATCAAGGCAGAACTTGACTCACTTAAAAAGAGAGAGGTATTTAGTAACGTAATACCTACTCCTCCTCGAACCTATCCTGTTGGGTTCAAATGGGTTTTCATACGAAAACGGAATGAAAACAATGAGGTTGTGAGATACAAGTCAAGACTAGTTGCACAAGGGTTTACGCAGAGACCCGACATTGATTTTAATGAAACATATTATCCTGTTATGAATGGAATAACTTTCCGATACTTGATATCTCTGACAACACAAAAACATATGTCGGCGTTTTGGAACCGGCAGATCTCCCTACACTACTAAAGTGATAGGGGAGTTTGATGTTCGGTGTGGGCGCGCGGAGATTCGAGAAGGTGAATAAGAATTGGCACAGGAGACACAAGAGTTTACGTGGTTGGGGCCGCCTGAGCATAATACCCTACTCCACGGGTGTGTTGGTGTTGTATTAGCAATATGAGCTTGTGATGAGCGTATGAGGCGCGTGTATCGGTCTGTCCGAGTGTCTGTCCCTCTGTCGTCGGCCTGTCCTTTTATAGTACAAGGGCAGGCCGTTACAGGTTAGCCTGGCCCGACATGTGGCCCCGGCGGTTACTAGTATTGGTACACGCTTAATTGCTCTTAATGATCCTGTAACGGGCTTTGATAGCACTATTACTGGTGTTAAGATCGTCCGTTTAAGTGTCATTAATATGGCATTAATGACACTTAATCGGGTCTTGAAGTCCTTGGCTCTCCTTGGAAGATCCAGAGCTGTTGCGGGGTCTTCTAGAGGTTAGAAGCTGAAGATCCGACGATCGAACACGTGGCAGCTCCGGATCTTACTGTGGGAAACAGGTAGCTCCAGGATTGCGCGACACGTGTCAGGTCCGGAGCTTCTCTCGGTCAGGGGCTAAGTCCGGGGGTGCTATTTTGGTACATGGCCCGGAGCTTCCGCCTTGTGGGCGGTAGCTCCGGTTTGGTTGTACACGTGGCGACCCAGAGATTAACCATGTTGGAGAAGCGGGTCCGGTTTTGTCTGACATGTGGGCCTTCGAGGGTCTTCAAACCAAGTAGATGAATTTCTTTTGAGATCTTTATAACCTCAAGGGGTGTTCGGTTTCTAGGATACCGATAGTGGCCCCCTGGGCCTACCTCCGGGGAAGTCATTCCGCCGGAGGTGGGTCCATCTTCGCGACCTTTGAACTGAGTCTTCAAGGGTCTTTGAGGGTGCCGCCGGCAAGGACTTGGAATTAAATCCTCACCACATGGCGTATCCCGCGTGCGGCAGACGAGATCTTTGGCGTGCAGATCTCACGCAATTGAAGGTCGCCGGTTCCTGATACGAAAACCGTATCGGTTCCGCGCGCCTTGTCAGGTCGCCGCCTTTGGGCTTCCCGCCTCTTGATGACAACCGTTCGCCTGGGTAAGAACCTCGACTTGATTGTCGGGGTGGTCCCGGGCCCGCTTGTCACTGGCTGGGTGAATTTTTTGGGTGGTACCTTCGACTTCTTTGCGGTTTCCATCCGAGCGTCGCGAGGGCTTACTTAAGAAGGAAAGTGCGCACCGTTGGGAGTTCTTTACGCTTCTCATCTGATCTTGCGCTCAAACTCCCAACTCGTGCTTAGCTCTTCTTCTCTTGCCTAGCCGTGCCGCGATGGAGTTGGGTCTCCGCGAAAGTCGCTTGAAGACCGAAGGCGATTTGAAGAAGGTCCGGGCCCTCATGGGGTGGTCCTCGGACTTCTTCAACCGCTCAGTCCGTGCCGGCGGAGAGCTCCCCTTCGAGAAGGAGCACGCCGGCGAAATGGTGTAATTTTCTTTGTACGCCATGGTGGGGTTGATCCCGCCTTTTTCTTCCTTTTTCTTGATGCTGCTAGACTTCTATGGTCTGCAGTTATATCACCTTGGCCCTCACTCCATTCTCCTCGTGTCTATCTTCGTCCACTTCTGTGAGATGTGGGTGGGCATCCCCCCTGCATCGAACTCTTCCGGACCTTCTTCACCGTCCACACCACCGGTCGAAGCAATGAGTACCTTGGCTTCTACTACTTCGTGAAGCGCAAGAAGTGCCCATTCAAGTAGCTCCGGTCGTTCCCTTCTGGGAAGTGGGATGACTGGAAGAAGGACTGGATAGTCGTCAGAGTAGAGGAGCACGAGAGGCTGGAGTTGCCTGATAGTCTGCCCGGCATTGACACAACGATCTGGAGTGAAGCTCCGGTGCTGGCGGATGCCTTCAACCCTGCTTTGACCAGGATCCGCCAATGCGTGGAGGGAGGATTGACCCCTCAGGCGGTATTTTGCAATTTCCTAGTCAACAGGTGGGCGCCGCTGAAGAGTAGGGAGAAGCTCGCTTGGGCCCTCAACAGCGTGATGGACGACGACCGGGTTGAGACCGGGTTGAAGTCCAACATGGCAGGGAGAACCTTGGAGTTCCACCTCAAGAAATTCCAGCACGGCATCGACGTCGACGGTGATGACTTGACTCCCCCGTCAGCCTTCCTCCCTCTGAACATGGAAGTGGAGTTCAGCAGGGAGCTCTGGTGAAAGATGCCCATACTTGACGACCTTGGTGTCGTCGAGAGAAGACCAACCTCCGGGGTAGCGATCCCTGGGGTACCCAAGGATGGCTCCGGCTTTGCTCCTAAGCCGAGGGGAGAAGTCATCGGCAAGGGCAAGGAGCTGGCAGAAGAACCAGTGAGCCGGAAGAGGAAGTTGCAGTACGCCGACGGGAGGTCTGTCGGGCCCGCTACTTCCGCGTCGGCTCCTTCTCCCCGGAGGGGAAGGTCCTCTACAGCTGTGGCAACTGTTCCCGTAGTGGGGTCATCCCGGAACGCGACTGTTCCCGCGGTGGGGTCCTCTCGGAGTGCAGTTGTTCCTGCAGTGGGGTCCTCCCGGGGTGTTAGCTCTGGTCGAACAACTCTAGCTCCTGGGCCGGTGGAGACCTCCAGGTCCGGGGGTTCTTCCCGATCGAGAGGAGCCTCAACCCGGGAAACACCCGTGGCCGCGACGAGTTCCGGGGCCTTCCGGAGCTTCTACGCCGACTGTGGCCAGCCCAGAACGCCCGGGAAAAAGGTTCCGCGCAAGTTGGTGCAGAAGCCTTCTAAGGTAATTTTTAATCTCTACCTTGTATAATTATTTTAATTGTAGCAACTGTTTGCTAATTTTCTTCGTCCATCGTCTGCAGTGTCCCCAAGAAGGGAACTGAGGCTCTACCCTCAGCAACAGCGTCTGAGGCCACGGGGGTGGGAGCTTCTGCACCTGTCCCGGCGCCGCCCCAAGTGGTGGTTGAGGCTGCGACAGCTCCGGCGCCGGCTGTCGTGGTCATGGACCTTGACTCGTCCCCAGAAGTTCCTGTGGTAGCGCCGGACCACGGGAGTGAAGACATGCCAGTGGCACATGTCCCGGAGGTTGAAGCTCCGGGTCCTGGTGCTGCAATGATGGAAGCTCCGGCTGTTGAGCTGGAGGAAGAAGTAATCCCGGCCTCTGAGCCGGTAACTGTCGAAGCCCCGGCGGTTGAGCCGGAGGTGACTGAAGCCCCGGCGTGCGAGCCGAAAGATGAGGTAGTTCCGGCAGTTGGGTCGGCTACTTCCGAAGCACCGGCAGCTGAGCCGGTTATTGTTGGAACTCCGGTCACAGGTCCGGACGATGTTGAAGATCTTCCGGCTCTTGTGCCGGTGGTTGAAGAGGTGACGGAGCTTGTGCCTCCGTCAGAAGAGGTGCCCAGACCAGAGCCAGTAGCGGCTCCTACTTCGGAGGCGACGACATCGGAGGTACCTGCAGTCGAGCCGGAGTGCCCCAACGAAGTCGCTGGCCCCCAGCCTGAGGGGGCGAACAAAGATTTGGCGGCGGGGCCTTCTTCGATGGCGACTGAGGCCATCCCGGAGGATGGCCCTAGTGCCATGGAGTCCCAGGGGACCACTCTTGTAGAGTGGGACCCAATTTTTGTATCTGAAGACCCGCTGGAACCAGCGGAGGAGACCTCAGCAGGTCCGGAGCCAATCCCGTTGTCGCTGTCCATTGACAACGCATGTTCCAGTCTACGTCAAGTTCAGCTAGCCTTCTTCCACGACAGCAAGGCTCTCGAAGAGGAGCGCCAAACCCTTAGGCGGTGGCGTAACCGGCTCTACTTCAAGACCAAGCTGGCTCAGTCAAGGCTAGCGAATGACAAGGAGTGGATCAAACGGGAGAAGGTCCGCCTGGAGTACTGGGGCAAGTTGTTGGATGACAGGGAGAGCATGACTCAAGCCCTCGACGCTCAATCCTGGGAGATCTACGATCAGGCCAAAGCTGCCAATAACGCGGCCGATGCTCGGCACGAACAGCTTGAGGCCATTAACACCGCACTCATCAAGGGCCGAGAGGCACTTGAAGAGAGGGAGAGACGGCTCGAGGATGAAGAGCATAAACTCCTGGAGCTGCAGGATGACGTCCTGAGGAGGGAAGAGGAGCTTGTCGAGAAAGTAGCTTTGGCTGACAAGGGCCTCGAGGAGCGCGTCAAGAAATTGGAGGAGCGCTGCCAAGAGGAAGAGGAGAAGACCTGGGTGCGAGGGCAGGAACTCTACGAACAAGAGTGTGCCCTTGTTGCCCGGGAGAAGAAAGTGAGAGGTAGGGAGAAGGACCTGGTCGAGCGCCGGAACAAGATCCACCTCCGGGAGGAGGAGCTCGGAAAACTCGAAAGGCAGGTTGCTGAAAAGATTCAGCAAAACGCCAAAGAAGTTGAGCGCCTCGCCCGTGAGAATTCTGAACTGACGGCGGCCAGGAGATCCCTGGAAGAGTTGAAGGGCTTGAGGATTGTGGACTCCCTACAGATTTGGGAGTTCCTGGGCAAGGCCAACAACGCGCTGACGCTGATAGGTTTCAGCCCCGTGCGCCCGGATGATCCGGAGCCAGAGTCGGACCTAGCGCTGCAGGCGTTGAGCTCAGCAGGTAGCAAGCTCTCCAAGGTGGGCGATGTCATTGCAGACCAGCTGGAGGTTGAGGGGCAATCCCTGGCGAAGAACGTCGCAGAGTATGTGCTGACGTGCTACACCAGCCGGAACTCCCAATTTCCTCTGGACCCGGTGCTTGAAGGCCCCGTCGAAGGAGAAGGCGAAGCTACCCGAGCCAGCGTGTCAGAGGTCGCCCAGAAGGTCGCCCAATTCTTCCATAGGGTCTAGGACCATCTCTGTACTTCTCACTTATATTTTCTCTTCTTCTTCCTCAATTTTGTAATTCCTTGTCTCCAGATGTAATCTCTTGTCTCCAGTTAAATGAAATCCCCAAATTTTGCGAATTTAACTTTTTTGTCTTCAACACTTTTATCTTCACTTGGCCCCCTGGTAGATGTACACAATTTGATTGTGAACATGTACCAAGAGAATATTGTGCATTGTTGAAGACTCTTTTGCTCTGAACTTGTAGAATTTAGGTTCGAAGTCTTCGATAGTGAAGGCCCCCTGAGGTTGTCGGAGCTTAGAAGCTCTGGCATTGTCTATCGCTGGAGTTTAGTAGCTCCGGCAATAGTCTCTATCAACGCGTAGAGCATCGATAGTTAACCCTCTGGGTGTCAGATCTTATTTTGCTCCGGCTTTTCTCCATCAACGTAGACTTTATTTTTCCTGCACACTTAAGCCAAGAAAAATAGTAAAATTTGTTTTTTGTCTATAACTTCGTCGCGACTTATGACTCTCGAGAAGATTTTAATTCAAACGTGATTCTAAATACAACCGAATGTGATGTATTTTATTTTAGATCCAACTGCTCATGGACCCGCCTTACTTTGGCCTGTCGGGGTGTAGGTAGAGTGGCGTACTTAGGGTGCTTGACCAAGCTAAGTCGATAGCACACTCCAGCCCTAGATTGGCTTGGCGGCTTTCAGACGAGTTGGCCATGAACGATATTTGAATCCAAAAGAACTGACAATACAACTCGAATCGTATATAAACCGTTTGAACTGAAATTTCTTAAGAATTGCACGCTTTCGTTATAGACAAGAAAGAGAAAAATAAAAATGTTGAGCCTGTACAAAATAAATGCACGTGGAGTCTATTTCACATGAAAATGTCTTTCATTATAGGTCCGGGGTACAGGGGAAACAAGTACACTCTTAGGGTACGGAACCAGGCTAAGCGTGTTTCATTTCTCGTTTGACCCAGGGTAGTTAGCCACACTTTTAGTCCGGAGACTGTGACAAGTGTTGCATGAACTTTGCGGACCTTTCGGGAAAGTTCCGGCTGTTCTCCTGGGGGAACTACCCGACTCTGTACAATGACTCTATAACATACATCTCAAGTTACTCAAGACTCACCTCCGTGGTGTTAAGTGTAGAACTTACGGAGGTGCTCGATGTTCCAAGGATTTGGGAGAGGTGTCCCATCCTCAGTAGCCAAGCGAACGCTTCCGGGACGGGATACTTTAATCACTCGGAAGGGCCCCTCCCAGCCGGGGGAGAGTTTTTTTAACCCTTCTCTGGATAGTACTCTCCGTAGCACCAGATCGCCTTCCTCGAGCTGCCGGTTATGTACATGCCGTTGGTGATAACGCCGTAGAGCTTGACGATATCGGGCATTCCGAACAGCTGCTTGGCACCTTCCCTCCTCAAGGAGGTTTAGGTCTTCACGCCGGAGCTGGTCCTGCGCGGCTTCGTCGAAGGTCCGGACCCGGAGTGAACCCAAGGTGATTTCCGGAGGAAGGATTGCTTCAGCTCCGTACACCAGAAAGAAGGGTGTATCTCCGATTGACCGGTTTGGAGATGTCCTGTTGGCCCATAGAGTGAGCGGAAGCTCTTCGATCCAGTTGGCTCCATGTTTCTTCAAGCGCTCATAGGTGCGTGTTTTGAGTCCTTTAAGGATTTCAGCATTTGCTCTCTCGGCTTGGCCATTGCTGGCTGGGTGAGCTACGGAGGCGTAGCAAACCTGTATGCCGAGGTCCTCGCAGTATCCTTGGAATGCGGAGCTTGTGAATTGGGTCCCATTATTAGTGATGATTTTGTTTGGGACTCCAAATCTGCATACAATGGACTGCAGAAAGTTGATAGCAGATTGCTTGTTGATTGTCACAACTGGAGTTGCTTCCGGCCACTTGGTGAACTTGTCAATGGCGACGTACAGGAACTTGTAACCTCCGACGGCTCTTGGGAAAGGTCCCAAGATGTCCATCCCCCACACAGCGAAGGGCCATGTAGGAGGTATCATTTGTAAGGACTGAGCCGGAGTGTGAATTTGCTTTGCATGAAATTGACATGCTTTGCATTTTCTCACCAGTTCAGTTGCATCCTGGAGTGCTGTAGGCCAGTAGAAGCCATGCCGAAAGGCTTTACCAACCAGCGTGCGGGAAGACGCGTGGTTTCCACACTCGCCTCCATGGATTTCTGTGAGGAGCTCGCAGCCTTCTTCCCTTGTGATGCACCGCATTAGGATGCCGTTGGCACCGCGCCGGTAGAGATCCCCTTCTACCAACGTGTATCTTTTAGCCAATCTGACTACCCGGTCGGCGGATACATCGTCGTCAGGAAGGATGTTGTCTTTCAAGTAGTTCCGGATCTCCGAGATCCATGCATCGGAACTAACTTGAGGATTTGAGTCTTGCGTGCTGGGTTGCTCGGAGCTTCTGGCAGCACCTACGACCCTTGATGGCTGCCATGGTAACAGGGCCATCGGGACCGTCAACTTTGGGATGCTGATCTCGCCCTCTTTGCTCAGTTCGACAGGCTGAGCTGTGGGTTTCGACAATCTCCGGACAAAATTTCCGTTAGGAGCCGGAGCTCCGGTTGACGCTTTCGTCGAGAGTTCGTCGGCTTCAGCGTTGTGGGCACGCTGAACATAGTGGAGGTCTAGGACTTCAAAGTCCTTCTGAAGCCTCTGGACTTCTAAGAGGTAAGCAGCTAGCTAGAGATTGTTGCAGTAGCATTCACCCTTCACCTGCTTGATGATGAGCTGTGAATCTCCTTTGACCAGCAGTTGCCTGACACCGTATGATAGTGCCACCTTTAGTCCGTAGATGAGTGCTTCATACTCTGCCATGTTGTTGGTTGCCTTGAAGTCAAGGTGTACCATGTATTTCACCTTCTCCCCAGTCGGTGCAAGGAGAAGGATTCCAGCTCCGGCCCCCTGATTCTTCATGGAGCCATCAAAGTAGAGGGTCCAGTGAGGCTCGGTGAAGGTTGGAGCTTGATGCTCCGTCTTCTGCTCACTGGGGCCCCCAGGGTTTGATGGAGAGGGGGTCCATTCTGCCATAAAATCTGCCAATGCTTGACTCTTGACTGCTTGTCTTGAAATAAATTCAAGATCAAATTCAGCCAATTCCGCTGCCCACTTTGCAATATTCTCAGTTGAATTGGGATTATGCAAGATTGCTCGTAGTGGGTAGGAGGTCACCACCGAGACTTTGTGAGCTTGGAAGTAATGTCGAAGCTTCCTGGAGGCAATAAGAACTGCATAGAGCAGCTTATGCACCTCTAGGTATCGATTCTTGGCATCATGTAATACCTCACTAATGAAGTACACCGGGCGTTGAATGGTCCGGACCCTCCCGGAGGGGTCCGGAGCTTCCTCTTCACTGACTCGGACCCTCTCGGAAGGGTCCGGATTTTCTTCAGGGACCTCCGGGTTCTGGCTGGAGGAACCCGGAGCTTCTTCAGAAGGGACCTGGACCCTCCCGGAGGGGTCTAGCTCTCCTGAAGTGACTTCTTGTGGATTTGAATCTGGGAGCTGGGACCCAGACTCACTTTCAAGAACCTCCGGACCCTCCCGAAGGGGTCTGGATTCCTAAGTATGGGGTAGTTCTGGTCTCTCTGCAACCAGTACAATGCTGACAACTTCGTCAGTAGCTGAGATATAAAGCAATAAAGGCTCACCAGGGTTCGGAGCTACCAGAATCGGTAGGGTGGTGAGGAACTATTTCAGCTCCTGGAATGCCTTTTCTGCTTCTTCGGACCATTGGAATGGTCCGGACTTCCTCAATAACTTGAATAAGGGGAGTGCCCGTTCCGCCAGTCTTGAGATGAACCGGCTGAGGGATGCTAGACATCTAGTTAATTTTTGGACGTCCTTGATGCGGGTTGGTGGCCGCATGTCTTCAATGGCCTTAATCTTCGCCGGATTAGCTTCTATGCCCCGGTGACTTACCAGGAAACCAAGAAGTTTTCCGGAGCTAACCCCAAAGACACACTTGTCTGGGTTTAGCTTCGTGCGGGTGGCCCACAGCTTGTCGAAGACAGCCTGCAAGGTGTCAAGGAGTGACTCCTTGTTCCTGACCTTGACCACGATGTCATCGACGTACACTTCCACTATGTCTCTAATAAGTTCTTCAAAAGTTTTGTACATAACTCATACAAAAGTTGAAGCTGCATTCTTGAGACCAAAAGGCATGGCTGTGTAACAATACAATCCATCTACTGTGATGAATGAAGTATGCTCTTCATCTTCCCTAGACATCCTGATTTGATGATATCCGGAATATGCATCTAGGAAACACAGTAATTCACACCCGGAGGTGGAATCCACTATCTGATCTATTCTAGGTAGTGGGAATGGATCTTTTGGACATGCCTTATTTAGTGTGGTGTAGTCGATGCACATCTGAAGCTTCCCGTCGGCCTTAGGCACAACGACTGGGTTCACCAGCCATTTTGGATGGAAGACTTCTCGGATGAATCCGGCTTCGAGCAACTTCTTCACTTCTTGCCGGATGAAGTTCTGTCGCTCTACGGATTGCTTCCGAGGCTTCTGATGCACAGGCCGGGCATCGGGGTAGATCTTCAGATTGTGCTCAATCACTTCCCTGGGGATCCCAGGCATTTGTGACGGTTACCAAGCAAACACATCAACGTTAGCCCGGATGAAAGTGATGAGCACGAGTTCCTATTTGTCGTTCAATCCTCCCGATATACAGGTGGTTTGAGCGGCATCGGAACCAATTTGGACGACTTTGATGGGAATGTCGGTGTCACCGCTTGGCTGCACTCGAGGTACAGAAGTCGAGCCTCGTTGGCGAATGCTCGGGGGTTTTGGAGCTTGCTCCTGCCTGGAGGCCTCCTCTTGTGCCGTGGTGAGCACATGGAGTTCTTCCAGTGCAGTTACTCCGGCAGTGCGATCTCCGCGGATCCGGAGAACGCCTACTGGCGTTGGCATATTCAACACCAGATAGCCATAATGAGCAGCCGCCATGAATTTGTATAAGGCAGGTCTACCCAAGATGGCATTGAAGGGTAAGTTGATTTGCGCGACGTCGAAGACCAACTTCTCGGTGCGGTACTTCTCCCGTGTCCCGGAGGTAACAGGGAGAGTAATAGCTCCGAGTGGGGTGATGGCTCTCGGACCTACTCCGGAGAAAGGTCGAGAGGGGTGGAGATCCGAAGGTCGGAGCTGAAGCTTAGTGAAAGCTTCGAAGCTGATGAGGTTGAGCCCCGAACCTCCATCTACCATGACGTGGTGGAGTTGGATGTTGTTGATGGTAGGAGATACCATCAAGGGTAACTGTCCTGCTCCAACCATGCTCCAAGGACAATCTGAAGCATCAAAAGTGATGGCTGTGTCCATCCACTTTCGGTGAGGTTCCGGCCTGACTGTAGGGGCGATAGCGGCCATATCCTGACGCATAGTCTTGATGACGCGACGGGAGGTGATATCCCATGATCCACCAAAAATGGTGTTCATGGTCTTCCGACGCTCGTTGTCAGAGACGTCAGAATCATCATCGACGGAGGTGTAGACGGCCTTCAGGACCTTTTTGGGATCCTGGAACCCTAACTCCTCTTCAGACGGAGCTTCGTCGACCTTTTGCTTTCCTTCCCTCTGTTGGAAAGGAGATTCTTCCCGGCGCTTGCTGTAGCGCTCGGCAAGGTTTTGGACCTCCCGGCAGTCTTCCAAACTGTGGCTGCCCGTCTTGTGAATGGGACACCACACTTTGGGTTACCGTCTTCGGAAGATGGTCGAGGTCGCTTCTCGGGGCGTGGCCCCCGGCCACCCGGAGCTGCAGCAGCTGCAACGTTGGATGTGTCGGCCGACGGCTTCTTCTTGCCGTTGGTCTTCTTTTTCTTCTTGCCACTCCCGGAGGTAGCGGCTTCTTCTTTGGAGGGTTTCTTGTGATCCTCCGCGGCCGGTTTGGAGTGCATTTCACGGCCCTCCGCAGCTCTGGCACATTTATCTGCCAAGCTGAAGAGTTCCGTGACGCTGGTGATCTCTTTGATCGCCAGCTTCTCCAACATCTTCTTGTCCCGTACGCCCTGTCTAAATGCCACAATGACAGAGGCGCTAGAGATAGAAGGGATAGTGTTTCGTACCTGAGAGAACCTTTGAATGAATGACCGCAAAGATTCTCCCCCTTTTTGCACGACCGCAAAAAGGTTCAGTTCGGTGCCTGGTCGGGTGTATGAACTCCCGAAGTTGGCAGTGAACTGACGGCACAGCTCCTCCCAACTGTTGATAGAGTTAGGTGGAAGGCTCATAAACCAGGACTTGGCAGTCCCAGTTAGGGCCACTGGAAAGTAATTGGCCATCACGGCTTCATTTCCTCCGGCTGCCAAGATTGCAGTGGAGTATATCTCAAGAAATTCGGCAGGATTGACAGTCCCGTCGAATTTTTCCGGCAGGTGAGGCCAAAACTTCTGTGGCCATCTAACCATGCGCAGGTGCATGGCCAAGGCTGAACAGCCTCCTCCTACCCCTTCAAGAGTAGAAAGGTCCTGAGCTTCCCGTCTTTCACGGGCACGCTCAATATGGACTCGGCCGTCCTACTGGCGGTATCGGCGATCAAGCTCCGCCCGGAGGTCGTGAGTCGAAAGCCTGGATACCGTGTGAGTACGTCGAGCCCCGGAGGGCAATGACGTCACTTGTTTTGACGCAGCACGTCTCCTGCTATTGGAGACATGCGGACCAAGTCTTCCAGACAAAGTCCGCCGCTGCGACGGGGCTCTTCCTGAAGGAGGAGGACCCTGGTTGCTGAGGCGTTCGGCTGCTGCTGCAACCAAATGCTCCACGTCGGCCCTCCACTGTTCCAGTGCATCCCGAGATGCATCCGGAGGTGGTGGACGTTGAAGAAGAGCACGCGCTGCATGAAGCGCGTGTTCCGGATTGTCATGATTTGCCGACGCAGTGATTGACGCCGGCACACCATCACGCTGCCCAGCACGATTTGCTGGAGGAGATGGTGGAGGTGGGAGTGTGACTCCTGCTGGTGCTAAGGCTCCTGCAGGTGGCTGCCTGTTGGAGGGATTGCCCCCAACAACCTGAGCAGCAGGTTGGCTGTTGGATGATCCAGCTGTCGGCGTTTTGGAACCGGCAGATCTCCCTACACTACTAAAGTGATAGGGGAGTTTGATGTTCGGTGTGGGCGCGCGGAGATTCGAGAAGGTGAATAAGAATTGGCACAGGAGACACAAGAGTTTACGTGGTTCGGGCCGCTTGAGCGTAATACCCAACTCCACGGGTGTGTTGGTGTTGTATTAGCAATATGAGCTTGTGATGAGCGTATGAGGCGCGTGTATCGGTCTGTCCGAGTGTCTGTCCCTCTGTCGTCAGCCTGTCCTTTTATAGTACAAGGGCAGGCCGTTACAGGTTATCCTGGCCCGACATGTGGCCCCGGCGGTTACTAGTATTGATACACGCTTAATTGCTCTTAATGATCCTATAACGGGCTTTGATAGCACCGTTACTGGTGTTAAGATCATCCGTTTAAGTGTCATTAATATGGCATTAATGACACTTAATCGGGTCTTGAAGTCCTTGGCTCTCCTTGGAAGATCCGGAACCGTTGCGGGGTCTTCCGGAGGTTAGAAGCTGAAGATCCGACGATCGAACACGTGGCAGCTCCGGAGCTTACTGTGGGAAACAGGTAGCTCCGAGACTGCGTGACACGTGTCAGGTCCGGAGCTTCTCTTGGTCAGGGGCTAAGTCCGGGGGTGCCATTTTGGTACATGGTCCGGAGCTTCCCCCTTGTGGGCGGTAGCTCCAGTTTGGTTGTACACGTGGCGACCCAGGGATTAACCATGTTGGAGAAGCGGGTCCGGTTTTGTCTGACATGTGGGCCTTCGAGGGTCTTCAAACCAAGTAGATGAATTTATTTTGAGATCTTTATAACCTCAAGGGGTGTTCGGTTTCTAGGATACCGACAACATCTATCTTTGCAGTTGATGGATGTCGTGACTGCATATATATATATATATATATATATATATATATATATATATATATATATATATATATATATATATATATATATATATATATATATATGAGTCACTAGATTCGAATATTTATATGAAGGTTCGAGATGGGATACCTATACCGAAAGGAAAAGTAGATCGCATCATGTTTTGTGTTAAACTTAACAAGTCATTATATGGCTTGAAACAATCTAGAAGGATGTGATATAACCAACTGAATGAGTTCCTTTTTAAACAAATGTTACTCTGTTAATGATGATTGCCCTTGTGTCTTCATTCGAAGATCCTCAACTGGTTTTTGTATCATATCAATATATGTTGATGATTTAAATATCATTGACACTGAGAATGATATTAAAGAGGCACAAAATTATCTTAAAAGGGAGTTCAAGATGAAGGATTTAGATAAAATTAAATTTTTCTTAGATTTACAACTAGAGCACCTTCATACGGACATTCTCGTACACGAATCGGCTTATGTTCATAAAGTATTAGAGAAATTCAATATGAACAAAGCTTATTCATCTAAAACTCCAATGATAGTAAGATGTTTAGAAAGGGATACAGATTTGTTTCGGCCATGCAAAGAAGGAGAAAAAGTATTGGGTTCTGAATACCCATACCTTAGTGTCATTAGCGCACTTATATATCTTGCAAATAACACGATACCCGATATTGCTTTTGCAGTAAATTTATTAGCAAGATATAGTAGCGCTCCTACCATACGTCATTGGAATGGAGTGAAGAATATTTTAAGATACCTTCAAGGTACACAAGATCTTGGACTATTCTTTTCAAAGAAACAAGATCTAAATCTCATTGGCTATGCCGATGTAAGTTATTTAAGTGATCCCCGTAATGGTAGATCACAAACAGGGCTCATGTTTTTATACAGACAGACGGCAATTTCTTGGAAGTCTTTTAAGCAGACTTTAATTGCTACGTCTTCTAATCACTCCGAAATCATAATATTATATGACGCCGCACGTGAATGTGTTTGGCTAAGTAGAGTGATTAATCATATCCAAGTCTCAAGTGGCATTTGAGCTATTGAATCACCAACTATTATCTATGAAGATAATGCACCTTGCATTGCTCAGATACAGTCAGATTATATTAAAACTAATGTTACTAAACACATAGCTCCTAAACTATTTTACCCACATGAACTTCAGGTGAATGGAGAAATTGATCTCCAACAAACTAAATCATGTGATAATTTAGCAGATTTATTTACTAAGTCTCTATTATACTCCACATTTTCTAAATGTGTTGCAGGTATTGGTATGCGTAGACTTAGAGATTTGCAAGGTTTAGGAGGAGCTTTATAGTAAGCCACCTGACAATTATGCATCAAATTGTACTCTTTTTCTTATGTGAGTTTTACTTTTAAAGATTTCTCGCAATAAGTTTTAATGAGGCAATGACAATGCAAGTAATGTCTGTTTTCGAATTTTTCTCCACAGGGATTTTTATTTGAAAATAATTAAGACATTTTATGTTGTGTTTTCTCCTGTTTTATAAAAGTTTAAGGGGTTTTTTACACAATATTAACTATGTATATATTTATAAATATCTTCTGATTTTTTTCACTGAGTTTTTAGAAGATAATTCATTCAACTAGGAGGTCAAGTGCTCAAGGGAGAGTGTTATAAAACATTTTACATGTGATCACTTGACGGCGATAACCGCCGCACCGCCAGCAACCGCCACGCCGTGTCTCCTCGTGCAGGGTCGCGTCCCTCCTTGTTGTGACCCCTCACAATGTATAAATAGAAGATGAATGAATGAATAAAATAGTTGAATCATTTACAAGTACTCTCAATTTTCTCTCCATTGTTCAATTCCGAATTCAACAGTTCTCTGGTCTCGACTCTCCAAGTGCTCCTGCTCCGTGGGCGCCAGATCAGGGTGACCCGCCTCCACCTCCCGACCCGAGATTTTACCGTGTTTCGAGTAGAGGATTAGGATTCTGGGGACTCGTCAAAACGTTCCAAATTAGCAGAACAAACGGGGAGAAGCGTCTGTCAACAAATCAACATGGTAATTTGGAAGTCTCCCTCGCAAGCGAGCTAGGAACGTCCAACAAACAAGGGCAGGAGAATGAAGCAACATCAGTGACGGTAAGCGGGCGCTACGAAGTTAGACTACACAACAACAAGACCGGATAGATTATCGGCTGATGAAGACGTTTGAGGGTTGTTACGCAAGGAAGACTTTACATGGCCTAACCAGATGCGTGATACCACCATAACGCAGCGTCAGTTGTCAAGGCTGCCGGGCTGACGCTCGCTTCTACATATATGATGCTAGGGTTTAGGGATTGACGCTCGCTGCTACCACAACAAAATACGTGAGACCCATGAAAAACACAAAGGGCGATAAATGCTCACATGATGTCCATGTGCCAAAGACAACTACATTGCTCTCAAAAAGAACAACTCCTGATCACAACCGGTAGGAACAAAACAAGAATTCATCATCACGAGATAAGCAACATAACAAGGTGATTGCAAGAAGGTACAGAACACATGGAGAAATGATGGTTTGGTTCCACAAAACATAACCAGATTTTCTGAGATTAACTGTTTCAAAGAAACTCTGCATAAACAAGTCTGCTACATCCAACAGGAAAAACATGATACGATATTCGAGATGAGATAATTATGTATGTAACATAACAGTTCACACGCTCCAAAATTAGGCTAGCCCTTAGTACCAGAAAGCTAATACATCGTGCCAAACCTTCACTTCTTCGCTTTCTTTGGTGCCCTGTATTATTTAAAAAGCAAAGATGTGCATTCAGTCAAGTATGGTACTTTAATCAGAAGATAGGTAAGGAGTTCCAAGGTCCCAAAGGTACTTACGCTGTGGCTGGAGCTGGAGCTGCGGCTGCTGGCGCAGTTTCTCTAGGGCCCTACACAAGAGGAAAAAACAATTAGGATCAAAATGTGTAGCCTTTGATAGAACAATTAGGATCCCAGGTAAACAGTTTAGGATAACTGTAACTAAAATTCAACGAAGGTTATAAATGAATGTGGAGGCATTTTACCTGGGCCAACCTCTCCTCCCTTCTGGCAATCTTCCTCTCACGGCTTGCCTTGCTCTTAGCACGCTTGGCCTCAAACTGGTCAGAAAGGGTCTTCTCCCTGGCCTTCTCAGCCTTGGACTTGTGGATGCTCTCCATAAGCACCCTCTTGTTCTTGAAAGCATTACCCTTGACCTTCAGGTACATGTCATGGTACATGTGCTTGTCGATCTTCTTGGCCTCACGGTACTTGCGCAGCAGACGCCTCAGAACACGCATCCTCCTCATCCACAGAACCTTGGTGGGGAGCCTAGCCTCCCTGGTACCCCGACGCTTACCTGAACAGGGAGCAGATTAAAATATTTGCAAGACAATGGAAACATCTAAGTAAGCATTGTGGTGATATACCATATCCAGAGTGACGTCCCTTCTGCTTGGCCTCATGTGCCCTCCTAGCACGGGACCTTGAGTGGATCTTCTGAGGCTTCTTGATGATGAAACCATCCTTAACCAACTTCCGGATGTTCTGACCTGTGAGTTTCATGGAGAATGTCCATGTCAATGTGATTTCCAGGAGTCAGATCAGAAACAAGAACCGTAGCAGTGACAATAACTCCTTGCTCAGCAGCATAATACACACAATAGCTTGGGAAATAACTAGTCCGAAGAAAACCACTGGAGAAAGTTAAATTCACAAGTGGAACAACTTTAGCTTAACAATCATAATGCATTACCAAATGTGAGTAGTTCATCAATATCATTTGGTAACAAAGAAAACAATTTAGCTTACTGACCCAGTTGGGTAACAGAAAAGTTATGCACCAGCAGCACCACACATGCACACAAGTCCAAGGACAAATGGCACAGCACAGAAAGGCAAAGCAATACAACATAGAACATACAAAAGGGACTGGGAGTACCATTTGACTGGATTGCATATGTGGAAGCTACTCTCTATGATCATCATCTGGGTGACCAAAATAGTGAGATAATATCTACCTTACTTCCTCATCACTATTTTGGTTTTTTTATATTACAATTATTCATGGCGCTGAAATATCTAGATTTGTTGCAAGAGAATAGAAAACATACCTACGGCCAAATTATATCTACATCAGGTAAGGCTGTGCTGTTAGCGTGAGATTAATTGACGTGATATAGCAGAAGCAGATAAATGACGTGGTATAATTGATACGAACACCAGCAGCTACGACATGCTGACCAATCCAACTACGGCTGCTTGTGCGACCCTAAGATGAACTGACTTGCACATTCTCGTCAAAAGCATTCAGACATCTATGAACCTAGCTTGAAACCATAACACGATCCGCGCAGGCCAACAGATCTATGCACCGAGCAACCAACGAACGGGCCACGGACGCACAGACGCGCAACGCGGCGAGGGCACGGAGAGAAGGGGAAGGGGAAAGCCACGTGGTCTTACGGGAGTTGGCCATGGAGATCTCGCTGACTTCATTGGGGTCGAGCCAGACCTTGCCCTTGCCGCACTTGAGGACGCTCGCGGAGAGGCGCTTCTGCAGCTTCAGCGACACCATCTTCGCCTTCACCGCCGCCGCGGATAAGCTCTGCCGCCGCCGCGGAGGCTGGGTTGTGTTGTGTGGTGTGGTGGCGCAGGGGGAAGGGGTGTGGGAAATGCGGCGGCGGCATTATATATTAGCAGGCGTTAGGGTTTCCCTTGGCAGGGTCTCCAGGTGGGCCGTGTCAGGCCTTCGTAGCCTTGCGTGATGGGTTCTGTTGGGTCATGGCCCGTTATAATAGAACGCTCACGGCGTGGTCCAGTAGCATGTTTCTTGGGCCACAGCCCATAGCCCATTATTTCCGGATTCCCTCTTAGCTGAAAATCGAGGGCATCGTTCTGGAGATTTGAACCGGCCATTTGTTCATACCGTCTGGAAAATCTGCAAAATTAGCAATCATCTGTGTGCGTACGGTTATTTCAGAAAGAACACAACGGAAACGGACAACTATGTCACGTACTCCCTTCATCCTAAAAAGTTTGTCGTTTTGTAATTCAAAAATAAACTACAAAGCAACAAACTTTTTGGAACGGATGGAGTAATTTTCTGTAACTGTTTATTTGTTCTCAGTGTTTGTTTGTTCATACTTGTGACCATATTTGTCTCTGCTTCGTTTCTGCAATAAACTTTCCATGTAGATTGGCTCCGAATTTGAAATGTGCAAGTCTGTACAGAACTGCTGAATTTGTTAGCACTGGGTAGGGATCATCAGCTTATGATTTTGTTGGCGACGGTGTTGAATGAAGATGAACAGGGGAAGTAATGAATAAGAACTGAGATCGCTCATCAATTAACAGTGGATGCTACTCCACACTGAGAACTCCGCGTACATCAAAATAAATCGATATGAATGGACCAGGGACCAAGAACTCCCGGTTCATGTCCCGCGCCCTGAGAGCACTGTTACAATTTTTTCCTCTCTCTACCACCAACCCGCCGGTGCCTAGTACGTACTGCCCTTTGTGGTGAGCCCGTATCCGAGCGGGAACAACGGGTCGTAGTGCGCGTCGCCGTAGTTCATCGGCAGCTGGTCCACGGACTTGAACCACGTCCGCGGCAACTTCCCCGTGAACCCGTAGTCGCCGAACAGCGCGTCGGTGACGCCCTGCCCCTCGGTCCCCGGCAGCCACGCGGCGACCAGCGCGTCCGCGGCGCCTAGGAACGGCTGGATCACCACGGGGCGGCCGCTGATGAGCACCGTCGCGCACTTCACGGCGCCGCACACGGTCTGGACGGTGCTCGGCCCGGGGTCCGGGATCGTCAGGTTCATGCTGTCGCCCTTGGTCTCCGTGTACGGGTGCTCGCCCACCACCACGACGGCGTACGAGAAGCCGCCGTTCTTGACGAACTCCGCGTCCGGGTTATCCGCAAACACCACCGTGGTCGACGGGTCCACGGCCGCCTTCACGGAGTCGAGGATGGTGGTGCCGATGGTGGTGCGCCCCGTGTCGCCCTGCCACTCGATCGTCCACCCGCCGCACTGGTAGCCCAGGTTGTCAGCGTGGCTGCCGGCGACGAGAATCTTGGTCGCCTTCTTCGGCAGCGGCAGCAGCGCCGCGTCGCCTGGCTTGCCGTTCTTGAGGAGGACAAGAGACTTCCTCACTGCCTCCCTTGCCAGGTCTCTGTGCTCCTTCTTCCCCAGCTGGTCGGCCATTGCAGGATCCGCCATCGGGTTCTCGAACAAGCCCATGGTGAACTTGACGCGCAGAATCCTTGTCACGGCATCGTCGATTCTGCTCATCGGAATGATGCCATTGTTGACGTGGCTAGTCAGGATGCTGATGAAGTTTTGGTAGTTGTTGGGCACCATGATCTGCGGCATCGCAAGAATTGATCAGCATCATGTCTCTGGATAGTGTCAAAGTTACAACACTGCGGCAAAACTGCTTGTATGGCTTACCATGTCAAGGCCAGCAAGAATTGAAGCCTGGACGGAGTAGGAGTAGTTCGCTCCGGAAGGATTGGTGATCCTGTCAATGCCTTCCCAATCCGAGATAGTGAAGCCCTGTAAAAAAAAACACGCAAAAAGATCAGCATCTGAAGACCGTACGCGGAATCAGACCAGCAAGCATCTGAAAACTTTTTTTTTTAACCTTGAAGTTGAGCTTGCCCTTGAGGAAGCCGGTGATGAGGTCCTGGTTGGCGTGCATCTTAATGCCGTTCCAGCTGGAGTAGGAGATCATGACGGTGGAGACGCCCTTCCGAAGTGAGTCAAGGTAGGCCGGCATGTGGATGCTCATCAAGCCCTGGTTGTCGATGATGGTGTTGTTCTCGTTGATGCCTTTCTGCGTGCCACCGTCCCCGACGAAGTGCTTGGCGCACGCCGCCACCTTGTTCCTGCAAAAACATTTTTCAACATCCAATCAGAACACTGGCTGCGGATGAATGGATTTGTCAAGCACCGTGAGGTTCTCACTTTCCGGCGACGTAAGGCATGCCACTGGTGAAGTTCTGTGGAACATCGCCCTGAAGGCCCGGGATGAGCTCAGTCATGGCCTGCACGATCCGGTGGTCCTCGCTGTAGCTCTCGTAGCATCGCCCCCATCTCGGGTCACGGCACACCTGCTCGCCAACAGCAACATCAGCGCCGTGAAAACCAATGAAACGAAGAAGAGTTTGCAATGTCGCGTCAGGGATGCACGATGCTCACCGCAATGCAAGGCGCGAACGCGTACTGGATTCCGGTGGCTCGCACTTCAAGCGCGGTCGCAGCACCGATCCTCTTGACAAGATCAGGATCCCTGCGCAATGCAATCCAAAGGAACATGAGGACTTGCTGAGAGTTCATTCAACAACTAGTCTAAGCAGGCTACCATTATCAATTGTTCGCGACGAAGGCAGTGCTTATTAATTACCTGGTGGCTCCGAGCGCGACGTTGTGGGGGAAGATGGTGGCGCCGTAGACGTTGTTGTGACCATGGACGGCGTCGATGCCGTAGATCATCGGGATGCCGAGCCGCGTGGACAGGCACGCCTTCTGGAACTCGTTCACCATGTCCATCCACTCCGCCGCGGTCGCCTGCTTACGCGGCACGCTCCCGCCGCCGCTCAGCAGGCTTCCGATGAAGTTGTCCTTGAGCACTTGCGGCGACGCGACCAGCCGCTCGATCTGCGTCATCTGGCCGATCTTCTCGGCCAGCGTCATCCGGCCGAGCAGGTCGGCGACGCGGGCCTCCACGGGCTTGCTGGCATCCTTGTACAGCAGCATAGACTCGGTGCTGGCGTCACCACCATAGGCCGACCAGAACAGGAGCAGCAGCAGCGTTGCCAGTGCCGGCGCCGCGACCAGCGCCATCTTGTGGCGGTGGAGGAGCGGGACGAGTCGCCTCCGGACCTGCGCGTCGTAGCATTGCAGGGACCATATCAGAATCTCCGTGAAGTGATCCTCCAGGGGCTCGAGCACGCCGGACCTGATGCGGCCAGCGACGCCGGCCATGGCGGGTCAACGGCGGCACGGACCGCCGATGCAGAGATGCAACGATGCCAGAAACCATGGCGGCGACGACTCACTAGACTCCTCGAACGTGGCATGTGTGGTGCTTTGCACATTTTTCAAATTAGTATTATACAGTAGTTAACAATTCATCAACTGAGCTGCGGTGTCAGATGAAGTGTCATTTTTATTTATATCGCCGTGAAAGCAAAAGGCCCCCTTCCCGCCGACGGTTCTAACAAGTGTTTTAGTGGCCGAGCAGCTTGGTTTACTTTTAACAGATAGATTGAGACGAACATGCTGGAGACTACAGTAATATTCTTGCAGCTACAAGAACAAATATTGAAGTACCAAATGAATATGAATTTGTGCAGGGTATAAATAAGTTTTTTTAGAAAAAAAAACATAACTTGCACTCTGAAAGAAGCATATGAGCACATAAGTAAAATCCTAAGAACAAAAGAAAAGGCGTATTAATGTCTAAACTATTTGCTTGCAAGGCACGAATAGTGCAAGGAAGTGAGAGAGAGAGAGGAAGAAGGGAGCCAAATCCATGAGAACCAACCGATCAATCAGCAGAAGCAGAGGAACAAGAAGAAAGGCTGCAAATACGGGAAGACTTGCAAGAACAGGGTCCCCCGGTTTATATGAAATGCTGAGTACAGCTACAAGTGCGTTTAGGACTGAAAAAAAAAACAGGGTGAAAAAAACCAATGCGTTTGTTGCAACCGATTGGAATCTGTCACACACGCGCCACACAATGCTCGACGCCGTTTCCCCCCCCCCCCCCCCCCCCCCCCTTCAAAAAAAGCCAGCCCAACACGCGTGAGCGGCCGGCCCCTTCCAAAACTTCGAATCCAGTGCAGTGTTCAGACACGCGCTACATGCCATCAAACAAGATGACACACCAGTGCAGGTGCAGTGCAGCTTGGTGTTCGTGCAGCTAGCAATATGCTACTACCAGCTAGCTAGCTAGCGTGGTGCTGGATTGCTAGCGAGAGCAAGGTCGATCAAGCAAGAAACCACACTTTTCTTACCAGAAAGCGAGAGCAGGTGGGAAGAGGATGAGGCGGCTGCCGCGAGCACCTTGCCGTCTCCTTCTCCTCCCCGGCGAGTGCGCTTTATATAACGGACCACAGGGCAAAGGGTGAGGAGTGGTTGGCGCAGGGACCGCGCCCGCCATGGCACGACCTTCAACGCGAGCCACTCCTCCTCCAAAAATATCATCTTTTGACTCGACGCCCGCGGCCGCGTGGGCGTTGGGGTCGCGCCGAACTTGTTGCCTTCCGGCGGCGAAGACCACCACCCGTGATACGGGCCCGGCTGGTTCCCCCTCCCCCTCTCGACGGCGAGAGTTACTACAACTGGATTAGTACTAATCACTACTGCGGTTGTTACCATGGGAGCACAAGGTAACTGACAAGATGAGGAGAATATATAGCAACAGTGCCAACAAATGCGTGATAAGTGTGAACAGGGACGTGAACACTGCAACAAAACCCTCTGTTTGTGTTCCCTCTCTCGCACCAATAACAGGACTCACTCGGGTGAGCAGTTTCATCCCCATCCCCATGCATGTGAGGACGCCGGCCGTCGACCGAGACACCCGCAAGAAAGCAGCACGGCCGGCGGGGAAATGCGAGGGGAGGGAGGAAGACGATGACTAGAACTACGTGATAATTTCATTGCGAGGCTATATAAATGGGAGATCGATCCAGTTACTTACGGTTTAATGCTATGTGATCGTCCTGCTCAAGGCAAGGATCGATCCTCCCGCACGCGAGGATGGTGGCGTGGCGGATGACCGGTGACGGGAACGGTCGCGACGCCGTCCCAATCGGCAGCTGCGCGCTCTTAATCTATCCGCACTGTGGCAAGATTGTTCCGACAAGTGGAGGAGTGCAAGCAGAAGCAACGCCGGCCAAGCAACAATGGCGGGAGGGAGGAGGAGGACGAAGGCTTGCAACGGCTAATGAGTGTGGGAGGTTGCGCAATGGCAAGGCAGTGAATTTATAGCAGAGGAAGCAAGCGAATGAATCAAGAAGCGAGGCACGTTCACTAATCACTATAGCGAGCAGTAACGGACGGACAGACAGACAGACAGTGAAGCAGAGGACGCGGCAGGGAGTCTCGTTGACTAGTAATAAACCCCAACGTTCGAATCGGGGAGGCATCTGGGCCGTCTGCGGAGGATACGACGGTCAAGATCGGTCAGGTGGGTGGGGGCGTTAGGTGAAGTGGGGGGAAAGTGAGGCGAGAGGGCGGCAAGCCGGCCGGCAACGTGCGCGCCGTGTTGGGTGGTGCCTCCCTGCGTCTCGTGGCGCTTTTCAGCGAGAAACCCAACGGTTAGTTATCTTGCGACGTGATGTGATGCAAACAGACGTGTGTGAATTGTTGGATTTATTTTTGTGATCTGTACAACAGCTTTGCAAATCTCTATGCTTCTCGTGCGCTTGTCTGTCCCGTGCTGGACCTGAATTTTCTTTTTGTTTGTATACGAGATGCGGAGGATTCGATTCTTCGGTTCGTGTGTTTTTTGTATTTGAACTTGGAAGCTGTACCGTTTGAGTTTCAGCTTGCAAGCTTTTTGTCTTCTCTTTATTTATTTCCAGTTTTTCTTTGTGGACGGTGCGGAGCAGGGAGGTCTTGTTGGACGTGTCCAATACAAGGAATTGTGAACAGAAATGTAGACTACTCTAATTATATTGTGGTTCTATAATAAAATCGAAATTGGAAAAAATTCGTAAAGTAGTAGCAAAGTAAGGTTTTACTTCTTCTGCAAGGAAAAAAACGCAGTGGTACTTGTAATAACAAGTAAACGGCATAAATATCTAGGAAACACTATGTATTGTAACGTTGGTATGTGAATGTTTAGAATTTCACAAGAATTAATGGAAGACGAACTACTCCCTCCAGTTTTCAGTTATTTATCCTAATGTCACCAATAGAAATCTAGAAGGGGTATCATCGTCGTAGAGAGTAACATAGCGTGAAACAACTATACACAACTGATGCTCATCATGAATATGTCGCTGTGATAAGGCTTACTGCATGTCATTAGAGAAAGCACACAAAAGGAGACGTGCCTCATACAATACTTGATGCCAGGTCCCCTCTCAAGTCCCAACATTTTTGTAACAATTCTGCGCGCGTATTTTCTAGATCCGGTAGAGCTGCATTCACTTTTATAAATTTGTAAGGCCTAGTGTCTCACTGCCACTGTCACGAACAATTCTACATACTGTAGCACGGGCGGAGACCATCCGGACAAGCCAGCAAGTAGTTCTACTTAACGTCAAATAGAAATGAACCGACGAAGTATTATGATGAAAACGAAGTTACCCTATTCTGTCCGTTATCTCACACTACTCCATTTGTTTTGAAATAAATGACATATAAAACAGCTAATATAGCGAAATTTTGAATGTTATTTATTTCAGAACCAGGTTAGAGTTGTTAAGCTACTATACGCCACTACTAGAAAAAGTATTTCTACAGTCGGTCCTAAACATATTATTATAGACGGATCTGAAAATCGCCTGTAAGCAAGAGCCTGTAAAAATAGCCTATTATCACAGACGGTTACAAAAACCGCATGTGAAAATATATTATCACAGGCGGTTTTTTACCACCAACCGTATGTGAAAATATATTATCACGAACGGTTTTTTACCACCAACCACCTGTGAAAATATATTATCACAGACGATTTTTTACAACCAACCGTCTATGGTAATATATTACCACAGACGACCTTTACACTCTCGAAAATTGTAGGGCGGACATCATAGCCAATGGATTTTGTGCATTTTTTGGTGGCCAAAATTAGAAGGCAATGAATCAAATGAATTAGTCCCTTTCTAAAATAGTTAGATCTGCAAATCTGAAAGTCTAAAAGTACTTAAATCGATAAGATTTAGGCAAAATTACATTGCAAATGTGCATCACTTGCTCAAATACACATCAGAAATTACATAGCAGGAATCATTGCAAAAAACCTAGTCATCGACCAGTCCCAACCCTCCACAGTCGGCGTCATCTATCTCCGCCGCCGCGTGCAGACCGATCCCGTGGGAGTCTACGGAGAGTTAAACGCCCCCTCCGCGATGCTCCAACCGGCGTGGATGCTGGAAGAATCTGGCCACCAAAACTGTGGCCCTCAATGTCGTGGTTGCGGACGCGACCGTGGTCGTGGCTTCCGTCTTCGCGGTCGTCTTCTCCGGCTCCTTGCAGCTAACAGACCTGCAGCAACGTACAAAGCGACTACATCAACAAGTAGAGAGATCTGGAGCAGAAAAGCAGCGAGCTGCATGTTGGGAAGAAAAACGGCGACGTGAAGTGACATACCTGAGAACAGAAGCGCGGATGTAGCGGGAGGAGAACGTGGAGTGGATGAGAGGCATAAGAATTACCGACGCCATATGAGAGCTCCATGGTTGTTTGGGCTTTTCTGGCTTAGATAGGAGAGAGCAGGTCACTGTGTGAGAGCAAGTGGGCAGGTTGCAGCTGCAAGTGGTGTGATGTGACAAGAGACAAGAGAGCACAGGTCAAGTGGGCACGACTCTGATGGAAGAAGTGCTAGCGGGGAGGTAGGCAGATTATTAACAGAAGAACAGATGTGAGTAAAGAGTTCTGATTGGTGGAGAACTGGAAGGGCGGATCGAGGATTGTATTTTCACAAGCGATAACTTTTAAAAACCACCTATAATAATATATATTATCACATGCGGTTTGTACTATCAATCGTCTGTGATAATATATATTTTTTCACAGACAGCTTTCAGTTACGAACCACCTGTGATATTCACATATTACAGGCGGTTTTAAAATATTTTACAGTACAGACGGATTTTTTACGGACCGCCTATAAAAAAAATTTGTAATGCCTGCGAAAATACTTTTTGTAGTAGTACGCTGACCAGTTGCTCTCAAAAGCTTAAGCTGATGGGCAAGAGTAGACAATTCACTTATACACTCTAATACTCCCCCTCACGTGAGGTTCCCTTAGGCCTCTAAGGTGGAAAATAAGAGTGGACTTGCATCCGTCATGATTCGAACTCGAGACCTCTGACTCTAATACCATGTTAAGTTATTATGCACTGACCGATTACACCTAAAAGCTTAATCTAATGGAGAAGTGTAGGTAATTTACTTATACACTTCAATAAGAGTTTCTTCATGCAAAAGGAAAATAAAGAGATGAGAAGAAAACCAGGACCGGCACGGACACCAGCATAATTGACAAGCAACATGATTGAAGACCCATATTTGACAAAACGGGGTGGAGTAGATCAAAAGGGAGATCTCGTTAAGGGAACATGCATGATTGAAGGCTATGATAAGGACGTGTCGCCCGGCCCGTGCATCATCCATTCGAGAATTCTCTATTTATTATTGCTTATTCGGAACAAGTTTTAGGTGCGTGCCGTCACGTTTGTCCAAAATGTGGATGTTCTATGTCCCGATCTAAACAAGTTGTTATTAGCATCACACCACTGGCAAGAAAATAATTGTTGTTTTGTCGTTGAAATTGTTCGTGCCACATGCTTGATCAATTCATAATAAAGCTGGTTACATCACGGTGTTGGTTTCTTTGCACACAAATTTAGTTTTTAATTACTAGTGGTCAGGACCCATGCCATATGAACCTACTCTTCTTGCACGTATTAGTGTTTCATGAGCACCCACCAAGCACTTTTTCTGATTAGTTCAAGCTCGAAGCAGGAACTCTTTAATTAAAGCCCATGCAGATCACTTCAGCTAGAGCTAGCTATTCCCATTATCGAGAGAATTGTACCATTTTCCATATGTTTTAGGCCCTATTTAGCACAATTAAAACTTGTTACAAAAACAACTTGTTTGAAAAGCTGGTGGAAAGCAGATTCTGCGTATGTCCTGCTTTTAGTTCATTCTGAGAAGCAGCTGAACAAATAAACTCTTACAGAAGTTTATTTTTTGGCACACGCTCAGCTTATTTTTATAAAGAAGCTGCAGCAGAAGTTGTGGCAAACAAGACCTTAGTAGTACTAGCTACATTCATGTTTAGGTTATCTTAACGCTTATAATCCAAGAAACTAACCGGACCCGTTGTTGCGTTCCAAACAAGCAATCAAATGAATGACCTAATGACACACGTTGCAGATAAGCCTCCGGGAAATGAGACCGTACTGTATTCCTGTTCATATATAAAATATCAGGCTCAAAAGGAAAAGACCAAAACATATATAATCGATCGGAGAGATAAGTCCAGCAGGAACAAGTGGCGCGCGACCTGCCCCACTATATCTCTAGACAAAATAATCTTATCTTGGAGCTGTGCGTGTGCTGTTCAAGCACGGGGAAGGAAGAGCGAGCCGTTGTGATGGGGATGATGCCGTTGAGACTTGGCGGCACCACGCGCGTCACACGACAAGGCTAGTAGACGATGATAACGAGATGGCGACGTCTGAATCGAGTTGCTTCCGGTATCGGGCGACCTGAGATAAAACAAATGCGGATATGAACAGTGCTGCCCTGTCTAATCGTTCACGGGAAATTCGTTTACGGCATCGGTAATGAAAAGTACAGTAATGGTCTCGAACTGGATGCCGTATCGCAGCAGGTCCGCCGAGCCAAGCCACGCCGACCCCGCGAGTTACGAGAAGTTCGTTCAGGTCGGCACACAAGGCCGTCATCGGCAAGTGAAAAACTGAGAGAGAACACACGCTCGTGCTCACCAACAACGCGACGAAACTCTGGGTCGTCGTACGGAAATCTCGGCCTCTGACGCGTGAAGAAAAATCCGTCGGGCGCTTACGCGGCGAGCTGCCGAAAAGTTAAAAGTTGTGGCGCAACGCGAGGGAGCTTTCCGCCCCCGTCATCACGACGCGAGCGGCCATCGGAAAGGTAGCCGCCCTTTTGCCTTTTTTTTTACGTTGCTCGCCGGGCACCGGCCGGCTCCGTCAGCCTCGCGCGCGTGAACCTGTCTCTGCTGGATTCGCGTGTGTTCAGCTAGAAAAGAGGCGGCGTAAAGCGACGTCGTCATGGGCGGGCCGGGCAGGCAGGCAATGTCGTGGAAATTCCCTGGATCTGGTGGGAGTTGGAACTGCTCTTCGTGAAAGCGCACAGGACCGATGCCTCGAACGGATGTTTTCCTGGTTGGAGTTCCCTGAACCAGCAGGATAACGTCATAACGATCAGATCGACATCGGCACGGTTCCTTCTCGTCGTAGCTACAGATCCGCTACCCCGCCCCGATGCAACGAACTAGTAGTACCGGTACGAAACTTCGCCTGTGAGGCAGGAGGACTTCCACTCTCGGCGTCTCCGTTTGGCGCGAACGGCCACCACATCGCCAGCACGACGATGAGTGCAGTGAACGGAGACTTTTGGTACCCAATGCAAGGTCTGGGTACGGTCGACGGTGACGTCCTCCTTGGCGTTACGGACGCGGCAATAATCGGACGACGACAACAGTTTTGTCGTCCGCTCGTACGTACTACTGCTGCTGCGCGCGGTGGTGGTATTTGAATACGGATCTGGCTCCTGGATGATGAAATGGAACGGAGCAGGTAGTAGCAATACGAGTTGATATTTATAAGCGATTGGAGTTGAGATCGCGCGGTGGTGGTATTTGAATACGGATCTGGCTCCTGGATGATGAAATGGAACGGAGCAGGTAGTAGCAATACGAGTGGAACCAAATACTCCAAAAGAAAAATTCAATCGAGTGCATTCATCAATTTGGAATGTTATTGAGAGGTCGTTTGGGCTATGGAAGATGAAATGACAAATCTTGTATAAGATGCCAAAATATTCAATGTTGACACAAAAAAAGATTGTTGCTGCTACTATGGTACTTCACAATTTCATCCGAGAACATTCAAGTGGCGATGTGGACTTTGATAATTATGATCGAGATCCAGACTTTGTGCCTACAATTCCAGATAGGTATGACAAATATGCTGTGCCAGCACGTGCCTCTGATGAGTCAACTTCGGAATCAAGTTTTGTCACAATGGATGCATTCCGTGATAGTGTGGCAACATCTCTTTCTCTTTCGTGGAATTAGTGTGTAATTTTCACTTTATATTTTTTGGTACTTATGATACTTTTTGAGTGCTAAAATAATTTATGAGTGCAACGAAAGAAGAAAAAAATAGTTGAACACAAGGTACAGTATGTGAACAATAGTGCTGATATGAAAAAAAAAAGAAAAAAAATATCTGGACCACGTCCAGCCACAATGCCTGCTGTAGAAAAAAATGGAACCCAAAAACGTCTCCAGCAACCTAATGAAGATGAGGCTTTTATAACAAATCAGCCCAATACAAGCCCAACAATTAGAGGGGTATAACTGACTTTTCATACAAAACTCTCCTCTTTTTAGAGCTGAGAACCATATTCCAGCCAAACACTTCTAATGTCAGCTCCTCCACCACAATAGAGTTGCTCCACCCTAGCATTTCAGAGTAGAGTTGCTCCACTAAAGAGTGGAGTCATGTCAAACATGCCCTTAGGGCGTGTTTGGCATGGCTTCAGAGCCAAACTCCGTAGAAGAGCAGAAAAAATACTGCCAAACACCCTAACTCCAAAACTCTAAAGGGGGGTCCAACTCTACGGATTTTTTGGAGTCCTAGTTCATTTTTTCGGAGTACCCTTTTCCCTACTCCAGAACAGACAAAAAAAGAAGTAGACATGGAGTTCTTAAGAATTTACCCGCAATGCCACTCGTTACAATATACGAATCGTTTTTTCAATCTTTCCTCCGTCGGTCAAACAGGGAGGCGCAATCGGTAGCGACAGGGACGACCGCCCCGATGACGGTCGAGCGGCCTCGACCTCGGTCGAGCGGCACCGACCACGGACGAGCGGAACCGCGCGTGGTCGCGCCCGCCTGGTCGCGCCTGGCCGCGCCGGGATTGGAGGGCCGCCGGTCACTGTCGACCGCACGGACGCAGAGGGCACAACCCTAGGATGCGCCGCCGCCGAAGGTAAAAACTTTGTCGCTATTTCCCTTGCGTTGATTTGTGGATCTTCGGTTGCATTGATTCATTGATATTCGTTGCTAATTACAGCATAACTGCAGTTAATCAATCTGTTGATTTGTGCCGCACCTTCGTTTTGTGATCTTCGTTGCTCATTACAGCAAGGCCGGTTCTTCCAAATTCAAGGTACGAATTTAATTAATCTGCACATCATTTGTTTTTTAGGCCAAACAGATTATGATTGCTGCATGATCATTGAAGGTATGAATTCAATGAGTTGTTTGTTACTGTAACTTGCATGATTTTGATTGGTTCTAGATGGTGGAAATTGATTGGGATGCTGAAAACACTCGTGTGTTATGCCAATTATTTGCGGAGCAAGTTGCTAGAGGGAATCGTTCTAACACTTATTTGAATCCAACTGGGTATGCTGAGGTAGAGAAGGGATTAAAAGATATACTTGGTATTTCTGCAACCAAACAACAAATAAAAAATAAATGGGATAAGTTGAAGGAAGAATTCAAAGCATGGAGGAAATTATTGATGAGGCAGACCGGTACCGGTTGGTGTCCTATGAAAGGCACCATTATTATGGATGACGAGTGGTGGAAGAAAGCTCGGGCTGTAAGTATTAGCTAATTTATTTATTTTATTGTTTTCTAGAACCATGTTCATATTGAATTTGGTTACATGTTCCTATTTTCAGGATATACCGGGGTGTGGGAAGTTTAGGAAATTAGGTCTTCAAAATGAAGAACATTTGCAAAAGTGTTTTGGAGACATAACTAATGTTGGTATGGACCACTGGTCTCCTCATATGGCCAATGCTTCAAACAATGCGGAGCAACATGTGTCACAAGAGGATGCATTTGTTAATGAGACACAAAACGAAGAAGTTGATGTTGATGGAGGGGGGGGGCAACCATGAAGTGCAAGGGGTCTCTCCTATAGTGAATGCAAATGGCAAGAGGCCTCGATGAATGTCGCAAGATAAAGGAAAAAAGTGTAAGATGGGGACGGCACAACTCATTCAGGAGGCAGTTTCTAGTGTGGCTACATCAGCTAGCACATTCGCTGCCAAGAAAGATGGAAAATATTCAATTGAAGAAGTGATGGAGCATGTGGTTGCTTGTGGTGCCACATATGAAACCAATGAACATTATGTTGCCATGGAGTTATTTGTGAAGAAAGAATGGAGGGAGATGTTCATGACTTTGCCTAGTAATGAGTTGAGGTTCAAGTGGCTCACTAGAAAGTATAAAGACAAGTTTGGAAATTAGAGAGACTTTCTTTTAAGTGGTTGTGAGACATGTTTTTTTTATGTGGTTGAGAGACTTGTTTTTTATGTGGTTGTATCACTTGTTTCTTTGATTGTAAGACTATTTGTTTCTTGAATCCTTTTGTAAGACTACTTTATGGTTGATGAATGGCTATTCAGTTTTATATGTGATGTTTATTTCCTATGTACTTGTTCTTTATTTCCTATGTACTTGTTTGTGTAATTTATTGCTAGATGGTTAATTTTTTTATATTTATTCTTTATTTCCTATGTACTACTTGTTTCAATATTAATTTATTTTCCTTTTTTTGACAGATGACAGACAGTGAAAGTGATATCTCTAGCAATGATGATGAGCATGTTTTTGATGCAATGTTGATTGCTGCTAAGTTTGCACAAATTTATTCTGAGCTGTACTTGAGTAAGGCACCGCCATGAATGTCAATTCAATCGGGTATGGGCTGGCTAAAGGAGACAATGGATACACCAGGAGAGTGTTACAGAATGCTTCGAATGAACAAGGAAATATTTGTTGATCTTCATGATACATTGGTTGAAAGGTATGGACTGCAATCATCAAAACATATGAACACTTATGAGATGCTTGCAATATTTCTATTCATTTGTGCTGGTTGTGAGTCCAATAGAAAGGGACAGAATAGATTCAAACATTTTGGTGAGACTATAAGCAGAAAATTTCATGAGGTACTAGATGCTTTGATTAGAATGTCTGAACACTATTTGAGACCTACAGATCCAAATTTTCGTATAGTGCATAAAAGGATTCGAAATGATAGAAGAGCATATCCCCACTTCAAAGACTGCATTGGTGCGCTAGATGGTACTCATATTCGCGTCTGTCTTTCACCTGAAGAGCAAGTTAGATACATTGGAAAGACAGGCATTGCAACCCAAAATGTGCTTGCAATTTGTGATTTTGATATGAGGTTCACTTATGTGTCTGCTGGTCAACCCGGTTCATTCTATGACACGAGTGTCTTATATCATGCATTGAGGGAATCTGGTGAATTCTTTCCACATCCCCCACAGGGTAAGATATCTCTATGTTATAGATTGTTATCATAATTTTGATTATCATATTTGTCGTTGTTTATATATTGTTTAATCATATATGTGCAGGTAAATACTATGTTGTAGATGCAGACTATCCTAACCGACCGGGATATCTAGCGCCATATAAAGGAGAAAGATATCACTTACCAGAGTGGCACAGAGGTATGGAACCAAATACTCCAAAAGTAAAATTCAATTGAGTGCATTCATCAATTTGGAATGTTATTGAGAGGTCGTTTGGGCTATGGAAGATGAAATGGCAAATCTTGTACAAGATGCCAAAATATTCAATGTTGACACAAAAAAAGATTGTTGTTGCTACTATGGTACTTCACAATTTCATCCGAGAACATTCAAGTGGCGATGTGGACTTTGATAATTATGATCGAGATACAGACTTTATGCCTACAATTCCAGATAGGTATGACAAATATGATGTGCCAGCACGTGCCTCTGATGAGTCAACTTCGGAATCAAGTTTTGTCACAATGGATGTATTCCGTGATAGTGTGGCAACATCTCTTTCTCTTTCGTGGAATTAGTGTGTAATTTTCACTTTATATTTTTTGGTACTTATGATACTGTTTGAGTGCTAAAATAATTTATGAGTGCAACGAAAGAAGAAAAAAATAGTTGAACACACGGTACAGTATGTGAACAATAGTGCTGATATGAAAAAAAAAAGAAAAAAAAAATATCTGGACCACGTCCAGCCACAATGCCTGCTGTAGAAAAAAAATGGAACCCAAAAACGTCTCCAGCAACCTAATGAAGATGAGGCTTTTATAACAAATCAGCCCAATACAAGCCCAACAATTAGAGGGGTATAACTGACTTTTCATACAAAACTCTCCTCTTTTTAGAGCTGAGAACAATATTCCAGCCAAACACTTCTAATGTCAGCTCCTCCACCACAATAGAGTTGCTCCATCCTAGCATTTCAGAGTAGAGTTGCTCCACTAAAGAGTGGAGTCATGTCAAACATGCCCTTAGGGCGTGTTTGGCATGGCTTCAGAGCCAAACTCCGTAGAAGAGCAGAAAAAATACTGCCAAACACCCTAACTCCAAAACTCTAAAGGGGGGGTCCAACTCTACGGATTTTTTGGAGTCCTAGTTCATTTTTTCGGAGTACCCTTTTCCCGACTCCAGAACAGACAAAAAAAGAAGTAGACATGGAGTTCTTAAGAATTTACCCGCAATGCCACTCGTTACAATATACGAATCGTTTTTTCAATCTTTCCTCCGTCGGTCAAACAGGGAGGCGCAATCGGTAGCGACAGGGACGACCGCCCCGATGACGGTCGAGCGGCCTTGACCTCGGACGAGCGGCACCGACCACGGACGAGCGGAACCGCGCGCGGTCGCGCCCGCCTGGTCGCGCCTGGCCGCGCCGGGATTGGAGGGCCGCCGGTCACTGTCGACCGCACGGACGCAGAGGGCACGACCCTAGGGTGCGCCGCCGCCGAAGGTAAAAACTTTGTCGCTATTTCCCTTGCGTTGATTTGTGGATCTTTGGTTGCATTGATTCATTGATATTCGTTGCTAATTACAGCATAACTGCAGTTAATCAATCTGTTGATTTGTGCCGCACCTTCGTTTTGTGATCTTCGTTGCTCATTACAGCAAGGCCGGTTCTTCCAAATTCAAGGTACGAATTTAATTAATCTGCACATCATTTGTTTTTTAGGCCAAACATATTATGATTGCTGCATGATCATTGAAGGTATGAATTTTGTTACTGTAACTTGCATGATTGGGATGCTGAAAACACTCGTGTGTTATGCCAATTATTTGCGGAGCAAGTTGCTAGAGGGAATCATTCTAACACTTATTTGAATCCAACTGGGTATGCTGAGGTAGAGAAGGGATTAAAAGATATACTTGGTATTTCTGCAACCAAACAACAAATAAAAAATAAATGGGATAAGTTGAAGGAAGAATTCAAAGCATGGAGGAAATTATTGATGAGGCAGACCGGTACCGGTTGGTGTCCTATGAAAGGCACCATTATTATGGATGACGAGTGGTGGAAGAAAGCTCGGGCTGTAAGTATTAGCTAATTTATTTATTTTATTGTTTTCTAGAACCTTGTTCATATTGAATTTGGTTATATGTTCCTATTTTCAGGATATACCGGGGTGTGGGAAGTTTAGGAAATTAGGTCTTCAAAATGAAGAACATTTGCAAAAGTGTTTTGGAGACATAACTAATGTTGGTATGGACCACTGGTCTCCTCATATGGCCAATGCTTCAAACAATGCGGAGCAACATGTGTCACAAGAGGATGCATTTGTTAATGAGACACAAAACGAAGAAGTTGATGTTGATGGAGGGGGGGCAACAATGAAGTGCAAGAGGTCTCTCCTACAGTGAATGCAAATGGCAAGAGGCCTCGATGAATGTCGCAAGATAAAGGAAAAAAGTGTAAGATGGGGACGGCACAACTCATTCAGGAGGCAGTTTCTAGTGTGGCTACATCAGCTAGCACATTCGCTGCCAAGAAAGATGGAAAATATTCAATTGAAGAAGTGATGGAGCATGTGGTTGCTTGTGGTGCCACATATGAAACCAATGAACATTATGTTGCCATGGAGTTATTTGTGAAGAAAGAATGGAGGGAGATGTTCATGACTTTGCCTAGTAATGAGTTGAGGTTCAAGTGGCTCACTAGAAAGTATAAAGACAAGTTTGGAAATTAGAGAGACTTTCTTTTAAGTGGTTGTGAGACATGTTTTTTTATGTGGTTGAGAGACTTGTTTTTTATGTGGTTGTATCACTTGTTTCTTTGATTGTAAGACTATTTGTTTCTTGAATCCTTTTGTAAGACTACTTTATGGTTCATGAATGGCTATTCAGTTTTATATGTGATGTTTATTTCCTATGTACTTGTTCTTTATTTCCTATGTACTTGTTCTTTATTTCCTATGTACTTGTTTGTGTAATTTATTGCTAGATGGTTACTTTTTTTATATTTATTTCCTATGTACTACTTGTTTCAATATTAATTTATTTTCCTTTTTTTGACAGATGACAGACAGTGAAAGTGATATCTCTAGCAATGATGATGAGCATGTTTTTGATGCAATGTTGATTGCTGCTAAGTTTGCACAAATTTATTCTGAGCTGTACTTGAGTAAGGCACCGCCATGAATGTCAATTCAGTCGGGTATGGGCTGGCTAAAGGAGACAGTGGATACACCAGGAGAGTGTTACAGAATGCTTCGAATGAACAAGGAAATATTTGTTGATCTTCATGATACAATGATTGAAAGGTATGGACTGCAATCATCAAAACATATGAACACTTATGAGATGCTTGCAATATTTCTACTCACTTGTGCTGGTTGTGAGTCCAATAGAAAGGGACAGAATAGATTCAAACATTTTGGTGAGACTATAAGCAGAAAATTTCATGAGGTACTAGATGCTTTGATTAGAATGTCTGAACACTATTTGAGACCTACAAATCCAAATTTTCGTATAGTGCATAAAAGGATTCGAAATGATAGAAGAGCATATCCCCACTTCAAAGACTGCATTGGTGCGCTAGATGGTACTCATATTCGCGTCTGTCTTTCACCTGAAGAGCAAGTTAGATACATTGGAAAGATAGGCATTGCAACCCAAAATGTGCTTGCAATTTGTGATTTTGATATGAGGTTCACTTATGTGTCTGCTGGTCAACCCGGTTCATTCCATGACACGAGTGTCTTATATCATGCATTGAGGGAATCTGGTGAATTCTTTCCACATCCCCCACAGGGTAAGATATCTCTATGTTATAGATTGTTATCATAATTTTGATTATCATATTTGTCGTTGTTTATATATTGTTTAATCATATATGTGCAGGTAAATACTATGTTGTAGATGCAGGCTATCCTAACCGACCGGGATATCTAGCGCCATATAAAGGAGAAAGATATCACTTACCAGAGTGGCACAGAGGTATGGAACCAAATACTCCAAAAGAAAAATTCAATCGAGTGCATTCATCAATTTGGAATGTTATTGAGAGGTCGTTTGGGCTATGGAAGATGAAATGGCAAATCTTGTACAAGATGCCAAAATATTCAATGTTGACACAAAAAAAGATTGTTGCTGCTACTATGGTACTTCACAATTTCATCCGAGAACATTCAAGTGGCGATGTGGACTTTGATAATTCTGATCGAGATCCAGACTTTGTGCCTACAATCCCAGATAGGTATGACAAATATGCTGTGCCAGCACGTGCCTCTGATGAGTCAACTTCGGAATCAAGTTTTGTCACAATGGATGTATTCCGTGATAGTGTGGCAACATCTCTTTCTCTTTCGTGGAATTAGTGTGTAATTTTCACTTTATATTTTTTGGTACTTATGATACCGTTTGAGTGCTAAAATAATTTATGAGTGCAACGAAAGAAGAAAAAAATAGTTGAACACACGGTACAGTATGTGAACAATAGTGCTGATATGAAAAAAAAAAGAAAAAAAAATATTTGGACCACGTCCAGCCACAATGCCTGCTGCAGAAAAAAAATGGAACCCAAAAACGTCTCCAGCAACCTAATGAAGATGAGGCTTTTATAACAAATCAGCCCAATACAAGCCCAACAATTAGAGGGGTATAACTGACTTTTCATACAAAACTCTCCTCTTTTTAGAGCTGAGAATCATATTCCAGCCAAACACTTCTAATGTCAGCTCCTCCACCACAATAGAGTTGCTCCACCCTAGCATTTCAGAGTAGAGTTGCTCCACTAAAGAGTGGAGTCATGCCAAACATGCCCTTAGGGCGTGTTTGGCATGGCTTCAGAGCCAAACTCCGTAGAAGAGCAGAAAAAATACTGCCAAACACCCTAACTCCAAAACTCTAAAGGGGGGTCCAACTCTACGGATTTTTTGGAGTCCTAGTTCATTTTTTTCGGAGTACCCTTTTCCCTACTCCAGAACAGACAAAAAAAGAAGTAGACATGGAGTTCTTAAGAATTTACCCGCAATGCCACTCGTTACAATATACGAATCGTTTTTTCAATCTTTCCTCCGTCGGTCAAACAGGGAGGCGCAATCGGTAGCGACAGGGACGACCGCCACGATGACGGTCGAGCGGCCTCGACCTCGGACGAGCGGCACCGACCACGGACGAGCGGAACCGCGCGCGGTCGCGCCCGCCTGGTCGCGCCTGGCCGCGCCGGGATTGGAGGGCCGCCGGTCACTGTCGACCGCACGGACGCAGAGGGCACAACCCTAGGGTGCGCCGCCGCCGAAGGTAAAAACTTTGTCGCTGTTTCCCTTGCGTTGATTTGCGGATCTTCGGTTGCATTGATTCATCGATATTCGTTGCTAATTACAGCATAACTGCAGTTAATCAATCTGTTGATTTGTGCCGCACCTTCGTTTTGTGATCTTCGTTGCTCATTACAGCAAGGCCGGTTCTTCCAAATTCAAGGTACGAATTTAATTAATCTGCACATCATTTGTTTTTTTAGGCCAAACAGATTATGATTGCTGCATGATCATTGAAGGTATGAATTCAATGAGTTGTTTGTTACTGTAACTTGCATGATTTTGATTGGTTCTAGATGGTGGAAATTGATTGGGATGCTGAAAACACTCGTGTGTTATGCCAATTATTTGCGGAGCAAGTTGCTAGAGGGAATCGTTCTAACACTTATTTGAATCCAACTGGGTATGCTGAGGTAGAGAAGGGATTAAAAGATATACTTGGTATTTCTGCAACCAAACAACAAATAAAAAATAAATGGGATAAGTTGAAGGAAGAATTCAAAGCATGGAGGAAATTATTGATGAGGCAGACCGGTACCGGTTGGTGTCCTATGAAAGGCACCATTATTATGGATGACGAGTGGTGGAAGAAAGCTCGGGCTGTAAGTATTAGCTAATTTATTTATTTTATTGTTTTCTAGAACCATGTTCATATTGAATTTGGTTACATGTTCCTATTTTCAGGATATACCGGGGTGTGGGAAGTTTAGGAAATTAGGTCTTCAAAATGAAGAACATTTGCAAAAGTGTTTTGGAGACATAACTAATGTTGGTATGGACCACTGGTCTCCTCATATGGCCAATGCTTCAAACAATGCGGAGCAACATGTGTCACAAGAGGATGCATTTGTTAATGAGACACAAAACGAAGAAGTTGATGTAGATGGAGGGGGGGGGCAACAATGAAGTGCAAGAGGTCTCTCCTATAGTGAATGCAAATGGCAAGAGGCCTCGATGAATGTCGCAAGATAAAGGAAAAAAGTGTAAGATAGGGACGGCACAACTCATTCAGGAGGCAGTTTCTAGTGTGGCTACATCAGCAAGCACATTCGCTGCCAAGAAAGATGGAAAATATTCAATTGAAGAAGTGATGGAGCATGTGGTTGCTTGTGGTGCCACATATGAAACCAATGAACATTATGTTGCCATGGAGTTATTTGTGAAGAAAGAATGGAGGGAGATGTTCATGACTTTGCCTAGTAATGAGTTGAGGTTCAAGTGGCTCACTAGAAAGTATAAAGACAAGTTTGGAAATTAGAGAGACTTTCTTTTAAGTGGTTGTGAGACATGTTTTTTTTATGTGGTTGAGAGACTTGTTTTTTATGTGGTTGTATCACTTGTTTCTTTGATTGTAAGACTATTTGTTTCTTGAATCCTTTTGTAAGACTACTTTATGGTTGATGAATGGCTATTCAGTTTTATATGTGATGTTTATTTCCTATGTACTTGTTCTTTATTTCCTATGTACTTGTTCTTTATTTCCTATGTACTTGTTTGTGTAATTTATTGCTAGATGGTTAATTTTTTTATATTTATTCTTTATTTCCTATGTACTACTTGTTTCAATATTAATTTATTTTCCTTTTTTTGACAGATGACAGACAGTGAAAGTGATATCTCTAGCAATGATGATGAGCATGTTTTTGATGCAATGTTGATTGCTGCTAAGTTTGCACAAATTTATTCTGAGCTGTACTTGAGTAAGGCACCGCTATGAATGTCAATTCAATCGGGTATGGGCTGGCTAAAGGAGACAATGGATACACCAGGAGAGTGTTACAGAATGCTTCGAATGAACAAGGAAATATTTGTTGATCTTCATGATACATTGGTTGAAAGGTATGGACTGCAATCATCAAAACATATGAACACTTATGAGATGCTTGCAATATTTCTATTCATTTGTGCTGGTTGTGAGTCCAATAGAAAGGGACAGAATAGATTCAAACATTTTGGTGAGACTATAAGCAGAAAATTTCATGAGGTACTAGATGCTTTGATTAGAATGTCTGAACACTATTTGAGACCTACAGATCCAAATTTTCGTATAGTGCATAAAAGGATTCGAAATGATAGAAGAGCATATCCCCACTTCAAAGACTGCATTGGTGCGCTAGATGGTACTCATATTCGCGTCTGTCTTTCACCTGAAGAGCAAGTTAGATACATTGGAAAGACAGGCATTGCAACCCAAAATGTGCTTGCAATTTGTGATTTTGATATGAGGTTCACTTATGTGTCTGCTGGTCAACCCGGTTCATTCCATGACACGAGTGTCTTATATCATGCATTGAGGGAATCTGGTGAATTCTTTCCACATCCCCCACAGGGTAAGATATCTCTATGTTATAGATTGTTATCATAATTTTGATTATCATATTTGTCGTTGTTTATATATTGTTTAATCATATATGTGCAGGTAAATACTATGTTGTAGATGCAGGCTATCCTAACCGACCGGGATATCTAGCGCCATATAAAGGAGAAAGATATCACTTACCAGAGTGGCACAGAGGTATGTAACCAAATACTCCAAAAGAAAAATTCAATCGAGTGCATTCATCAATTTGGAATGTTATTGAGAGGTCATTTGGGCTATGGAAGATGAAATGGCAAATCTTGTACAAGATGCCAAAATATTCAATGTTGACACAAAAAAAGATTGTTGCTGCTACTATGGTACTTCACAATTTCATCCGAGAACATTCAAGTGGCGATGTGGACTTTGATAATTATGATCGAGATCCAGACTTTGTGCCTACAATTCCAGATAGGTATGACAAATATGCTGTGCCAGTACGTGCCTCTGATGAGTCAACTTCGAAATCAAGTTTTGTCACAATGGATGCATTCCGTGATAGTGTGGCAACATCTCTTTCTCTTTCGTGGAATTAGTGTGTAATTTTCACTTTATATTTTTTGGTACTTATGATACTGTTTGAGTGCTAAAATAATTTATGAGTGCAACGAAAGAAGAAAAAAATAGTTGAACACACGGTACAGTATGTGAACAATAGTGCTGATATGAAAAAAAAAAGAAAAAAAAATATCTGGACCACGTCCAGCCACAATGCCTGCTGCAGAAAAAAAATGGAACCCAAAAACGTCTCCAGCAACCTAATGAAGATGAGGCTTTTATAACAAATCAGCCCAATACAAGCCCAACAATTAGAGGGGTATAACTGACTTTTCATACAAAACTCTCCTCTTTTTAGAACTGAGAACCATATTCCAGCCAAACACTTCTAATGTCAGCTCCTCCACTACAATAGAGTTGCTCCACCCTAGCATTTCAGAGTAGAGTTGCTCCACTAAAGAGTGAAGTCATGCCAAACATGCCCTTATAAGCGATTGGAGTTGAGATCGCGGTGGTGGTATTAGATGGCTAATAATCCTGCCCGGTTTTGATTTTCTCTCGTGTGCAAATAAGGTGCAGACATACTTCGTCACGGCACGCAAACGACTAGTACAATGTCGCAGTTGGCTAAGGAAATTAATGGACTAGCATTATGCTTTTTAATTCCGTAAGTGGTAATACTAAAATGTATTTTTTTTAAAAGGAGATATGAAAAACTAGTACAGGGCTGGTTACCGTACGCGTGCTTCTGATCGCGGGAAATGTATTTTCCAGTTGCCCGGTGGAGTAAACTGCAAATGACCGCGACATTGGCTTCAAAAAGTCTACTCACTGTGCGTGTGAATACTGACCGTGCTCGTGCGTTCGAATCTTGCTGAGACGCGTTCCGTTTCAGGGTTCAGACTACGATCGAGTTTACTACGTACAGTACCCGGTTTCACCAGGTCGGCACGGCACGTACGGAGCGCGGTTGTTTACACTTTACTACACCCGAGCCGAGAGAAGTCCTCGCGCAGCGCGCTGCTTTCACTGCGCAGTTTTGATGATCTCGGCATGTGAAGTGACAGTGGCCGGCGCGACCCTTGGGGTGACGAGTGAGTTCATGGACCCCTGAATCCGTGCGCCCAACACGGCCGTTGCTTCCTCCGCCGCGATTCTCGTACACGCAGCAGGAACGCGATCTGACAGGAGCGGGGAATTGCCCCTGCTTTTACGCCTCGCGGCATCGAGTATGCCAGCGATGCCGACGTCCTTGGAGCCATCGACGCGACGACGAGTGCCTGCCCTTCTGGCTCCTCTTGTGTACGCAAAACGCCGGTCGTCAGATGACGACGGTCGACGGACGGTGACGGGTAATCGTAAATTTAGCGTCACCGTACATATTGCGCAAGTTCTGGAATGCTGACCGGTCGGCCAGTTCAGATTTGTTTCGCGAGCATCGAAAAAGGGCGCGTAACGGTTCACACAGCACGCAAATGACGACTCTTGTGTTAATGACATACTAGTCGTGCCGTAACTGGTACGGCTCCACCACCAGCGGCCTGCCGGAGAGGACGACCACGACGCACTTGACGCTCTTGCAGGCCGTATGGATCACGCTCACGCTCGGCCCTGGCGCCGGAGCCGTAACGCTCGGGTCATCGCCTAGCTCCTGTTACGCATGCCGTGCACTTGTTACGTGAAGCAGGTGATACATGCATGGCACCGTCAGAAAACGTTCGTCTGATGCCCTGCGTTTGTCTGATGGTTCGCGGTTTGAGGCCGATGGTTCTGAGATCTACTTGCTTCAGCGGTGCCGAGCCAGCCGGAGCAACGAAATCTGCCCTGCTATGCGAACATGTGTGCAATAGCAAAATTGCAGCTTATATTGCTGTAAACTGCCGCAAAACCCAGGTTCTTGTGAGTTTGTGATCGTGACGGCAGTGGCTCACCACTATAGCGCGTGCTAATGTTGCCCGCCAACCAAGAGTTTGCAAGCACGCCGAGTGAAAAGCAGTTCATTGCGCCTGCCTGATCTTATTGTTCGTTCCAAACAACCCACACTAACAAATCGTGCCTCCAGAATGCACCAATCTCTCTTATTCCTCTCTGCCCACAAACCCAACAACACAACAAGCCGATGCGCGCGTCGCAGCTCGCACACCACCCCACCACCCACATCATCACCCGATCCCGCCGCGCCGCCTGTTAGTCTGATGTCACATCCTACCCTTCGTGGTGAGCCCGAAGCCGAACGGGAACAGCGGGTCGTAGTGCTTGTCGCCCACGTTCATCGGCAGCTGGTCCACCGACTTGAACCAAGTCCGCGACAGCTTCCCGGAGAACCCGTAGTCGCCGAACAGCACGTCGGCGACGCCCTGGCCCTCGGAGCCGGGCAGCCAGGCGGCCACGAACGCGTCCGCGGCGCCGATGTACGGCTCCGCCACGAGCGGCCGGCCGGAGACGAGGACGACCGCGCACTTGGTGGCCTTGCACACGGACTGGATCACGCTCGGCCCGGGCGCCGGTATCGTCAGGTTCAGGTTGTCGCCGGACGTCTCCGCGTACGGCGGCTCGCCCACCACCACCACCGCGTAGTCGTACTTGTCGCCCAGGACGGCGCCGTCCGGGTTCTCCGAGTACACCACCTCCGTGCTGGGGTCCACGGTGGCCTTGATCCCCGAAAGGATCGTCGTGCCTGTGTTCGTTCATCGCAAGCAGAGACGTCGTTCACGTTCAGGAACACCTTTCGTTGGCATCTTTTACTGCAAGCAGAGGGAATGGGAAAAGGAGAAGAAGCCGCTTACCGGCGGTTATGTTGTTGCCACCCTGCCCCTGCCACGTGATTGTCCATCCGCCGCACTGGTAGCCCAGGTTGTCGGCGTGGCTCCCGGCGACGAGGATCTTGCCGGCCTTCTTAGGAAGAGGCAGCAACGGGCTGTACGCAGATTTACCGTTCTTCAGAAGCACTAGGGATTTCCTGACGGCTTCCCGTGCCACTTCACGGTGTTCCTGTATATCAGGAGGAGAGATGAATTCATCATCAGTAATCATACACCAGAGGTATGCATTTTGCCAACGCGAGGCTAGCTAGAGCATGGGGTGCTAAGAACTGACTTGCTTCCCGAGTTCGCTGGCGAGGCTAGCATCGGCGTAGGGGTTCTCAAATAGACCCATGGTGAACTTGACGCGGAGAATCCTGTAAACAGCATCGTCGATTCTGCTCATAGGAATGACCTTGTTCTGAACTTGGGTTGTGAGATCATCAATGAATTCTGTGTATCTGAATGGAACCATTATCTGCAATGATGTATTCATGGCATGGTTCGATTCAAACATTTTTTCCAGATAATGACAAGTTATCAATCTTTCACATCTATGGAAAATGACAAGTTATCAATCTTTCACATCTGTTAGATGTACAAGTCATCATGATATATGAGCATCATTCTAATCTAAATTATAGGAACCACACTTTTTTCTCCAAACGGCGTTTTAAGGAAATAAAAGGTCAGTGGACTAATCATAAAACATTATGCTCACCATGTCAATACCAGCACCGACACCAGCCTCAACTGAGTAAGAGTAGTTAGCATGGGGAGGAGAGGTAATCCGATCAATGCCTTCCCAGTCAGAGATCACGAAACCCTATTTGAAGGAAAAAGGTTAAACTCTGAATATACATCAGAAGGAAATAGATGAATAGAACAGTCTTGTGCGTTTGTATTGAGCAACTGACCCTAAACTTGAGCTTGTTCTTGAGAAAATCAGTGACCAGGTAATGGTTTGCGTGCATTTTCACTCCATTCCAGCTAGAGTATGAGACCATGACAGTGGAGACGCCTCTGATGATAGCGTTGTAGTAAGGAGGCATGTGGATACTCATCAGACCATGTGCATCGATGATTGTGTTGTTCTCATTGATTCCCAAGTATGTTCCACCATCACCAACATAGTGCTTTGCGCATGCAGCAACTTTCTTACTGCAGGGTATGTCAGTGAAAACAAAGTAAGTATACCTGTTCTTAATTAGGAACTAGAGAAGAAATAATCCAGCTACAATCTTATGGTGCATCTTACCTTCCACCAACATATGGCCTTCCCACAAAATTTGCCGAAGCATCTCCTTGCAAGCCCGAGATTAGGGAAGTCATTGACTGGACCACTTTTGGGTCTTCGCTGTAGCTTTCGTAGCAGCGTCCCCATCTTGGATCTCTACAAACCTGGGTAATATCATGTAAGCTAAACAAATGAGCTCCCAAGGATAACAAAAAGACGTATTACTAGTATATAACTGAAATATCCGTGTCCCGGCAGAAAGGGTTGTATCTATTACCGCAACACACGGAGCAAAGACATAAGGAATCCCCGTAGCCCTGACTTCAAGAGCTGTTGCTTCTCCTATCCTTTTCACAAGCATAGGGTCCCTGAAAGACAGCACATCAACACATAACGCAAGGCAAACAAAATACACCCTAGTTTGTTGATTGTTTGCAAATTGTAGGCGTCCATGACACAAAAATACAGGATTTCACGATTGAATAAAACCAAAAGCAGTTTTTACCTGGTAGCTCCGAGTCCAACATTGTGTGGGAAGATTGTAGCTTTGTAGACGTTGTTGTGACCATGCACGGCATCAATACCGTAGATGATTGGAATACCTAGGCGGGTGGAAAGAGCACCCTTTTGCATCTCATTCACCATGGCGGCCCAGGCCTCTGCAGATGCTTGAGGAGCAGGCACACTGCCTCCACCACTTAGTACACTACCTGCAAACAACACATAAAAGTCACACTCTTCAGTCCATGCCCGTCACCCCTTGTGTTTCTTCAGTCTTCGTAGAATCTAGCATACCTATGAAGTACTTAGCCAATGCATCAGCAGTGGCATTTTCTCTCTCAATCTGGGTCATCTGGCCAATCTTTTCAGCAAGGGTCATCCGACTGAGCAGATCCTTCACGCGAACAGAGATAGGCTGCTTCGGATCCTTGTACTTGGCATACTCTGCTGCTCGCCCAGATGACACCAGGCAGAACAAGAGAACTAGGGTGAACATGTGTAAACTCCCCATCTTGCTGCTGGTGTGTGGTACCGATCAGCACGAACCGCCTATATATAGACCTAGCAGAGAGTGAGAAAACAGTTGAGTTAACATTCAGTGAAGCTTATCCAACAAAGAAGTGCCATGATAGTAGAAGTCTCTTGCTCAATAATAGAAATTCAAACATTAGACCAGTCCAAGATATTGTTGTAACCATCATACAGAAGGAAAATAGAAAGAAGGGAGCAGATAACTTAAAACCAGGTTGGTTTTTCTTGCTGTCTTTGTTGAAAGCGAATCAAGTTTCTGGAAACCGGCAAGTTTATATGGAAAAAAAATAACAAAGCCACCTAATTGGACTTGAGTGATTGAATTCAGGGGGCGCGAGAATTTTAAATGCTTACACTTGCAATATACTCAAAAGACGGGACTATCAATCCGCATGAGCACGCTGAAATGCAGGGATATTTCCTGCAAGAAAGCACCGGACACACAGGGGTGGAGTTCTTTTTCCACTCTAATGCTTAAGGTTGCTGACCGGAAGGATGATAAGCATGTCCGCAGAAACAAAGGAAGCCACGATTCCTCTTATAGCACCACCAGGCACCAGCGAGTTGATCTGTGACCACCTCCGCGGGTTGCGCCGACACGATAATCATGAAGGCTACAAAATCAAGGGAAAGGGAAAGGAATCCGGCCTTGATTATTAGGTGTGGACCTCTCGCGCTGTCTGTCACTAGCGACGGCTAATCGTAAACAAAGAACGAGACCTCTCCACCTCCTCCACCACTGGTCCACTGCACCCGCCCAGCTCGCCGCACCGCACCACGAGCGGCATCTATTCGGTTGGAGCGTCGCCGCCGATAAAGATCAGTGGCCACTATTATTCGGACCGGCAATTCGTGTTGATCAATTCGCGAGTACCCCCACCATTCAATTGCAATCATCAGCTCGATATCCCACTTGGGCTAGGATAATGCCATATTCGAGTACAAAAAATAAACATTATACTCGATACTAGAGTGCATGCTCCACGCAGCCATTTGAATAAACAAATCTCCTTCAGAGATTGCAGTGCAGCGACGAGCTGATGCGTCTCCGCGACAGGGACGTCGGAGCCGAAGATGTAACCGGTTATCCTGCAAACGGATGCCTTGCCCTTGGCAAAGTCTAACTCGTCTTGAGATTTGAGCTACGTCGCCAGACTTCCAGGCCGTGGAAATTGGCGGAATGGGAGGGCTTAACCACTTGCATTGGGGAAGTTCCAAAATAAATCAGGAGACTCGACCAAGCAGGCTTGCTAATTAACCACTGCTATAATACAAGCATTTAAAGATTACTTTTCGAGAGAGAAAAATAAAATAAAGGAGTGGCAGAAAGATACTCCGTATTTTCAGAAAGATGGCCATAGGCGGCGTACACGGGACGCCAAGGCCAAGCCCGATTAATCATTAACAGGTCGGGTTCATCAGAACGGTTCCGCGCGTGGCCGCGTGGAGCGCGCATCCGTCCATCTCCACCTCCACTAGTCAGTCGACCACTGCTTGCTGCTACTCAACGAACGAACGCCTACAAGACCATCGACAAGCATGGACGGGCAGTACTACGCTACTACTCTGCTGCCATCACCTCACAACTCACATTAGAGAGTCTGGAACCCAAGAATGATGCCGCCGTGGCGGACAAGGCCGGCCGGTAGTTCACAAATCGACATCTACACAGACGGATTTTCTTGGCTCGTGCTTGGCCGTTGTTGAGATGAAAGGTCGGTGGCGGCTGACGAGCCTGGCTGGAAGAAACCCGGAAGCCATAAACCCAGACCAGGGCTCAGCTGACGCGTGTGACTTGTGAGGCGCACTGGCGCAGCGCGCTGGGGGGTGATGGTGACGGAGAGTGATGAAGAACAGGAGGCGACGACGAAGCAACCAGGTAAGAAATGCAGGACGGCGATGACTAAGCTCACCACTTACCAGATGCAGGCGGAGGCTCGCCGGGGGAGCGGGATGAGATGCGCCGCGCTGCAATGGTCGGCACAGCTAGCTTGCGTTGCGGGGAAGCTGGCGGCAGAGCCGGGGAAGAGGAGGATGGCAACGAGGGCAGTGGCTTTATTGAGCTCGTCCTCACACTGCCGGCCTTTATTACCTGCAGCTCATTTTTTTTCTCTCGACCGGAGAGAATCTACAGCGACGTAAGGCTGGCGACCGAAATTCTGCTCAAAAATAGCTCTCTGACGTGTGGGCTCACCTGTCAGATGTTATTCAGGTAGCCCACCCGTCAATGAGATTTTACCTGGAAACACGGCGTAGAACGTGTTTCCGTTGTTATTTTCTGGTCGCGGGGGGTAGACGTGGGGTCTGAGCTCGGGACTCGCGACAGCTTTCGCGTTTGTTTTCATTTCCCGGCAACCGTCTTCCTCGTGCCAAGCGTACACCATAAACTACGGCGAAAAACGAGCCTACTGTTCGCTCTCCTAGACGAAGTCGTACGTCTACCACTACTCGTACGCAAACCAGAGCATTCAGACTGGCCATCATCAGGCTCCATGCATGGCACGGCGCATGGTTTAATTAGTGGCAATAGTCTGCACAATCAGACGTTGGCACGTTGCCGGTGTCGCGGTAATTATATGCGCTCCGATCCATAACCAACGGTCGATTTTGGAAGCGTGGACGCTCCTGATTTCCACGCAGGGGAATTCAAAACTAACGATTGCTTCGTACTCTGTACATGAAAACGATAGTCGTCGCGCGTCCCGGTGCTGTACGTACGTACAGGAGCGTCGAGGGGCTTTGGAAACTGTCTGTATTTTAATAATATGAACCAATGCAAATTCAGAAGAAGAACTACTTTGTTGTACTGTTTGTTAGGGAAACGATAGTCGCGTGACGGTGGTTGTACAGGAGCGTCAATGGGGGTTCAAAAGTTCGAAGCTGCTAGTATGCATTTCAACATCGAGCAATGGAGAACTCTGGTACCATTATATTACCATTAATCCGTCGTGCAAATATATCTAAGCACGTTATGAGATTCCCAAACTTGGAAGCGTAGCTCAATTTTAATGCATGTCAGTTAAACACGTCAGTCAGCTGCAGAGATCCTTATCACAGCCACACAAACGTCAAAGGACCCTGAATTTTCCGCGCGCGGTCCCTAGCCACAACAAGGGTGTAGTAGATGAGCACATCAGATGCGCATGTAGCCGCAAAGGAAGAATACGTAGCGGTAGTAGCCGGTAGGTCAATACACGCGGAGAGACGCTATGGATCCGATTAGCCGGCACACGCAAGTTGGGACAATGCATGATCACGAGCATCGCTAGCTACCACGTGTGTCCCGGCCCCCCACGACTGCCTTATCTCAGCTGCGCCACACCCCGTGCAGAGCGAGTGAACGAAAGGCGAGGTGAGATCCGGATCGCGTTTAGCTGACGAAGAACAGATCCAGATCACGCACGGGCAGGTTTCTCACGGCCGAGAACGAGAAGTTTTAGGTAACAGCGCCGATGGAAGAACAGATCCAATCACGGGCAGGTTTCTGACGGCCGAGAAAGTTTAGGTTAGGTGACAGCGCCGCAAGGAAACGAACGAGAGGTTTAGGTAGCAGCAGCGCCGTGACAGATGCTGCATGCGAGATGTACAGTACATACAACGACGCGATGATGCATGCAGAGCGTAGCCGCCGGCCAGCGCCAGCTGCCACATGGAAGGGATGCAGGATGCTCTCCTTAATTGCAGAAAGACTTACGACAGTGCATGCCAGTGCAGGCGTACCTCAGGTTAGGTGAACAAGTTAGTGGTAATACCAACAACTGCACATGCAGTACGTGCAGCTGCAGGCTCCGTCCAGAGTAGGAATGATTTTCGGTTTCCTGTTCCTCCTCGCCGTGCGCCGCTCGCGCGCGGTGACGAACTCCGGTGCCGCCGCCCGCCGGTGAGAGTGAAACGGGTCAGGAATGCTGCTACGGAGGCGCGTGGCGAGTTTATTCGTTATCTAAAAAAAAATAGTAGCAGCAGCTGCCGCAGGCTCGCAGAAGCACGGCCATTTCGGGCGTCGCTAGTGTACGTAGAACGTACAGTACTACTAACAGCAGTAATGGCAGCCAAGTGGGAAAAAAATTGAGAGTAGGTCACGCAAAACCGCTCGAGTAGCTAGGGTTTAAAACCTTATTACTAACCCTTCACGCCCTCTTCATGGCGCCGTCCGACACACTCGTCACACGCCGTGTTCCTTATGACAAGTATTGAAAGCCCAAACAACAGCAGCTGCGCATGCACGCATTCGTACAGCACGTAGCACCGGCCGGCGGCCGCCGTACGTACGCGGTACGCCGCCGCCGGACCCGACCAGCGCAACTAAAAAGATTGCACTGACTCCTGTCTTGCCTTTCAAAGAAGCTAGTACACCCGTCTGTCTAATAAAGCGAGCATGACACTTGACACGGCCACACGGGATGGGAGCGGACATCATCACTGCTCCGAGTAGAAAAGACAGGACGAGGGACCTGCTGCCTGCGCTGCGCTGTGGCGAGGGACTCAAATCCTCTGCAGTAACTGCAGTGCAGTTACTGCAGCTGACTGGATGGCCCCACCAGTCAGCTGCAGTAACTGCATTTGGTTCCTGTGGGAGTGCGAGGAGCAGAAGACTCCTCTCCTGGCCCAACTCTGGGGCTCCCTTCGATTGAAATAATGGTAAAAGAATTTTAAAATATAAGATTATTTTTTCTTATATCATCATTTGGCTCATAGATAAAATAAAGATTTTTTTATAGAAATGAATTTATTTACTAAATTTTGTAGGAAACGTAACATGAGTTTGAACCACTTTTTTCCTTCTTTGCTCATTTCACAAGTTTCTTTGTTTTTCCTATGATACTGCTAAAATGTTTCTCATCTCAATTCCTATATTTTCAATAACTATAAGATTGCAAAAACATACAATCTTATTTTTCCTATTTCTGTATTTTTCAATTCTTACAATCTAAAGGGGCCTTAATTGTCTGGCCATTTTGCACCGGTTGGCCCCGGCGCTGCGCTGTAACGAGGGGCGGGCCGGGAGCGCGCGCGCGCGCGTGAAACGACTCCGGGTACCGAGAGAACATTCCAGGTCGCAAAAGGCCTAAAGCGGGCGTGGCCCACCCGCGCGTGGGCCTCGCGCCCGTCTTTTGGTCGTTGTTGGTCCATGACCTGTCTCGCTCGTAAAGGTGCAGAGGACTGGGACAGGCCAACCAACGCGTGGCCCACCACAGCAAAGCGGGCGCGCGCAGAGATCTGGCACGACGGGACGGATGCGAGGCGGCGGCGGCGTGCGGTGCCTGGCCCACCACGCGAGTGCGACGCGGGGGTTCACTAATCGCTAGCCGCGGGCAAAAAGGGAGAGATACCCCCCTTTGGCCCTTTCCACTCCGTCGAGCGAGCTGCTCGCCTTACAGTTTCTTCTTTCATAATGAGAAGAACGGGTCTCGGAAGGTAGAATGCGATCGAGGCAGATTTGGAAGATTGCCTGCCTCCTCTGTCCCCTGCTTCTTTCTCCCGCTCTACTCCATGTACGGCATTTGGTCCTGAAACGAGGCACAGAGTGTTCTCATAGAAGAAAGATAACGAGCACTTCAGATCGAGTTCTTGTAACCTATCATTGTCAGGTCAAGTGGATAACTCGTCAAAATACAGTTCCTAAGTGTCATCAATGTATCATGGAGGCAACAACTCATAAATCCATAGGTACAAATCTACTATCATCATGGTAACCACATCCTAAGGCAACAGCTCATAGTTCCATAGATAAATAAAAATCGACCATCATGGTAGCCAGCAAGGCAAAAATTAAAGGACTGTAAAGGTCTCTTCACGATGACCACCACATCATGGAGATGGGTACTGTCATGATGCAATTATTTTAGACGGGCCCTAAGTTCCGACTATGCAGTTCGGGCTTGAATTCAGGTTTGTCATAAGCTGTTATGTTCTGGGGTTCACACTCAGGGCTGAACAGCCGCACAAGCAGGGCTGATGTCGCGCTCATAGAGCCCGCTCCGCATGCCGCCCACCTGAGACTCCTTGGAACTGAGATTCTTGGACCTAAAGGGTCAGGAAAAATGGTTTGAGTTCTGAGATGATTTGCAGGAGTTGCGCCCAAAAGAAATGAGGCAAGCGCAATAACTACAGCATATAAGGTGCATAGGATTATACATAAAACATATTACAAGGGGAAAACTGGATGGATAGGAACAATAACCATAGTGAGGGCGGCAGAGCACCCAGAACGTAAGGCCGCCACCGACTGAGAAGATGCCAGCAGTATGCCGCATCAACCGAGAGCAGGGCTTTGACTCTGGCCGCATCACCTCTCCTTCTGACCAACCCAGTGCTCGTCGCAGCGCCATCGCGATTGTTGGCTTCTTTGCTGATGGATATTTTGCTGGCCACCTGAAGTTGATAAGGGGTTGAGCTGTTCAAACTTTCGCAGCGGCCTGCTTTCAGCTACTCCTAGTTCTTGAAACAACTAACAGTTAGCTCAGTACTCCTTGGATAATCTCAGTGTGAGAAAAAAGGTTAAGTTAAATCAGGCCCAAAAACTATTAAAAGATACTTACCTGTTTGTAACACGAGGAGTCCAGTAGGATAAAGGTAAATGGACATGAAGTTATGCATTGATTTAATTTGAATTGATAAAATTCCAGAACATCTAACAGATCAATATATCATACAAAATCCTTTGTGATCTCTGAAATACATTGTCTTCACTACTCTTGTACAACTTTGAAATAGAAAGACAGTGAATGTTCTGAAGTCTCTACAGGCTTGAGCATTGGTAAGGTGTTGGCTAACCTACATATGACCAATCAGACGTCTGTGTGGCTGTGTGTGACCTAGATTCCTAGAATATGTTTGAATGGATCTCCATTCATCACTTTGCCATCTATGAGGATATGTGTGTTTAACAGGTTAAGTTGGACCTTCAAAGCATACACCCTCTTACTTGATCTCTAATTTCGATCTATTAGATTGTGATTCCCTGGATCGCCACTATATCTGAGAAACGTTGTTCCACTTTAGCGTTCTTTGGAATCACCTGTGCCCTCATTAGTGTTGGTATTGCTGTTGCTTGTGTTGGGTTGATCCCGGTTCAACCGGTCACCCGTTAGACCCCATGGGTTTATCCCGTGAGAAGCGGACGTGGGGCAACAACCCACGCCGCGTCCTCAGCCCTACGCGCCCGAGTCCCAGGGGTAACGGACTCGTTTCCGTTTCGCCTCTACCCTCTCGTACGCGATATAAGTCCCAGGGGGACCTCCAGGCATGAGGCACCCGTGCGCACACGTTCCCAGAGGCCCCCGCCACAACCAAATTAAATCTTGATCTACATCGTCGGCTCCACCGACGTTCCCGCCAGCGCCGTCGCCTCCTCTACACTGCACTGCCGCCTGTCTCCATCGGCAGACACTTGAGCCCAATGGCGTCAAGTGCCCCCTCTAAAGGTAACCTCATCTCTCTCACTACTCTCTCCTAGTTCTAATCTGTTTACTATGTCTATAGTTTATATCTTGTGTTGATTGGTCAAATAATGTGGATTAAGTTGGTTAGGCCCTGGTTAGATGTTCTCAGTGATAGTCCTAAACCTAAATAGATACAACATTGGCATCAGAGCCAACCTGAAGAACTACTAATCGAGTTAGCTAAATTTCAATTCAGATTGATTAAGTTTCTAATCATGTTTTAATTAAGCGATTAGATATTGTTGATTAAATTTCAGTTAAGGCTTAGTTTATGCACGCCTAAGATCAGTCACAGCATGTAGAAGGAGGGGAAAAACCGAATTAAGACTCAAATCTAAGTCTCAAAAGGCAAACCGATGCAAATCGGTGAAATCAGAAACTAAGACAGAGATTGACTTACCTAAGGGGAATGTGATCGGCTCTGTCCTTCACCGCGCCCCTCACCACACTCAGAGAATAAGAAAGAGGAAGAAATAAGTATAACTCAGAACAATCGATGAAGATCGATGAAATTCAAAAAAAGAACAAAAGGAAGGAGCGAATCTGACCTTAGTTGAAGTGGACGCCGTCTTGATCCTTCGGGATCTTGCCGTTCATCCTCTTCCTCGGCGAACTCGTCCTTCACGGGAACCCTAACCCTAGGGAGACCTCTCCACTGGCGGCACCACGTGCGCGCCGTGGAGGTGGCCCTTGGCGGCGCCGGAATACCTGCAAACAACCAACACTCAAAACCCTCACCCTCTCAGCACTCGCCGGGCTAGGGTTAGGGTTACCCTAACCCTAACCTCGGGTTTCCTTCGATGGCCAACCGCGCGGTGGTGCGCGCGGCGCCGGAAGTCCCCGCGGCGAACGCGACCCTAAGTCCTCTCCACTCAGAGGCGGCGCGAGCACCGTTCCATCGGTTTCCCTCAACGGCCGACCGACCCGCATCGTCGGCGACGGCGGAGCTCCACCCCGACGGGGGGTCTCTCGCCGGCACCAACGACACAGCGGCGCCGGAGGTCCCGGGGCGGCGCTCGCCTCGTCGCGCCGCCGCCGCTCACGCTCGCCTCGGCCGCGCTGTCGCTCGGAGTGGAGAGAAGAGAGAGAAAGGGCGGTGAGAAATGAGGGCTAGGGTTTTCGACGGCGGCCGACGGGCTTAATATCGCCCGATCTCGCCGCTCAGCCGTTCGATGCTCAATGAACGGACGAGATCGTCCCGCAGTTTCTTTCTTTGGGCGATCTCAACCGTCGGATCAGGATCTGACGGCACTTAGCGTGCGCCGCCCACCGCTTCAGTCTCATGGGCTTCGAGCCCATGCAGAAAAGGAAACGGGCCGAATGGGCTGCCCTTTCATTTTTCCGGATTTTTCCGAATTTTTTCTTGGGCTGCTTTCGGCCGCGGGCCAAATGCCCTATGGGCCGCGCGTGTGAGTTTTTCCCATTTTTCTATGTTTTTCCAGTAGTGGGCTGGGCCAGTTTTCAGTAGTAGGTTGAATTTTGGGTCTTTGGCCCATTTAGCCTTTTGAGCATTATCTGATTTTCAGAATAAGATTAGAATGGAAATTAATTCCAGGAATTAGAAAAATGGTTAAAAAAATTAATTAAACAGCTGGGAAAATTCTGAAAATTTTGTGTGATAATTGTGTGCCTTTTTTACCTTTTCCCTGCATTCTATGTTATTTGTTGCCAATAAGAGGATTTTCTCAGTTATTTAAATGTCATTAAGTGCTTTTCAAGCAATTCTCATTAATTAAGAAATTAAGTTTAAGCTTCCGCTGTGATTAAGTGATAAATTAATTGAGTAACCAAAGTAAAATTTTAATTTATCAAGTTTTTTAGTTTAAGTTAAGTTATGTTTATTAGTGGTAATTTAAATGAGTAACCAACATGAAAGTTTGAATTTGCTTATTAATTTTTAGTTTATTTGAGCTTATGCTTAAGTTTATATTTATGTTTATTTAAGATTCATTGAGTAACCAACGTGAAAAATGATCTGTTAAGTTAATTATGCATGGAATTTGAAAGTAACCAACGTGAAATTGAATTGCCATGATTAATTTAAGTTTATCTTTGAGTTTATCATATTAAGCTTTGTTATCATGCTAAGTTTTAATGTTTAAGGGCATTATTTGCTAAGTAATCAACGTGAAAAAGCAATAATGCCATTCTTAAGTCATGATTTATTATAAGTTTTTGTCATTAATCCTCAAATCTTTATTTTTTGAAGGATCAGGCTTGTCCTCAGCACTTAGCTATATCTCCACAATTGAGACCCTCAATGTTCAAAATTACGGGGTATGGAAAGAGAGGCTCCAGATGGCTCTAGTAGTCTCTGACCTCAATTTTGCGATTACGTCGCCTCGACCCACTGAGCCACCTGTCCCCATTGCTGAGACTGGGGAATCTGAGGAGTCTTTCGCTACGCGGAAGACTAAGTACCTAAGCTTGAAGGATCAGTATGAGAAGGATCTCCCTAAGTGGGACACTTCCAACAGGAAGTGTCTCGTGATCATCAAGAGCACCATAGCTGACTCAATTAAGGGAGCAATCCCTGATTGTGATACTACTGCAGAGTACTTAGAGAGAGTCAGAGGTCAGTTCACTGGCTCCACTAAGGCGAGTGCTAGCACTCTCATGAGGAAGATTGTCACTGAGAAGTACTCTGGAGGTGGTGTGCGTGAGCACATCAATAAGATGAGTCACTATAACTCTAAGCTTAGGGAGCTAAACATTGTGATGCCAGATGAGATGCTTATTTACTTCATCCTAAGTTCTCTTCCTAAGGAGTTTGAGACCTTTGTGGTCAATTATAACTCACTTCCTGAGACCTGGAACATTGATAAGATTGTTGCTATGTGCGTTCAGGAAGAGGAACGCATAAAGAGCTCTAAGAATGGTGATTACATCAATCTGGCTGACACTAAGAGTAAGGGAAAGGTAAAGAGGTACTTTTCCTCTCCCAAACCACCTTCCTTCAAGGTTCCAGGCTCCAGTTCTTCATCAAATAAGTTTAAGGGCAAGTCCTCTCAAAAGAAGGACAAGGATAAGTGTCACTTCTATGGCTCAGATGAACATTTCCAGAAGGACTGCGTTGGATTCATTAAGTGGTGTGCTAAGAAAGGTAATGATATAATTACTTTTGTAAATGAGGCCTTATATGTGAATTATTCACGGTCCACTTGGTGGATTGACTCAGGTGCCACTGTGCACATTTGTAATTCAATGCAGACAATAAGTACGATGAAAACTATAAGAAGAAGGGAAAGAGTGATTAAGGTGGCAGATGGGCGTGAAGCCGAAGTCGAAGCCATTGGAGACTTATCTCTTAGATTACTTAGTAGCTTTGTACTTAGGATAAATAATGTTCTTTATGTCTCTTCATTAGAAAGGAACTTGATTTCAGTTTTGTGTTTGGATGATTCAGGATACATTTGTCATTTTGGTAATGATAAGTGTTCTATCAGTTATAATAATGAGATTATTGGTCTTGCCTTCCGACAAGACATGCTCTACTTGTTGTCCACTCACGAGAATGTGTTTGCCATATGTGATGATCAAGTTTCATCTAAGAACGACTTAGGACGTAATAAGCGCAAAAGAAGCGATTTAGATACTTCGTCGAAATTATGGCATTGTCGTTTATGCCATATTTCGAGGGGGGGTCGAACAATTAGTATCTCAATCGATTCTTCCACACTTAAACTTTTCAAATTCTGAGGAATGCATTGACTGCATTAAAGGAAAATTCTCCAAAACTATTAAGAAAAACACCAAACGTAGCTCGAGAGTCTTAGAAATAATCCACACATATATTTGTGGACCTTTTCCCGTGACATCGGTAGATGGTTATGATTCCTTCATAACATTTACAGATGACTTTAGTCATTATGGCTATATTTATCCAATCAAGGAGCGATCCGAAGCGTTGGATAAGTTTAAGATATTTAAGGCTGAAGTAGAAAATCAAGCATGATGTTAAGATTAAAGTAGTAAGGTCTGACCGTGGAGGTGAGTACTATGGTCTGAAAGCATCTAGGCCCCATGAGGTACGGTTTCGGTGATTAATGACAACCATTCGATTTTACTAATGAATTTGTGAATGCAAGGTCCCAATAATCACTCAATCAAATGAAATCAAAATGACATTGAAGACCCATATAAAATCAACTAATGAGATCAAATCAAATCATATGAAGACAAGAAGTGAAAGCTCTAACTTGACATCACTCAATGCTTGAAGACTATCAGAACAACACTTCAAACAAGTGTCAAAGAGGTCACAAGTTCAAAACTCCAAAAGAACAAGTCAAAACAACTCGAAGTCAACAAGTTGAACACGCCGGATCATCCGATGATTTCGGAGTTGACTACATCGGTCGAGTTGTGTCAATAGAAGAAGAAGACCTCAGAGCAAAGCACTCACCGGATCATCCGATGTATGGCTTAGTCACATCGGTCCATCAGTATAGTTTGCAACATCATTGGACCAAGTGAAGCACCGGATCATCCGATGTACAGAAGTATAAACATCGGTTGATTACTCCAGTAAGCATTAAGGTTGAGTCAACTCTGGAGGAAGAGCCACCGGATCATCCGACGATGAAGATGAAGCTACATCGGTCTAACAACGGTCATATCTGACACCATGACGTCAGCCAGCTTAATTAGACCGATGATATCAAAGGGGGAGACATCGGATCATCCGATGTGTACAATAAAGTTCTGTCAGCCTACTTTTCCAACGGCTATTTCGGGGAGGTTGACTTTAAATACCCCCTAAGCCAGTCATTACGGCAAGTCTTGATACTCAGAAGCTAACAACACATCCAAAAGCACTCAAGACCAAGAACTTACACTTCTTCACCCATTAGATCATTTGTATAGGCTAGATCTAGCTAGAGAAAAGCTTGTGTGCGTCCATTCTCTGTGATTGGAGTCTCTAAGCTAGTGAGAGGTTGAAGAGATCCTTCTGGAGCTTGCCAAGGTGTGTGTGGAAGCCCGGAAGATCAAGGATTGTACAAGGCTTGAGCTCCACCTTGCCGGAGATGGCGAACGGAGAAGATTAGTGAAGACCCCCTTGTCTCGGTGACTTGGGAGTGGCAAAACCCTTCGGTGGGTGCCACAACGTGGATGTAGTAAGATCCTTGTGATCTTGCCGAACCACGGGATAAACTCCGTGTCTCCGTGTCTTTTGAGCGTTTGCATTCCTCTCTCTCCTTTTACATTATGCAATCTTTATTCCGCAACTTATATTTACGTTGATTGCATAGATAAACCGCATAGGGAATTGGGCTTTAGTCGTTAATTTTTAATTGTCTTAAAATTTGAAAGAAAGCCCAATTCACCCCCCCCTCTTGGGCGTTTCGATCCTTACAATTGGTATCAGAGCGAGGTTGCTCATAGGATCATTCTAGCTTCACCGCTAGAGAGCGAAAATGGCCAAGGTTGGGGGTTCGGTTCCTATCTTCGAGGTCAAGAACTTTGCCTATTGGAAAGCACGCATGCGCGCTTACCTAGAGGCTATTGCTCCCGAATTATGGGAAGCGACTCATGCGGGGTTTGGAGAACATAATTATGTTGGTGATCAAATTAAATAGGACGCTAAGGCTAGGAATGCAATCTATGAGTGCATAAGTCAAGATGTCTTTTCTAGGATTGCTAGTAAGGAAAAGGCTTGTGAAATTTGGGCTTGCTTGATAGAAATTCATGAGGGTTCATCTCGTGTAAAGGAACTTAAATATCACATGCTTAAAGCAAAATATGATGAATTTAAGATGCTTCCTCATGAAAACGTTAATGAAATGTTTTCACGCTTAAATGTTCTTATTGAGGAGATTAATGCTCTTGACATTGCGTCTCTTGGCAAGGGACTCATCAACCGTAAGATCCTCATGCTTCTTCCCAAGCCAAAGTACAACATCATCAACTCCATGCTTCAAAAGGAGTCACTTGAACACATTGAGGTTTCGGATCTCATTGGAGAGATACACGCTCATGAGATGAGTGTACTTGGGATGATGAAGCAATCATCCTCAAAAACTATTGCTCTAAAGGCCTCCACCAAGAAAACGAGCTTCAAGAAGAAGAAGGTGGTTGAGCCTAGCTCAAGTGAAGAAGAGCAAGCATCAAGTGAAGATGATGATGATGAGCTTGCCTTGATGATGAGAAAGTTCTCACGCTTGAACTCCAAGATCGCCAAGAAGGGATACACCTTTGATCCCAAGAAGAAAGCATTTATACCAAGGAGAGACGATCGCAAGACTTGCTACAATTGTGGAGATCAAGGCCACATCTCCTATGATTGTCCAAAACCGGACAAAAGGAGAGAGAACTACAAGGGCAAGCAACGCAAGCTTGAAGAAAGTGATGATGATGAAGAAGAGGCCAAGCCCAAACCAAGAGCCTTTGGGAAGAAGAAACAAGACAAGGGCAAGAAGGCAAGACTCTTCCCAAAGAAGAGAAATGACCCACAAAAGGTGTTCATGTGTGAGGCAAATGAATGGGTCACCGATGAAGAAACAAGTGATGAAGAGAGTGAAGAGGAAGAAGAAAGCTTGGCCGGCCTCGCCATCGCCAACAATGATGATGCACCTCTTCATCCACCGCCCATGTGCCTCATGGCGAAAGGTAACACCAAGGTATGCGATGACTCTAGTGATGATGAGCTTTCCCCCGATGGTTTAACTTCTTTGATAAATGAATATCATGCTATCATTAAGAAAGAAAAGAGTAAGGTTAAAGTGCTTGAAGAAACTCGTGCTAAACTTGAGAGTGCTAACCTTGATTTGCTTGACAAGTATGAAAGCATACTTAAAGAGCATGACACGCTCAAATCCCATGTCAAGCAAATTGAGGAAGAAAATGATAAAATTAATATAGATAATCATGAACTTGACTTAGCACTTCAAACACTCTTGGAAGAGCACAACAAGTTAATACAAGAACATCAAACACTTAACCTTGCTCATGACATGCTTGATCAAGAATTGAAAAATATGAAGAAGCAAACTCTTAATGATAAGATATCCATTACTTCTCATACCACTAATGCTTTGCACAAGTCTTTGCCTATGAAAGCTAGTGCTAGGGAGAAGGACTTGTTGGAAGAAATTAAGAGTCTCCACACTAGTGTGGCTAGACTTTCAAAAGGAGAAGTCAAGCACAAGAAAATTCTCTTCCAACAAGCTAAGGCATTCAACAAGAGAGGACTTGGATTCTTCCCGGTGCCTAACAAAGGAAAGGTGCCCTCACCGGAGCTAAGAACAAGCTTCATCAAGGAAGTTGGTTCTTATTGCCAACATTGTGAGGTCACCGGTCACCACACAAGGGAGTGTCTTCTTCCTAACTGACCTTCTCCTAAATTGCCTACTAACTATAAATCTACTTTCAATGATCATTATTATCTCTTGAGTAAAGTACAAGGCAAGGTGAAGGCTAGGTTCATTGGCAAAGACATGAAGGGCATGAAGAGGAAGCTCCCCAAGCAACTTTGGGTCCCAAAAACACTTGTATCACACATACAAGGACCTAAGTTGGCTTGGGTTCCTAAAGCCAAAAATTGAATTCATGTGTGTAGGTGAACTACAAAGCCGGAGGAAAGCATTGGGTACTCGATAGCGGGTTCACTCAACATATGACCAGCAATGATGGTATGTTCACCACCATAGAAAACCCCGACAATCATGAACAAGTCACCTTTGGTGATAACTCTAAGGGAAAGGTAATTGGGTTAGGTAAAATTGCTATTTCAAATGACTTGTCCATTCCGAATGTCTTGTACGTTAAGTCACTTAGCTTTAATTTACTTTCTATTGCACAACTATGTGATCTTGGACTAACGTGCACATTTAGCAAGAATGATGTTGTCGTGAGTAGTGAAACTAGCCAAGACATAGTCTTCAAAGGATTCTGGCATGGACATCTCTACCTAGTGGACTTCGCCAACAAGAATGCTAGCTTGACCACTTGTCTTTTCACTAAAACATCTAGGCCCCATGAGGTACGGTTTCGGTGATTAATGACAATCATTCAATTTTACTAATGAATTTGTGAATGCAAGGTCCCAATAATCACTCAATCAAATGAAATCAAAATGACATTGGAGACCCATATAAAATCAACTAATGAGATCAAATCAAATCATATGAAGACAAGAAGTGAAAGCTCTAACTTGACATCACTCAATGCTTGAAGACTATCAGAACAACATTTCAAACAAGTGTCAAAGAGGTCACAAGTTCAAAACTCCAAAAGAACAACTCAAAACAACTCGAAGTCAACAAGTTGAACACACCGGATCATCCGATGATTTCGGAGTTGACTACATCGGTCGAGTTGTGTCAACATAAGAAGAAGACCTCAGAGCAAAGCACTCACCAGATCATCCGATGTATGGCTTAGTCACATCGGTCAATCAGTACAATTTGCAACATCATTGGACCAAGTGAAGCACCGGATCATCCGATGTACAGAAGTATAAACATCGGTTGATTACTCCAGTAAGCATTAAGGTTGAGTCAACTCTGGAGGAAGAGCCACCGGATCATCCGACGATGAAGATGAAGCTACATCGGTCTAACAACGGTCATATCTGACACCATGACGTCAGCCAGCTTAATTAGACCGATGATATCAAAGGGGGAGACATCGGATCATCCGATGTGTACAATAAAGTTCTGTCAGCCTACTTTTCCAACGGCTATTTCGGGGAGGTTGGCTTTAAATACCCCCTAAGCCAGTCATTACGGCAAGTCTTGATACTCAGAAGCTAACAACACATCCAAGAGCACTCAAGACCAAGAGCTTACACTTCTTCACCCATTAGATCATTTGTATAGGCTAGATCTAGCTAGAGAAAAGCTTGTGTGCGTCCATTCTCTGTGATTGGAGTCTCTAGGCTAGTGAGAGGTTGAAGAGATCCTTCTGGAGTTTGCCAAGGTGTGTGTGGAAGCCCGGGAGATCAAGGATTGTACAAGGCTTGAGCTCCACCTTGCCGGAGATGGCGAACGGAGAAGATTAGTGAAGACCCCCTTGTCTCGGTGACTTGGGAGTGGCAAAACCCTTCGGTGGGTGCCACAACGTGGATGTAGGAAGATCCTTGTGATCTTGTCGAACCACGGGATAAACTCCGTGTCTCCGTATCTTTTGAGTTTTTGCATTCCTCTCCCTCCTTTTACATTATGCAATCTTTATTCCGCAACTTATATTTACGTTGATTACATAGATAAACCTCATAGGGAATTGGGCTTTAGTCGTTAATTTTTAATTGTCTTAAAATTTGAAAGAAAGCCCAATTCACCCCCCTCTTGGGCGTTTTGATCCTTACATGGTCGACACAACCCTTATGGCCATGTCCCTGGACCTTTTGCGAGGTTTTTACAGGAAAATGGCATTGTAGCCCAATATTCTACACCGGTGAACCTCAACAGAACGGTGTAGTGGAACAGCGAAACCGTACGCTTATGGACATGGTGAGAAGCATGTTAAGCTATTCTACACTACCAGTTAGATTATGGATGGAGGCCTTAAAGACCGCCATTCACGTGCTTAACCGTGTTCCATCTAAGTCAGTGCCTAAGACACCGTATGAGATGTGGACGGGACGTAAGCCCTCGCTAAACTATCTACATGTGTGGGGATGTCCAGCTGAGGCTAATATGTTCAACCCAAACTTAAGCAAACTGGATTCTAGAACAATTAGTTGCCATTTTATTGGCTATCCTGAAAGGAGTAAATGATTTAGGTTCTATTGTGCAGGTAGACACACTAAGTTTATTGAGACTAGACATGCCGTGTTTTTAGAGGACACTATGATCAGGGGGAGTACGATACGGCGGGAAATAGACCTTGAGGAGGAACGGATTAGTTTACCCGTTCCAATGACTCAAGAGCCTTATTTCACTCTACCTGCTGTCGTCGTGCCACCTGCACCTGCTGCCAGTGACACAACGCCTGTCGTTGCACCTCCGTCGGCCACAACAGAAATAAGTGAGGTTCCACCTCCTCAGGCTATTGAAGATGTGGTCGAACAAGATGAGGTGCAACAACAGCCTCAACCCTCAGATGATGCACAAATAAGAAGATCACAAAGAGTAAGACGATCGGCAATTCCAAGTGATTATCAGTTATACTTAAGTGAAGAAGTTCATATTGAGGATGATCCCACCTCTTTTGAAGATGCCATGAGTAGATCTCAATCATCCGAATGGCGTAAAGCCATGGAAGATGAAATAAGATCTATGAGTGCCAACAAAGTCTGGGACTTAGTAGAGATTCCTAAAGGAGCCAAAACAGTAGGCTGTAAATGGGTCTACAAGATTAAGCATGACTCCAAAGGGAAGATCGAAAAGTATAAGGCTAGGCTTGTGGTTAAGGGATTCACGCAGCGGGAAGGTATTGATTATAACGAGACCTTCTCTCCTGTGTCGTCTAAGGATTCATTTCGAATCATCATGGCATTAGTTTCATATTATGACTTAGAATTACATCAAATGGATGTAAAGACGGTGTTCCTCAATGGGGATCTTTATGAGGACGTCTACATGGCTCAACCAAAGGGTTTTGTCATTAAGGGTAAGGAACACATGGGGTGCCACTTGAAGAAGTCTATTTATGGACTTAAGCAAGCTTCAAGGCAATGGTACCTAAAGTTCGATGAGACGATAAGAAAGTTTGGGTTTAAGGAGAATGAGGAGGATAACTGCATTTATGCTAAGTTTAAGAATGGGAAATTTATTTTCCTTGTACTATACGTAGATGACATACTACTGGCAAGTAGCGATGTCAATCTACTCTTAGAAACTAAGAAGTGTTTGTCCTCAAACTTTGAGATGAAGGATTTGGGTGAATATTCCTATGTCCTAGGAATTGAGATCCACCGAGATGGAAGAAAGGGGGTATTAGGATTATCTCAGAAGGCATACTTAGAAAGCGTACTCAGAAAGTACAGTATGCAAGGCTGTAAGCCCTCGCCTGTCCCAATAGTTAAGGGTGAAAAATTTTCACAATCACAGTCACCTAAGAATCAGTATGAGGTTGATCAGATGAGAGGAATTACGTATGCTTCTGCTGTCGGAAGCTTAATGTATGCTCAAACATGTACGCGCCCTGACTTAGCTTTCGTGACTGGGATGCTTGGCAGATATCAAAGTAATTCAGGCTTAGACCACTGGAAAGCAGTTAAGAAGGCTCTAAGATACATTCAGGGCACTAAGAACCTCATGTTAAAGTATAGTAAGTCAGACTCATTAAAAATAGTAGGTTACTCAGATTCAGATTACGCGGGTTGTGTGTATACTAAGAAATCCACGTCAGGCTATATATTCACCCTCGCGAATGGAGCTATATCGTGGAGAAGCTCCAAGCAAGTCATAACTGCATCGTCCACAATGTATGCTGAGTTCATAGCTTGTTATGAGGCCACTGGACAGGCATCTTGGCTTAAGAAATTTTTCCCGGTCTAAGAGTGGTAGACAGCATTCATAAACCACTTAAGTTATACTGCGATAATGAGCCAGCAGTGACATACTCTCACAACAACAAGTCGAGTGGTGCTGCCAAACACATCGACATTAAGTATTATGTTGTAAAAGAGAGAATCCAGGATAATTCAATTAGTCTCGAGCATATAAGAACTAATAAAATGCTTGCGGATCCGCTAACCAAGGGTCTCCCTCCCAATGTGTTCAGAGAACACGTAGCTGACATGGGATTAGTGGAGAGCCTGTGAAACAAGTCCTGGATACTAAGGGGACACCTAAACATAAGGTTATTTCTAATTGTGAGACATATTGTGGTCTTCGAGTCGAACAGTACGTAAATGGCTGTTTCTGATGCGTCGTGCTCCTTATGTCAAAGCAAGAAGGAATATACATAAGTTTAGTAGTTAAGAATAAGAATAAGCTAAGTAAGTAAGGAATAAGTTGTCCCGAGATCAAGGGAAGAATGTTGGGTTGATCTCGGTTCAACCGGTCACCCGTTAGACCCCATGGGTTTATCCCGTGAGAAGCGAACGTGGGGCAACAACCCACGCCGCGTCCTCAGCCCTACGCGCCCGAGTCCCAGGGGTAACGGACTCGTTTCCGTTTCGCCCCTACCCTCTCGTACGCGATATAAGTCCCAGGGGGACCTCCGGGCGTGAGGCACCCGTGCGCACACGTTCCCAGAGGCCCCCGCCACAACCAAATTAAATCTTGATCTACATCGTCGGCTCCACCGACGTTCCTGCCAGCGTCGTCGCCTCCTCTACACTGCACCGCCGCCTGTCTCCATCGGCAGACACTTGAGCCCAATGGCGTCAAGTGCCCCCTCTGAAGGTAACCTCATCTCTCTCACTACTCTCTCCTAGTTCTAATCTGTTTACTATGTCTATAGTTTATATCTTGTGTTGATTGGTCAAATAATGTGGATTTAGTTGGTTAGGCCCCGGTTAGATGTTCTCAGTGATAGTCCTAAACCTAATTAGATACAACAGCTTGAACTTAAAAAATACGTGAGCAATGTTCTTTTATACATATTGCAAAAGTCAGAATTTATGACAAACATTAAACTTTTAATATTTAATTCACATTCTAAAATTGAAAAAAAAAAAAGATTTGGCACTTGGACACAGGCATTACCTGCCGGCCTGCTGCTGGCTGCTGGTCTGTTGCTTGCGGCTCGCCCAAGGCCGCCCGCGCCGGCGCCGCTGCACGCCCCAGTCCAGACTGTGCGTTCGTCTCTGTCATATCCCGGTACTTGGCAGCCCAGCCGGATATGCCTCTGAAGTTAGCAGCAACCCGTTCATTCAAGTTGGGCGCGAAGAAAGAAGAAGGAAAGGTTATCGGCGGCCCAGAAAATATGCAGACAGACCCATTGGAGAAGGAAAGCCCAACTGAAGGGAAGCTTGGAGAAGGAGGCGACGGTGTGGTGAGCACGCAGCTGTAAATAGCCAAGCATCGGGGCAAATGGGATCAAGTTGGTTGCAACTCTGTTACTTCCTGTCTCCCCCTTCTGTTACTCTGCTCCCTCCCCCTACTCTTCTCTATCTCCTCCGCCTCTAGGCTTGTATCGAACTTGAGTATGATAGAGATGAAGAACTGACATCTGGATCGAGGCCCATATCGCTATTGGTGTCTTTTCTCTTTGATTGTGCTGTTGTTGGGTGTCGTTGTTGTTTTCTCTCTGAAGTTCGTTTGCTGATCACCTTCGTGAGACCGAGTATATGCTACACTGGTATCAGACTTGGTTCTCGATTTTCTTTTGCTGGTGGTTCTCCTGATTGGCATCACGGCTCCATTTAAGCCTAATCTGCAGTCTCCTTATTTGGCGGGGAAAATGGCTGAAGCACAGAAAAGTGTTACAGAGTCTCTTGCGCAGATCACAGAGCGTTTGGACTCCTTGCCATGGAATCTCGTTTTTCTTCGGATTTATCTGCAATTTCCCAACGAGTTGATGTGGCTATGACTGCTTTTCACACGAACCAGCAAGAACAGTTTCCGTATGCTCGCCGTTCTCGTGTTCCTTTTGCTAGAGGTTGGCCTGCTTCGGAAGCCGGGTTAATGGGCCCGCATCCATTTGGTGTTCCTCACATCTCTACTGTAGCAACGGTGGTCACATCGGCATCTCGGAGTCAATCCTCTGCCTCTCAGGGACCTCAGGTATCGCATGTTCTATCCGGTCCACCTACAGTTTTTCTTCCTGAGATGCCTGTTGGGGATGATACTCGTAGTGATAGTCAGCGTCGTCCCTAGCTTCCTAAGATTGATTTACCTGTTTTTGATGGGACAGATATGCGTGTCTGGTTAGATAAATGTGCAACATATTTTGAGTTGTATCACATTCCTCCATCATTTTGTGTTATTACTGCATCTCTGAAAATGGTGGATCGTGTTGCCCATTGGTACCAAACTCTAAAACAGACTATAGGCATTCCTACTTGGGACCATTTTGTTTATGCTGTCATTAAGGAATTTGATATTGATGTCCATCGCCAGAAAATTGTTGAGCTCATCAGTTTGAAACAGACTGGGACGGTAGAGGAATATCGTAAATGCTTTGAACAATTAGTCTATGACATTCGACTTTATGATCCTCTACTTAATGAGACTTTGTTAGTCTCTCAATTTTTGAAGGGCCTTAGAGAAGATATTCGCTCAGCAGTTGATATTCAGTTGCCTGACAGTGTTTCTAAAGCAGCCACACTGGCTGCCATACAGGAACACTCATTATTATTGCAAAAGAAGTTATATCTGAATACTGCTAAACACCACACTAACTCTGTCAGTAAAGCCAACAGGCATAATTTCACTACCACTGATCTGTGGAAAGCTAAACAGCTCAAGGATTACAGACGGAGTAATGACATTTGTTTCAAGTGTGGTGAAAAGTATGTGCCATCTCATAAATGTGCTGTTATGAGTGCAGGTCAACTCAATGTCTTATGGACAGATACTGTAGATGGTGGTGGGTTTTTATCTGATGAGATACTGGATGTTATTGTTAGTCCTGCTGTGCAAGGTGATGACACTAATCATTTCCTTTCTTTAAATGTATTATCTGGCAAGACCAGTGTTAAAACTGTACAACTGAAAGCCTTAGTGCAGAATCAAGCAATGCTCATACTGGTGGATTCAGGAAGTTCGGACACTTTCATGAATGCTTCATTTGCTCCTCGACTAAATCTTCCCTTCATTGATATCCCTCCTTTAAAAGTCCAAGTTGCTAATGGCAATGTCCTGACTTGTTCTAAAGAGGTCCGGAATCTTGAGTGGTATTTGCAGGGCCATACATTTAGTTGTGATGCCAATGTGATTGAGATGAGTGCCTATGATCTTATCTTGGGTATAGAGTGGTTAGAGACAGACAGTCCCATGACCTGTGATTGGCTGCATAAAACTATTTCATTCTCACACAAAGGGAAATACATATCATTACAAGGCCTTTTAGCCCCTGCTCATGCTGCACTAACAGCTATTTCAAGGTCTCAGATACTCAAGTGTTCCAAGAGTAATGACTTATGGGTTGTAGTGTTGTTGGACCCTGGCAGTTCCTCTGATCTTGCTTCCTCTGCTAATACTCTAGCCCCTATTCCCAAATAGGTGCAAGAGTTGATTCACCAGTTTCACCACATCTTTCAGGATCCTCGATCATTACCTCCACATCGAGAGTATGATCATGCTATAACACTGCTGCCAAATACTGCTCCCATTAACTGCCGACCTTACCGATATTCCCCTGAACAAAAGACAGAACTTGAGAAGCAGGTGGCTGACATGCTCAAGGCAGGTATTATCTCTCCAAGCATCAGCCCTTTTGCCTTTCCACTTTTACTAGTCAAAAAGAAAGATGGTAGCTGGAGGTTTTGTGTAGATTATAGGAAGTTGAATGAGGCCACAGTTAAAAACAAATTTCCCATGCCTGTCATTGATGAATTTTTGGATGAGATTGCAGGCTCTAAATACTTCTCTACAATTGATTTTAAGTCTAGATTTCATCAAATTCGAATGGTTCGTGCAGATGAGGCTAAGACTGCATTTAAAACTCATCATGGGCATTTTCAGTTTAAGGTAATGCCATTTGGCCTTACAAATGCACTTGCTACTTTTTAGTGTGTGATGAATGCAGTGTTCTTTGAATATATGCGGAGATTTGTGTTGGTTTTCATGGATGATATATTGGCAAGGTTGTAAATCGTCGCCTGGACGACTAGGCGCCCGCCGGCCGCCTGGACGACTAGGCGCCTAGGCGTGCTCCAGGCGAGGGCAGTGAGCAGAGGAGGAGGCAAGGGAGGAGGGCGGGCATCGCAGAGGGAGGGTGTAGGGGCGAGGCGCCGCGTCGAGAGAGAGGGGGCGGGAGCATCTGGAGGGGGGTCGCCGGGGCGGGAGGGGGGTCGCCGACGTCGGCGACTGGCAAGGCAACCCATGGCAGCGGTGGATAGACGAAGAGGGCAACGACATAGGGGGAGGCGGAGGAGCGGGGTCTGAGGGCGGAGGCTAAATGGGCCTCATGAGTTGGGAGCCGGCCCAATTGGTACGAACCGTCGGATCAAATCGAACGGTCCAGATTTCAGATCAATAATATAAGACTCACTCTTTCCCTAACCTTACTCATTTTCCCCATCTTGTCCCCACGCTTCCACCGGTGACTGGCGGCGACCTGGCGGCAGCTACCTGGTGATGGCGACCTGGTGATGGCGGCGGCGAGGATCTGGCGGCTGCAGCGGCGACCCTATAGCGTCAACGCCTTGAGGGGATGAGCAGATGCGGCGTAGGGCCTCGGCGGCGCACCAGCAGCTGTGAACCGGCGACGGCGGCCTGGGCCAGGCGAGGCGCCCGGGCATGGCGTCCAAGCCGGAGCGCCTGGACGCCTAGGCGGCGACTAGGCGTCGCCTAGACGACGCCTGGACAACACTGTATATTGGTATATAGCAAGTCCTTTGAGGAACATATTTCTCACCTGAAATTGGTATTCGAGACTATTGCTGCACATAAGTTCTTCATAAGTTCAGCAAATGCAATTTTGCCCAACAGAGCCTTTCATATTTGGGTCATATTATTTCTGAAGAGGGGGTTTCCACTGATCCTTCAAAAACTACTGTCATGATGAAGTGGCCAATTCCTCAAAATTTTACTGAACTTCGTGGTTTTCTTGGCCTCACTGGTTACTATAGGAAATTTGTGCAGTACTATGGAATTTTGGCTAAACCTTTGACCAACATTCTGAAACACAAAAAGTTCCAGTGGACTGACGAAGCACAATCTGCATTCAGTAATCTGAAACAAGCCATGTGCAACACTCCTGTTTTGTCTTTCCCTGATTTTAATGAGCAGTTCGAAGTGAAGACTGATGTCTGTGACTTGGATATTGGAGCTGTTCTGTCTCAAAAAGGACACCCAATTGCATTCTTTAGCAAGGCACTCAACATTCAAAATCAGAAACTTTCCACTTATGAAAAAAAGTTTCTAGCTGTCCTTATGGCAGTAGATAAATGGAGGTGCTACCTGCAAAAGAATCCTTTCATTATCAGAACTGATCACAAAAGTCTTTACCACCTACAAGATCAGTCATTGTCTACTGAATTTATGACAAACATTAAACTGTTAATATTTAATTCACATGCTAAAATTGAAAAAAAAAAGATTTGGCACCTGACACAGGCATTACCTGCCGGCCTGTTGCTGGCTGCTGGTCTGTTGCTCGCGGCTCGCCCTAGGCCGCCCGCGCCGGCGCGGCTGCACGCCCCAGTCCAGACCGCGCCTTCGTCTCACCTTGATGCCGCTGCACCCCGCGGCCACGGGCCCACGCCTAACAGGCTTCCCGCCCTGTCAGCCCTCGTCCGCCGCCACCTGAAGCCGCGCGCGGCCGCCTGAACGGGTGAGGAATCGAAGAGCAGCGGCCGCGTGGACTGGGAGTGTGGTGTGATGGCCTCATGAGCTGGGCTGTACAGATTGTTTCTTCGGTTTGGTCTGGGCTGTACAGATGATATGGCCCAGGTACTGAATTTCGAGCCCGAATGGTGTAGTTTTAGAGTAAGGATGCAAGAACAACACAAAATCATCACTTCGCAATTATACTTTAGATAATGGATGAAAATATCATTCTTTAACAATCTTATCGATGTTGCTATACAAACATTTGCGGTGATCTTTTACATCCAGGAGTACCGAAACGTACACGTTCGACTGAATCATATCATCTCGTCGGGTTTGGAGGCCACGGGGTTGGACGTCATCGGGTAGCTATTGTTCCCGTGCACCGACTGCTCGTACGTCTCGCCATCGCCCCACACCGCGTACGCGTCCTCCCCGTGTATCGCATCGTCGCCGGCGGCGAGCTGCTCGTCGCCGAGCCGGAGCGGCACGAGCAACCGGACGACCAGGCACACGGCGCTCGTCACCACCACGTTGAGCGCCACGACGAAGGCGATCCCGGCCAGCTGCAGGCCCACCTGCCGGAGCCCGGCGCCGGCTCGACCGTCTTTGAGCGCGTACACGAGGCCGACGTACCGCGGGTCGTCGCCGAAGAAGAGGCGCGTGAGCCGCGGCTCCGCGAGGACGCCCGTGAGCACGCCGCCGAGGCTGCCGGCCACGCCGTGCGTGTGGAGCACGGCGAGCGTGTCGTCGACGCGCGTCAGGAAGCGGCTGCGCTTGTGCAGCACCATCATGGTGAGCCACGGCACGCTCCCGGAGACGACGCCCATGAGCATCGCCGCCCAGCCCTGCACCAGGCCCGCGGCGGGGGTGATGCAGACGAGGCCGGTGATCATGCCCTGGACGGCGCCGATGACGGAGGGGCGGCCGAAGAAGACGCAGTCGAGGCAGAGCCAGACCAGGAGGCTGGTGGCCGTGCAGAGGTGCGTGTTCACGACGGCCACCGACGCGTCGATGTTGGCGGCGTACGGCGCGCCGCCGTTGAACCCCGTCCACCCCATCCACAGCAGCCCCGCGCCGGCGAGCGTCAGGAGGATGCTGTTCGGCGGGAACCCCTCCCTGTCCTTGGCCGTCCTCGGACCAACCTGCCCATGCATGACATCAATATATATGGATCTCTCCTCGTGCTCGTGCATATGAAATGATGTATGCCGTCCAAGTACGTAACGTCCCCACACACACAGAAAAAAAAAAGTACGTAACGTAACGTACCCAGTAGGCGGCGGTGAAGCCGGCGATGCCGGAGGAGAGGTGGATGACGTATCCGCCGGCGAAGTCCATGACACCGGCCTTGAAGAGGAACCCGTTGGGGCTCCAGAGGCTGAAGGCGCCGACGGTGTAGGAGAAGGTGAGCCAGAGCGGGACGAAGAGCATCCACGCCCGGAAGTTGACGCGGCCGAGGAGCGAGCCGGCGACGAGGATGAGCGTGATGGCGGCGAAGACGAACTGGAAGAAGAGGAGCGTGGCGGCCGGGTACGCGCCGGCGAAGCCCTGCTCCGTGAGGAAGGCCTGGCCGAGCGCGGCGAAGTCGGGGCGGCCGACGAACGGGAGGAGGCGGTCGCCGAAGGACATGCGGAAGGCCCAGAGGCACCAGATGACGAAGGTGGCGGCGAAGGCGTAGAGCGCCATGAACGCCGAGTTGACGGCCCACTTCTTCTTGACGATGCTGCCGTAGAGGATCACCAGCCCCGGCACGCTCTGCAGCCCCACCAGCGTCGCCGCCGCCAGCTGCCACGCGTTGTCGCCCTTGTCCAGCCACTCCGGCGCAGCCTCCGTCGCCATCTCGACGGCCGGCGATGCTACAAGATCGATCGCGCGAGGAAGAGGAGAAATGAAGAGCCGCCAGGTGGAAGGGGCGAGAGATAGTATATATAGGAACGAATGAAGGGGAGAAATGGTCGTCCGCAGGCCGCAGCTGGAGGTGTGTGCAGATTCTTTTGAGATACTTGGAACGACTCGATTCTGTTTACATGTGGCTGCTGAATCTTCTTGCGGCGTTTTCGGCTGGTTTTTACTGCTGCATTAAGGCCTTCTTGCCGTAATTAGCGCCTGAGCTGAGTGCCGCAATTTTCTGCGTCCAGGTTGTGTATGACCGCACGTGATTACGAATGCAGCAAAGACATTCTAATCTGGTTCGATTATGTATAATTGCTTCAAGGCTGAAGTTTATAGCTGCAATAAACTTCCAACTCACGGTGTTGTCCTCTACGCGGATGGAGGTGTTTCTTATGATAAGATCAGCGCACAGGAATTCATTCCCGTTCCCTCTTTTCTACGGTAACAAAAGATTGCCAGTTTGGCTTCATGGATGCCATCCAGTTCACCTGTTATACTCAGCTGATCGAGTCAAAGCATTACATGTACGAGCCATATGTAGACAACACATATAAGCTTCCATTACAAAAGCCATTTGGGCCCAACTTAAATAACGCCGTCTTTTTATAGACGGAGGGAAATCACTTGTAGATGCATCATTCAATCAAACATCACCACATGGCACACCAATATCCGAACATTATAACAGGTTCAATAAGAAGCAGACATTCCAGTACTTGCCAGTTTCAAATTTCTCAACTGGACTAAATTTTTTGATAGAAGCAGACATTGATGAATGATGATGATCAAGAATCCACACACAGTCAATAGGATGACACTATTCACCTATAATCAATCATTAACACTACAAAGAATGGTGACTCTAAACTCCCAAAATCTGAACTCCTCTATATGCCAAATCTCATATGAATCACTGAAAAAACAGCCACTCCAAGGAAAAAAGAAACAATGATACGCTCAACTAATTTCCATTCTCCATACAATCAATGCAAGGTGCTTCTTCAAGTATTCCCAATATATTTTCCCAGGAAGAAGAGCTTCCACAACAAGCACAGCAAGCTCAAGCAACAACAGCAGGGCCCTATTTCAGAAGGGAAAAAAGATTTTAAGATAATGTGAAATTGGAGTTTGCAAGGCAAATAACAGTATAGCTAAAAGATATTCATAATTGAAGTGCAATACTTGAAGTCACATTCTGATTGGGATGTATAAATTCAATGGTAGGGTCTTTGCAATTTGCAAATACATGAAATTACTCTAGGGTTTTCCAGCTGCGTCAACTCAATTTGCAAATTTGTCTGGTGTAACGTTCTGAATGTCACAGAAGGCATCGATATCTAATACAGCACAGCGAAAGTGAGAAACTATTCCAGCACTCTACAGTAATTCCTTATTGACCTTCCTTGTTTGTTATAAATGTCATGATTTTATTAACTATGGATTGGTTGATTAGGAGCTATTGAAATGGCAAACTCTTGGAGATTAACATCAATTGATCAGGATCCATTCAACAACTTATGAGTAAATATTATGTTCAGATAATCACGCCTGGCGGCCTGGGCAAAGAGAGGATCCACTACAACATCAACAACAACAACCAAGCCTTTGTCCCAAACAAGTTGGGGTCGGCTAGAAATGAAACCCAATAATTCATTTCTATGAGAATGACTAAGTATAGTTGTTGGCTCACCAAGCCTATCACAACCTCTCCTCCTTTATCCGGGCTTGGGACCGGCTGTGTCATTACAACATATGCGGAGTTGACAAATTGTGCAGCACACAGCATACCGTAAATGTAAATCAATGGTTGCTTAACTATCATATATGTGGCTGTATGCCCCTGCAACATCAAGCAGTTGGGCATGCTTCTCCATCATGTAACTTCAGATTTTGTTCTCTTCTTTTTGGTCCTAGTTTCAAATTTGTGGTGACAATTTTAAAGCAAGAAAATGTGCATTACAACTACATAGATTTGCTACATGAGTCAATAGCATTACTTAACTTTTGATCAGGAATTTACAAAGCAGTAAGTAACAGTAAAAAATTATAAGTGGCCACTTACTTTCGCTGTTAGATTTGAGACGGCTATTTGGAACTTTTCTCTGGTTCTTGAGCCAGCTACATGACCAACCTTGGCAACCTTGGTAAAAGCACCATTCAGCCAGCTTGTCCCAGCAGACACATACCTGGAAGTAGGCAGAGATAAATGAATGAAGAAATTAGCAATGCAAAATATACAAAATCCATTTTTAAAAAGGAGGCCTTAAGTACTTCTGAATATGCATTCTATAATGATGGTAAAAAATGCATTTAGATATTTTAGTTCATTGTGAACCATATATTCGAACTGATTCTTTAAGCTTTAACAAAAAACAAAAAGCTAATGAGAAGTGACCTGTTGGTTTTCACAGCAGAGCCTGTATCATTTAACTTGCGTTCTGCAGCCAGCAATGCAGCCATTGTTTTGTCAGAAACCTGCAACCTCTGATCCACAGATTTCACCTTCTCGTTTACAACTGATACCCCATTGTTTATTTTCTCTGAAAGGCCAACACGCTTATCAAAGGAACTGATCCTCGCCGATGCATTAGACCTCAATTGATGTTTCTCGTCAAATGCTTTAGCCTTGTTCACAGCATCTTGTCCAATCGCTGAACCCCTTGCAATGACACTTGTAATGACATCATGGGCCTTGCTGACATAGACACGCCTTGTGGGACTGGCATTTGCCTATGTAAGGAAAATAAACACTATATTTAGTGAAAATTGACATAATAATTCACCATGCAGTACAATTAAATACATGCAGATAGGCTACTTTTTCCCATGCCATGGGGGACCGTGAGTACAAGTGTTCTGTGGTCGTCAGAGTCATTATATTACAAAAAGTCAAAAACTACAAGGATTTGCACTTAGTCACCGCCTTATCCTTAACATCCACCTCTGATCAGTGGGACACTCATGATTTCACTAATATGGGAGAAGATAACAAAGTGTTCTTGGATCGAAAGGTACCTCTGCGAACTGCTCCAAATCTGCAGTACCAGCTGAACTGGTACTAATCACCCCATCAGCTACCAGTTGCTACAAGAAATTCAGAATGGTTATAGCTATTAAAAGGATCAGATATATCAATCACATTTGTGTAACATAAATTAATTAGCGTACCTGTTCAGTAACAGGGATGTAGATATAATCTTCAGCAGGCGTTATGTTCACGATTTGATCCACAATTGTTGCACCCTGGAAAGAGGCAAAATGAGCAATACCATTTCATGGTAGAATCAAGAAGGGGACAACATATTCCATGGTACTGTATTTTGTGACTATATATCTATTTATGTAACATGGTGAGATGCAAAACAGAATGAAGATATAGAGCTCGACTACAGTGTTGTAAAATCACGCCTGGACGCCTAGGCGCCCGCCCACCGACGGGACGCCTAGGCACCTAGGCGGGCGCCTAGGCGATGACCAGGCGACCAGCAAGATTATCAACATTTGAATGGGAAAGAAAGGAGTCGAAGCTTGGAGGAGAGCCACCCGCGGCCTGGCCAGGCGCTGGCGGCGGGCATCGGCGGCGGCATCTGGTGGCGGGCGGCGGCGTCTGGTGACGGGCAGCGATACGGAAGGTCGAGGCGGGGATACGGAAAGTGAAAGGGCGCGGGGAGGCCTGGGCCAGTGTTCGTGGGCCGACCGCTCATCCGTCGGATCTGATTCTTTCAGATCCGACGGCCCTCCTTTGATATAGTTTCTTATAAAAGTTACCCAAAAAAGACCTAACCCTAGTTCTCTCTCACCTCCCGTCTTCCTCCTGTCTCAACCGGTGGCGGCGGCTATGGGCGGCGGCAATAGCGGCGGACCGCGGCGTCGGCAGTGGCCGCAGCGGCGGATGGCGGCTACGCGCGGTGGAGGCAGCAGCGGACGGTGGCTGTGCGCGGCGGACGGCGGCGGTTTCGGCGGCGGACGGCGGCGACGCTCCTTCCAGGCGAGGCGACCGGCCATGGCGTCCGTCGTCGAGCGACTGGACGCCTAGGGGTCGCCTAGGCGACGCCTGGACAACACTGCTTGACTACGTATACACTGGACCATAAGCAGTGCTGAGTATTTCGCCCAGAAAAAACATAGAAGTTGTACAAGACTCATCCTTCACAGCAGCATACTTTGAAATAATCATGTTACAATTGATGGACATTCCAGACTTGTACAGCATGCTTCACATGGAAGGAATGCTTATTTCATACACGCCAAGACGGAACCACAAAGTCAAATGATCACAGTGGTAAGCCTAATAAGGTATGCAGCTCAATTCTATGTCAATCACAGCAGGAAAAAATAATCAACATATCATTTTTCTTCTCTTTGTTAATGCCACCATGGTCAATAGCCTCGCCAAGATTTTAAAAAAGGATGCGAGATGGTAATGACACTATTTCCATCATTTGATAGCCAAAAAATTACAGAATGAAGCACATGGGTTGTAGTCAGAGTAATATAAATAATCAAACTGCAATATGTTTTTAGTCAAAAGACTATTTGAATTCAGCATGTGCAAGGATCCTCAGATTATGTGAACACTCCAAGACAAATAACAACATATTACAGAGAATTTTATATTTTTTGCCGGCAAGAATCAAAACACCTTTTCAGTTATTTCAACCCATAAACACCGATATATTGATAGAAACCAACACAATATGTAACTCGCTGACACAGCTGAACAGCACAAACATAAAAGCAACTTATACCTACTTCACTACAGACAATGACAGCCCACAAAACCTGATAATTCGCAACACCAACCCTAAAAACGTTATGGTATCAAACCATTTGATGCAAGAGGCCATACCGACAGCAGAAGCGCAATCTCGAGGGCCTTGGGGTCCTTGAAGGTGACGTAGGCCGTCCTCCCCGTCGCCACCCCATCACTGCCAGCCACCAATCAGAGCCCGAAATCACAATACAGGTAGACTGGGCGACGATAAAAGAAAAGAGCAACAGCAATAACAAAGAAACCGATGGGCACTCACAATCTGATGTCTACGTGCTCGATTTCGCCGGAGAAGGAGAAGAACTCGCGCACCTCCCGCTCCGTCGCCAGATCTGAGATGTTCCGCACCCGCACCGTCCTCACGGCCCTCTTCCCACCCTCCTGCACGCCAAGGAAACCACCGCACCGTTAGAACCGGTCACCGGGACCACCCCCCCTCCAAAGTCCAACCCCTAACACCAGCGTCCCCCGCCGCTGCAGAAGCAGCAGCATCTTAACGAGAAAACCGTGAAACGCTCACCTCCATGGCGACGCGCCGAGGAAGAAGAAGAACCCGGAAGAAGCGGGCAACGAACCCGCGAATTCGGCGCTGCGCGAGAGAACCCGCGCGGGAGCGGAGGAAGGCGCGGTGGTGTGGTGGTAGCGCAGGGCTCGGAGTAACAGCCGCCCGGGGAGTTGGCAATGGCGTGGTCCGGTTGAATGGTTGGTTGCTCGTCGCCGCCGCCGCCGCGGGTTGCTGCCGCTACTTTTCTTGAGCCGTTCGCCACTGCCTTGGCCGAGGGAAAATTAATAACGAAACCGAAACAAATCTTCCGTCCTACCACTCGTCAACGGAAATAGCCTTTCCACCCTCGGAGTAGCGGCCCAGGCGCGACGGCCCTCGCGATGATGGAGGGCAGAAGGGTAATTTTGTGGTGGGGTCTTACTCGGGCGACATGCTGGCTGCTGAGTTTGCTTCGCGACGGCGCCATCTATCCTGACCTGTCAATGTGTTTTTAAATTATTTTCCAACCATTAATTAAACGATTACGACCATTAATTAAATGATACGGCAGCTGCGGGTCCACTCCACCAATCAACCTGGTGGAATGGAAACCGGGCCGGGCTATCGTCTTATTCTGGGCCGTGGGCCAGCTGATTTGACGGGTGCGTGGGGCCCGCGATTTGATTTGGTTGCCTGCCGCGTCTTGGTCGATGGACGATTAGGTGGTAAACAGTGGCGATTAGGCCCTCCATGGTGAGAAAAGGTTTCGTCGCAAGGTATACGTGGGATGGGCCCTCCCTGTGGTCCTCTTCACTGACTGGTGGTCCCGACTCCCAAGCGCCAACTACTGCTTCCTCAGCCGTCCAGTGTTTTGCAATGCTCGATTCTCTGGAAAGAGATGTCAGTATAACTATTTCGAGCCTTTTTGAAACGTAAGATTTCACATGAATCGTATATGAATTTTACAAGAATCGGTCAATTTCATAGGAAAAACGTAGTATTAAAAAAATCTTGTGATCCAGAAGATGTGTAGCTTTGTATCGGGCCAACGGTTGAAGGGTATAATGATGAGATGTGTAGCCTTGCGATCGCCGGAGCCTGGAGCGGGTCGCCGTCGGTTTCTTCCCAGTCGTCGTTACAAGACCGACCGGGACGGACCGACCCATTCCCTTATAGAAGTAGAAACTGGACCTAGGGACGAAGCCCACTAGCCCCGTTTGTGCGAATGCGGCTTCCCTCCTCTCCTCTCATGCATTCTCCTGTTGACGTGTCAAAATATTATTGGTTCTTCATTAATACTCAGTTTAACTATCATATCTTTACAACAAATAAAATGATGACACATCAGCGGAAAGACTCATGAGAGTACAAACGGGAGGAGGGAAGCCGTGTCCCGTTTGTGCATGACGCGCGTCACTCGTGTCGACACCACGCTGACGCTGGCAGAACTGCAGGTCCCACCAACCGAACCGCGAAATCCCCAAATCATCACGAAAGGGCCTTGAACCCGACCGCGCCGCTGCTCGATACCCACGCGTCTCAGCTCACAATTCACCGCCTTGCCGGCACGGCAGCCACCCGCTTCCTGCCCGCCGGCCGGCTACGTCGCCTAGCCAATCCAATTCTCGCCACCCGTCCCCGACTTTACCAGCGAGCGAGCTAACCGCCGCTGAGCTTTACGGGAAGGCCCAACACGCCACCCCCGTCCCGGAGACAGATTGGCGGCGATGTCGTCGAGCAGGTTCTCGCCGGCGCTGCAGGCGTCGGATCTCAACGACTTCATCGCCCCCTCTCAGGACTGCGTCATCTCCCTCAACAAGAACTCCGCCGCATCCCGCCGCCTCCAGGTAAGTTCACGCGCTGTACTTGCTTTGAAGTTTGAACTCGCGGAGGTAGTCCCAGTAGGGTTCTGTAGTTCTCTCTCGAGCAGCAGCAGGAAGGCGCGGTCTGCAGGCGGCAATGACTAGTATGCAATCTCATCTATGGTGCAAGCATGCAATCATCCACTCCCAACCATTGGATGTCCATCCTATGGTGGTTGCGTTTTTTCACTTAACTCCCTTCATGTGGTGGAGGGGGTTAAGTGAAAAAACGTATCCACCCTAGGATAGACATCCAATGGTTGATGATAGATGATTGCATGCTTGCACCATAAATGTGATTGCATACTAGCCATTCCCGTCTGCAGGCATAGTTAGATATAAAGCGGGAGGGGGAAAATGAAACATGAAATAACGGAAATGGAATTGATTTTGTCTTATGTTAAGTTTTATGAGTAAAGAGACGAGGAAAAAAAAATGGTGTTAACTACAGTTATAGAATCAGAAAATTTTCTCTTAATTAATCAATTAATCCCCTCCCACAAATTTGGGTTTAGATGATATTTATAGCATCTGGTTATTTTCCTAACTAACAGGTTCATTAGTGGAGATGAAGCAAATTACGGCCCTTTATGAGGAAATACAAATTAACAATAGTACTCTGCAAATCTCAAATTGTCTCACTGCCGGACCGCCCTAGTACATTTTTTCGTTTATCTGTATCTTGCACTTTACCTGCTATTAGGTGCAAACAAAAAAGCAAGGCAAAGTTATTTATCCCTGGTTCGCATAATAAACTTTGGCAGCATGATTTGTCAATAACTGGCATCTAGGCAAAAACAATGTGTATAATGTAAACCTAGACAAACTACCCATTTCAGAGAAGCTCCAGATTTCTGTTACAAACTACCCATTACAATATGTATAATGTAAACCTAGACAAACTTAGCACTGAAGAGAAGCTCCAGATTTCTGTTACAAACTACCCATTTCAGAATTGACAAGCATATCTCTTCTTACATTTTGTACTAGAAATTAGCTTAACATCGGTGCTGCTAAAAACTTATGAAATCAGTTCTTCTTTACTGCTTTCAGTCCTCATCTACAGCTTTTCCATCCCCATATTTTCCTGACACACTTGTTTAATGTTTCAGATCAAACCAAAGGAAAATGCAGTGAGCACAAAACCGCTGGAGGAAGCAGTGAAGATTTCACTAAAGGACTGTTTGGCATGCAGGTTTTTAACCAATTTTCAACTTGATTCAATAATAGGTAACCTGCTCAACTAGAAGAATGCTAACTGTTGCATTTCTGTCTTAGTGGTTGCATCACATCTGCAGAGACAGTTATGCTCGAGAAACAAAGTTTGGATGACTTCATTAGTCGCATAAACTCCAATAAAAGTGTAATTGTATCTGTCTCTCCTCAGTCAAGAGCATCACTAGCTGCGTTCTTTGGTCTTTCTCAATCACAAGTAACTACACAAATTTCCCATATCCATCTTCCAGAAGTTACTTTGTCAAAATTATTGCAAGTCATACCGCTAGTTGAAAATATTGCATTTTAATTGCGACAATAATGCAGAATGTAACTACTTCAGGTTCTGAGGAAACTGACTGCTTTGTTCAAGTCGATGGGTGTAAAGGCTGTTTACGACACAAGCTCTAGTCGAGATCTTTCCCTTATTGAAGCTTGCAATGAATTTGTTTCACGTTATCAGAAGAATCAATCTAGTGGCAAAGAAGCTGGAGCCAACCTTCCCATGCTTTCATCAGCTTGCCCAGGTAGATATGTTTCTTTGGGAAATGACATGCAGGACCACCTTGCAAAATATGTCTCACATCTTCTGCTTGCAGGTTGGGTATGCTATGCTGAAAAAACTCTTGGTTCATATATTCTCCCGTATATCTCATCTGTCAAGAGCCCTCAACAGGTGATTGGTGCAGCCCTTAAGCACCATGTGGTTCAAAAGCTGGGAATTAAGTAAGTTTTGTTTGCCTCACTCTAGTCTAAATACAGTTGCAAAAAAGGAATCCTCATCTTATGCTTAAGTTATCCACTTAAACTCGACAATGATTTCATATGTTTCCCAAATTATTAAACCATAAGTGATAGAATTAGTTTTAGTGTCAAATATTGTTTAGCTCTTTCTCAGTACTGTTGGCATTTTGGGTAAAGACAGAAGCGGGAAATATTAGTTCGCAACCAAATTTTCTTGTCCTTTATTTGAGTCGTGGAACGTCCTTCAATTGTTGAACGCTGGTGAATATTTTAAAACAATCATTGGCCTTTGTGGAGTTACTTTCTAGTACTCTTCTTCCAACTGTAACTGTAACTTCTTTTTTGGGGTTATGTAGACCATATGATGTCTATCATGTTACTGTGATGCCCTGTTATGATAAGAAACTAGAAGCTGTCCGGGATGATTTCATTTTCTCAGTGGATAGTAAAGAAGTTACAGAGGTGGATTCAGTACTGACGACTGGTGAAGTGTTAGAGTTGATACAGGTAATCTAGTTCGTATTCTTTTCCGTGAGATGATTTTGAAAAAGTAGGGGTCTATCAATGTGACTTCTGTTTATGTGCAGTCCAAATCTATAGATTTCAAGACCCTAGAGGAATCTTCCTTGGACAGATTGTAAGTCCTTCCTATGCTTGACATTGTTCTGTTCCTATATGCATTTAATGTCTGATGACGTGCAAGATAACTATTAGAAAGTTAAGTCATATTATGCCTGGCTGCCACTCCAAAAATTTAGCTGACCTTAATTTTAACTACTTGAGTCTGTACTGTAATACTGTATTATCTATATATTACCATAACATACTGGAGGTGCTTTACCATAATTTTTCTAATAACTATCATGTTTTGCTTCGTTATGATCCAGACTAACAAATGTTGATGAGAAAGGCCATCTGTATGGGGTTTCTGGAGGTTCTGGTGGTTATGCAGAAACAGTATTTCGCCATGCAGCCCGTGCACTCTACAATACAGAAATAGAGGGGCCGCTTGATTTCAAAACCTTGCGAAATTCAGATTTCCGTGAAATTACGTTGGAGGTATTCTCATTCTCAAGATTGTTTGCTGAGAGGCCATTCTTCTTTACCTAACTTGACTGAAACTGGGATGTCTGTATAACAAATAGCACATGTTGCTTGTGCTAGCAGGTGGAGGGCAAGCCTGTCTTGAAATTTGCACTTTGTTATGGGTTCAGAAACCTACAGAACATTGTTAGGAAGATTAAGATGGGAAAATGTGAATACCACTTTATTGAAGTTATGGCATGTCCTTCAGGTACTTTTGACATGTGTTTACGTGTTGTTTTAAAATCTTATTATTTAAATTATGAAACATCTAGATATCCTCTTAGACGCATGATTAACCATCTGCAGGTTGTCTGAATGGGGGAGGTCAAATAAAGCCTGTACAAGGTCAATCTGCAAAGGAACTTATCCAGCTACTGGAAAGTGTATATGCCGAAGATGTAAGCTCCTAACTGAAATGCTACATTTCTGTCTGTAGACCTTATAATTATAAGGGAATATGTGATCTTTCTGTCTCAGCCTTAGTTATATTAACCTAAATTCATGTATAAAGACTTTGGAGATGCTATATCCATAGTCATCTCTTTACTTTGCATCATATTTGACTAGATGCTCTACTTGCTATTCTGTTATATTCTATTTGATGTTTCTAGCTTAGAAATTATAGTTTTTTTTCTGCTTTGGGTTGTTTCTCTGTTTAATGTAACTACCTGGTGCACTACTTTATTTTCTGCCTCTTTCGAAAGAGGAAAATTGGAACTTCCACGTCATAGTCTTTGAGCAATTGAATAATCATTAAATGTACAGACCATTTATTCGAGATTATCAGATATTTCTTCTCTACTCTGCTGTTATGTTTTTAACCTTGAGTAGAAAAATAGATTATGACTGATGAGTCTTATCCCATCTTCCTATCCTATCCGTCATTTGCTAGAGCTGCAAGAATTGTTGTTTTTTGTCCAATGATATGCACTTCCACTAATTGAAAATCTTGTGTACCAGGTATTAATATTGGACCCTTTTGACAACCCTATCGTGAAAAGATTATATGATGAATGGCTGGGACAGCCTGGTTCAGAGAATGCAAAGAGGTATTTGCACACAGGTTATCACCCAGTGGTGAAAAGTGTGGTCTCCCAGTTACAAAACTGGTGACAGGCTGATAGCAGCTCGAAGTTGCATCGGAATTCCTATGGTCTCTGATAGCCAAAAAGGTGGTGAGAAATGTGGCCTCACAGGTACGGAATGGGTGATAGGCTGATAGCAGCTCGTGGTTGCACTGGAATCGCTATGGTCTCCGAGATCCAAAACGGTGGTGAAAATTGTGGCCTCACAGTTACAGAACTGGTGATAGCAGAAGTTGCACTGGAATTTCCTTTGGTCTTCGAGAGCCAAGAGGGACTTGCACAATCATGGTAGCGTATACCGATCATACAGAAAACACAAAAAAAATGTTTTTTTTTTTTGCTTTAGATCAAATGATTTTTGTTAGGCTATAGGTATTTTATTTCCTTCCCTTGTAGTGTTGTATACTGCCTCATGGAAAGGAAGAACTAATTTGTGAAACGATACGAAATAAGCAGGTCACGATGGTCTTGTTCTTGTTAGGCTCCATTTATTTTATTTTATTGAAGAAAAAGAGAGTTTTTGAACAATCCACCGAGCAGGAATATGAACACGAACGCGAGCAGGATCTTGGCGAGGTAGACGCCAGTGCTCCTCCGGCTCTCCCCGTGGAGGACATCTTTAGCAGCTCCATGAGCGTCACTCCGATTCTGCAACAAAAAATCAACCTCTGTCCTTGATAGGATGGAATGGAAGAGTACGGTTGAGAGTCTGCAGCCTCCAGCCACGGCCTGCGCGGTGACAGTCTGCAGCCTCCAGCCACGGCCGTAGTCGGCGAGCGGCGCGCTGGGGCCGAAGCTGACGGGCTCCTCGCCGTCCCTGACGGCCTCGACGTGCAGCGCCGCCGGCGTCTTCCCAGCTTGCGGTTGATGGCGTGCAGCGCATAGCGGGCCGTCGTCCCCGCCGCCGAACCTTGCCCGAGCTCCGGCACGTCACCTCCACAGCTCCAGGAACTGCGGACGTACGCCGATGCGCGTCAACTACTCGCAGCTAGGATCAGAAGTCGGAAGATGCATGGGCGGGAGTCGTGGGTTCGGCCGCAGAGAGACGGCAGGAAGAAAGCGAGCTTATTACCGCCGGTGGTGGCGGAGGAGGGTCGCCCTTGCTCGCCTGCTCCGGCTCGTATGGGTGCCCTCGCCGCCCCATCGTCATCGCGGTGCGCTGGACTCGTGATGGTCGCGCGCGCGCACGATGGCGGGGGCGGAGGACGTCGCGTGGCCACCGGTTGACTTGCTATTTGTATTTGGGTGTTGTGTCCGGGACGACAGATTTGACGGCAGCACGGATACAGCACTTGCGTTTTCATGAAGAGTCCACACACACAGACCACAGAGCTCCAACTAGTACCATTCACGGTCACCACGTCGCCGGCGCAGACGTGTCTAGCTAGTGATCTCCGTGTGACCGTGTCACCGGCAAGCCCGACCCAGGCGTCCAGGTTGGAGTCGAAATGCGCGCGGCCGTAGGAGGGCAGCGCCCAGTCGCCTTCGCCTAGATTCTTCCGCCCAGAGCCAAAGGCATTTGTCATGCGGAAGACTCGAAGCGGAAGACAGCAGCTGCTCGGCGGCTTCGGAGTCGGACGACCACAGGATGACGTATTATAACCTCGAGCATTGGTCCAAAGGCATTCTTAACATTTCAGAGCACTAGAAAATGTTACTCTGTGTATCCTCTGTTGCATTCACTCATACGTGCAAATGATTCCAGGCGGCAATTGCATAAATGTGACATATTACGCAAAATTCCCAGCTGATTTCACCTCAGGTTCATTCCCAAATAATTTAAAAATTGTAAATTCTAATTTTACAAAAGAATAAGATCTCAGGAGAAGGATTTGGATCTCTGCAACCAAAACAAATCTAACCGTGACCATCCAACCTCATACAACAAATGTAGAGGCTTACTCTTCCCATTTCAACAAAACAACCATTTTCCATTCAGGAAAAAGAACTCAACCAGAAAGTCTTCCAATCGAGCTTGTGAAATCGAAGCATCTCACTTCTTAGAAGGGGCAGCATTTGCTTTATTTGTACTTGCTTGACGATCACCCGCTGCCTTGGATGAAGAAGCACCATCTATGGCAATGTTACCCAACTCTGTGGCCATTGCATCTCTTTCTTCATTCTCTTTCCTTTGCTTCTCTGAAACACTGTCAACTGAAACGTCTAGCAGGGTTTTAGGTTGCTGTCTAAGGGGCCCAACATTAAGCCATGGATGTTGAAGCAATTGAGCAGCCGTTGGTCGCTTTTCAGGGACAAAATCAAGTATTGGAACAAGAAAATCTGACATGGCATTTGCATTTTCCTCAGTGAACTCATACTTCTCTATAAGCACCTTGTTGAGAGGCCAGAACCGCAATCGTCGGATGTGCCTCAAATCCCCATACCGATTGAAGAAATCACGAGAGTACCGACCACCCAAGGCAATCTAGAAACCAAAGTATCAGCTGTGGTGTATCAAAATTAAGAACTCTAGCAGCATTTGCTTAAAAGTTATGGAAATCAAAACATTATATACCTTTCGAGGCATCATTCCAAGTAGCTCCATCATCAGTGCAAGATGATCCTGCAAAAAGTTGAAGTGTTTTAGGAAAGGTAAAGAGTCAGAAAATTTATTAAAAAAAAACGCAGCAGCAATTCAGGGGTGCAAAAAATAGCTAATCTAATGTTACAATTTTGTTACTCTCCAATCTTAATTTCAAATGGAACCTCCTAAAGTGCACAAACTTAGCCTCAGGACTGGATAACCCCAGAACACTGCTCAACTTAAGTAATCTAAAATCTTCCGTAGAGATTTAAAACGTAAGGACAAAATGGAGGGATTTAGTGATTGATCCCCAAAATATTCACATGCCAATCAACAGAGTAATAAACTGCAGAAACTGTTCAGAGTTTAGCTCAACATCAGGTCAAATGTGCCATTTTTCAGAGTCTAGACAGGTTACAGCAGTAGAACAGAATTAACGAGGCAATGATCAGTCAACTACACATCAATTTCGGCAACCGTTACAAGAAGGAATCAACTTATAGTTCTATGTGCTTAGCATCTAAATTCTTTTCCTCTAATCTCGTAGTCAGTACTGTTAAGCTACTATGCGCTGACTGGTTGCACCCAAAAGCTTAAGCTGATGGGGAGAGGTAGGCAATTCACTTATACAATCCAACACTCCCCCTCACGTGAGGCTCCCTCGGGCCTCAAACGTGGAAAATAGAAGTGTGCTTGCGCCTGCTGGGATTAACTCGAGACATCTGACTCTGATACCATGTTAAGCTATTATGCGCTGACCGGTTGCACCTAAAAGCTTAAGCTGATAGAGAGGTAGGCAATTCACTTATACACTTTACACTCCAACAAGTATATTTTTTTACATCGACTATTTATTTCTCTTCACGTCAAGAAAAACTATGCTTTTCTTGCACAGAAGAGTTTTGGTTCTCCTGCTCTCTAAATAGTAAATAATCTACTGCAAATAGGTGATACATAAGTCTGACTACTAGTACTTCATAACTCAAGTTCAAACAGCCCAAGAGTGTAAAGGGGTAGCCAAAAAACAAAGGTGTAACAATATTATATAGTATCAACTTTTTCTTTAAAGGAGGCTAGAGTAAATGGATGTATCTTCAAAGACTAGCAAGCACTGAAATTGAGGGAAAGCAGTAAAAAACCGCAATAAAATAAATGTAGATAAAAATGATAATAACTTATGCATTCATCTCATTGTGGATAAATAACCAGTTAACAAAGATATTGTGTCTCATTAATAGTCAAACAAAGAGTGTGTAGGCATGTCATTGTTTAGGTAATAACAGCATTAGGTCAACTACAGCAATTGAAATATAAAATGGAAATAAAAAGTACTCACCCCAGTTTTTAATTCATGATGTTAGATAAACTTAGCCCAAGAATGGTATAACATTTTGAACAGAAATTTTGCATAAGATGCCAATATACCCACAGACCACAGTTATCACCGTTCAAGGTTTAGACACCGTACTAGCTATGCCATCACAAAACATTGGTAGAAGACACAAGCTAGTAGTGATGCAAAGTGACAAAAATTGTGTCTTTGCAGACATAAGCAAGGAAAAAAGATATCTACATGGAAAATCAAGAAGGTGCCTGCATATAAATATGGCAAAATACATGACAACTTCAGAAATAATATGGCTTTTCCTATGCAACGAAACTATAATATAGTACCAGTTGGTCTTATAGTTAAAAAAAAGCTAGGCCATATAGCATTAATTCTCCAAATCTGTCATAGTTAAAATGTGATTTGCAGTTATTTTCCATTTTCAAGGATGGTCGAGGTTCCTACCAAATAAAAGTAGAGCCAGCTGAACCAAAGTAAAATCATAAAAGGAGTAAAGGACAAACAGTAATTTATTTTTGAAGGCATCAGGATGGAGGACTTTTCTTTCTTGTATAGTTTTGAAAAGAAAACTAAGTACCCTGACCAAGTGGGATGACTTAGACAGTACATATCGTCAATTTACACGTTTGTTGACAACTAACTTTCAGTTAAACAAAGTGAGGAAACTTGTTATCAGGCGTCTGTTTAACTTTTCTAGATATGACTCCACGAAAAGTAAGTACAGAGTTGAGATCAGAGCAAGAAAACAAATAGACATACCTCATCACGGTCAAAATGGTCACCACTATGAGGGTCAAACAGCACATCCCCCGTGGCAAGCTCAAAGCAGATGCACGCAAAGGACCACAGGTCAGCAGAGGTAGAATACTTGGAACCAAGTATCACCTCAGGACATCTATATTGCCTTGTCTGGATATCACTTGTGAATTGCTTGTATGTCCAACAAGCATTTCCAAAGTCCACCAGCTTGCATTTTAAATCAGCCTCCATTGCCATCTTCTTCTTAACCCCTTTGCTGCCCCGTCTATCTCCTGCGGCTCTCATCTTGTCTCTGTCCTGGCTAGGACTGCCCTCATCTGCTGTACCCAAATCTCCTCTATCATCTGACCCATCTGTGTCAGTGGATGCCACAGCACCACTGCCTTCTGAAGTTGCAACAGCTGCACGTTTGGCTTTCCTCCGAATCTTCTTCTTCTGGTTCTTCGTGAGGCCACCATTCATTGATGGTGCTGGTGCCTTTGGAGCTGGTTCATCTGTCTTTGCAGAAGGCAGAATCAAGGGCACACCAGATTTCCGGGGATCCTTTGAGGGGTCAATGGCGGACTCAAGCAATATGTTCTCAGGTTTAAGGTCGGTATGAATAATAGAAAGCACGCGGTGGAGGTAGTCAAGGCCAATGAGCATGTAGCGACATATCTCCTTGACCATCGGAAGTGGCATTCCACGATAGTTTGTGTACTTTATCAGGGTGAGCAAGTTATCACCAAGAAACTCAAACACCATGCACACATGGTTCCCGTTAGGGCCCGAGTGCTTGAAGTGGTCAAGAAGCTTAACAACACAATGGGTGTCGTCCGGGTCACCATCAGCAATCTGCTTCAAGATCTTGATCTCATCCATGGCTGCTTCTGTGTAGTGTTGTGCGCTCTTCTGCACCTTCAGGGCAACATATCTCTGCGTGCAGAAACAACAAATTCAGAAACATTGATTACACAGATGCCGCCTGAAGCTCTAGAGTACAGACCAGGATACCATATATTAAAAAAAATCGAATATATTTTTCTAAGATAGCTGGAAACGTGAATAAACAGCGGTGAATTTATCCTTTCTATAATCTTCCAAGGCGACGAAACAGTGGTGAGTACAACAGGGAAACCGTCGGAAGACACTACTAGATGAACGGGAACCGCGTCCAGATCGACCTTTCTAGCGTTATACATCCCTGAACCTTGGAATTCAGCAAGAAAAAAATCGAGGTGGGGGATCAGATTAGGCACGCACGGAGTGGGCGGTGTCCCAGGCGAGCCAGACGGTGGAGAAATGGCCCCACCCCAGCTTGGACTGCACGACGTAGGTGCCCTGCTTGAAGGTGTCGCCGACGCGGACGGCGTGGTACCCGCCGCGGCGGTAGTCCTCCGTGCCCTCGTCCTCCGATGTGTAGTCGCTGCTCTCCACGTCGTCCTCCTCCTCTTCCGCTTCGCCCTTCGCACTCGCCCCCGCCACCGGGTCCGCCTCCATCGCCGGCGCGGCCGCCTCTTCCTCCTTCTCCGTCTGCCGCCTCGATGACGACCCCGCCTCCGCCATCGCGGGGGTGCGCCGGATCTAGGAGGGGGTGCGCGCGGGAGCTAGGGTTTTGGCGCTGGCCTTTCTGGAGGCGGTGGCGCTCGCAGCCTTTGCCTCCGCAGTCTTTTTTATTATTATTAAAGAAGAAATATTTTTTATTGTTAGGGATTTAATTAAGAAAAAATTCCTTGGTTTTGAGAGGACATACATAATGCTGTTCCGTGAAGATACTCTTTTCTGAAGATTATGCACTTGCTACCTGTAGTATTTAGGTACAATCGTGCTTCGATAATACTCTCTCTATAAACGAAACGGGGAAGTATATAACAAAAAAAGTTTTGTATCAGATTTTAGTTACTAAAAATTCAACCTCGAGATAAGGTCACCTTCACCGGCTATTTGATTTGTTGCCGATGGAAATCTTACATAATTTTGATGTTCCTACGCAATTTAGCTTTGGTTTGATTCTACTGTAAACTTTTGAGTGCCCTAAAAAAGTTTGATGACACCAATTGAAGAAATTGAACAAAACATGAATAAACTTTTGTGTTTTGATACTCCCTACGATATGAAAATATTTATCATTTCAGACAAATAAAAAACTAAAAACGATATGACGACAAATATTTTGATATCGGAGGGAGTAATATATAACAAAACTTTTTTTTATGTTTGTAACCTTTACTTGTGATTTAAGCCCATGCCATACCCAATGATCCGTCCATTGCGTATATAGATCTTTTGAACAAAATCATTAGCATCTCAGGTCGGGAGGACCATAAAAAACAGCATGATCAAATATACCATGTGAAAGTCCAACTGAAAAGTGATGGATTACTAAAAAAAGAGATATTTTCTTATTTTTCTAGACCTTCTCTTTTCGAACCTATCATTCTCCGCCTCTCGGGAAGTAGCTGACTGCAAAAGCTGCAGATAAGGCGAGTTACGCTACACTGCCACACATCTGTTCCAGCAAGAATTGGCCATGGCGGCTTTCTACGCTCCTGCTGCGGCTGCAGCTCCCCATGCCACTCCGACCCCTCTCCCGACCTCAAGGAAGCGCATCGCCATGTCTCACGCCCCCAAGCTCGGGGGCAACCAACAGAGGGCGCGGCTTGGGAGTGGAGCTCCTCAGGCGCGCGCACTGGCGCCAGCGACGTGGGCGGAAGAAGCGGCGGGTCCCGCCCCCGTCAACGTGGAGTACCTGGCCGCCGAGTTCGCGGGCCACGGCCTCAGCTTCGAGCCCGTCGGCGGCAGCTGCGCCGTCAAGATGGCGCTGACCAACGGCAGCGTGGCGCACGTGCTGCTCCCGAGCGGGCTCGTCACGTCCTACAAGCCCGCCATGTGGCACGGCACCGTCTCCGAGGTGCTCCACACCAACGTCGGCGAGGGCCCCGGCGGGCGGGCCGTCATCCGCGGCGGCGCGTCCGTGGACCTCTGCCTCGCCGGCGGCGCCGGCCGCGTGTGGTCGCCGAGCTTGGCGGGGTGGTCGCTCCGCGACGTCAGGGGGAACCCCACCACCTCCATCGAGGTACGCGCACGTACGGCGCCGGCCGGCGAACGTGACGTTTGAGCGTCACACGTCGAGCTACTAGGATGCCCGGACACTCACGACACGATCGATGCGTTTCTTTGCAGATCGAGCTCGCGGCGGCGGCGCCCGGGAACGCGGCCGAGGCGCGGTGCGTCGTGACGCTGCACCCGGAGGCGCTGGCCACGGAGATCGCGGCGACGAACAGCGCGGCGGCCTCTTCGTCGACGCCCGTGGCGCTGTCGTGCGGCGTGTCCAACCACCTGCGCGTGAGCACCCCGGACGCCACCTACGCCCTGGGGCTCCACGGCTCCGACTACCGGAGCGTCGAGCCGGCGCTGTCGGAGTTCAGCATCGTCCCGCCGGACTACAGGGCCGCGCCGGGGAAGGCAGCAGGGCACCGCTGGGCCAACAGAGGCTTCGACATGGTGCTCTCCGGTAACCGCGGGCGTGGCGTCACGGCGGACGAGCCCGACGGGGAGGAGGACGACGACTACAAGCACATGACGGAGGAGATGTGCCGGATTTACAGCCAAGCGCCCAGGGAATTCACCATTCTGGATAGGGTAAAAAAATCTTTTCTTCGAGTAATCTCATTGAAGTTGATCAAACAAATTCAGGATAAAAACTTGATGCTGCGATCTCTTGTGCGAAATTGCAGGGCAGGAGGAGCTCCATTTGCGTGCAGAGGAGGGGGTTCGAGGAGCTGTATGTCTTCAGCCCAGGATCCCAGTACCAGTGGTACGGCAAGTATGCCTTCGTGGTGGCAGGGCCTGCCATGCTGGAGCCTGTGCTGCTACGGCCCGGAGACACGTGGCAAGGAGGTCAATACCTGCGCAACCCGAATCTTTAGGCACACCAACACCAGATGTGGCTTGCAAGGACTGGGATATTAAAAAAATCTCATATATGTTGCAACCGCAGTGGCATCACAGTGAAATGCTGATAACAGTGTTCATACAGCAGAACCATTATAATGATATCCAATGCGATAATGCAAAGTCGTTATTTGGTCAGAAGAACCAATAAAAAACACAGCGTTTCATTTCACAACGGAAAATCATTTTCTATTTAAGTCTGATTAGAAAAGATTACAAACAAGGAACAACCCTGCTCCCAGCATGTACATACATACATTACAAAGATATTATAAAAGGGAGTTAAACCCACTGTTAAGCAACTCCCAAGTGACAAAACTTGTGACAAATTTTGCATCCTGCCAACTACCCCACATTCAAGATCCGAGGCAAAACCAAACTCCCTTTAATCCCAGCTCAGAGGTCCGACCAATACATGCATAGCATAGAGGAAGTGAGGAACAATTTGCGCCCTTGGTCCTGTGGAGCAAACATGTACAAGTTTAGATAGAAATGTGACTTTTCTAAAAATAAATAAATTAATTCACATGAACATAGCAGGGCTTGAATGCTTGATTTCTTCTTTATAGGCTTCCAACAGTGATATGTTAGTTGAACTGAAAAAGAAATCCCAGATCATGTTTCCCTAAAAGGTTCTGATGCAATCATATTAATATAGCATATGGCTCGAACTGTGTCTACCAGTGGTTACATGACATGCATGCTACATTGCTATTGCTAGTTTATATAATCTGTTGGCAACAGTTTAAGATTTAGGTGCATTTGTCTGTTATACAGGTTTCTTTTGTTCCCTATTTTTCATACGGAGAGCAAAATGTTGGATAAGATGTGAAGAGCAATTGGATTTCAGACTAGTTGGAAAACAAATTATTAGATTATAGAAGTAGGATCTTTTCTAGAGAGTAACATCAGACTAAAAAGGAGCAGGGTTATCAAAAATTGTGTTGTTTTCCATATCTAGAGAGTAAAGACCGTACTAAAAATTTATGTTGTTTCCCATATATAAGAAAAACAATACAAAGGGGAGAGATGTTCCCTGGCATACTATTAAGCAAATGCCGAACTCGAACCTGGGGCAGTTCACCTGCCTCCGCTAATCGCTTCACCCACGAGAGCTTGGTTATCCTTTATAAGGTAATTCAGTTTTCAAGAAATCACCAGCAGATAGTAGCATGCATCTTACCACCTTGGAGAAACTCTCATTGGAGATTCCTGCACGTCGGGCAAAACCATTTCCCCTTGAATCTTGTTTCTGGTGTGAGACCCACACATGAGTAATGGAACCACTCACCCCCCTCACACTGTTGATGAACATAAATGGGTTAGTACAGAAGATATATAGATAGGTTTCACACGAGAAAGCATACCCAGTGCTGAAAGCTCCCACACATTATGGAGTCTGGGTAAGAGAATTTCTAGGCGCCCCCCCCCCCCCCCCCCCCCCTTGCTTATTTTGCAAAGAGGCTGGTTCGAACCCAAGACCTCCAGGACACAAGTGGAGAGACTCTACCACTGTGTCAGGCCCGCCCCTCAGGTTTCACATGAGAAAGCAAAACTATATAATAACATCGTTCACTCTGGTGATTTTAATGTGACAGTGTGAAACACTGCTGTATCGGGTTCTATGAACAAGCTTTATGCAAGATGTAATAGTATGCCATGCATGTTGGTATATGACCGTGATTTGTTGTCAAGTTGGAAAAAATTACTTGCGGTTACCCTGTAGGTGCCTTATATGGTTTGCGCACAATTGTTTGCTTCTCTGTTTATTTCTGCGAGGCAGGGCATATATAGACAGAAACGGTTTAGCAATCATGTACCGATCATGATAGCTCGATGTCTTGATGATACAAGATGATGACCTATGTATCTAGTAAAGCAACATATTTAGGGCCAGACGGGGTGAAATATAGTTACGAAAAACATGTAATTAACAGTTTATCTACAATGCATTTACAACGCAATAAATTCTAGAATGTACAAGCAAGAGCCACCCTCCTAGTCACAAGGGTAAATCAGTAAGCATAAAATCCTTAGTTTGGATGGCAACATGTAGATAAAACCACAGATATAGAGATAAGATGACAGAGAACAACTCAACAAAAACATATATTTAGTGCTACGTTCAGTTGTCACAAAAGGAAACTAGAAGAAATCTTTAAATCACAACGAGAATCAGTTCTGGTCAAGTTCTAGAGCTTATCTGAGAACTGATAAAAGATAAGACAAAATACAAGCACAAAAGTAACTTCCACAAAAACTAAAAAATGAGTCAGCTGTTTCACACTGTTAAGCTACTATACGCTAACCGGTTGCACCCAAAAGCTTAAGCTGATGGAGAAAGGTAAGGTAAGCAATTTACTTATACACTCCAACACTCTCACTTACGTGAGGCTCCCTCAGGCATCAAACGTGAAAATAGGAGTGTGCTTGCACCCATCAAAATTCGAACTCGAGACCTCTAACTCTGATACCATGTTAAGCTACTATGCACTAACCGGTTGTGCCCAAAAGCTTAAGCTGATAGGGAAGAGTAGGCAATTCACTTATACACTCCAACACACACCAATATGACTTACATTCTCATTGTCACAAGCAATCATGTCACCATATGAGACCTGAAAAATGAAAGAATAAATATATGAATCTTTCTCAGCGAACAACAACAACAACAACAACAACCAAGTCTTTATCTCAAACAAGTTGAAATCGGCTAGAAATGAAACCCACAATTTTTGAAGAAAAGTAATGAAAAATAAGATGAGTAAAAAATACAAATAAAATAAGATTCTACGTTTTATTTATTTTAGAAATGGACTAATAAGAAAGATGATAAGAGTAACAAAATACGAATAAACTAAGATTTTGGAACATGAAATCTTACTCAACGAACATTTGTGGAAAAAGAAATGGTTGATGTATAAGGCACAAATATAAGTTCCACCAAATATTAACACATCATTTTCGAAACATACCTGGTGGCATATACAGTATGTTGGTTCATTGGGATCAATCGTCTGATCCACATCCGTATATGTACCAGATTTCTTGCTGCTTCCTGGAGGGGGCATCAAATCAAAGTCCATACCCCTATCCCTGTCCCACTCTCTCTCTCTGAACTTCTTTGATGTTTGTGGTGTACTAAAACTAAGTCTCCTTTTGTCATCCCTGCTAACAACTGGAATTGGAGGAAGGACTGGTGGTTCATCTGGAGGTATCTTCCCTTCTGTAAGTGAGAGAGGAACATCGGTAATCTGTCTGAAAAATAATTAAGAATGGCATCACACAATGATGTGTAAAATCTGCCTTAGTTGTTTGTACCATGCTTTAAATCTTCTGCAAACTGGCCCAAGTCCTCATCAAGGCGTTTGATATGGCTCTCTATCTGTACAATAACAACCAAGGTGCTTACAATTAGACATGCTCATGAAACAAGTGGCACAGTAAAAAAAATAGAAAGACCCTAAAAATGAACTTCATCTCTATAGCATATGGATTCCCTAGTTGCTATACTTCAGTACAGAGATGGATGACTTGACATGGTGATTTGCACTCCACAGTAGACTTTAAGTAAATACTGTTAGGCTTGTACAAATTTTGTACTCCCTCCGTCTCCAAAAGTTTGTCACATTTTAGTTCAAAAATGAACTAAAAGGTGACAAACTTTTGGGGACGGGGGAATATTATATATTTGATAGCATGTTAAACACTATGAATTGTAGCAGGCTCTTCATATGTAAATTTAATTTCATCTCGCTAGTTGTTTTGCAACAACTTTCGCTCAGTAATCAGTGCGGTTTCAAATTTGTGCAACTTATACAACAACAACAAAGCATTTGTCCCATGGACGTTGGGGTAGGCTATTTGTGCAACTTATAATTGTAACAAAACAGATCATTTCAGTGACTACGAACACTTGACACTGAAATTTGTTTTGATTTCTACAAGTGCACACTCTTGCACCAGTTTACTGTTCTGCAGAAAATTTAGGAACTGATTGGGGAACAGAAATCATACAGCAACTGAGGTAACTAGTGATATCAAATAAGTTTTACCATGGCACTAGCTAAAAGGTTACCATAGAAAAAAAAGGTGCATATTATTACCTACTGAGGGCACAAGAATGCTAAAAAATGACAGGAAGAAAGCAGTACCAGGTCATAAGCTTGACGTGCCAACAACACTTTCTCAGTGCAGAGGCTCAGTGCGTTGTCCTGGGTAGCTTCAATATCCTTCTTCATCTTTTCCATGGCCGAGTCGTCGTCATCCATGTTTGGCCTATCATGCCCATGGGATGACACACCCAGGACATACTTTATCTGCTCCTTAGTCTGGCCCATAATGCCTGGATCACGAAATGAAAGATGACAAAAAATACAAATTTTGGCAAAATATTCATCAGGACAAGGAGACTACATGATGAGAACGACAACTTCAACAAAACAATCATTCATGTATTATCACGCACCAAGAAGTGATCAGTGCTAGAAATGTCATTTACAATTCATCAACCTGCATATTGGATCCTCAACAATAAAAAATGTAGTCGAAATATCAAGCAAACAGTAGAAATGGATAGCTTCAGCCCAACTATTCTTTCAACAACAACAACAACAACCAAGCATTTGTCCCAAACAAGTTGGGATCGGCTAGAAATGAAACCTAACAATTTTTGAAGAAAAGGAATAGAAAAATAAGATGAGAATAAAAAAATACAAATAAAATAAGATTCTACACTTTATTTATTTTAGAAATGGATTAATAAGAAAGAAGATAAGAGTAACAAAATACGAATAAACTAAGATTCTGACACATGAATTCCTAATTTTACATGCAAGCCTATCATGAGTCAAATCTCTAGGTATTTCTCACTTCTTTAAGTCTCGTTTCACCGCCTCCTGTCATGTCAACCTTGGTCGACCTTTACCCCTCTTAAAATTTTTTCTACTCTTTATAATTCTACTGTTAACCGGTGCTTCTAGAGGTCTCCGCTGGATATGCCCAAACCACCATAGGCGATGTTGGATATGCCCAACTAATCTTCTTTCACCTAAAAAAGAAGAGGCAAAAGACCATCACCGTGAGCCCTATCATCGAGCTCGCGCATGGTGGAGAGGAGCCTCTGCAGGTCGCCGGCCAGGGTGCTCGAGTCTGCACGATTTCAAAATCAAACACACCATTTAGAGCTAGCAACAGGAGGCGAAGGAAGAAAATTCGATCTTCCGCGAAGGAAAGCGCGAAAGTCTCACACTCAAGGTAGTCGTCTACATACACGCCGGTGCGAGCGATCGCCATGCTGGGTGACTCGTGGGTTGATTCCGCGGATCCGGCTTGGATTTGCGGATTAGGGTTCCGGAGGAGGAAGACGGCGGGGAAAAAAAATTCTCGTGCGTATGGCTTGGAACGATTTGCTTGGTCTACGGGCTTGGGCTGATCAGCTGATGTGGTTCGATGGCCCGTGAACGTTTACTGGGCCTTTCAGTTTCAGTATTTGAACCGTGCCGTCTACTTCTTATATTTGAAAATCACCCCAAATAATTCCTAAACCGCAAAATGAAGGTCGATTCACTGGCATCTTCGAGATGAAATATTTTTTACAGATTTTCTCTCTCAGTCAACTCATTCAAAACACGCTTTAAATATCTACGAAACAAGTATACGTTTGTTTTTGACGCAAATGCTAAGTTTGTGCATAATACGCTTAACATTATCTATAGACCGATTTCATGGTTGACACAAACTTACGATGCTAACAGAGGATCAGCGATTTTACGGCCCCCGTCGATCGCATCATACCCTGGCGAGTCCAAGTCGCCGAGCTCCATGAGCATCGAAGAGAACGCCGAGATGGTGACGTGCCTCATGTCCACCGGAGCGCGGCCATGGTATCCGGGATGTAACACTACCATACTTGTAGCGGTAATATGGTTCCACGTATCCATAACTATAGGTGGCCAACGGGCCGTGCCGGGCCGGCCCGGCCCGAGCACGACCGGGCTCGGGCCTAAAATGCATGGGCCCGGCACGGCCCGACTCATTCCCGTGCCGTGCCGTGCTGGCACGCGGGCTGAAGGATCAGGCCCGAGCACGGCACGGTGAACCTTTTCTCGTGCCGGGCCGGGCCGGGCCCGACTACGTGCCGGGCGGGCCGGGCCGGCACGAAGCACGGGTGAAAAAAAAGCATCACAGAAAATACAAAAAAAGAAGATGGAATTATACACAGAATTATTTCGAATTTCAGATCACCAGGCTTAAAAGAGTTTTTACAATGGCTGCCTCATTAAAAACCTTTAGGTAAAACCTCTACATGAGGAGAAAACCCTAAAGGAAAAAAGAGTACAGCCAACTCTTTTAGTGATCAAATTAAAACAGTTCATTCAATGTTCAAACTTCAAAACCTACACCAGACCAGACTAGCACAACAGTGTACAGTGAACAAAATCAATCATCCAAATATAGGTTGTCCATCTTCTCCACCAGATCTTCATCAACCATATTGTGTTGTTGCCTCTGATCACCTTGCTCCCAATCCTTGATCAAAGATAACATTTCAACGTGCTCCGGAGTGAGAGCACGACGACGCTCCTCGATTAACCTGCCACATAAACTAAAAGCAGATTCGGAGGAAATAGTAGAAACAGGCACAGTCATGATGTCTTTAGCTAAGATAGACAAAACTGGGTAAGTTCTTTTGTGTTCCTGCCACCAAGTAAGAATGATAAATGAATCATCAAAATCTGAAATGGAATCAGAATCTAAGTATGAGGATAATTCAGATACATTACAAGTTAGTGTAGCAGAAGTGGTGGTAGATGCAGAAGTAGAAGTAGAAGCTCTACCATAAATTCGATTCCATGAACTTACCTGCTTACCAGCTGCCGTGTTTGTTTGTGAAGGTCTGTTCAATCTAACAGACCCAAACTTAGTCTCATATTTAGAGAACAACCTATTTAGTTCAGTTTTAACACTGTTGTAATAAGAATTATAATCACGATTAAGTAATTGAGATAACAAATTCAGAACATTGGTAAATCCTGTAAGTTTAGCTCTAGGATCTAAAATGAATGCAATAGAGTACAGGAGAGGTATATCACCCCAATACTTAAGAAATTTTGATTTCATTGGAACCACCACAGGCCTAAATAGGTCATCATTTTCATATTGATTTAGATGATCAGCAACTTCAATTATAGTATGCATCATTAAATGAGAAGTGGGATAGTAAATTCCAGATAAAGAAACTGTTGCAAGGTAAAACAGTTCTAGAAACTTTAACATAATTTCAGCAACATACCAGTGTGTGTCAGTGAGCAAAGTTCCTCCTGGATAATGTGTAAGGATCCAAACAGAAAATGTATCTTTATATGGGGTTACATGCTTTAACATAAGGTAAGTTGCATTCCATCTAACATCCATATCTAAGCCAAACTTACGTGGACGAACTCCCACAGACAAACAAAAAGCTTTGTAAGAAGCAATTCTTTGATTAGAAGAGTTCAAGAAAGAGATGGCTGTCCTGAAATCTTCAACATATTGTTTTACTCTTTTTAGTCCAGATTTAACAATTAGGTTAATAATATGACAAGCACACCGTTGATGCAATAAAGTTGAACCAATATATGAAGACAATAAGGGGGTTAATTCTTGTACAGCACGTGAATTAGATGATGCATTATCAAGTGTAATAGAAAGCACCTTATCAGTCATGCCAAATTCAGTAACAACATTAGTAATACGCTCAGCAATGTTATGTCCAGAATGAGAACAGTCAATCAAACGCATACCAACTATTCTTTTTTCTAAGTCCCATTCAGAATTTACAAAATGAAATACAACACTTAGGTAATCTTCTTTAGCATTACCAGACCAGATGTCACTAGTTAAACATACACAAGTAGCTGAATTCAAAAGTTCAATAACAGCAGCCCTCTTAGATGCAAAGTAATTCTCCAAATCTCTAGTTGTGGTTTGTCGAGAGACTTTTTTATAGCTAGGGTTGTGTGCAATCCTAATATAATCCTCAAAAGCAATAGTACTACCAAGTGACAGAGGTAAATCCAATCTAGCTATCAATCTAACTAGTTGAGATCTAGCAACATCTTGATCATATTGAAATTGACGTACTACACCATCAGAACTGAAATGCAATTGAGCTTGAGATGATGCAGCTAAACGTTTTCTTCTGCATGATGCAACATGACGGATCAAATGGCCAGTACCAGAAGCAGATCTAGCAGATAGAATAGTTTTACAATGCTTGCATTTAGCATACGCCACTTCCTTACCATCGATAATTTTTTTCAATTCATCCAAATCATCCCATACCTCTGATTTCCTCTTATTCTTCCTCCCAGTGGTGCTTGTTGTGGTCGACGGACTAGCGTCGGCCACTGGTTGTGGCTGCGAGGAGCCAGTTGCATCTGCAGCAGTAGTTGCATCAGGAGAACCAAATAAGGTCTCCACACCTACACAAGTCACAAGTGCTCAAATCATCAAAATATTGCACTGCACATATAAGGACGACACCTAAACATAAAGAGCTACATTTGAAGCAAACAAAATCAAACAAAGGCACAGACCACAAATCACCTGCTGCGATGTCATCGTCTTGGTCATCACCAAGAAGGCCTTGCATACGCAGATCTTCATTAATGGATCCAGTTCCCTCTCCGTCGGCAGCCATCTCAAACGGCCCACGGCAGACGACACCAATGCTCCGCGAGGGCACCGACTAAGCACAGTGTAGTCAGCACCACCAAAGCTCTGCGGGGCACCGTCGGCCGTCGACTACGCGGATGCCGTCGACGCCAACTCTCCGCGGGGGCCGAGGCCGACGGCCACTATCCGAAAGGGACGGCGAGGGGAGGGGACCCGAGTCACCGACCACGGATAGGCACCGACTACGGCACCACGCGGGGGCACCGAGGCTCTCCGCTCTCAACCTTTGACCTCACAGTCACAGATCCGGGCATCCAGCGGGCGTCGGATGGGAAGACGAAAGAGGGAGCGAGCGGAGCGGGAAAGCCACCGCTTTCGCCGGCGACGAGGGTGAGGCTACAAGGGTGCTGGGCACGGGCGGAGAGGACTAGGGTTTCACCGAGGGCGACCGGGCGGAGGCGGCGAGGCGAAATGACAAATGGGGATTAGGGTTTCGATGTGGGGAGCGGGGGCGGCCGAGGGTGGCATTTATATGCCAAGGCCCCAGTGGAGCAGTGCCCCTCGGCGGGCCAACCGGGCCGTGGCCGTGCCGGGCCGGTCCTGTCGGGCCAAACGGGCCATAGCACCGTGCCTCACGGGCCGCCGTAATTCGGGCCGTGCCGTGCCTGCCCGTGGGCCTAGATGCGCAGCCCGAGCACGGCCCGCTACGGGCCTCGGGCCGGCACGGGCCCGGTATTCTCGGGCCGTGCCGGGTTCGTGCCGGGCTTTTCTACCGGGCTTTCGTGCCGGCCCGTTAGGCACGGCCCAGATGGCCACCTATATCCATAACTGTACTGGAATTAATGGTGAAATTTAGTGCTAATTAGGAGTCCGAAATCAGATATTCCAGCGGTCATCCGGAACACTTTCATTCATCCCACACGCTGCCATAACCGGCATAAAGTTGAAGACCAAGCACAATTTCTCTAGGGATCCTTAAGTACGTCACCCAAACATAACTCCAAATTATCAATAGATGATTCAAACGACAGTGATAGTTATAAAGTGCACGGCAATAACCGTTTAAACCCACAAGTCTTCTTGTTTATTACTTTCTCCAGCAATTGCAACACACCAGAAACTACTTTAATGTCATCCAGATGTATCGAAAATTGGTTGTTTTGCTAACAAAAATAAATCTAAACGTAAGGAAAAAAAAGCAAGGGTTGCATAAAACCCGATGTCAAAAGGTATATAGAGAAACCTAACGCTGCAATAACCAGCCACACCAGTTACAACTGAAAACGGAAGTGGAAAACTGAACCCACTGCCCATGGCAGCTCCCGCCAACTCCAGTTCATCAAGTCTTATAAGTCTCGAGCAATCGACACCCTTTGATTCGCAGATACCGCTAAACATGCAGCATTACCACAATTGGTTGTGTGCCAGGGTAACAAGCATAAGAGATTCGCCACAATTAGTTGTCATTTAATACGCCGATTTCAGCTGCATGTTTGGAGGTGTTCGCTGTTTCCCCAGAAAGAGTGCCCTCCTTGCTCAATGCATGTTTCTGCACCTCGTGTTTCCCATTGGCTGCACCGTCCTTGTTCTTTTCATGAGAAACATCACCCCCCTGGCCAACGTGCAGAGCAAGAAGAAGGCATCAGGACATCATAACAATTGACGTGGATACTTTCCTACAGGTTTAATTGCTACAGAAGACTAATGAGTAACAATGGTACTACTTGCCTGGCCTTGAAGCGGTTGTTGTTTTGCTCTCTTTTCCTGCATCAACTTCTGGCGATTCTCATAAAAGCCAAAATCATCCAAAATTGAGGTACTGCTAGCATGTTCTTTGAAGATCTTCAGCATTTCAAGACCTTGCTCAAGTTTAACCTGCAGCATTATGATATCAAGGGAAACAATTGTAAGTAAGCTACTCAAAAGATAGACGTAATAGGATCCGGTTAACATTGACAAATTTCACCGACTGAACACTTCAATCCAAGGGTAGTCATCAATATTTTAAATGGCCAGACATTATGATTGCCATGCTTGCCTAGCTTACATAATGCGATGCAAATTCCTCAGGATGTCATCATCACAGGCTTTAGGTAAATAGTTCATTACAAATTACCTATGATTAACCAGATAAAAATGTTTGCATCCAGAAAAAAAGGAATACATTTGAAAGTGCCCAGGAGCAACAATGCATCATCATGCAATTTATCACTTAATAAGCAGATGAGAGTAGATTTCAGAATGGATACCTCTTGCGTGTCACGGCTGTTTGTTACAGGCTTGTTATCATTGTTGTCCAACGTAATATGTTTTAATATGTTGTTGGGCACGTCCTTGACTATGTGCCACTTGAGTGGGAAACAACCATTCCACTTGTCTTGTTGCCAATACTCCACAGTCTTCTCAAAGTCAACAGGACCAACCATTTCAGCAACACCAACAAACTGACCGCTCGTGTTTACCTAAAGCCCAAGCTTAAGATCAGATAGGACGTGCTAAAGCCGAGCTGATAAAATAATAGCGCAACATACTTACAGAGAAAAACAAGAACACTGGGCAGTCATTATCTTTCTCCTGAGCCTCTCGGTACCCAGCATCCAATTTCTTATTTCCATTAGGAGTGCTAGCCCACACATTGTATTTTATACTCTTGTGGACATCATCCTCACTATACGATTTGATAACAAAAAACTTTGCATCCTTGTAGATTACAGGAAAACCTTCCTGGTTAAATTTGCTCTTATCTGGGAGAGCAACATTCTCCTGCTTCCCAACTGAAGGGATGACCTGGCCCTTCACAGCAATAGTGACAGTAGATCCAAACTGTTTCTGGTGCTTGAAACCACCAGATCTTGGCCCTCTGTTCAACTCGGTAAAGCCGTCTTGATTCTCACTGCCATAACCAAAAGCTGCACGTCCTCTGGGCTTGTATTTGGTTTCCACAACTCCCCACCTCGCATTGTTTCTTGAGTTGTACACATTTGATCCAAAACTGAGTCCACCTTTCAGTGTGTTCCCATACTGACCATACTGTCCATATACTCTGCTGTCAGTGTACATCCTAGTAGGATAGCTAGACGTCGGACCCATCCCAGATGAAGGTAATCCATGCATACCCTGGAGAGAACAAGAATCAAATTAATAGCTAAGATTTATGCATGGCCAGTGCAAAAAACTTCTCATGATAACCCAAATAGGAAAGTGCACAAGTGCATCATACTTTGCTCTATGTGTGATCTTAGGAAAGTTTGTATCTGTCACTATATTGCCACAATAGCACTAAATGAAAGTAAGCTTTGAACAATTATTGCTTGTCAGGATTATCATGCCTGACTTCTTCACTAAAGAAGAAAAAGAACAGCAAGCAAAAATAGTATCAAAATTGAGTATATCAGAGAACGCACCATGAAGTTCGTTGTCGGATGCTGGCTCTGACCTTTCGCTGAAGATGAGTTAGAGCGGTAAGATGTGGAGCTAGTAGTCTGCCTCTGATGTCCATTTGAGTAGATTGGCCCATCATACCATTGAATTGGGGAACGGAGACCACTGTGACCATAACTGCTTGCAGAAGTTCCACCACCTTGCATAGGTCCTCTTCCATATGAACCATTGCTTGCTACCGATACATTCAGGTGGTTTTGCTTACGAGGTACTGAACTGCTGTTAGCATTTGGCATACCACTAGCACTTCCATTAGCACCAAGTTTTGTTGTATCTACCACAATACGTGCATGGTGACTGGTAACAGAAGGCAGCTCAGACTGAGAATTGGAGCCATTTACACCATGTGTTGAATTTGTTGTTGTCGGTGGCTGATAATATTGGGGAGGGTACTGGTATTGTTGTGTACCGTATGACTGGCTATCATGCCCAACGGTTGGAACTGGCGAACCTGAAGGATATGGCCCATAGGAAGCATAACCATATCCATGGTACATGTCGCCATATGCAGTCTGAAATATTCAATAACACAGAAAAGTCAGCATCATTTAGTAATATCACAGACAAAGTTACTCTCCCAATTCTAGAGTTCAGAATTTACATTCCAAAAACATGCTACTTCTATATTTCGTTCCTAGATTCCTAAATGAAGTATTGGCACCTAATAAGCATTAATTAAGTTTGTCGAGACAGCTAACTATGCCTAACCCATCTTGCTTTGAACAAAGGCTTTGTTATTGTTGTTGAGACTGCTAAGTATGATAGCTGCACAGTGTAAATACAACGAACGTTCAACTCACAGGGTGCATCTCCATTCCTTCATGGCCAGTATATCTGGGGTCCCACTCACTGGCTGAGCCATCATAACCTGAGAACCATCATACAAGAGTTAAACTTGGTAATTCCCGAGCCTAACCATCTTCTAAAGAATCAGAGAACACATGCTTTTATACCGCTAGGATAGTAATAGGCTGGAGGAGTGTATCCATTTGGCTGGTAGAAGAAGTTAGGGTCCATGGCCTCCTGGAGGAGAGGAGTTATCGACCTGTCCACCTGTGATGCTGCATCACTGGCGTTGGCGGAACCATATGGCATTCCAGAAGACTGCAACAGTAAAAGCGTGATTTTAGTGGTGGTTATCAAAAAACTCTCCTGCCGACTATCTCCAGCAGACTATCTAAATAGGAGTCCAAACTAATTTTAGGTATTAAAATGTAAAAAAAAAACATTCTCCAACAGATAACCTATACATAAAACCCATCTAAGGCTAACTCCTCTCCTTATCCCAAAGATAGGGGTGGACTACAGCCTCCCCTTCCCAACTGCCCCAGTTATTTATTCTTCCTGACTCCCTTTCCTTCTTCCTCTGTCTTCGTCCGCCACGCTCCCACCACTACTCCTCGCCCTCCTCCGACCGATGCTCCTCTCCCCGTCCTGCACTGTGCCCGTCCCGCCTCGTGCGTCGTCCACTCCGGTGCGCCACTGCCCGGCCTTATGTGTCGTCCGCCCCGCACGCCGTCTGCCCTCCTCACTAAATCTCGCCGCCGTCCTCCTTGTCACGCGCCTCACCATTGCTTCCGCTGGTACTCCTTCGCAAGCCGACCTTCCCCACGCCACTCCGACACGCCGGCGCACCGAGCCACCCTAAATCGTGTCGCTGTCCTGCCCTATTCACCGATTCATGCCACCATCATCCTCGTCATGCGCAGCACTCCCTCCTCCTCTGCGCAACAACCTTCCCTGCACCACTGCGCTGAGCCGGCACGCCGAGCCACCCTGCATCATGCGTCATCCATCTGCCGCCTCCATGATTCGCGTTATCGTTCTCCTCATCGCGCCCCATGACCCCTCCTCCTCTGGGCGCCAACCATCCCCGCACGACTCTGCTACGCCAGTGCATTGCGGCACCGTCCCCGGCCTACGCTCTGCCCATCCCGCCTCGTGCACCGCGCACCGCCTCGTCGGGGAGCGGGAGCCGGCCAGGGGCGGGTGCCGAGGAAGCGGTGCTGCATCGGCGGAGAACAAGAGAAGGTGGTGGTGTGTTGGTCTTGCGCAACTTCATCGATGTTCTTCGTCTCGTGGGAAGGAAGCAGTTCGGTTGCCCAATTGCTAATATCAGCTGTCTGTTGGAGATGTGTAAAAAGTAGGATACAACTTTCAGGTTATAGGAGTCCCAAATGCTCAAATAGCTCTTCCATTTTCGCTCTCCTTGTTGGAGACTGCCCTAAGAAGGATAATGCAAAACGCAAACCACGGCCGAGAAAAGAAAAACGCCTAGACAGTTACCTTCTTGGCAGCATCACTGACGGCGCCATCCTTCTTGCTCTCCAGGGAAAGCTTCTGCAGGAGATCGGTGGTGTCTGCAGGTCACGAATTAAGGAAGAAGCACTTGGATCGCAAGCAAGCAACTCACAAACGTAATGAAAACCGAATCCTCCTTAAAGCCACCGCCTGAAAATTCCACAAGAACCCTACACAGATGAAACCCGCCAAACAGTAAGCAAGGATACGGTCGGCAGCGGTAGGGGCCGGCGCAACAGTCGCCATGCCTTCTCCCCTCTTCACAGAATTCGAGCTAGGACAGACGCCTGACGCAGCTACCACCACCGCAACAACCACACGGCTGGTGCCCTAGATCCGATCCGAGGCAGCCGCAGCTCCGACGGCACGGTAGATATTTTTTTATCTGTGACGGTGAGAGGCGGTGGGGTAGGTTAGGTGGTGGCGGAGGATAAACCCTAGGAGAGGGGAAGGAAGGGGAGGACGGCGAGAGGGAGAGGAAGAGGGATAGCCGCCACAAACGCACGCGGCACGCGAGAGGGGAGACGGCCGCCAGCAGCAGGCAAAGGGTTTTAGCGATTCGGAGGCGGTGATTCAAATACACACCCGGCCCGTCTCCGCCGCTCGTTTATTGCCTGATTTCCGCTACATGTACTTGTGGTCCTCCTCACCTACGTGCAAAAAAATAGAGTTGTGACAAGGAATAAAAGGTGCAGCTGGGATACTTGAGACCGATCCTTCGACATACCAAAAATGGATGCAAGTCCAACTGGAGCTTGCCATCTGTGGTGTATGAACTTATGCATGATTTTCGGAAATTTGTTTAAACTGAGACGGTAGTAAGGTACCGGTGTTACGTGTCATTATTATATCTAAGTAAGTTCACCGACGAATTTAATTAAAGTTTTATTTATTTGATATGTTTGTTTCACACCATATTATTTATGTGGATGATGATAATTAGTTAGGTTTAACTAAGTCTCACTAAGTTAAAAATCTATGTGAATTATTTTCAAGTTGCTTACTTTGGAATAAAGAGATAGAGAAGACATATTGTGTCATACATTACCCACTTAGTTAATTTTTACTGATAATTTAGTATTGCCCGTTGTTATTCTGGCTACTTAATTAAAAACAATGAAGTTTGACTTTCTATATTAAATAAGAGTATAAGAAATGACTGTACAAACATCATAGGCCTTGGGCCTGAAGAGACACCAAATTACGTGGGATGAAGGGGGCACTATTACAACTAAGTTTCTGTTTCCCGCCAAACACCAAAAGTGGAAGCCGTTTTTTATTTTTATTTTGAGTAAAATACGCTGGTTGCACACAAACTTGTGAGAGTGTGTCAAGTGAGTCCACAAACTTTTAAATCGTATTTAAAGATCCCCAAATTAAATAAATGGTTCATTAGCATTCCATGACATATATGGCGTGCCTACATGGTAGACATGTCAGACAAAGTTGAGACACTCTGGATCTAAATGTTTTGCAATTAACCCGCTACTTGTGTGATCTAAGCCAGGAGTCCATAGTGCAGCAGGATCCGGCCGGCGCCAATCTCTTGGCGGGGTGTCCTTCTCCTGGGCGGACATCTCTGGGCGAGCTGACCGGGGTGGATCTACTAGGAGGGCATCGCTGGAGCTCTGGTCAGACTGGGGGGCGGCAATCTCCTAGGCAGGTGTGGATGGATGAGCGGTGGTTATTGGGGCTTCTTAATTTATGTTTGTTCAATAGAATCAGAGAAGGTCATAGTTCCACGCCGCCCCATGCATCTGAAAGTAAAAATAGGCCGCAGCATGAAGAGAACTCATCAATACTCATACAAGGCTACAAGCTTAACAGAAGCAGTGGAGAAATAATAACAAAAATTAAAATGTTGTCAGCGTAAACAAAAAATGGTAGGCCGGAGTAGAGAAAAAGCAAACACATGCCCAATTGTCCCCATCCACAATTGAGATACTGTCATGTACAGCAAAGTGCATGGTAAGATGAACAAATGACAAAAGCTTGTAGATGCAAAGCATGGTAGAGTTGGGCTCCAGTCAACTGGTGGTTCGCCGCCGATTGCAGCTGCATTGAGCCTGTAGCCGCCCACCATCGCAGCCGCCGTAGGCATCCACGATCGCATATTCGCCCTTGCTGTCCTGATGCAGAGCATGATCGATCGTTCCCGGTGCCCTCAGAGAGGAGCCCCAAACGTCGATCCCGATCGCTGCCGCCCTGGAACGCAGATCCCCGATCGGCGCCCGTCCCTGATCACCTAGATTGGAGTTAACCCTTCACGATGTGTCTCAACGTGAATACAATAAATATCGGGGCTAAATTACAAAACTATCAAATCCTACGTGGCATGTGTTAGTCTGACCTGTCTTACACGTAAGCCCGCCACGTGTGTTTTGGACTGCTAATGAACTATTTAATTAATTTAGGGATCTTTAAATGCGTTTCAAAAGTTCGTGGATCTATTTGACACATCCTCACAAGTTCGTGTACCACCAGTACATTTTACTCTTCTATTTTAGCCACCACGTCTACCACGAAAGCCTCCCTTGCTTGAAAAATTATTGCTCGTGTTCTTGCCAAATTGCCAAGATAATAGTGATCACCATGGACCTAGTGCCCTTTTTAAGTGGTGCAGGGAAGATAAACTGATAGATTGTGGAACCAATCCTGCATGAGCAAGTCTCATCTCCATTTTTTTCTCCGGATGCAACACAACTTCATCGACCAAACGTGTTTCTTGAATGATACAAAATAGTGTATAGTATGTTTTCAAGCTTCATTCTGCACATGTGACTGTATGAGCACGTATAAAACCGTGACATTGAAAAAAATCATGATAAAAAGAGTTGGTATGTTATTGTACAAAAGAGTTGAAAGGTTAGAATGTTATTATACAAAGAGTTGCGTGTACAGCCCTGTGTGTCTGTAGCATTCCTTGCGGATTAAAAAAATACTTTTTATACAGATTTAAATTGCTTCCTCAAAAGTAACCCTAGTTTACCTTGGGCCATCCCACGGTCCAATCAGGCCCGTGCCTTCTGGTCGTCATTAATTTCTTGTTTCTGTTCTCCATAAAGCTTTGAGCTTTGTTCTTATCTGGAAGCGGTCTCTCGTTAGTCGTTCCTTGACGGAAGGAAAATCTCTCGTGCTCACTTTCTATTGCCGTGGCATCTGGAGACTGGAGCACGGCTGATCGGCTCATCCATGCCCACTTGTGTCGCTTAGAACCAAGTAAGTAACGTCGGAATCCGATCGTACACATTCCTTTCCCTCGAAAACAACGGCGAGAACTCATGAGAGGATCCCTCGAGTGTCCCAGAAGGGTCGTCCCTGTCCCTCTCAAAAGTCACCACGAAATGTTGCAGTTTTCCATTTCTGAGTCCCGCAGAGAAAGAGAATGGTAGTTTCCGAGTCCCGGGTGTTCGTTGCCGGCGGAGGGGAAACTCTCCTGGGCTGGCCACGTGAGCTGCCTGCTCGACGTGGTCCGGATAAGGACGGTGCGGTGGACGGTGGTGGTCCAGCGGCGCGCAGCCCGCAAATATCTCGGCGGCCGACGACGTGGTCCTGGTCGAGATAGATTACGCCATTTCTGCGGGTCCTGCAGATGAAAAGATTACTACTGATTACGAGATGAAAAACGTGGTGAACTGTCATCCGGGCTTCTTTGTTCGAAACGGGCTGGCACGGTGGAAGTTCCTGGCCGGCGGTGGTGCTCGCGCCATGCCAGCCGGGAGTGGACAACCAGAAACGAATTCTCTCTGCCGACACGGCCGCTCGCTTGCGACCCAGTCACGATGCCATCCGCGTCCACATCAGCACGAATCAAAAAGCTCGTGAGATTTCCGATCGAACCCCGAGGCTAGGCTCCGTTTCTCGCTGTGTTCCACACGTCCCGCTCCCGCTCGGCTCCCGCGGGGACCGCATCTACGCGCTCTAGCTCTCGGGCCTCGCAGTCGGGACGGCCGCGTTCATGACCTCGGCGCACGGCGCCCCCACCGTGTGGCGTGTCGACCCCGTGTTCGCCGCGGTGGGCGACCGCGTCGTCGCGCTCGGCGGCGCTGGCCGATGGCGAGAGCGCCGCGGCGATGGAGGCCCACGAGGGCGGCAGCTGGACGGCCTGCGAGCCGATGCCGGACGCTCAGGGAGTCCGCGGCGGCGTCGTGGCTCTCGATCGGTGGCCGCCACGGAGGAGCGGGTGTACCTCGACACCTGACCGCCGGGTGGGCGAGCTGGCTCGACCCCGCGAATCGGCGATGGGGACCTACCCGTGGTCTCGGGCTGGACACCGCCGTTTCCAACTGGGGCGTCGCGCGTGCCGTACCGGCGCCGACGAGCGGCTCGTTCTGTTCGGGATGAAGCGGGCAGACAAGGAAGCAGAGTGCTGGGCAGACAAGGAAACCGCGGGAGCCGAACGGGAGCGAGACGCGTGAAACTCAGCGAGAAACGGAGCCGAGCCGCCGGGTTCCATCGGTAATCGCACGGAACCTTTTGATTCGTGCAGGAGGCGAAGTAAATACTCACTCCATTTATATAAACTTGTCGTTTTTTGTTCAAAACTGAACTACTAAACGACAAGTTTATAGAAATAGAGAAAGTACTCTGCATCCGGTATGCACCAGCCCCAGCTTACATCCCCGCTCGGATCTCTAACATGTGTCCTCTCACAAATCTTAAAACGGCCCTGAGATCGTTTTCCTGATGCTCCCGTTTTCTTCGGCTCACGCACTCCTTCGTTTTCCTTCGGCTCACTTCCTCTCTTTTCCTTCTTTGGCTCGCGTTGAGATCATCGTGGCGAGGCACCGAGGCTAGGTTGGCCCGTCCGTTCCGTTGGCGTGTGGATTCTGCCGGCGCCACACTGCGCACGTAGCCGAGCGTGGAGACCGGGAAGACGTACCACCCCACGGCGATGGAAGCAGTGTGCGTCCCGCGGCCGTCGGGGTCGAGCGACGACCGGACCTCGGGCGTCTCATTCAAGTTGTCGGAGGTGGCATCGCAACCATTGGAGAAGAATCTCGTGCCGGCGAGTTTGCAATTGTAGGTGTGGGGCGGGAATCCGGGCCTCGATGACGCGCAGAGCCCGCGGTCGTGGAAGCTGCGGTGGGCCGGGAAGATACCGATGTCGAGGATGATAATGACGAGGTCGGACCCGATGTCGGAGCCGGCCAGCAGCGCGGACAGCGAGGAGGAGAGGAGGCCAAAAAACCTCGGCGGGAAACGTCTGCCGCAACTATGAGAATAACCACCGGGAGAAGCGACCCCAACAAGGAAAGGGGAGGACCGCGTGAGCCGTAGAAACAGGAGCCCGTGAGCCGGACGAAACAGGGCATCGAAGAAAGGATCTCAAGGCACTTTGAGATTGGTAATGTGGACACGTGTCATCGATCCAAACAGGGATGCAAACTGCCGCTGGTGCATATGGGGTGCAGAGAATTTGCTTCCGCTGCTGGAGGGGCGCGGACGGCATCGCCGCAGGGTCACACGCGGGCGCCCGTGCGGTGCTGCCGGAGAGAATTCGTTTTCCATTTCCTAGGCGCGGGCAGGCATTGCTTGCGCTCGCGCATCCGTCGGCAGAAGGCCGTACGCTGCGGCGAAGGTATTTCCGCTCCTCCGTCGGCGTCGGCTCTCCCCTTACCCTTGCCCGCCGGATCTCTCCGCCCACGATACTTACTCATCGGCTCCCTCCCCCCGCCTCGCGGCGCGCGTCCTTGCGGAGGCCACCGCCAGCCGGCCAGGCTCCCTCGGTGGGCCTCGACGCCGGGGCGCGGTTCCTTCTCCCGAACTCGACGAGCTCCTCCTACCCGGTGTGCTAGACATTGAGCGCCGTTGATTCCGCCGGGGCGGGCTCCCTTGTCGGCGTTTGCCCGAGGCGTCGGATGCGTTGGCGTGGGTGAACTGCGCGGCGACCACTCCCTCCGAGCCCTCGTCAAAGTTCAAACCATTTCCTCCTCCGATGGGTGATGGTTTGGAAGAACTCGAAGGTCCGGAACTTGAATCAGCAAACGCACGGTGCCAGGAAAGGGCTCCCCTTGCTGCTACTGCGACAATTGGTTAGAGGCCTGAACCCGTTTCTTTTTTGGCTGTGATAATGCAATATGTGTTCTGCAGAGTTTGTTTTCCTGGAAAATAATTGCGCACAAATATGCATACCTTCATTTATACGCTTTTACACAAAAAATTACAATGTCATCTCTCTTACAAATAATCCAAACAAATGGAATGATATCATGGCATCCCATATTTCCCTTCCCCGTATACATTCCCATCCAAAACTATGAACAATGAATGTGACAACAACAACAAAAAAAAAAACTATGAAACAATGGAAAGAAGAAAAACCCACCAATATGTGCACTCCCCAAAAAAATCTTCAGTGCTGAGTATCTTCACAAATATCTATACTTGTTTCTGTTTCGTTTGTAAAATCAGTCTGTGTGTTGCTGCAGAAGAAAGTGAAACTGTGAGTTCTGCCTCAGCAGAGGTGGCGGCTCCACGTTGGATGGGTCGACCTCAAGCATCAACCGGGCTACATCATCCAAGGATATTGGTACGCTGCATATAAATTCATTTCGATGGGCGTTAGATCAGTAGCCATTGCTACAGTTTCGGCTATTCGATCTACTAGACATTCACATCTTACTACTGAGCTACTGATTATACCTTGAGTCGTCATCTAGCAAGAAAGAACTATTTGGAGTAGTTATCGAGTCATCTGTTGTCATTGCTCTCATCTTGCCAATGACCTGAAACGACATCCACTCTTGTTAGAATGTTCTCTTGTACAACACGCACATGTCATGGATTCAGGGAGAAAAATGTGCATCGAACATGAACATGTCTAATACTGTGAACTTACCTCTTGAGATAAGCCTTGACCACCATATTTGTCGTCCCAAAACATTGTTGCGATGCGATAGATTTGAGTTATGCTCAAAACCTGTCAAAAATACACAACAATCATACTTGGTAGCTCGCAAAACGTTCAAACATTGTTACAAAAAGATACATTGTTTAGGTCTTACAGGGCAAAGTTCACTCGTGATTTCTTCCAAGGTTTTGTGTGACTTCTGATGCAAAACCTGTCATATGAATTTATTTAGTGAGTGGACAGACAAAACTAGTATGAATGTAAACAATCACATGTTTTCAGGCATACCAGGAACCCAACTGCCTGCCTAATGTTCTGCAGTTGATCCCAAGATGTCCCTGTATACTGCATTGTGATGGTACATCTCAGTTTAGTGTTCTGTTGCTGATTAAATTTGCCTTGTTAAAATTAACAACAAAAAGGAAAAAACTTTCACCTCTTCAGTTGTTCTAGTGCACCATTGTTCCAGATCTTCTAAGCCAGCCTTTAAGAATTTGCCATTGCTAAAGGAGCAGCATTCCCGACGTAGTAACAAACTAAACAAAAAGTAAAGGTTTGAGATATAGTAAATGAGTTATTAACTTGGTAAAAGATATAGTAGTACCTGTTGAAGAGTTGTACATTCATAAATGCAAAAACTTGACTAAATGTTTTCCTGATTATCATCGGAGGTACCTACAACATTGTAATTGAATTTACCAGTGTTCTGTATTCTCTATGACAGGTGAAAAATATGGTACTCACATAGTTATTGTTCATAGTTTCCAGTGTATGATCCAGGCACTTAACAATGCTTTGCCAATGGACACTTGATGCTTGCTTTGATAGGGCGTTAGAGTGTATACTTTTTAGTGATCCCCGAGATGGCCTCACACGAACAGCCCTTGGAGCCTATGAAGTTTGACAGTTGTGAGAAAACTTGCAGTGCCTTGATTATGAGGTCATGGAAATGGCTCAGTTGCTCTACCTGTATGCACATGGTCAGGAATGGACTTATTTCCTTCTTCAGGTTATCCCTGATTATCCCATATATCTTCTCCACATATGCTGTTAACTGTTGCTTGAAACGAAGTGCTGGATATTTTGCCTCTACCATTGATGAAGTGTCAGTCCTTCCTACCATTCCGCTGTATCCACTAGTTATGCCTGATGATGTCCGGGCATTCTGACAATAAAGGGATGTAAGTTCATGCTTATAACTTGAATATAATACTTGCACTACTTAAGTTGGCCAGTGACAATCGATGTCTCAAAAAAAAAAAAAAATTCATATGAGAATCACATGTCATATTTTAAAAGAAGAATGGGTTAACGGTAACCTTAACCATCACAACTTTCTGCCGTACCACTAGCCTAGGGGCCGTTGAGGTCAGACTTCAAGTTGCAATCTCATTTATTCATGTTAAACAGAAGCCTGGATGGAGAACTTACCTGCACCATTCTACTGAAAAGGCTGCCTGTTGTGGTCCGACTGCGGTTTGAACCTTTGCTTGTTGAGCTGCTAGCTTTAAGGGTGTTTTGTAACAGGTAGAGGAGAGTCGATGTTGTTGATAACCAATAAGCTACTTCTGCAGAACTTTTTGCAGCCTGAAAACGTACTAACGTGATGAGTTCCTCAACAAAGAGCTTGCCCACATTTTTACTTCGGTGAAAAGAGAAATTGAATGCATATTAATTGGAATAACAACCTCAACTGATGTCCTGATTGTTTGGATAATGCGGTCAAATATGTTAGTCCTCTCTGCCTCAAAGGAATGCCAATGTAGGAGTGATTTGTATACAATGCATGCTGCAGCTGAAATTTTGCCATCAAATCTCCTATCTTCAGCCAGACTTTTGATCAGGCAATCATGATTTTCCTGTGAAAATGGAAATGAAAAACAACTGGTGAGAAATTAATCTTCAATATGCACATTGCCTGCACATCTGATACACAACATATTCCTCACTCAAATGTCTACAACAAAAGCACTGAACATACTTGCTGTCGATCCGTCAGCGACTTTTGTTTGCTTAGATTCTTCACAGGAGGAACAACCGCCTGTTCCTGCATACATAGCATAAGTACGTCACATTATCAAGATGTCTGACTGAGATTTGTGATTATCTTATATTATATGTGCTGAGTAAAACTTGTAGTACATACATCGACTAGTTTAACTTCTTCAACCTGATGTCCATTGTCAAGTCCCTGAATGATATTTTACACAAGATTTGAATGCAACTTTAAAACAAAATCCTCCAAATTCTATGTATTTTGTTCTTAAGATTTGCTCAAGGAAATTTACCTCCGTCACTGATTTCTGATTCACTTGAGGAGTTACTACAGCCTGAACAGCTAGCGTAGAATTACTGCGGAGCAACTGAATCTCTGACTCCAAGGTAGCAATCTTGTTTTCCAGTCTACGCAGAAATTAAAAAGAAATTTTGAATACGTGTCTTTCTCATAGAAAGTGAATACAGTAAAAAGGCTGTCCAGTGCATGTAGCTCTAGCTTGCGCAGGATCCGGGTAAAAAGGGGCAGCCGGTTGCACATAGCTCTCACTTGCGCAGGGTTCATGGAAGGGTCTGACTCACTTTGGATCTTTTGTACGCAACCTTTTCTTGCATTTTTACAAGAGGTTGCTTTCAGGATTCCAACCCGTGATGTCATGATAGAAAGTGAATACAGTGCGGAAATAAAAAAATGTTAATACAAGGCATAGTTATCGTAAAAGTTACCCCTCTATGTGTTTTGATTTCTCTTCATCTGCTGATGCAACCAATGATTGTTGTCGTAGAACCTGGTTTTCAGATTCCATATTCAATAAGCTTGTTTCAAGTCTGCACCACACAATAAGATGGTGGTTAGTTTTATAAGCTTTACAAGTTGATATGTACCACAAGGTTGTAAAATCATGAATACCTTTCAATCATCTCTCCAAGTTGATTAATTTTAGAGTCCCGTTCTTGTGCCTCCTGTGACAATTCATCAGAGTGTTTTTGGACCTCAAGAAGCTTCTGTTCAAGATCTCCAGCCTTCCTTTTAAACATACTGAGTTCATCCTGGGTCCAACATGGATGCAGAATTTTTTTCTATAGGATTAATTATGAATCTTATGCTCGACTTGAAAATATAGAACTCATTTGGGATTACCTCAAGTTCTTTATTTATACTTGTCAACTGCTCAACTTTTGCATTGTCCACGACTGGCACCTCTACTATCTTTGGTGGTGCCTGTTCAATTGCTAACTTTGCAGCTTCTTTCTCCTGTACTATTGCTGCATGGGCTTCCTCAAGCTTTTCCTGCATTTGTTGCAATGCAGATTGCAACTTTGCAAATTCTCGGCCCTTGGCTTCTTCAATATCAACCTACCATCAAGACAGTTAAACTCATCTGGGACCAGGTATCATATAAACAATATATAAATTGCCATATTGATCCGGATTATTACCCTCAAACGCTTCTCAACATCTAAGCGCCACGTGAGTTCTTCCACTCTCTTTTCGAGCTTATCTTTTGCTTCTTTCAGTGCGCCAGTCTCTCTTGCTTCCTGTTTACATGGTTATGCTTGCTTTACAGTTTATTAACAATGAATGATGTACTTTTGTTCACATGTGAGAATGTACAAACCATTTTCAGTTTCCGAAGCTCCTTTCGTGCTATACGTGCCCTCCACGAGCACTGAAGAATCAGTGAAGCTTTCTTTTGCTGCTTGTAGGCAACATAAGCTTTATGTTGGCGCCATCGAGTCTGTGATTCATAAATAAGTTAAAATGGTTTCTTATGATATTTCTCTAAATCAAAATTGACAGAATAGTAGGCACCTGGATAATTATGGCAGCCTTGGTCTCTCTTCGAAACCTGTGTTCATTTCGAGCTGCCATTGCACGTAATCCTGTCTGTATTGTTTTGGCTGATTCATATACTCGCAGGTACTCTTTCCTGGCAGAATGGGTACGTGCATACTTCTGTATCCTAATTGAAGCAGCATCTCTTCTCATGTGGTCAAAAATCTTTCTAGCGAGTTGCGCTGCAAGATTCGGTAGCGTTGTAAATTAGTTTAAAGTAAAAACCGTTTTACTGATCATGAGGGCATGATACGTGCATTAGACAAAGCAGTGAAAAAAAATACCTCTCCAGAACTTCTGCGAATGAACTGTGGCTTTCCTTAACTTAAGAAATTCCTTTCGCATAAGGTATGTCTTTATATGCCTCTGAACTAGCCGTGCAGCATTGGCCAACACTTCCGCTCTTCGAGCATCCAGCTCTGCCATCTGACCAGATCTTAGAAATACCTTTGTTTTCCCTATCTGATATGAAGAAGGTTTACCTGTGAGGACTTGCAAAATCTATGTAATACAAGGTTGCTGTATTTGTATTTCCCATATTCAACCATTGAATACCTGATATCCTTTCAAACCCATTGTATCACATATGGCTGCACAAGCAGCCTTCTCATCAGAACTGCAAAAAAGCATTAAGCTCGCTTTAACCTTCTTACAGAATGCCCAGCATATATTGCAATTAGAGCTTCACCCCTATATTCATCGCAAATCTCACAGCTAGAGCATTCTTACCTGTCCACAAGCTCTGGTGCAAGCATTCCAAACCGATCAACAAACTCATCGAATGTCCTCTTCGTTGGATAGCCAGCACAGCTGATTCGAATTGCTTCCAGAACACCCTGCACCATGGGCACGTGCAGCTATCAAACCAACTGACGCACAGAACATGAAATCAAGGAATTAATTGTGCATATATACATACCCCACATCTCAGTTGATTCAAGACATTGAAGTTCTCAAAGATGCCCGGTTTCAGTACGGCATTCGGCTTCACACATCTGATGTAGTGAGGTTCTGTTGTACTCAGTGTTTCCATGAGGGATTGCAGTTGTTGCTGCATATATCATGGAATCTAAAGTGTTACTGACCATTCCAAAGCCAAACATAGATATCTAACTCCAGTATGACACACCTTAAAGCGAGTACCGATTGAAGAGAACTTGGACTGTTTAGAAGTTTCCTCAGGTAACGGAGGAAATAGATTTGCAACAAAATGGCACCGTGAAGAATTTAGTAGAGCTTGATGTTCAGCCACCACATAGTCTTTGTTCTTGTCAAGGAAATGGTCCGCTTGATATGTCACCTGATTTGTTAACACTTAGTTGAAACCTCTTGCTGGTAGATTTTGAATTTCATATTATAGAATTGTTGCTTACATCGCCTGCGTAGTGGTTGATTGTAAATGCGGTCCGAGCAAGTTTGGGCTTGCCGAAGCGCTTATGTGCCTTGTATGTTTGATACATCTTTTGTGCAAATGTTTCATGTGTGGACTTGGGAAACATGCTGCATAAAAAGCATATACCATATTATTACATTTCCATTGAAATTTCATGCTATAGAAATAGAATATTGATGCATTAGGACAACATTTGTAGCTCTTTTTTTTTCTTGCTCGACGTTTTGTCCTAATGTCATCAATAAAGAACCGTAGTATTGGAGGAAATAGAATGGATTAATTAACCAAAGTTGTCAAGGGTACAATATATAGGGGTACAAGACTTGTCCCCCAAGAAGCCTATTAGGCTAAGGACTAAAATACCCCTGACCCACTAATACATAGTCTAACCCCCCCCCCCCCCCCCCCCAGTCTCAACATTTAGCCACGGCAAATATTGAGACTAGACCGAAACTCGGAGAACAGCGACGACGGGAGCCCCTTTGTGAAGATGTTGGCGAGAGCTCACGAACCTTGCCACATGCAAGCTTTTAGGTGCAATCGATCAGCGCCTTGTATCTTAACATAGTATCAGAGTCCGAGATCTCGAGTTCGAATCCTGACGGATGCAAGTCCACTCCTATTTCTACGTTTGATGCCCGAGGGAGCCTCACGTGAAGGGGAGTGTTAAAGTGTATAAGTGAATTGGCTACCCTTCCCCATCAGTTTAAGCTTTTGAGTGCAATCAGTCAGCGCATTGTAGCTTAACACGTAGGAATAACAATAGAATATACTGAAGAATATTTCCACTTTCCAGTGTTGTGTGAGTTTGTGAATAGCGCTGAATAGAAAGTTTATCAAAACAATTTACTCTAAATTTCAAATAAACAGCAAAAACAATAGTAGGGTCAAAATACCACGTCATACCATGCCTCATCCAGAAGTGCAATTATTCCTCCAGGTTTCTGCATGCAATATTCAAGTGTAATCGATTGGTCGATACATGACTATTATGTACAAATTGTTCATATAGCAGTACTAAAATGCTCTTAGATATTACCTTCTCAATCAGGTCCAGAACATCCTGATTGTCTACGAATTCAACATAGCTCCAGTCTATTTCCTCTTTTGTGTATTCTTCCTGCTCCATCTTAAAAACATGCTGCAAAAAGAACTCATGTGTTAGATGTTTCCTTAGATAGCAAGTACTTAATAATTATTTTCTCATGTATCAACAAATCTTATCTACCTGATTAAAGTGCTGCTGCAGCTTCTCGTTTGTCAAATTGATACATAGTTGTTCAAAACTATGATATGAGAAGAATTTAAATCATGGTATTAGTAATGCTAAAATAAAAGCAAAGTCAATGTTGCTATCACGGGACAGTAGTAGTACTGATGGCAAACCTATTAATCTTGAAGCTCTCAAATCCATAAATATCGAGCACACCAATTATATGTTTTGCATCTGGATCTTGACCGATTGAGTTATTGATCTTGTCTACAATCCTGTTAATCCGAATAACAAATCATCTTGTTGATTAGACAGCATCAAGAACAAGTAGCACTGATGGTACAAGTCGGCGGTGGTTATTTTTCTGTATGCAGTGATGATTTTCTGTAGTCTTTACCCACTACCTATATATGACAGTTAATATAAATAACATTTGATACTTTAATTTGATTTTTTTGTTCCTTAATCCATAGAAAGGATATCTTCATTCTTACCAATCAAACAGCCGTGAATATACTGTCTTTGCTAAGGCATCACGACTAAGTGCAGCAGAATCTGGATCAAGGGGTTTTGTGATATTTCCATCAGGTGTTACAATAACACGCTGGCAAAGGGAATCTTCAAGGGACTTCTCATCACACCTAAAGTTAAAGTTTATGCTTGAGTAGACCAGAAAGTTGCAGATCACCAGAAATTTTTGAAATATATTATTACACTTACATAAGCAGTTCTGCAACTGTTTTCAGATGATAGACTGATTTATCATCCTTCAACTTTGATGAATCAATTTCCTGCCCTTTGGAGAACTCAATGTTTCCTAGGTGAAGGATTGCAGCTACTACTCTGAAGATTGCATCCTTGAGCATTTAAAAAGTCGAATTAGTTCTTGCTTTAACAATCTATCTGATGTTCCATTCAAGGCCTCTTCTAATAATGATGTACCTGTTCCTCTTGATCAATGCCAACGATATCCATAGCATTTCTGGTTTCTATGTATTCTCTTGCATCATCCACAGTGGCTACTTCATAGCAGTTTGTTTGGTTCAAGTAATGGAATGATCTCGGGTCTCCCACCTTGAACCTTTTCACATCCTGAAATCAGTTAAGCATCAGTTAAACAATGCCAAAACCGAAAGCTGTATTAGGTTCTCGAGAATTACATACCTCAGGGGGTGCGGAACACAGCATGTAAAAGCAATGGTAATTCCTCTCAGGATCAGAAACCTGACATACTCGTGATCGTTCAAGGAGGTATGTGCGAACAGCAGCGCCGGATATCTTTCCATACTTGTCAAACTGGATTTCGACAAACTTACCGAAGCGACTGAAAAAGATTGACATGTTACCTACGACAAATTCTGAATATTAATTGCTGAATTGTACGTAGCTGCTGTTATTAGTTCAAGAGTCCACCTTGAGTTATTGTTCTTTACGGTCTTTGCATTACCAAACGCCTCCAGTACTGGGTTGGACTATGGGCAGAGGGCATAGAGTTAGCGAGGAACATTTTGATACCAAGGAGCATAGAAGAAAGGGTGCTAAAAAGGGGAAAGTTTCCTACCTCTAGAACCTGTTGCTCAACAGTTCGCCCCTCGGTTCCAGACCTTCCTCCCATGAACGCAAGATACCTCATGAGCATCTTTGTCGTCTCCGTCTTACCAGCACCACTCTCACCACTCACCAAGATTGACTGGCTGCCATGGTCATTGATCAATGCCCTGGAATTGTCGCCACCAAACAAAGAAATTAAAAGCGCTGATCAACAAGTTTCAGGCGATATATCAACCTCTGCAAATCACAAGAAAACAACCAGAAGAGAGCACGGAGACCTGTAACAATCGTCTGCAATCGCGAAGAGATGGGGGCTGAGCTCCCCAAAGGTGGCGCCCTTGTACTGCTCCATCATGTGCACATCGTACAGATGAGGCAGCCTCTGGAAGGGGTTCACCGCAATCAAGATGTTCCCGGTGTACGTCTGTCAGGTTAATTATCATCATGGTATTAGTTGATGACAATAAAAGGTTGTGGACGTACAGGAAGAAAGCTGTAGGCGGTCGAGGATTCCGGATGGCATGCAAGTACTCACGTATATCTCGTTAAGGCCGTACCGGCAAGAGAGGTTGTGCAAGACACCCGGCTCGTGGAGGTACGCCAGCTTGGTCATGTCGTCCACTCCGGACGTCGGTGCCTCCGTGTCCTTGGGGTATATGCTGCCAAGGCTTGCCACGACCTGAACCAAACGAACTTGGATGGTGAACGAACCTGGTGATTATTAAGACATGCAAACACAATAACAATGAACAGTAATGATATCTGGTATTAGCAGTTCCAGTCAGGAAAATCTACAAATAGTTATCAGGTGTGTTGTCTGGGTTCTATTGGTAACTTCAAATTTTGCTTGCAGAGACGTCATGTTGCCAAGGACAGAAAGAGCCAAGTAACCCGCACCGTTCTGCCATTGGTGGTGGCGATGGTGGCGTCGCGGCCTTTGATCTCGGTGACGACGCCGTCCAGCCATGCCTCGTCGGGGTCCTCCAGCCACACGTGCGAGCCGACGATGATGTTCACCGGCGTCCCCTGCGCGGGCGGCCAGCCATACATAAATCACTCCAAGCGCCAGGCAATTAAATCAACTAGCTAGCTAGAAATAAAGCAGCAAGTTCATGTCCATGGAAGAGAACAAGCTCACCATTTCGCCCGGCCACCCAGCTAGCGGAGACGATCGACGGGTTCACCTCGTCGGCGGCGGCCTCCCGCGCATGGACCTCGCAATCAGCCGGTCGATCGGGCTGGCTAGATGGTCCCCCGCGACAGCGAGAGCTCGAGCTCGATGAGCAGCTTATCACCACCTGCTTGGCTGGCTGGCAGCAAAGTGGGAGTGGCGAAATTAAGCTTCCGCGATCGATCGAACAGGTGGAAAGAGGAGGGGCGGCTCGACGGAACAACGGAAAGCGTGAGGAGGAAGGAATATACAAGCTGGTGCTGGTGCGGAGAGAGTGGGGTGGCGGTCGCGGGGCGTGAGCTGGTCCGGCGCTCCCTTTTGCCGGGACGGGCGCGAATATGAAAGGAACGGGGAATCGCTACGGCCACTCCAGCGCCGCCCCCACGCCGTGTGTGCCTGCGATGATGAATAGAACGCACGTGCAGTGTTGTGCAAGATGACATTTTGGTCGTGGAAATGTTCTCCAACATGCAGCTTTCGCAGTGTGCAGATGGCAAGACTGGAATTAATATTTGCAAGGGACTGAAGAAAAATAACATTATGATTATTTCAGTGGCAGACTTAAGTCTTAGGGGACAACTGTTGTGTAATATGTTGTTTTATGCAAGCATGCAATTTTTACATCTCAACCGTTTCCTACCAATCTAAAGGTGGCTGCACTTAAGGTTCTTTTTGCATATTGTCAACAACACCAGGCGGGGGGATTTAAGTGCTAAAAGTGCAACACATTTGAATCGGTAGAGAACGGTTATTATATGAAGATTGCATGCTTGCACAAAACAGAAGATTGCACAGCAGTTGTTCCCTAAGCCTTGGAACCACTAGAATTCCCTCCATCCTCAAATGTCTGACGTTGAAAAACTAATTTAGTTCTCCCTAAGTCAAGCGTCAAACATTTGGAGATGGAAGGTGTTATAGGACAGGGAACACTTAGGCCAAAGGTGCTCAGGATCAGATAACTCGCCCTCTTATCGAGATTTGAGTTAATTGATCTCTCCTCTTTTATTATATGTTGCCTCATTATATAGGCCTGGATCAGTACAAGCTGCAACAGACTAAGACTAGGACTCTAGATTGACCATGACTCGTATTTATCTAAACTTACATATGCTTTCCTTAACTAATCTGAACTTCTCTGATTTAATCCTAACTGACCCAAACTGACACTTAAATAATTGACTTCAACTTTGTTACAATTTATTTCCTAATTAGACAAATCGACAATCCTTGTGTGGGTCCCTTCTTTGGTCTGCGGCTATAAGTCTTGTCAAAGAAGGAGTCCACAACATTTCCCCCGGTCTGAAAGAACAGCTCGTCCTCGAGCTGAAAATCTGGGTAATTCTCTTTAAAGTCTTGCAGTTTTACCCAAGTTGCCTCACATGATGACTTGTCTTCCCGTTTAACTAGCAAGTCCTACGAATATTTTTGTATGTCTTGTCCTTATGATCTTCTCTGGTTGTGGAGCTGCTCTTCCTCTCACAATAGGAGGAAGTAGAACTAAGGCTTTCCAACATGAAATACTTCAATGTATTTTTGCCTTAGGTAGAAGTTTCAGCTTGTAAGAAACCATCTCAATGTGTTCTACCACCTCATAAGGTCCAAAATACTTAGGACTCGGTTTGGAACGTGCCACTTCTCTAAGAGATAATGATGACCTATGATTTAAGCATAAACATACCCAATCTCCTTTTTGAAATTCAATTTCTCTGTGCTTCTCATCATAAATCAGTTTCATATGGTCTTAAGCTTAGAGCAATCTATTATGGATTTCTGCAAGAAAAATATCATGTTCCTGCATTTGTTTCTCCACAACAATTACACGTTGAAAGCATCTAGGCCCCATGAGGTACGGTTTCGGTGATTAATGACAACCATTCGATATTACTAATGAATTTGTGAATGCAAGGTCTCAATGACACTCAATCAAATGAAATCAAAATTACATTGGAGACCCATAAAATCAACGAATGAGATCAAATCAAATCATATGAAGACAAGAAGTGAAAGCTCTAACTTGACATCACTCAATGCTTGAAGACAACCAAAACAACACTTCAAACAAATGTCAAAGAGGTCACAAGTTCAAAATTCCAAAAGAACAACTCAAAACAACTCGAAGTCAACAAGTTGAACACACCGGATCATCCGATGGTCCTGGAGTTGACTGCGTCGGTCGAGTTGGTTCAACTGAAGAAGCAGACCTCAGACAAATGCACTCACCGGATCATCCGATGTGAGTGGCTCAGTGACATCGGTCCATCATCACAGATTGAAATACCATTGGACCAAGTGAAGCACCGGATCATCCGATGTGCAGACTTACACACATCGGTCAATCACTCCAGTGAGCCTCAAGATCAAGCAAAACTCTGGAGGAAGAGCCACCGGATCATCCGATGAGAAGACAGATCAACATCGGTCTAACAACGGTCATATCTGACACAGTGACATCAGCTAATTTGGCTTTGACCGATGATAACTGAAGGGGAGACATCGGATCATCCGGTGTTCGCAGAGAAGTGATGTCAGCCTACTTTTCCAACGGCTATCTCGTGGAGGCTGGCTATTTATACCCCTTCAACCTGTCAAATCGACAAGACTTGAAGCCCAGACATACTCTACACATCCTAGAGCATTCAAGCAATAGAGCAACCACTTTCACATCAATTGTTCATCATTTGTACACCAAGAGATAGGCTAGAACTAGCTAGAGATAGTGCTTGGGTGCCTCCATTCTTGGTGATTGGAGTCTCTAGTGTAGTGAGAGCCCAAAGGGAGTGTCCTTGGTGTGTGCAACTTCCGGAGCTTGCCAAGAAGATTGTGGAAGCCCGGAGGATCCCAAAGTGTACAAGGCTTGAGCTCCACCTTGCCGAGGTTGGCGAACGGAGAAGAATAGTGAAGAAGCCCCTTGTCTCGGTGACTTGGGAGTGGCAAAACCCTTCGGTGGGTGTCACAACGTGGATGTAGGAAGATCCTTGTGATCTTACCGAACCACGGGATAAACTCCGTGTCCCTTGAGCGTTTGCATCCCTCTCCCTTTTTTACTCTTATGCAATCTTCATTCCGCAACTTTAATTTACATTGATTGCATAGTTTAATTGCATAGGGAATTGGGCTTTAAGTTGTTAAGTGTTTAATTGTCTTAAAATTTGAAAGAAAGCCCAATTCACCCCCCCTCTTGGGCGTTTCGATCCTTACAATTGGTATCAGAGCCTTGTTGCTCATTGGATCATTCTAGCTTCACCGCTAGAGAGCTTAAATGGCCAAGAATGGGGGTTCGGTTCCTATCTTCGAGGGCAAGAACTTTGCCTATTGGAAAGCACGCATGCGTGCCTACCTAGAGGCCATTGCTCCCGAAGTGTGGGAAGCGACCCATGCGGGGTTTGGAGATAATGCCTATATTGGTGATCAAATTAAATGGGATGCTAGAGCTAGAAATGCCATTTATGAATGCATTAGTCAAGATGTATTTGCAAGAATAGCTAGTAAAGAAAAAGCTTGTGAAATTTGGGCATGCTTAATTGAAATTCATGAGGGTTCCTCTCGTGTTAAAGAACTTAAATATCACATGCTTAAAGCAAAATATGATGAATTCAAAATGCTTCCTCATGAAAATGTTAATAAAATGTTTTCACGCTTAAATGCTCTTATTGAGGAGATTAATGCTCTTGACATTGCGTCTCTTGGCAAGGGACTTATCAACCGAAAGATCCTCATGCTCCTTCCCAAGCCTAAGTACAACATCATCAACTCCATGCTCCAAAAGGAATCACTTGACAACATTGAAGTTTCGGAGCTCATTGGAGAAATACACGCTCATGAGATTGAAAGCATCTAGGCCCCATGAGGTACGGTTTCGGTGATTAATGACAACCATTCGATATTACTAATGAATTTGTGAATGCAAGGTCTCAATGACACTCAATCAAATGAAATCAAAATTACATTGGAGACCCATATAAAATCAACAAATGAGATCAAACCAAAACATGTGATGACAAGAAGTGAAAGCTCTAACTTGATATCATTCCATACTTGAAGACAATCAAAACAACACTTCAAACAAATGTCAAAGAGGTCACAAGTTCAAAATTCCAAAAGAACAACTCAAAACAACTCGAAGTCAACAAGATTGAACACACCGGATCAACCGACGTTATATGAGTTGACTGCATCGGTCAAATTGGTTCAACTGAAGAAGAAGACCTCAGACAAATACACTCACCGGATCATCCGATGTAAGTGGCTTAGTGCATCGGTCCATCATCACAGATTGCAACACCATTGGACCAAGTGAAGCACCGGATCATCCGATGTGCAGGATTACATACATCGGTCAATCACTCCAGTGAGCCTCAAGATCAAGCAAAATTCTGGAGGAAGAGCCACCGGATCATCCGATGAGAAGACAGTTCAACATCGGTCTAACAACGGTCATATCTGACACAGTGACATCAGCTAATTTGGCTTTGACCGATGATAACTGAAGGGGAGACATCGGATCATCCGGTGTTCGCAGACAAGTGATGTCAGCCTACTTTTCCAACGGCTATCTCGTGGAGGCTGGCTATTTATACCCCTTCAACCTGTCAAATCGACAAGACTTGAAGCCCAGACATACTCTACACATCCTAGAGCATTCAAGCAAGAGAGCTACCACTTTCACATCATTTACTCATCATTTGTACACCAAGAGATAGGCTAGAACTAGCTAGAGATAGTGCTTGGGTGCCTCCACTCTAGGTGATTGGAGTCTCTAGCGTAGTGAGAGCCACAAGGGAGTGTCCCTTGGTGTGTGTAACTTCCGGAGCTTGCCAAGTGGATTGTGGAAGCCCGGAGGATCCCAAAAGTGTACAAGGCTTGAGCTCCACCTTGCCGAGGTTGGCGAACGGAGAAGAATAGTGAAGAAGTCCCTAGTCTCGGTGACTTGGGAGTGGCAAAACCCTTCGGTGGGTGCCACAACGTGGACGTAGGAAGATCCTTGTGATCTTACCGAACCACGGGATAAACTCCGTGTCCCTTCGAGCGTTTGCATCCCTCTCCCTTTTACTCTTATGCAATCTTCATTCCGCAACTTTAATTTACATTGATTGCATAGTTTAATTGCATAGGGAATTGGGCTTTAAGTTGTAAGTGTTTAATTGTCTTAAAATTTAAAAAGAAAGCCCAATTCACCCCCCCTCTTGGGCATTTCGATCCTTACAATTGGTATCAGAGCCTTGTTGCTCATTGGATCATTCTAGCTTCATCGCTAGAGAGCTTAAATGGCCAAGAATGGGGGTTCGGTTCCTATCTTCGATGGCAAGAACTTTGCCTATTGGAAAGCACGCATGCGTGCCTACCTAGAGGCCATTGCTCCCGAAGTTTGGGAAGCGACCCATGCGGGATTTGGAGATAATGCTTATATTGGTGATCAAATTAAATGGGATGCTAGAGCTAGAAATGCCATTTATGAATGCATTAGTCAAGATGTATTTGCTAGAATAGCTAGTAAAGAAAAAGCATGTGAAATTTGGGCATGCTTAATTGAAATTCATGAGGGTTCCTCTCGTGTTAAAGAACTTAAGTATCACATGCTTAAAGCAAAGTATGATGAATTTAAAATGCTTCCTCATGAAAATGTTAATGAAATGTTTTCACGCTTAAATGTTCTCATTGAGGAAATTAATGCTCTTGACATTGCGTCTCTTGGCAAGGGACTTATCAACCGAAAGATCCTCATGCTCCTTCCCAAGCCAAAGTATAACATCATCAACTCAATGCTCCAAAAAGAATCACTTGATCACATTGAAGTTTCGGAGCTAATTGGGGAGATTCACGCTCATGAGATGAGTGTACTTGGGATGATGGAGGATTCATCTTCTACAAGGACAATTGCTCTCAAGGCTTTCAAGAAAACAAACTTCAAGAAAATGATCAAACCTAGTTCAAGCAAAGAAGAGCAAACATCAAGTGAAGATGATGATGATGAGCTTGCATCAATGATGAGGAAATTCTCTCGCTTGAATTCCAAGATTGCCAAGAAGGGATATACTTTTGATCCCAACAAGAGAGCCTTCCTCCCAAGAAAAGATGAAAACAAGACATGCTATAATTGTGGCGATCAAGGCCACATATCATATGATTGTCCAAGACCGGACAAGAGGAAGGACAACCACAAGGGAAAGCATCAAAAGCAAGAAGAAAGTGATGAAGATGAAGAAGAGGTCAAGCCCAAGCGCTCCTTTGGAAAGAAGAAATTTGACAAAGGCAAGAAGACCAAACTCTTTCCAAAGAAAAGAAGAGGGCCTCAAAAAGTCTTCATGTGCGAGGCCAATGAGTGGATCACGGATGAAGAGTCAAGCGACGAAGAGAGTGAAGATGAAGAAAACTTGGCGGGGCTTGCCGTCGTCAACAAGGATAACTCACCTCTTCGTCCACCTCCCATGTGCCTCATGGCAAAAGGTAACATTGAGGTATGTGACGACTCTAGTGATGATGAGCTTTCCCCCGATGAATTAACTTCATTGATAAATGAATATCACACCATCATTAAAAGGGAAAAGAACAAAGTCAAGGCACTAGAACAAGCTCATGCTAAACTTGAAAATGCTAACCTTGATTTGCTTGGCAAGTATGAAAGCATACATAAAGAGCATGACACGCTCAAAACCTATGTCAAGCAAATTGAAGAAGATAAGGCTAAAATTGAGCTAGACAATCATAAGCTTGGCTTAGTCCATCAAACGCTCTCGGATAAGCACAATGAGTTAGTTCAAGAGCATCATGCACTTAATCTCTCTTATGAAGCCATTGAACTAAAATTAAAAAATAAGGAGAAAGAATCTAGTGATGGCAAGGTACCCATTATTTCAAATGCTAATAATGCTTTCCATGAGTCTTTGCCTTTGAAAGAGAATGCAAGGGAGAAGGAGTTGATGGAGGAGATTGAAAGTCTCCGCACAAGCTTAGCAAGACTATCTAAGGGAGAAGATAAACATAAAGAAATCCTCTTCCATCAAGCAAAGGGCTTCAACAAGAGAGGACTTGGATCCTTCCCGGTGCCCAACAAAGGAAAGGTGCCCTCACCGGAGCTCAAAACAAGCTTCATCAAGGAAGTTGGCTCCTATTGCCAACATTGCAAGGTCACCGGTCACCATACAAGGGAGTGCCCTCTACCTAACCGACCTTCTCCAAAATTGCCGACTAACTATACATCTACCTTTGAGAATCACTATTATTTGTTGAGCAAAGTAGGTGCTAAGGTGAAGGCAAAGTTCATTGGCATGAACGTAAAGGGGATGAAAGGGAAGCTCCCCAAGCAACTTTGGGTCCCAAAAGCACTTGTATCACATATACAAGGACCAAAGCTAGCTTGGGTGCCTAAAGTCAAGAACACGTGACCGTACACGAGGAGACTTCAAGAGGGGACCTCCACCATCAAAGAAAATCTACCAAGGACCTCTTGAAGAAAGTTGAGAATGGGAGCCCAACGCGGATATGGACGGTAACCCTATTGTCAAATCAAATTACCATTCCATAAATAGTCTATTGCTATATCTTTCCGCATCTAGGCCCCATGTCATGTTAAAATGAATGCTTGTATGATTATGTGCCTCTCCTTTGTGACAATGAAAGTGCGGTTAAGATAGCTAAAAACCCCATTCCCGCACTTGATGAGAAACCTTTTCTAGGCTTAGTGAATTAAATGTGCTAGATGCATCTAACGTCATGTAAGTTGCCATGTTCATGTAAGGAAGCATATCATATAGGTCTTGTCTAACTCCCAAAGGATAGGGGCAAGCTAGAAGTAGTTTTCCCTGAGGAAGCCTTTGGAAGGTTCAAACTTGGCAAGATAGATTTATTTTATGCCTTGCATGATCCCTGCCATATAAAGTTGCACTCATTCTATATCTTGCATTATATTTTGTTTGGCATTGCATAACGGTAGATTGTCACAAAGGGGAACCCACCTCATGAGAAGGAGACTTGTTTGAAATGCAATATCTCAACTCATATAAGGTGGAAAGAACAAAATGTTAGGTACGTTAATGCCTAGAGGAACATGCTTCATTGAGATAGTAGTCTTCATACTCTACCTCACAAAGCATGGGCCTTACATTTTATTTGGATATTTTTCCTCCATTTTTCTTGGTGTTCCGTTTGTGTTAAGGTCTAGCCAAGCTATTGGCATATTAGCTTCTTGAGGGGTAAGGGGTTGCCCAAAAAGTCCTAAGACATGTGTTTCTCCTCGTTTGTTTGTTTGGTCAAAGGACATATATGGGATGTTTTCGTTCTGTTGTCATCGGATTATCCGATGCCTATGTCAAACCCTCATCGGTCCAATAGGTGTTCAATCCTCAAAGCCCAACTCTGTCAGAACCTCAAATGATCCGACGCGTTCATCCTGGAAAACATCGGTCCATCCGATGTTCACCCTTCTGGAGCTGTGATCTATTCAACCGATGTCTACCTCCCTCTAACGTCGGATCATCCGGTGTCAATTTCACTCGGTTGAACACCCTTACTGTGCTATTCGACCGATGTTCAATACCCTAATCATCGGTTCATCCGATGTCAACAGCAATTCTTGAATATCCTTACTGTTGCAATTGACCGATGTTCACTGCATATATCATCGGTCCATCCGGTGTTTGAAAAACGGCTAGGGTTTGGGCCCCACTATTTAAACCCGCGCGCCGGCCCGACCCTTTCTCTCCCCGACACCCCGTGCTCCCGCCGCCGCCGACCGTCGCCTCTCCACGCGCCGCCTCCTCTCCCTCGCCTGCAGCGCCGCCGCCGGCCGCCGCCGCCGCCGCCCCTACTCGCGCCGCCGCCGCCGGCAACCCCCGCGCCGCCGCCGCCCACAGCGCCGCCGCCCAGCGCCGCCACTTGCAGCGCCGCCGCCGCACGCCCACGCCGCCTCCTCCACCCTCGCGCACAAACATCACCGCCGCCACTCACCACCGCGCTCAAGCCTCATCGCCGCCCTTCTCCACCACCAACGTGCGCCATCTCCGGGCCATCTCCTCCTCGCTAGGGTTTCTCGGCCCGGTTGATCATCGTCGCTAAGGTGAGCTTCGTGCCGTGCGACGTCTCTCGTTACTTCTCTCGTCGTTCTTCCTTCATCGTCGCCTAACCCTAGTTCTCCGTCGTCTAGATGGGTCGCGACAGGAAGAACAAGGGCAAGGCCATTGTGGAGCCCGCCGCGAAGAAGAAGAAGCTATCCAAGGAAGAGAAGAAGGCCGTGATGGCCGCTCGCGCCGCCGAGGAGCGTGAGCGTGGCCGAGGAGGGTCCTTGAGGATCCGTGAGGCCCGTCCGAGGCCCCCTCCCGTGGTCGACGACTCCGACGTCGAAGAGGAGCCGGTCGCGCCCCTCGTCCGCCGGCGCTCAGCCCGGACACGTGGGGGTCACGCCGAGGCTCCTCCTCGTCCAAGACCGACGGCTGCCGACCGTCGTGAGGACAGGGAGGCTGAGAGGGACATCCATGAGGAGGACACGACCGTCCTTGTCCGAGAAGGAGTTCGCCTTGTGGATTACCGAAAGATGAAGGCAAAGCAACTCCGGAAGCTCAGATGGAGTGTACTGCTTGAGGAATGGTACCCACAGCCCCGAGAGCTTCTTGTGGATAGTCGGTTCTGGACGGTCACGCAGGCGTCTCTCTACGAGACTTACAGACGCCGTGGCCACAAGCTCTTTCAGCACAACCACTTGGACTGGAGGCAGCTTGCAGTGGCCGCGGAGACTGATGTCCGCCCCTTCTTTGAGAGATACAGAGGGTTGGTGGATCTACTGGACTATGAGAGGAGTGCCTATGTGGAAGAATGGGTCCGTGTCTTCTACGCGACCCTGTACATCTCGGAAGGCAGGCGGTCCATTGCTTTCATGTTCAATGGCCAGTACTACCACCTCACGAGGCAGACCTTGGGGCACATTCTTGGTTTGGAGCTGCACGACACCAGCATACATGAGAAGGTCTATGGGCAGGCAGATCCACCGAGGAGGCCACTTACTGGAGGGGTAGCTCCACAGCTAGACGAGATCCGCTCCCTGTTTGGCTCCTCCTTCTCTCCGGACCAGCCGAGAGTCCCAGCCCTCCTGACTCCAGCTGCGCGCATTGTGCACCTCGCCTTGCGCCGCACGCTCCTGCCGAGGTCAGGGTACTTGGAGGGGTTCACGAGTCTCCAGCAGACCCTCTTGTTCTACATAATGAACGGGATGGATTTCGATATCATAGACATACTTCTCTGCGAGATGGAGGACGTAATCACTGATGGGGTTGGGATGATGAGACAGATGGTCTATGGGCACTGGATCAGTTTTATTTGCTCTATGGTAGTGCCAGAGGGGCACTCAGCACAGGCCCGGCTTGCAGACGAGAGCGTGACCCGCTTCGGTCACTACCGTGCGTCCGCTCCTGGAGACCGCCGTCTTGGCCGTCCAGTTGAGCGCCAGGTCCGGGCCCGCTTGACTGAGGAAGACTGGTCCGATCTAGAGCGGGAGGACGAGAGACTTGCTGAGGCTGAGGCTCAGGGGGAGGACCTGCAGCATATCTGGTCTGAGAGCGACACCGACGACAGTGTCGAGGAGTACTTCCCTCCCCCTCCACCTTCACCGAGGCCGCACGACGCCGAGGCAGGAGGATCAGCTGCTCCGCCACCGACACCACCTCCTGTGTCCGAGGCGCAGGTGACGCAGCCGTCTGAGCTGACGTCGCTTCTCCAGCAGATGATCGAGCAGCAGCGCCAGGACAGGCTCGCTGCTGAGCAGGCCAGGGCAGAGCAGGCTGCTCACTTGGCACAGCTGCAGAGGCAGCAGCAGGAGCTCCAGCTTGAGATCGCCCGTCAGAGGCGAGAGGATACGGACAGGTTCACAAACCTGGTAGATCAGATGCACCGCCGTACCCTCGACCAGCAGCAGCAGACCCAGCAGGCCATGATGGGGATCCTAGGGTTGATCACCAACCTATACACTCAGACCGGGATCGCCCTTCCTTCACAGCAGCCTGGACTGGGGCTGGCTCCAGGTGTCGCTCAGGTGCCTACTACTCCTATCCCTTCGATCAGTATGTCACCTCTTCTGGCACCTAGCGCACCGATTCACTCACCACTGCCGGCGACGACCTTGTTCCAGCAGACACCGGCGTCCGTGGTGAGCGCTCCACTTCCTCCAGCTCCTCCAGCACCTTCGGTCCCTGCTTCCTCTCCTCCAGCACCGGCAGCGGACCCTCCAGTTTCCACCGCTCCGGCAGCCCCTTCGACCGGCGACTCCAGCTCCGACGACTGCGACGGTGCCCAGTTCGTCCTCGCGCCTAGCTCTCAGGGTCAGTAGGCGTTCTGATCCCTTTTTGGTGTCTTGATGCCAAAGGGGGAGAAGGTGTAGGAGAGTTAGGGGGAGTAGTAGTTTCAGGGGGAGTGTGAGTGTGTGTGCTTATCTTTTGTATTCATGCTTGAGTACTCTTTTGTAATTTTAATTAAGCACTCTTTCATTTGTCTCATTTGCTTATGATTTTAATCGATTGAGCTTTTCGCATCAAAAATTTCATTTGCGTTTTACAAGCTAAATGTGTCCTATGCTGTATTCATTGCATATATTCTTGAGTATTTTCATCAAATTCATTATCATTGCGCTTTTAAATATTGTGTTGTCATCAATCACCAAAAAGGGGGAGATTGAAAGCATCTAGGCCCCATGAGGTACGGTTTCGGTGATTAATGACAACCATTCGATATTACTAATGAATTTGTGAATGCAAGGTCTCAATGACACTCAATCAAATGAAATCAAAATTACATTGGAGACCCATATAAAATCAACAAATGAGATCAAACCAAAACATGTGATGACAAGAAGTGAAAGCTCTAACTTGATATCATTCCATACTTGAAGACAATCAAAACAACACTTCAAACAAATGTCAAAGAGGTCACAAGTTCAAAATTCCAAAAGAACAACTCAAAACAACTCGAAGTCAACAAGATTGAACACACCGGATCAACCGACGTTATATGAGTTGACTGCATCGGTCAAATTGGTTCAACTGAAGAAGAAGACCTCAGACAAATACACTCACCGGATCATCCGATGTAAGTGGCTTAGTGCATCGGTCCATCATCACAGATTGCAACACCATTGGACCAAGTGAAGCACCGGATCATCCGATGTGCAGGATTACATACATCGGTCAATCACTCCAGTGAGCCTCAAGATCAAGCAAAATTCTGGAGGAAGAGCCACCGGATCATCCGATGAGAAGACAGTTCAACATCGGTCTAACAACGGTCATATCTGACACAGTGACATCAGCTAATTTGGCTTTGACCGATGATAACTGAAGGGGAGACATCGGATCATCCGGTGTTCGCAGACAAGTGATGTCAGCCTACTTTTCCAACGGCTATCTCGTGGAGGCTGGCTATTTATACCCCTTCAACCTGTCAAATCGACAAGACTTGAAGCCCAGACATACTCTACACATCCTAGAGCATTCAAGCAAGAGAGCTACCACTTTCACATCATTTACTCATCATTTGTACACCAAGAGATAGGCTAGAACTAGCTAGAGATAGTGCTTGGGTGCCTCCACTCTAGGTGATTGGAGTCTCTAGCGTAGTGAGAGCCACAAGGGAGTGTCCCTTGGTGTGTGTAACTTCCGGAGCTTGCCAAGTGGATTGTGGAAGCCCGGAGGATCCCAAAAGTGTACAAGGCTTGAGCTCCACCTTGCCGAGGTTGGCGAACGGAGAAGAATAGTGAAGAAGTCCCTAGTCTCGGTGACTTGGGAGTGGCAAAACCCTTCGGTGGGTGCCACAACGTGGACGTAGGAAGATCCTTGTGATCTTACCGAACCACGGGATAAACTCCGTGTCCCTTCGAGCGTTTGCATCCCTCTCCCTTTTACTCTTATGCAATCTTCATTCCGCAACTTTAATTTACATTGATTGCATAGTTTAATTGCATAGGGAATTGGGCTTTAAGTTGTAAGTGTTTAATTGTCTTAAAATTTAAAAAGAAAGCCCAATTCACCCCCCCTCTTGGGCATTTCGATCCTTACAGAGATGAGTGTACTTGGGATGATGGAGAGTTCATCCTCTACAAGGACAATAGCTCTCAAGGCTTTCAAGAAAACGAAGAAAATGATCAAGCCTAGTTCAAGCAAAGAAGAGCAAACATCAAGTGAAGATGATGATGATGAGCTTGCATCAATGATGAGAAAATTCTCCCGCTTGAACTCCAAGATTGCCAAGAAGGGATACACTTTTGATCCCAACAAAAGAGCCTTCCTCCCCAAGAAAGAAAGTAGCAAAACTTGCTATAATTGTGGTGAACAAGGCCACATCTCCTACGATTGTCCAAAACCGGACAAGAGAAGGGAGAACCACAAGAGCAAGTATCACAAGCTTGAAGATAGCGAGGATGAAGAAGAAGAGGTCAAGCCCAAGGCAAGAACGTTTGGAAAGAAGAAATTTGACAAAGGCAAAAAGTCAAAATTCTTTCCAAAGAAAAGACAAGGACCTCAAAAAGTGTTCATGTGTGAGGGGAATGAATGGATCACCGACGAAGAGTCAAGTGAAGAAGAGAGTGAAGAAGAAGAAGAAAACTTGGCCGGACTTGCCATTGCCAACAAAGATGATTCACCTCTTCCTCCACCTCCCATGTGTCTCATGGCGAAAGGTAACTTTGAGGTATGTGACGACTCTAGTGATGATGAACTTTCCCCCGATGAATTAACTTCATTGATAAATGAATATCACACCATCATTAAAAGGGAAAAGAACAAAGTCAAGGCGCTAGAACAAGCTCATGCTAAACTTGAAAATGCTAATCTTGATTTGCTTGGCAAGTATGAAAGCATACTTAAAGAGCATGACACGCTCAAAACCTATGTCAAGCAAATTGAAGAAGATAAGGCTAAAATTGAGCTAGACAATCATAAGCTTGGCTTAGTTCATCAAACGCTCTCGGATAAGCACAATGAGTTAGTTCAAGAGCATCATGCACTTAATCTCTCTTATGAAGCCATTGAACTAAAATTAAAAAATAAGGAGAAAGAAACTATTGATGGCAAGGTACCCATTATTTCAAATGCTACTAATGCTTTCCATGAGTCTTTGCCTTTGAAAGAGAATGCAAGGGAGAAGGAGTTGATGGAGGAGATTGAAAGTCTCCGCACAAGCTTAGCAAGACTATCTAAGGGAGAAGATAAACATAAAGAAATCCTCTTCCATCAAGCAAAGGGCTTCAACAAGAGAGGACTTGGATCCTTCCCGGTGCCCAACAAAGGAAAGGTGCCCTCACCGGAGCTCAAAACAAGCTTCATCAAGGAAGTTGGCTCCTATTGCCAACATTGCAAGGTCACCGGTCACCACACAAGGGAGTGCCCTCTACCTAGCCGACCTTCTCCAAGATTGCCGACTAACTATACATCTACCTTTGAGAATCACTATTATTTGTTGAGCAAAGTAGGTGCTAAGGTGAAGGCAAAGTTCATTGGCATGAACGTAAAGGGGATGAAAGGGAAGCTCCCCAAGCAACTTTGGGTCCCAAAAGCACTTGTATCACATATACAAGGACCAAAGCTAGCTTGGGTGCCTAAAGTCAAGAACACGTGACCGTCCACGAGGTGACTTCAAGAGGGGACCTCCACCATCTAAGAAAATCTACCAAGGACCTCTTGAAGAAAGTTGAGAATGGGAGCCCAACGCGGATATGGACGGTAACCCTATTGTCAAATCAAATTACCATTCCATAAATAGTCTATTGCTATATCTTTCCACATCTAGGCCCCATGTCATGTTAAAATGAATGCTTGTATGATTATGTGCCTCTCCTTTGTGACAATGAAAGTGCGGTTAAGATAGCTAAAAACCCCATTCCCGCACTTGATGAGAAACCTTTTCTAGGCTTAGTGAATTAAATGTGCTAGATGCATCTAACGTCATGTAAGTTGCCATGTTCATGTAAGGATGCATATCATATAGGTCTTGTCTAACTCCCAAAGGATAGGGGCAAGCTAAAAGTAGTTTTCCCTGAGGAAGCCTTTGGAAGGTTTAAACTTGGCAAGATAGATTTATTTTGTGCCTTGCATGATCCCTGCCATATAAACTTGCACTCATTTAATCTCTTGCATTATAATTTGTTTGACATTGCATAACGGTAGATTGTCACAAAGGGGAACCCACCTCATGAGAAGGAGACTTGTTTGAAATGCAATATCTCAACTCATATAAGGTGGAAAGAACAAAATGTTAGGTACGTTAATGCCTAAAGGATCATGCTTCAAAGAGATAGAAGTCTTCATACTCTACCTCACAAAGCATGGGCCTTACATTTTATTTGGATATTTTCCTCCATTTTTCTTGGTGCTCTGTTTGTGTTAAGGTCTAGCCAAGCTATTGGCATATTAGCTTCTTGAGGGGTAAGGGGTTGCCCAAAAAGTCCTAAGACATGTGTTTCTCCTCGATTGTTTGTTCGGTCGAAGGACATTATGGGATGTTTTCGTTCTGTTGTCATTGGATTATCCGATGCCTATGTCAATCCCTCATCGGTCAAATAGGTGTTCAATCCTCAAAGTCCAACTCTGTCAGAACCTCAAATGATCCGACGCGCTTATCCTGGAAAACATCGGTCCATCCGATGTTCACTCTTCTGGAGCTGTGAACTATTCAACCGATGTCTACCTCCCTCTAACGTCGGATCATCCGGTGTCAACATCACTCGGTTGAACACCCGTACTGTGATATTCGACCGATGTTCAAAACCCTAAACGTCGGTCCATCCGATGTCAAAAGCAATTCTTGAATATCCTTTCCGTGGCAATTGACCGATGCTCACTTCACATATCATCGGTCCATCCGGTGTTTAAATAACGGCTAGGGTTTGGATCCCACTATTTAAACGCCCGCGCCGCCGCCACCTTCTCTCCCCGACTCCTCGCGCCCAGCTCTCAGGGTCCGTAGGCGTTCTAATCCCTTTTTGGTGTCTTGATGCCAAAGGGGGAGAAGATGTAGAAGAGTCAGGGGGAGTGGTAGTAGCAGTCTCAGGGGGAGTGTGTGTGTAGGGAGTGTGTGTGTGTGCTTATCCTTTGTATTCATGCTTGAGTACTCTTCTGTAATTTTAATTAAGCACTCTTATGTTTGAGTCTCATTTGCTTATGTTCTTAATCAATTGAGTTTTTCGCCCACAAATCTCTTATGCGTTTTACAAGCTTAATGTGTCCTATGCTGTATTCATTGCATATATTCTTGAGTATTTTCATCAAATTCATTATCATTGCGCTTTTAAATATTGTGTTGTCATCAATCACCAAAAAGGGGGAGATTGAAAGCATCTAGGCCCCATGAGGTACAGTTTCGGTGATTAATGACAACCATTCGATATTACTAATGAATTTGTGAATGCAAGGTCTCAATGACACTCAATCAAATGAAATCAAAATTACATTGGAGACCCATAAAATCAACGAATGAGATCAAATCAAATCATATGAAGACAAGAAGTGAAAGCTCTAACTTGACATCACTCAATGGTTGAAGACAACCAAAACAACACTTCAAACAAATGTCAAAGAGGTCACAAGTTCAAAATTCCAAAAGAACAACTCAAAACAACTCGAAGTCAACAAGTTGAACACACCGGATCGTCCGATGGTCCTGGAGTTGACTGCGTCGGTCGAGTTGGTTCAACTGAAGAAGAAGACCTCAGACAAATGCACTCACCGGATCATCCGATGTGAGTGGCTCAGTGACATCGGTCCATCATCACTGATTGAAATACCATTGGACCAAGTGAAGCACCGGATCATCCGATGTGCAGACTTACACACATCGGTCAATCACTCCAGTGAGCCTCAAGATCAAGCAAAACTCTGGAGGAAGAGCCACCGGATCATCCGATGAGAAGACAGATCAACATCGGTCTAACAACGGTCATATCTGACACAGTGACATCAGCTAATTTGGCTTTGACCGATGATAACTGAAGGGGAGACATCGGATCATCCGGTGTTCGCAGAGAAGTGATGTCAGCCTACTTTTCCAACGGCTATCTCGTGGAGGCTGGCTATTTATACCCCTTCAACCTGTCAAATCGACAAGACTTGAAGCCCAGACATACTCTACACATCCTAGAGCATTCAAGCAATAGAGCAACCACTTTCACATCAATTGTTCATCATTTGTACACCAAGAGATAGGCTAGAACTAGCTAGAGATAGTGCTTGGGTGCCTCCATTCTTGGTGATTGGAGTCTCTAGTGTAGTGAGAGCCCAAAGGGAGTATCCTTGGTGTGTGCAACTTCCGGAGCTTGCCAAGAAGATTGTGGAAGCCCGGAGGATCCCAAAGTGTACAAGGCTTGAGCTCCACCTTGCCGAGGTTGGCGAACGGAGAAGAATAGTGAAGAAGCCTCTTGTCTCGGTGACTTGGGAGTGGCAAAACCCTTCGGTGGGTGTCACAACGTGGATGTAGGAAGATCCTTGTGATCTTACCGAACCACGGGATAAACTCTGTGTCCCTTGAGCGTTTGCATCCCTCTCCCTTTTTTACTCTTATGCAATCTTCATTCCGCAACTTTAATTTACATTGATTGCATAGTTTAATTGCATAGGGAATTGGGCTTTAAGTTGTTAAGTGTTTAATTGTCTTAAAATTTGAAAGAAAGCCCAATTCACCCCCCCTCTTGGGCGTTTCGATCCTTACACACGTGTTGAACCTTGTTGGAAAGGTGTTAGCTTTGGTGGTTCTCGTCCATAAACCACTTGAAATGGAGTAGCCTTCAATGCGACTGATATGAAGTATTAAAACATTATTCAGCCCATGGCAACCAATGTAACTAACTCTTAGGACGGTCTCCTGCCAAACAGCGCAAATAAACTGCAAGAACTCTATTAGTTACTTCAGATTGACCATCTGTTTGGGGATGAAATGCAGAACTTAAGCACAGTTTAGAACCTGATACTCTGAATAATTCTTGCCAAAAATTGCTTGTGAAAATCAGGTCCCCGTCACTAACAATTGAACACGAAAACCCATGAAGTCTCACAACTTGATCAAAGAAAATTTGGGCAACTGAAATCGCCGTGTATGGATGACTTAATGCAAGAAAATGTTCATATTTAGAAAAATGGTCTACCACACTCAATACAACTGATTTGCCACTCACTTTAGGAAATCTTTCCACAAAATCTATTGCAATATCAGTCCATACACTATGAGCAACTCACTATGAGGAACTTCTAGTGTTTGAAGAACTCCAGCGGGATAGAGATGTTTTGTCTTGTTACGTTGACATACGACACAACCATGTATGAATTCACGCACCCATTTATTATCATTAGGTATGGTGAAAGAGGAGCAGAGATGCACCAATGTCTTTTGAATCCGTTCATGGCCTATACCGTGAGCATGTGATATAATCCGAGGCAAAATTGTAGCAGATTTAAGCACATAAATATTCCCTTGATATAACACCACATCATTCTGTAATGTACAATCATCTGAACTCCGACCAGCTCTAATTTCAGCTTTTTGAGTTATGATTTCTGGTAAGGAATCAACCTCCTTTCTCAATTGATCAATTAAATCAAATTCTGGAACTGATAATGTGTGGACATAAATTATTTCTTCATCACGTCGAGAGAGAGGATCTGCTGCAATATTTTGACGTCCCGGCTGAAATTCAACAGTGAATTGATATCCAATTAATTTACTGACTATGCATGTTGAGGAATTGTTGACAAACGCTGATCTAGCAAGAATTTTAAGCTATAATGATCAGTTCGAATAATAAAAGGCCGTACCCATAGATATGGCCGCCAATGTCAAACCGCCTTAACCAAACCAATCATTCTCTTTCATATGTTGCCAATTTTGCATGATGTGGTGGCGTCGCACGACTGTAAAAAGCAATAGGACCCTTTCCTTGATGAAGAACAACACCTATATCGGATCTTGATGCATCACAATCCACCATAAATGGTTCAGAAAAATCACGTAATTGTAATATTGGTACTGTTGTTAGAGCAACTTTTAGTTGAACAAAAGCAGCTTCTGCCTCAGGATTCCAGCGAAAATTTTCTCTTGTACAGAGTTTGGTCAGTGGTGCTGCTATTTCTCCGTAATTGCGTATAAATTTCCGATAATATCCAGTGAGGCCTAAAAAACCTCTTACTGCTCTTACAGATTTCGGAACTGCCCAATCTTGAACTGCTTGCACTTTATCAACATCCATAGCAACACCTAGGACAGAGACTATATGCCCCAAATAAGTTACTGTTGTTGCCCCGAAGTAACATTTAGATTTCTTCAATGCCAATTTGTGTTTTCTCAGACGCTGAAATACAACCTTGACATGCTGTAAATGAGAATTCCAGGAAGTGCTATAAATTAATGTGTCATCGAAGAAAACAAGAACAAATTTTTTGATAAAATCTGGTAACACATCATTCATGAGGGCTTGGAAAGTCACTGGTGCATTTGTCGAACCAAAAGACATGACCAAAAATTCAAAATGCCCATGATGTGTGCGAAAAGTTGTCTTTCCCACATCAGCACCAAACATCAACACTTGATGATAGCCACTTCGTAAATCCAGCTTAGTGAAAAATTTAGCACCGCGAAGTTCATCCAATAATTCTTCCACAACTGGTATGGGAAACATATCTCATACGGTTTGTGAATTTAAAGCATTATAATCAACGCAAAACCTCCATGTCCCATCATGTTTCTTAACCAACAAAACAGGAGATGAAAATGCAGAGGTACTAACCTGAATGATCCCCTGTTTCAACATCTTCTTACATTGTCATCTTTCAAAAGTTGTGGGTATCAATATGGTCGTACTGCTACTGGAGTTGCATCTGGGAGCAAGTGGATTCTACGATCATACACCCGTGAAGGAGGAAGACCCGTAGGCAATGCGAAAGTATCTTCAAACTCTTCCACTAGCACTAGCACCTTCATAAAATCGTGTCCATCAATAGATTGAATAGTAGCACTGCGTGGTCTGGATGTAATGCCTGTCCAATCTACTCTATGACCATCCCTCCAACAAGATATACGCCCATGTTCAAAATCCCATAATATCGGTCCAAGCGACCTCAACCACTGAATTCCCAATACAATATCATACCCTTTCAATGGTATTATAAATAGGTCTATTATGAATTATTCTTGACCAATAATAACATAAGTGGCCTGACAGATCCCAATGCTCTTCACACGGTCCCCATTGGCAACCCGTACCATCAAGCCTGGGCGTTGTATTATTTGTAATCCCATCTTCTGTGGAGCAACTATGGATATAAATGAGTGTGTAGAACCAGAGTCTACCAAAGCTTGGACTAAATGGTTACCAATCTTGACTTCAAGTTGCATTGTCTCTAAAACTGTTATTCCTGCAATAGCATGGAGAGATATGCCCAAATTTTCTTCTTCTTCTTGCACTTCTACAATTTCATCAAGTTGCAGCAAGTACACCTCTTTCATGGGGCATATTTTCAGATGCTCCCTAGAAAATTTCTTAGAACAATTATAGCATTCTCCCTTTTCTTGTTTGGTCGTCATCTCTACAACAAATAGTCTTTTGAATCGTGTATTTGGAGTTGGTGCGGATGGAGTAGCCTCCTTTTGTGGTGCTGTTGTACTTTTTGCTATCCTACTTGAGTAATGGTTGGAGGAGTCCCACTTTTTGTGCATTAGCGATTTAATGTAGCCACTGAACTGGTCAGATCCTCCTCTGATAATGTCGAACGATGTTCATAAGCTCAAGCGAAAGCCATTGCATCTTCTAGAGTCTAAGGGTTTTGTAATTCCACATCAATCTTTAAAGGATTACGTAGACCAGCAGTGAAAATGTGTATTTGCTACTTCTCCGTAATGTCATCACAACGTGCTAGCAGGGTCAAAAACTTGGTTTGATAATCTGCCACCGTTCCTTCACGACGTAGCGGATCGGAGGCCCAAACCTTTGGTTGACGAGTTAAACAAATTTTTTCCCAAGTAGGGACCCCCTGGTTACGTTCCAATCTGTTATACCACTGTCGGGTATCTCCATTCATGTAGAATGCTGCTAGCCATACTTTCCCTTCTTCTGGCATCTCTTGAGCTCGAAAAAACTGCTCGCAACGATTTATCCATGGCAGTGGGTCTTCTGTTCCATCATACGCAGGAAATACCAGCTTGTGCAGACGCTGTACAACAACATGTATGGCTTTACTGCTGTGAGCATAATCATCTTTGGGACTTTTGTCTTTGTTCTCTAATACTTCAAATCGGAGTTGATTAACAACAACCCTCAGTCGACTCTGATCCCCTTTGATGGTGGTAAATTTTGATTGAATTCCATCCATGGTCGTTTCTATAGAAGATATCTTGCCGAGCAAGGTGGATATGGATGTTGCAATCTTTGTTATCTTGGAATTGAAGGCCTCCATACTTGCTGGATGTGGAGGGCACTAGCTTGGCTAGCGGATGCTTTGGTGGAGGGTTGAAGGTGGATCTGGGATGCGGTGGGTTGAAGCGGCAGATCGTGGAGGGGGTGGGGTGCAGCGGCAGATCGGGCGGGGGTGGGGGTGTGCAGCGACAGATCAGGGGTGGGAGCGGGCGGCGACGAGGTGGCGGGCGGGCGTTGGGAATCGATAATGCGGCTCTGGTTAACAAGTGTTATGGGACAGGGAACAATTAGACAAAGAGTGCTCAGGATCAGGTAACTTGCCCTCTTCTTGAGGTTTGAGTTAATTGATCACTGCTCTTTCATTATACGTTGCCTCATTATATAGGCGTGGATCAGTACAAGCTGTAACAAATTAGGACTAGGACTCTAGATTGACCATGACTCGTATTTATCTAAACTTACATCTCCTTTCCTTAACTAATCTGGACTTCTCCGATTTAATTCCTAACTGACCCAAGCTGACATTTAAAAAACTGACTCCAACTCTTTTACAATTTATTTCCTAATTAGGGTGATCGACAATCCTTGTATGGGTCCCTTCTTTGGTGTGCGGCTATAAGTCTTGCCAATGAAAGAGTCCACAACAGGAGGAGTATCTATTAAAATTATTTCTAGTGATTCCAAATAACTCAGCTATTGTTTCACCTAATCATTAGTCAACCCTAGAACTATTATTCTATTATCTAGCTCAACTCAGCTAACTCAACTAATAGTTACCCAACAACCTACTAGCTAGATATTTCAAACAATCATAGCTAATAATTAGCCATTAGTTATTTATAGTGGTTTCAAACAGACCCTTACTCGTTTCCTATTCATGGAAATCATCCATTCTAGCACTTGACCAATGTGAAGATAGCAAGTGCTTTGCATTAAAAGTGAGAGGAGTAAACTACTATAAATAATTATATATATTCCCTTCAGATCTTTTTATTTGTCACCAGTTAGTTCAAAAATAAACTAGCCGGTGACAAATAAAAAAATTTAGAAGGAGTATATAGTTATTCTTTTTTTAAGTGGGACCGGCAAGCGCACTGTCTTTGATTAAGAAGAAAGCAGTGGTCCAAAAAATACAGGAACTAGCTTTCAGCTAGCGATGCTGAAAGCGTTTACACAAGAAACGAGTAAAAGAAAAGGTTACAAATACGTGGCCAAACATTTGGCGGAAAAAAGCAAGAAAGATAGGGAAAATAAGGAGCAAAATGACTGAAAAAATTTATGTGCTGTAGTGTTTCGCCATCGCATTGCATTTGCATAAGCCATAAACAACATGTTGTGTTATAAATTATGCATTCTTGGCTGGATAACTAACCATCAGGAACCTTGACCCAGAGTCCGGGTGCGGATGGAGCACGAGTGGACGGTGGTGGGTGGCTTGGCCAGCTCGCCGTGCCTGTCGTCCGGCCCCGCTAGCTCGATCGAGACGAACCCAACTTGTTCGACGGTGGCCCGGCACCACCGGCGCGGCGGTGGGCGGTGGCGTCCATATTTTTCTTTCGGTGGTCGGTGGGGTGGTGGGGGAGGACAAAAGGGACGTGACGTCCCACGAAAGCGGAGAAGAAAACAACTGCGCCTTTCGGCCGTCGCTTCGTTGGACAGACTGTGGCCATCAGTGTTCAGTGATCAGCCCACCACCGGTGTCACCGCCGCCTCTCGCTTCTCGTCGGCAGCCGGTTCGCCGCTCGGCTCAGTTCTCCCACCTTCGTTTTTCGTATCAGGCGGGGATGTCAGAATGGATACCTGATATCAGTATTCAGGAGCAATTTGTCACCGAGCCTTGATGTGTAGCAGAGCATGTGCAGAACAGCAACTGGCTTTTTCTTGGCAATGGAACCCAACCACGTGCGAATTTTCCTTTTCCATGGAAAATCAATTGTGATTCGGAATTGTGTCACCAGGGCAGGAAAGCGTCAATCTGAGCGTAAGAGGCTCTGGGCCCCCAATAGAGGCCTCCCACACACTCGTTTCGCCGTTGGGCCGTCGCGAGTTGCACGTGGGCCGTGGGATCGACTAGTGCAAGCCTGGAGTATTGACGGGCGACCTGCAGATAAGGTTGTGTATGGACATCAGAGCAAGAGCTCCGAGCAAAGCCTCGGCGAGCTGATTCAAGAACAAGGTACGAGCCATCGGAGCTACACGAGCTCTCTCTCTCTCTCTCTACTCGCATCCGTTTCCTCGTCCATCGTCGCTGACCGTCGCATCACTGCTGCATTGCAATATCGCATTGCAGAGCTGGGATCAGCTATGCCTTTCCCTCCGGCGCCGCCGCCGGTGTCGCCGCTGAACAAGTGCTGCTCGCCGCCGCCGCCGCCGAAGCTGCAGCGAGCTTCTGAGACCAAGCAGCCTATCCGTGCGTAGCTTATCGTCACACTCTCATCTTCTTCCTTTTCCCCCCCTCGCGCTGGCGGCGAGCACGACGGCGCCGTCGCGTCGGTCGAACCGTTGGTAAAATTCTCGCGTACGTGCCGAACAGCGCAGGTGTTGATCGCCACGAGGAGGGCGCACGCCGCCTCGCTCCTCCTCGTCCTCGCGGGCGCGGCGGCGGCAGCAGCGCCGGTAGTCGTCAGGGCGGACGAAGGCGGCGGCGGCAGCGACGACGGCGAGGGCGTCCTCGGCGCGATCAAGTCCATCTTTGACCCCAACGAGAAGACCAGCGCGGGGAAGGTGCTGCCCAAGGCGTACCTCAAGGCGGCCAGGGAGGTGGTGCGCACGCTCCGGGAGTCGCTGCAGGAGGACGACGGCGGCGACATGGCCAAGTTCCGGCGGAACGCCGACGCCGCCAAGGAGTCCATCAGGGAGTTCTTGGGCGGGTGGCGAGGCCAGCAAGCCGTCGCCGCCGAGGTACGGCACGTCTCTCAGTGCATCTGTGCAAGCTCAAATTTTCTCTTCTTCCTACTATTCGATTCATTTACCTGCCTGGTTCACTCCAGGAATCGTACGTTGCGTTGGAGAAGGTGATCAGATCGCTGGCGGAGTTCTACTCCAGAGCAGGACCCTCCGCTTCGCTTCCACAGGAGGTGAAGAACAAGATCCTGGACGACCTCAACACAGCAGAAGCCTACCTGTAGATTCTGCATTTTGCAACATTGCACTGCACAAGGGGACCGTATTTCACCTGCCATTCCTCCAGCACGATGCAAACACAATTTGTACTGAAATATGCAGGCTACAACTACAAATCAATGCTGATTCAACTGCAACAACAACACTTCATTTTGTACCGAATATGCAGGTTAAACATGCATGGGGATAATTAATAACGACTACATCATGGCGATTTCCTGCTTTCCATGACTAGTAACTATATCTTACAGAGGAGGAAATATATCACACGAATGAGACCTAACTGCGAGAACGAGTTTAAAAAAAAAGGAAAAAAACTATGTATTAACAAAATGGCAACTAACGAAAACATGTACGACGATTCGGTGGGTTCAATGAGTTTAACTGTTTAAACACCGGTAAACCAGAGAGGAACAATCATCCTCAACCAATCTCACGAAGGAACAAAAAACTACCATATCCAAACTGCATGCACGGAGTCAGGTGACCGGAGTTAACGCCTTCCACTACTGTACTGGCTGACGACCCAACTGAGTCTACAACTCCCGGGACAAAGAGAACAGGATAACCAAAGTTATGTTCAAGAGGCTAACCCTCTTTCTTCTACGAAAAAAGGTGTATGCCATATGCTAGCTGCCGAGTCAAATGGTTCAGGAGATGGAGGCCTCATGCCTTCATCCATGCATGCAAAGCTTGGGCCTTCTCTTGGGAAGCAGGTACACCACTTGACTGGCACGGAAACTGTAACTAAAGCTTAGCCACCTGCATCAAAGATTATAAAAACATGAGCCAAACAAAGAGTCAAGAACTGTACTACGCATGCATTTACAGCTATTTTCTTAAAGATCTGTTTTACGGAACAAAACTTTGTTGCTTATCTGAAGAATGTTTGCTTACTGTTTTCTCAATGGATGTGTTCTTGTACAATTATCTCAATAAACATGCAAGCTTAACATGGAAACGTCAAGGATGAAAACCGATTGCTACGAAATATCACAGTTGCAAGTACCATCAGCATTTTTGCTACTGTCCACAATCCACACAGGACCAACATGTGCTATGGAGCTTAGCCACATTAGATGGTTTCCCAGTATTGTTTGTAAAGGGAAAAAAAATCAGTTGTATAAAGAACTGATTCCCATTAAACAAATGGAAAAGAAAACAATTGACAAATTCATAAGGTGTGTCATGCTCTGACCTGCTTGGGAACATGGGTGTTCGCCAGGTAAACCCTTCTTCAGCAATGGCTTTTTCAGAAGACCTGTATCAGGAAAAACTAACATGCTAAAAGACTTCAGTTCTTGCTTGTCAGAATCCTCAAGTGGAGTAAATCCAAATTTCAATTTCCATGTGTCCACTAGTTCTGTGATAGCAGGAATAACCAACTTCTCAACATCGAGAGAGCTAAGGATCTGAAACAGAAGACAAAAAGGCAACTCACCCATTAGAGAAGTCAAATTAAGCACAATATCAACTCAGCTAATGTATAAAGTATTATAGTCCTCATCAGTGTAAGGTGCTTAGACAGGTTAACCATGCTAGATCGTTAGCTGCACGCTTTTTTTGAAAATGGAAGTAACAGTTACCATTGGTTTTAATCATGCAAGGTATACAAGCACAGCAGTATTAGGATTGTAAAGATCAGAAAAGGAACAAGGGGGCTTATGCTGAAGAATGTAGGACTGTCAAAAGGCAATATATTCAAATAAATATAGTCCTTTATAAGAAATAGCATCATGAAGCATGCATAAAAGAATATTGATCCTGGTATCAGATCAAAGTACCATTTCAATTCCATCCAGAAGTCGGCGGCACATCCCTTGACGTCTATACATATACCGGGTACCAATGAATGGCATTTCAGCTAGCTTAGTGCCATGTATTCTGTTCCAGAATAAGATATAATAACAATAAAATTGTATCAGAACCCAGCAGTTCAAGAAAAGATGATTAAAAGTAGCCAGACCATGTCTCCTATGTACTGGAGGAACAGAAGATATGTAACATGTCTTGACAGCAGTGTGGTAGTAAGTTACAGAAAGATCACACAAAAGCATTATGAATTGTGCAACTATCGATTCATCAGACAAATGAAATTCACCTCCCTAAAATAAGCATATGTACTTTTCAGCATCATGAAGCTATTTGATGTACAGAAAAATACTGTGCATCACAGGAAGGATATATTTTCCTTCAAATTTGGAAACACGAGATGGTTAAGGATGATGTGAAGTAATTAGAGAGAATATGGGTGTAGCCATTTCTTAGTGATAAAGTAGAGTAGTCAGGGCACTAATCAAGATTACTGGAAAGTACCAACTCAATTGTGCTTGAGAATCAGAAAATGAAGTGAATCTATGGAAAATCTTTGCCTCGTATATTGAAACAAATATTGGCTTGTCAAGGGGTTTCAGAGCCTAAAGTATGATTCCATTGCACCAAACAAGTATTCAAATGCATGTATACCTTGGACTGCAGCTTTCTGAACACAGTATTCAGCGCCATATAACAAGACACGGCAATCGAAAGAAAATAGCTCACCTGACGGATGCTGTAGCTATTATTTCATCCCCACGTTCCAAAATAAATATATAGAATCCTCGGAAATCCAGTCGGGTAAAATTTGATCTGCATGTAAGCAAAATATGGAAGGAGATATAACAATCAAACGTCTCTTGGGAAAGTTAGCATTGCTGCTTGTTTCCACATTAAGAAAAGTTGCCACTGTTCATAAAAAGCTAAGCCAGTTTAGAAAGCAAACGAAAAGTTCCAATTTCCAAGCAACAACTATTAAATCGAACCCACTAAGGTGAACTAGCACGTGATAACAAGTATTAAATCAACCCCACTAAAGCCACATATAAGCTAGCGTAAGTATTAAGGCAGGTCACCAGCTGATCACTTTTGGTAGATTAGAATAATAAATGGGTAATGTGGCAGTTGCATTTTCCCGATGCCGGCAGTCATAAGATGCTTTTATAATTTGATATATGTATAAGTGATATTTTGTGCTTATTATTGCCTTTGGTACCATGCTGCTTCCAAACCCTATTATGCAGATATGATTCAGGTTGTTCCAAATGAAAATAGAGAACATATGAAGATTGTTATATCATTAGATAAACTTGGAAACCTCCATGTCTAAAATGGAAATGACCAAAGTTATTATCTCCAGAAGTATTTAACTTATGTTAAATCAATGATGAGGATACTCATGATTCATGAACTCAGGTTGATCTATGAAGAGCTATGCATCTCTGCGTTATGCCTTACACAAAGTTGGTAAGTTAACAATGAACCGTTATTTTGGTACTATCCTCAACTCAGTTGTTCATTATGATCCAACCACCAAAACACAACACCAGATTCACAGAGAGAGGGAGGGGGAGGGGAAAAGAGCAAAAAATAAGGCAAAAGCAGCGTCAACAACTCATGCATTTTACAAAGCTTGAAAGTTGGTTGCCAGAAAGATAGATTCATACCCGCAACTATACACAACATTGTGTAATAAGTTGATGCCAGATCTGTGGTCAATGATTGGAAGAAAACACTCATTCATTATTGACAATGCAATAGCAATCTTTGAGTTACACTCGACCCGTGTGTCTAAAGCAAGGACTGTTTCAGGTACATCTTCATGGATCCGCTGAATAATTCTGCATGAATAATCTGGTCCAAGATCCTTCTTGACTGCAAGAAGACTCTGCAACTCTTCAAACAGCTGCATCACATAAAATAGTGAATTACACAAAGCTCATAGGAACTCCTTCGGAGACATGGGGCATGCAAAGAGTAAAAAAACATATCGGTAACAGAAAATAAATTAAAACAAATAGATAGAAAGCATTGAAGCACAAAGTGTTTTCTTTATGGAAAATGGTTATCATTCAGAGCATTTTTAGGAAGACTAAACAATGAGTTGTTGCTGCTCATTTCCTTAGTGCTGTGGCATTTGGCATTTAAGTATGTCAAATACTAGAAGTATAGTTTCAGAATGCAAAAGATCCGCATTAACTTCAACAGTCAAGAAAAACTTTTACTAGTTAGATAAAAGGACCAGATTATCAAAGTTATTAAATAGGAGTTCAAGCACCAATTCATATAGTATCATATCATGTATGATTGATCATAACTGCAAACTCATGAAACTCAAAAGTTAGTGACATTCTGAGAATTTCCATACATTGCTATGATACTTGGTATTATCATGTACACAATAAAAAATCGAAGCCCATAGTAGATCCTGACAGATTGGTGCAGATATTGAAGTATTGAACAACTCAATTATCAAATAATGAATGAAAGAAAATGCTATCGCATGAATCATGCTCATGGAAAACTACAAAATAATGAGTCAGAAATGTAATGGAAAATAAAACAAAAACAAATGTGTGACAAGTATTACCAGCCTGCAACTTTGTTGGCAGAATAAAATGCCTGGCTGATCAGCATCATGGGTTGCAAAATCAATTTCATAACAGCAGGCTTGATGATCTACAGATTCATCATTATGGAATACTCAAACACATGAGTGACCATCACAATATTGTAGCAAATAATGACAAAAATATGGTAAATAAGACTTCGATGTTTGAAAGAACACTGGAGAAAGTATAAACAGAGATCACATACACTTTTCTTGACACTGGGAACAAGTACGCAATGAAGAATCAACACGAGAAATGTCTTCAGCATCACGGCTAGAACGTTCATGACAAAATTTACAAGAGCAGTTTGCACAACACCAGTTATCAGGAGGAAGTGCCTGCAAGATTGGAAGATCGTTCTATTAGAGAATGCTACATTGAATACACTTATCAACCTTATCAGCAAAAAAAAAAAAATCAATGTACTATCTGAGCAATTCAAGTTTTCAACTGTCTACAGTTCAGGATCAGATAAACAAATAAAATAGGCACAAATATTGTCGAAAAATATTTATTCAATAATAAAGAACATCAAATATGAATAGAGCAAACAACCTGGTGCAATATTCATTTGAAAAGCTTAAATACATACCTCCAGTCCTAGACAACTCATGTGGAATGCCGAGGGGCATCCATCACAGCAGATCAAATTGCCTCCATCGCCGCAAATACCACATACATCATCATTGGGATCATCACCCTCGGTGTTGATAGGAAAGAAAGCCTGCCTTTCAGAATTAGATTGCTTATTCCATGCATTATTGAGACAATGCAACAGGTCAATATCCAGCTGATCTACAAATATATTCCTGTATGACTTCTTCACCTCACCACCAGCATGAGCCACAAATTCATGTACTGCGAGGACCTTGGAACAGCAGCTACAATTAATCCCATCCCTAGCGATAGTACCCTCTACTAAAACCTTTTTTTGACTGTCATCCATACATTTCAGTTTCGAGTTGACTGGTAGAACACCCAGATCAATCAACCAGGAGAAAATTGTGAGCTTCCATTTATAGGGAGCAAAACCATCAATGCTGTTTCCAGACTCCTTGTTTGACTCCTTGTTTGATCCACGAGCAAGTAGAGCACAGCCACCTCGCTTTTTTCTTCCAGTGCCTAACTGCAGTCTTCTTGAATTTGTAATCTTATTCTTTTTTTCGTTCAACTTGCCCTTTGATTTTTTAAGCTTTTTCAGCATAACATTTTTCTTCTTTCTCAGCTTCTGAATCTCCGCTTTAGTTCTTCGCTTATTCACAACAACTCTTTTCAATTTGCTAAGGACATTCTCAGTTAAAGTACAGCCTGGAGTACTGGAGGCATGCTTTTTGCCTGAACTACTGCCAGAATCCTTTTGCTCAGACCCTAAACCTTCACGAAACACATTATATGCCTTTGTGATTGACCAGTAAGATCCTTTACCACTGGGAGGTATATACACGGAATCCATGTAATCTCTACCTCTCCTGGGTCTTAAATCAATTTTCCAGCCAGCTCTTAGAAGTATTCCCTTTATTTGTCCACTTATCTTTTGCTTTTCTTCACGACGACTTCCTGCATTTATCTGCTCACTTGGGCTAGCGGATCTCAAAATAGAAGCCTTTCCTTTATCTTCATGTGCCTCTATTTCCTCATTTTCTGTGTGCTGAGATAAGGAGCTAGATTCAGATTTTGCCAGAACAGGTCTACCCCTACGCAACTTAGACCCCAGCCTTTGTTTATGCTCAGAATCTTTTCCCTTCCGCTGTTTTTTTCTGACAATAATGTTTTCCTCCAAATCACTGGAGTCTTGTTCTTTAACGACATGAGGGTCAGCACCACGCCTCTGTCTGCTACGAGTTTTCCTGTAGGAAGTATCACTGCCATTCTCATCATGATCAGATTCATCCTGTGACAGCTTACGGGTGTTTCGATTAGAGCAGTCAGAAGATCTGCATGACTTAGCTAGTTCAGTGCGATTTTTCCGTTCCCTCAAAATACGTCTATTTTCCGGACCACGATTGTTTCCAGCATGCTCCTCTCTAGCAGACTTATTTGATTGCTCTAGCTCAGTATCAGGAGATGTATTTCTTGTTCTTTTCCTTGATGGCATGGCTACTTTTGACCTTCTAGCAGTTTTGTCAAGCCGTGATTCCATTATCCTGTTCATACTGGCAACAATCTTCTGGCCAACTGATTGCTGCATACGAGTCTTGTTTTCAGATTTAACTCCTTCAGAATCAGTATGCTCTGCATCATTTTTCTCAGTGATGGCTGAACTAGAGATATTCTGATCCACCGCAGGAACTCCTGTAAGTGGCTGTGACTTCAAAATGGTATTTGTTTCATCTTCTGATACCTCGTTAACTGTAGTATTCACATCATCAACATTCCCAGTGACACAAGAGCCTCTTTGATCCGCAACCTTTTCCTTTACTGTTTGCTTATCTGTACTGGTGTTACATTTTACCAGCTCAGCATGAGGAACCATTGGAGATACAGTACTCTTTTTCCGTTTATATTGATAAATAACTTTTCCCTTCCTTTCTTTGCTTACTGAAGCCGGCTCATTTTTTGTAGTTTCGCATGAGCCTCCACACTCTTCTCTCTGTCTAGCTGCAGCTGACCTTGTGACTCGCTTCTCAAAATTATATTTAACCTGTTTTGCCTCACCTGTTTCTCTAGATATCGACTTTCTCCTTGTAAATACCAAGCAAGGTGTCGAAGCATCCTTCAGTTCATTCCGGACACCACTACCCTCCTCATGTACATCATCAATGTGAGAATGCTTCTCTACTTTCTGATCTCCACATTGTACCATTCCCTCAGTACAAACAACAGCATCCTCCTGCTCAGCAGAATCTGATTCACCGACAGGGTTGATTCTGCATAAACCCGCGCTCATTTTATCATCGTTTGCAGTCCCACTGTCATCTGCAGAACCCCCAGTCAAATGCTTCCTCTTCTTCCCAGTCAATGCTGGTCCCCCACCATGATCCTGCAGAAGATGAAAAGCGTCATCAGATGACCAAACCCTGTTACATCTCTCGTCTAGAGTTCATGAAATAGCAATGTAACTAAACAGCGCGATCTACCCTAAACCCTAGTTTAAACCCACTCCGGCCTGATTAGGAAATTGCGGGCAATACAAAACGGACACAGGCAACAGAAACAGACCCAAAATGGCAATCTCTAATCCATTTGTCAGAGAAAAACTAATCCGAAGCAAACGACCACGCACCCAGTAACCCTACCGAGAAAGGAAGCTAGCGTAACATCACCGAGCTAGAAAGCAAGCAACTGATACATGGAGAAGTTCAGAGGGGGAGAAACTCACCGAAGCGGACTTGACGTTGGGCATGGTGGTTCACTCCAACCCCCAGGAATTTCCTGGGAATTCAGCAACAGGAAGCCCTACAACCGTAAGAGTACAACCGATCTCCACCGCCGGAGAAGCAGAAGACGAACCACCTAGCCGGAAAAAAAAAACGAGAATTTGAGAACGGAGTAGTACAGCGCTGCGAGAATCCGCGTCAAAACCGAATGGGAGTTGAGGGGTGACTCGGATACCTCCGGGAACAAAACCAACACCGGGAACAAGGGAATCCACCCACCTCAAAACGCAGGAACGGATAACTCACCAGCGGGAAGACAAAGGCCTCACGAGCTCCGCCCTCTGGGCCGACGGATCTCCACTCCGCTCGGCCGGCGCCGCGGCGGCTACGCGGAGGAGCGGCGGGTGGAGGATCCAGCAGCGGGCGGCCGGGGAGCGAGGAGAGGGACCAAAACCGGCGGCCTCGCCTTTGCCTTGCCTTTGTGCTCTGCGCTGCGTTCTCTTCTCCCTGGGGGGTGTATTTGATCGGTCTGGGGCTGTGTCTGTGTGCAGCGCACTGCGTTGATAGTGTGACGTGAGCGCCGGGTGGAAGTCGAAACTGACGCGCGGGTCCTCCGCGCAAAGCCCGGGGCCGCGGTCGCGTGGCGACGCGGTCACGTTGAGCGGTGTCTGTTCTGGCTCGCTTTCCTTCCCCGGGGAGTGCGAGGCTGGATCGGTTTTTGGTTTGAATGTTTGAGGTGTGAACTAGAATTTCCCTCCACCTGCTCCTCCTCGTGCTAGAGAGTAGAGACGACACTGCTCTGTGCAAGGAGTGGCAAGGCTCAAGAACAGAACGAGATCAAAGTATTAATTTGTGTTTTCATAAGTATATGCAAGATTTTTTGTTGTTATCGAGAAGTTGTGAAATACTTTCCTTTATGAATTTTAGGTTTAGGTATAAAAATATTGGTTTGCGCGTACAAACCTCTCTAACGGTCCGCAACGGATAGGGTTGACGGTTAGCATTTTGATGATTTTTATAGCTAACATTTGTAAATACGCGAGTAGATAAAATTAGTACGTTACTTGCATGTACGTTATTGGAGCGAGCAAACGATGATATACTACGTCACTTGAAAAATATCTTCTTCTGTCTACGTAAATCTTCAAATTTATGCATCGATGATTTATTACATGTATATGATCTAATATTTTAAATTTACTTGATAAATTTGTCTATGCAGAAAACATTCGCAAAACAAAAAGAGCATGTTCAACGAAGTAATAATAATAAAATAATATTTTCAGACTTTGACAGGAGATGATCATGTAATGAATTATGCTACATCAAGTATGTACAAAAAAAGTCATAACTCATGGTGTCTACTTATTCAAACCTATGTGCAAGTCAGATCACTAATGTTTAGCATACTTTAATATCTCTGTTCATAAATTATCATTTCCATAAAATATTTAATAGCCACTACTTAATAATTTCGATACGAGCATTTAAAATACATCAATCATATGAGCTTGTTCAATTGTGTCATCGAGACTTGAACTCATTCATTTATGGTATTTTGGTGCATGAACTTCTTCCGGTCATATTAGGTTCATGAACTTTTTTTTGTAGCCATTTAGATTCATGAACTTCTTTGCAATCATTAAAGTTCATGAACCTTTTTTGTAGCCATTTTGATTCATGAACTTCTTTTGCACTTATGGGTGTATGAACTTTTTTAATGATGTCATGCATATTCATACCTCTTCATTGATGTGGTTCGAACCGTTGTGGTTCTTTCACACTTTATATTAACCTCTATCAAGTTAAATTGCAAAGTGCGATAGACTAGGAATTTCGAGGATGAGCTCGCATTCGCATGTTGAAGTCAGTGTGACAATTTCTCTTCTGCATGAACTCCAGCACATTACATAATGAATTGGTACATGTCGCTCCTCTCTATTAAAAAATCGATGATATTTGACTCAGATTTAAATGTTAGATGGAAGGGTATGAACCTGTAGCCTATCATTTTTAAAAATATCTGTCAATAACCGGAAAGAAAAAACTTATGGATCCAATTGATATTGACAAACGAGTTAATAAACTTTTAAAAATATAAATTAAAAATTCCTGAAATGAATGACAGCTAAACATATTCTTATACATCAGCCTCTTTTCCCGCGAAACCGCCCCCCACGTTAGTCGGCCGTTTCGACCGGCCCGCGGTCCGCGGAGTCGTTCGCGCCCGCGCCTACCAACGGGGCCCACTCCTCCTCTCTGCCCTACCGCGTCCCGCGCCCCCTCCGATGCAGATCGGACGGGCTGCAGTGTCTCCTCCGTCCCGCACCCACGCTTCTCCAAAAAAAAAAAAACGGCGCCGGCAGGTGGCTTTCCCACTTCCCCGCTCCGCTCCCGCGCACCCCTGACCCGATTCGCTCCTTTTCCCCAACCGCCGCTCCCTCCGCGGTGGGGCAGCCGCTACCGCCGCAGAGAACCTAGCGCTGCCGGCGTTGAGTGTACGTGACGTTTTCGCCTCTGCGCTCCGCGTCACCCGCTTGTTCCAGCCTGCCCTGGTCACTCCCAACTGCGGCCACCGGCGCTGGCACCGGGGAGCTCCTCGCTGGACGCGGCTGGAGCTCTACTTCACCTCCCTTCGCGTAGTCCGCGTCCGGGGCCGCGACGGCGACCGCGCGCTCAAGGCCGAGTTCCGTCCCTTCTCCGGCCTCATCGACGACCACTGTTGGTGCCCCGATGGCCTCCGCATCGTCGTCTCTGGGGATGGCAAGGGGAAGTCGTTCGTCCTCGCGCTCGCTGCTTATTCATCTGTGTAACTAGTATGTAGGGTCAAGAATATTGGTTGAAAGCCAGATTTGACAAACATTCACCAGAATCAGAGCCGCACGCCATGGCGGGAAAATCACTGCGGGTTGCTACAATGCATAATTTTAGTAATACGGGCCGAATGTATAAACCCAGATCGTTGGACTCTGTTGGATCTGTCCTCGGTTAATTAAGATTACCACACTTCACCATGGACGGCCAGATGAATAAAACCATATCAGTTGGACTCGACTGGAACTGTACTCGCAAAGATCAAATCAAACTTCAGCATGATTAAACCTGGCCAGAAACCATTTTACAGGGATCGACCTAGGCAGGCCGCCCCTTGCTAGGATACGTCCAGCGACCTCCATTTTTTTCCATTTTGCGATCGGAGCCGATGGGTCTTGCGTACGGAACAACAAGATCATTGACTGAATGATTCAAAACACAGAACCACACTTAGCAGACAATAAATTAATGTATATTAACCAATAAGCTGTCCAACTTAGCTTTGCTGTTTTTACTCTTTACAAGCTAACCAAGGCTCGCTGCTCCAAGCTGTTACAATAATAAATGGGCTTTTGACTAAGGATCGAACAACTGTTTTGTGAGATTCCTTCTCTAACATCTACATCAGGGTAGGGAATTCCGAATTCCTGCAAGTTGAGATAATTGCTACTCTCCAAGAAACTGTCTGAAATACACCCAATGTTCACTAAACGTCTGTCAGGATTATGGATGATACAATCATGACATAGGCGAGGAAGAAGAACATGACAATTTGGATGAGGAACTTCGGGTTATCCCTCAAACTTGGGGCCACCACCGATCTACTGCTTGAGAATACATGAATAAAGTTTCAGTTATATATAGCCAATGACGTGTGTGAATGCAACAGGTATGTGGCATCACCATACCTGGCAATCCGCTGGGAAAGTCTATAGAAGGGTAGACTCTGAATGAAAACAACACCTGGGCCTGTGAGAGATGCTGTAAGCTGGTTGTCACCCTGCAGAAGCTGACTCGCCTCAGTGCAAGTAAAATAAAAGCTTGTGAACATGAGCAATCAAAATGGAGACATGAAGCATGGAAAGAAAAGGATCTACTCACCCCAAAGACTGCTCTTCTAGGATGGTTAGGGCTGTTCAATTGAAATTTAATGGTCTTTGTCATAGCCACAATACAAGCAGCATCGACAGTAATAACCTCATGGGGTGCAAGAATTTTCTGCATCACTAGAAAAATTAAAGAGCAAAACCTTCTGAGTTAATAAGAGGACTCTACCTGCGTATTATCAGAGCGAACAATAACTTGGTATCATCAAAACATAAGACATGAGTTCACATGCCTTGTCTACAACAACAACAAAAACTTTGTCCAAGCACGTTGGGGTAGGCTTCACATGCCTTGAATGTATAAAGTAAATTAAAGGTCTGCAACTTATAGAACATTTAGGTTATCACAGAATGATGTGCATATATCCCAAACTATATGTCACAGCAAGTATTTTGCCCTGCACCGTCACAACATTATATATTTTATTGTAACATGGGGTAACCTAATGCCGCATGCCCGCATGTAATTTACTGCATGTATATTTGCACAACATATCATCTTCCAGCTATATATATTCAATCAAATTGTTCATAAACCCTTTCACAGTCCCGCATTTCCATTTTTGAGCCCTGCCTAAAAGTTCTAATATATGTCCACTTTGCATGGCTAGAGAGCAGAAATAGCATTGCATAAGGGCAAAACAAGTTGTACCTGATCCACCACCAACAAGGAAAGCCATCCCCTGACCCCTAAGCTTCTGTTTCAGGATCATCTACAGAAGACTTGTAGCTTTCAGTTTCCAAACACGCAAGTTAACCAAGAAGCATATAAAGAACAAAAAAAGAGTGCAGATCACAACAAGATCTCCAGATGAATGGTATGATTCAATAGTTTTACCTACCTCTGCACCAATCTCAATGTTCCGTGGTCTCTGCTCTACTGTACTAGTGACTGATACATCATTGACTGAACACAGAAAAGCATCTGCCTGCAACAATAATTTGCTACATACATAAAAAGGTTGTTGTGACTTTCAAGCAGATGACCAATTTAGAACAGAACTTACCTGGCAAAGAAGTTCTCCACCAAAGTTTGCTAGATCTAGCTGCACAAATGTAATTAGATATATCAGACTATGGTTTAAATTATGTAACTTGTTAATAGCCCATACAAATCTTATATGATTTTCCAAATGCAGACAAACTACAGAAAAATTTGACGAACAGGAAATACAAAGTTCTACTTGTTAATGCAAAAAGACAATATTGATGTACCCCACAACTATCTCTTTGTTAGGCAGGCAGGTGTAAGGACTCATACCTACACTACAGTCTACAATAAAAATGTAGTGATGCTAAAATTTTCAAATGTAGGATGATTTTTACTGACAAGAAATACTAACCGGCAGTATTCTCCCAGGAAATGGTGCGGAAATCCCAACATATCCATCATCAGAGCCAGGATTGAAGAAAACAGTGCTGCTTATGCTTTTCCCAAAAATCCACTGCCACACACCTCCATCATTTCCGGGCAAGTAGTTATTGTCCATCTGCATGTTCCCGGACATGTAGCACATTGCACCTAGAGAATAATAAAGCAATGATGAAAACTGCATTCTAATGCTAACAATATCTTGGATTACCATAATATATTATTATGTAAGTAGACAATTGTCAGCAACTATCAGACACAAAAGATATAAGGTTGGGTCATGGCAAAATGAAGTGCCAAACGAGAACTGCAATGCTCAGAAATATGCTGAAAACCAGTTTGACTGAACGTTGCACGCAAGAATATATACTTGCTCAGCAGAAAAGCTGCCGAGCAGAAGGAGTTCAATCTGGTTACCTGGCTTAACAGTCAACTTGTCCTGAGACTTCAATATCACCTGAAGATAGGTGAATTGAACAATCACAAGTGAGTCCGGCTCAATCGAACTGAAGAAAATTACTACGATTAAGCAGAAGTGGTTTCAGAAACTACCTGCAGAACTTGCACATCGCCGCCAGATATCTGAAACGCCGTCACAGATCCTTGCTGGCTCTGCAAACAACCAACGAAGTTCAAACGGAATCAGACCAGGGCGACGAGAAACAAAATCCAGGCGCCGGGATCGGGTGGATCCAGATAAACGAGCACGAATTCCAACCCTAACATCTACCCGTAGATTAAAGCACCGTGCGAAGAGATCAGATCGTGCAGGGGGCGAACGGACCTGGTAAACGTAGGGCTGGAAAGGCGTAGAGTAGAAGGGCGCGGCCATGGCGGGTGAACCTTCCGGAAGCTTCTCAAAGATTTCAGTGGGCGCCGGCTCGGAGCGTCGTCGTCGGGGAAGGGAGAGTTGCCATTCGCCGGTGACGTCGAAGCTGTTCTTTTGGGCTCTTCTGAGCTTAATTACGAGGGTATTTTTTGTTGTCCGGGTGGGATTATCTCAGCCGTTTTTATGCGATGGACGGGAGATGATGCGCCTAGGGTGCTTACGTGGAATGCCCACATTAACCTTCATTGCGCGTGGCGGCATGTAATTGGCTTTAGTGGCCCTCCACGACGTGTCCAACCTATGTGATTCTAATGGATCTTTTCTCTTTTTTTTCATTTATTATATCGGATTTCAGCTCAATTGATGGGAAAAAATATGATGAGAAACGTAATTGCAATGTGTGTTGTATACTAAAAGAGATGGTTATAATATAAATAGTTCTTTGGTTCAATCGTGTAAATAACTCTCCTACACTATATGATTTTTATCTCGCAGTTACAATATTTTCCATTTAAACCCCTTCACATGGCATCCAATAAAAAAACAAAGTGTGATACCTTTCAACGTATCGAGGTATGCAAGTACTAAAATGAATAAATTTGTACTTTGTTAACAAAATTGTTTACTGGCTGTAATTTTCTATAACTTTTAATTGTCAGAAATTACATGCTAAATTCCTATGGAATTCTTATGGAACGACTCGTTCCATAGGGATCTTAGAGGATTTTTAACATGAGGTTTGTACTCCATCTAAATGATCATTAAACCCTCTTCACATGTATCTTATCTTGCTGTCACCGTATTTTTTATGTAAACCCTTCACAAGCAACACCAATAAAAAGACAAAGCGTCAATACCTTTCAACATATTGAGGTATGCAAGTACTAAAATGACTAAGTTGGTATTTGTTAAAAAATGTGTGTTCCTGATTGTAATCTTCTATAACCTTTAACTGTTCGGAAAGACATGCTAAATTGCTATGAAAGTCCTACAAAATGACACATTTCATAGGGATTTTAGAGGATTTTTAACTCGAGGTATGTACTCCATCTAAATGATCATTCCTGTAGGTTTCTATAACTTTTAACAAAGGATCGAATGACTTCTTTGGCTTGTAGGAATTCGTAAAATTATAAAGGATTCCAATCCATGGGGAAATTTATATAAGAACCTTTGGAATAAAGGATTAAGCATGTCAAAATTATGCAGAATGGCTTGTTCCATAGAGATTATGAAAGATTTCTAACATGAGTTCCAACTTCATCGAAAAAGTCATTTATGTTTATATCTCTCGTGTGAATTTTGTGCTTTTTTGGTCATCTGAACGATCATTCCGACAGTTTCTCTAAGGTTTTCATCCCATAGGATTGAATGTGCAAGGACACTTCAATCTTGCATTTTTTTCTATTTCTATGTTTTAAAAATATTGGATTGTAAATAAGACTTAAGCATGCTAAATTCCCATGGAATGACTTGTTCCACACAATTTTTTAAGTATTTCTAACATAAGGTCCAGCATAATGAAAAATATTATGTGCCTATCTCTCATCAGATTCCTATGTTTTTTCATGTGTTCCATCCAACCAAACATTATTGCAGTTTTTATGTGTTTTTTATTCGATATGATTTAATTTAAGGTGCATGGACACTCTAATCTTATGTGTTTTTTCCATTCCTATAATTTGAAAAATCAGCGCTCCAAATAAGACCTTATATGAGATGTACGGGTGGTTTCCACCTACTTAGATTGCCTTTTTTGTCATGTTAATATATATAATATCAACCAAAATTAAGTCATGGCAGCTTTTTAAGCTCGAGTACTTTCATTACAACTATCATAATCGATATATTTGCACTAAATTTGCGTATGCATTCAAGTTGTGCATGGTCAGCTGAGTTATCTTGAACATAAATTACTTCGAGATGAATGTACATCACAATACAACCACGTGAAAGAGTATGTGTAGATCATGTCTGCCACAAAATGCACCCAAATGGGCTGAAGTTTGACCCAGTCCGCGATAATAACCAAAATAGAGAGTTGTGCTGGGTTAGGCCTGGGTAGTTCAGGCTACGGCTGCTCTTAATGGTCGACTGTAAAGAAGTCGAGACGGAAAACCTATCAGCCGCGGCTATAGCGATTGCCTTCAGCAGGGATGGTAAATCCGACGGGAAAGCAACGATGTCAACGGTATCCCAAATAATCAAGAGGTTGTATGCTGGTTTTGCGTAACATCTGAGAATGTGGTTGTTGCTTCACACGCGGAATAAGATGGAGGGGGAGGCGATGCGGAGAGGGCGACATGGTTAATCCGAACACGCTCGTCTCAAGGAAGTAATGTCTCGCTCTCCCGCAACAAGAGTGTTGCGACGGTACTCCCGATCTTCGTCAATGATGAGAGCGCGAGCAGACAAGCATGTCATGAGGAGATAGCGTGGGAGAAGAAGTTTGGAGGGAGATAATAAGGAAAAATATAGTATAAAAAAAGAGAAATAAAAGAAAAAAGAGGAAAAAAGAAAAGAAAAAGAAGAGAGGGGGGAAAGGAAAAGGAAAAAGAGACGAAAAAGAGAAAAATAGAAGGAAATAAGTAGAGGGAAAATGAGAAAAAATGAATTTGGTGAATTTTGCTGACTGTAAACACAATATTAGTGAAATATAGATTGTATATGATATAATGAAAAAAAATAAAGGGTAATTGCTTGATATGATATAAAATAAAAGGTAATTGATATAGAACTGAACTCTGAAATTAAGATTTTTTTAAAATTAGCTACAAAAAGAATATTTTTTACGGATCTAGTATAGAGTAGTCTAACCCGGCTCTTCCGGGCGCAACACCCTCGTCTTCGTTCGAAATAAATTTTCTGCATACGGTATGCATATCCCAGCGGTGCATACCGTTTCTGATCTCTGCCACGTGGCGTGATCGACGGACAAAATCGCGACGGGGCGGGTCCGGCAGGTCTGCCTCGCGCGGCTCAGACTCGAGAAAAAAAAACAACGGCGCATCGATGCGCCCGTTCCCCACCCTCCCCGTCCGCAGCCAACCCTACGACGTCCGGCCCGGCGGCGATCCAGTCCCGCCCACCTCCCCCACCTCTGTCCCTATGCACTCCAGGTTCCCGCCGCCGCCAACCCTTCACGGAAGGGTTCCAGCCGAACCCCAACCAGTTCGCGCCCTACCCTAGCCCGCACGCTGGTTTCAACGGCGGCGAGGCGTTTCAAGCCGCTGGTGCTGATCTAATTCTACTTCGTTGCGTTTGGGTAAACTGTGATAGAATAGTAATCAACCTGATACACATTACTGACACATCTGATGGTCACATCATTGCTCCTGCTAAGTGTTTCTGTGAGCGTTAACTCTGCTTTCTGCCCTTTTGTTCATTTGGGGTGTGTTTGGTTCGAGGGATATAGTGGGACGGGACGGGACGATCCCACTTTTCTGTTGTTTGGTTTGGAGACATGTGGGATGAAGTCATCCCTCAAAAGAGAATATTCCACCTAGATGCGGGATGGAACCATCCCACCGAAAACATGGGGACGGATCCGTCCCACCTCCGTGGAGACAGGCGCGCGACCTTCCAGAAGTACTCATACTCACATATCCGTGTCCCATCCTTTCATTCAAACAAGAGACGGGATCATTCCGTCCCACATCATCCCACAAAACAAACAAGAAACAGGGATCGTCCCATCTCTCTAGACAAACAGGAAACGGGACCATCCTATCCCTAAAAACTGGGATGGATCCATCCCATCCCACTTTGACTCCCAACCAAACACATCCTGAACAACGTATTAGTGAACTTATCTGCAGTATTTTGAGCTATACTCTCTTTTCACTTATTTAGCAGCGCATACGCAGGGTTAAATAAAAATTTGATTATCTAATGTGCAAACGTGATTGCTTGGTCCAGCGTTAACTTGCTGTTTCCTGCTTCGTCAATTTTTTATCGAGTACGTATCGCGCTTCTCTGGAGCGGGAGCTTCTCTGGAGCCTAGCCGCGGGAGGCGGAGCCGCGCGAGGCGGACCTCCCAGACGCGTCCGTACGGATTTTGTCCGTCGATCACGCCATGTGGCAGAGATTGGGAACGGTATGCACCGCTGGGATATGCATACCCTATGCAGAAAATTTATTTCCGTCTTCGTTTCCCTTTCCCACTGTGTTCCACTTCCACCATTTACCTGGTAGGCCCCGACCAAACAACCAACGCTTCCGCCCTGTACCCAACCGCCGAGCACCGCCGTGCATCCCCTCAGTCCCTCACCCCGGTTGATCCTCAACCCGTCGCTAATCTGCTCTTTGCTCCCCGCCGCGGCGCTGCTCCTCCCTGAACAACCGAGCGGTGTGGAATGGAGCTTCATCCGGCAGCGGATTGATTTCCTCTTTCGTAGGTGAGCAAGTAATTCGAGCTTTGCCCGGGTGGACTGTTCCTGTTGTTTTTCTTCGAACGATCGAGTTGGGTGAACTGCTTGCTTTATTTCTACATACTGATCGATCAATCTATCCGTGGTTTGGTTACGCGATTTTCCCTCTACGTTCAGGATCAACCTACCAGAGGCGCCGGTGAAATATTTTCCAAGAATTTTGCGCTATTCAGCTGAATCCCGATGTCTCCCGGCAAGCCCGGCCATGCTCCAGCCCGGGAGGCGGTGTTCTGGTCGGAGAAGATGAACGAGTACCTCATCGACTCGCTGCTGCACCAGCAGGCCATTGGGAACAGGGGTGAGGACAGGTTCCACAGCGTGGCATATACTAACATTATCGATGGAATTGGCGACAGGTTCGGGGTGACAATCGACAGGAATAATATCAGGAACCGTCTCAAATATATCAAGGAAACGTTCAACGAGTGCAAGAACCTCCTCGGTGAAGATAGCCCGATCAAGTGGAGCGCAGTGAGCAAAAAATTCAACGCGGAGCCACATGTTTGGAAGGAGTTGCTTGAGGTTTGTATGTTACCAATCAGTAAGGAATATATGGTGACAGCTGTGCTCGAGCATTTTTTTTGAAGTCATTGACCCTCTATAAACCCTTTGCTTCTGGTCTTGTAGAAAAAACCAGAAGCAAAAAAATGGATGGTGAAGACTATCGACCATTATGATAAGTTGATGGAGCTATTTGGTAAGGATAGGGAAAAGCGTCCAGCTCTTGACAATTTAAACAGCAATCTGGAGAAAAGAGCGCGAAAGGAACCGCCAAAGGAACATCAACGTACTTCATTAAATGGCTTCGATTTTACCGTTGCCGAAAGTTCAGATACAACTGTAAACGGAAGTGAGGTATTGCTCTTTTGGACCTCAATAATTATTAATCAAGTATACATTTTCTTGTTCCATTATGTTCGTTCTCATTTGCAGCTTCATTATTAACATTGACACAGGATGCTTAACTTTGCCACCTATAAGTTGTGGCGTGTCATTCTTTCTTAGGAAAGCATTTGATCTATTATTAGAACCGTGGGCTGGCTGCCACGTTTCCTTAGCTCCATGATTCGTTTGTCGTGGTCTTAGTCCTTTTTTACTATATCTGCTGTGATTTTTTGGTCGGTTATTCAGTCATGGCAGAGCATATGGTTAGCCACAATATGTCTAATTTTTTGCTTGCTGGACCAAGCTGATGCAGAATATCAAAATATTTGCTCATTTGATGCTTGTGCAGACACCAATACCCGAAAACCTAATAAATCATGCACCCAAGCTTCATTATGTATCTACTTATCTACATGGCCATGTAACGTTTTAGCGCACAGTTATCTGTTAATCATTTTGTGCTTCTGTTTTTCCTGGTTCATTTTCATAAGCTACCTAATTGAATAGCTTGTGCGTTTTATATCTAAAAAATTAGATCAGTCACAATTCACGATCTTTATGCTTTGTTGATGGAATTAATCTCTCTATTTCCCCGTTTCCTTATAAACAATATATCTATTCAAACAAACATATTTTAATACAACATCCAGTTATGTGGCACTCATTGCTATCTTGCGAACTATTGATGTGACTTCTCAATCATGTCTTTTTAATATGTTGGTTTACAGCTGCCAATGTGCACTGTGCATAACTTTTTGTTCCTACAAAACTAATATTCATCTTTTGGAGGTTAGTACTGTTCCTCCTCAAGGCTATATTGCTTGCAAAGCTTTAAGGCCTTGACATCTATAATATTAGTGGGTTATGGTTATATCTAACTTTATATGATGAAAAGCGCCATTGGGAACAATTGTAGCTAGTGTTAACTCGTTTATTGAGAAAACTTGATCTAGATTGTAAATAAATTCCTAGTATTTCCTCCTTTACCCAGTTTCACAGGGATTAGTAGAGAACGGAGAAATGGGGTCAATTCACTCAATTCTATCTGCTCGTTTCTTGAATTTGGCACAATTTTAGCTACGCTCTAATGAGGTTATTATTTCCTTTCAGGCCCCTGATGAGGCGGTAATAAATCAAGATATATCTGGGGAACTTGATTTATCCGATTTGTGCAGAACTGAGACTGGCATGGTTGCCATACCTGTTTGTGCCAATGCATATGGTAAGGGTTTGCCCTATGCCCCTGAAAATTGGTCATGTCCCGAAGATCAGTGGTACTGGAGAGTGGGATGCAGGACTAGTCCAGGGGGCCATTGGGTTGACAGGTGATACTCCTATCAAGACCATATTCTAAACTTTGTGTTGGACTAACCAAGATCCTAAATTATTCGTTCTTATACATGGTTATCCCGGAATGTGATTTTGTCTGTGCTGTTGACATTTGTCGCGGATTCAACTGTGAACAGGTACCTCACGCCACCCTCACGTTTCCATGCTGCTACTGGAAAAAAAAGCAGCATTTGCAAGTAGATCACAAGTTGAAGAATTTATTAAGAGAGAGTACCCAAATATTGATCCTAGTACCTTTTTTTCTATGTTTATCTGGAAGATTCCTGCTAAAGGCCACAGGATACAAAAAGGTTAAATCTCTCTGTTGCAATTGTATGCTGTTTTGGTTGTTGTGACTAGTATATTGCATAATACTTCTTTGATGCACTATGCCAATGTTGGACCAGATTATAGTTTGTGAAAGCTGTTAAGAGTGGCTATTGTTGTGGACATGTGCAGTTAATAATTGCAGAAGCAACATCTGTTGTAAGTAGCAGATGTTTGTGCATGTAGTAGTTTTTTTTTCGAGCAATTGCATGTAGTAGTTTCACTATAGGCATATAAAACACGACAACCATCTCTTACCGGACAGGGTGTAGTGGTCAATTTGGTGCTTCTGCAGATAAAGAAAAAATATCGCCCATCATTCGCAAAGCCATTTGTTTCATATACATTCTCGATACATTTGCAGAATAGAAGCTGTAGCGAATGGCATATATTGATGTTTTTGTTGGAGGAATGATTTTAGTGGTTTAGGAGCAGTTAATATGTAACACAACTTTCTGCATGTGTGTGAGGACCTACCATATTCCTTGTAAGCATCCTGATTTCTTATTGACGTACGTGTTGTAGTGGCTTTCTTACATTTTTGGTTTTTATTTTGTAAGTGGACAAACTTCACCTTGTTCCTGCAAATGTAGGCAACTATGTTGCAGCTTATATATTGCCACAACTGCATCCTATGCAACTGCAATTCACAACCAAAAATATCATATCAACTATAGAACTCAATGTTTTTCTTTGGATTCCTTGGGGTACAGACCTTCCTCACCTTCACTTTTGTATTTTTCTGGATGGTGGATGCTGGTCACAAACTTAGTTAATCCCTACGTTTCTGTTCCTCCTTCCTAAGGAAGATGACCCATCTGAAAAGGTGGACTTTTGAGCCCATGACATAAAAAGCACAAGATGCATATGAAATAGCAGGGTAAATAATAAAGTCGATGAGCAATAGGCTACACAAACATAACTTACCTTCCACATCTGCAATTTGTTGTTACACATTGACTCTGCTTTTACACTTGCCAATATTGTGAAGCTAATGTAGCTTGCTATTTTCCTCTCCTCTTTTTTTTTTCTTTCTGTCCGCCTTTATTTTTGTTTGTCTTTTTGTATTGGGTCTTGTGGGTTTCATCTATAGCCTACCCCAACTAGCTTGGGACTAAAAGACTTTGTTGTTGTTGTACAATGTAACTTTCAGTCTGCTCAAATGTTCACATGGAACCTTAGAAGTACTTTGATATTTCAATAGACACATTTAATTTTTGTTACGGGCATATTTGAGCCCTATAAGTTTTTTTTTTACACAAACAAGCTTTAGGCCCATAGTGTGTTTCCTATGTTTGGCATATTTAGGCATTATTAAATTTTTAACGTGTAATAGTTTGGGCATAGAAGGGCAGACCTGGTGCAGAAGTAGTGTTTCCATTTGTGTCCTGACTCCTGAGTTCTTGGGTTCGAACCAGTCTCTCTGCAAAAACAGGGGTAATGTTGTCTAGAAATAACCTTTCTCTAGACCCCACAATGTGTGGAAGCCTTCGTCACTGATCACGACTCTTAAATTTTTTTGACCGAACACGACCCTTAAAGTTTTGGACCCACACGCTATGATTTCCACATCTGTATGCATATCTTGTCTCTATATATTGATCTAGACTCTACAGAGCCGATCCCTTATTTTCCACATTTCTCAAACCCTTGCTGCAAATCCATTCCAAATCTGGTCCAACTGACTCTTGCATGATGAATCCCTTTGACCTTGCACGGTGTCACACAGAGAGGCGGTGCTACCTTTGCCCTTTGCGCCGCCAGCAGAGCATCTTCAGCTCCACCGCCGGCGGCTCCAATTCTGTCCTTCCTGGTGCTTCCCACCTGGATTCCGATCAGATCTCATCTCCTATATTAAGTGGTGATTTCGGTAAATCCTAATGCATTCAACAATTGCCTTTGTTCAAAAGAAGGATCTGATCTGATTTTTCTTTATTATCTTTGTCATATCTAACCTGGAAAGCGCTCATGGTAATATCTATGGTATCCTGTTACTGCAAAATCAAAATGGTGGGGGTATTTCATCTTTTGAGATGCTGATTATTCTGATTTTTGTATGTTGATGGGATATATAAGATGCATCATTTTTTTATGTATATGATTATGTTTTGTTTTCGTGGATTGTTTGCTTTATGCTGCTTTATAATGCCATAATAAATATTTCAGGTACACAACAATTGAGGATTCCTGAACCTGTTGTTACTGATCCAGCTGGCCCATGTAAAGCTAGGAATAACTTGTGCAACCTTGAGAGAGAAGGCTTTATTGAGTCATCACCAGCAAAGGCTTGTGACATCTGCTGCTGCACAGAGCCTGGTTTCTGCCGTGAGTGCTGCTGCATTCTCTGTCGTAGGACAATTGACTATTGTTTTGGCGGTTACAGCTACATAAAATGTGAGGCGGTTGTTGAAGAGAACTACATCTGTGGTCATGTTGCACACCTTGATTGTGCTCTTGGATCTTACATGGCTGGAACCGTTGGAGGAATTTTTGACTTGGATGTGCAGTATCTGTGCAATATCTGTGATAATAGAACTAACTTGATGATGCATGTGGAAAAGCTTATGGAAACATGCCAATCTCTCAAATCAAGGAGTGAAGTTGAACCTATCCTGAATCTGGGCTTATGCATCTTGCGTGGCTCAAGACAAACAAGAGCAAAAAGCTTGGAGAACTTTATGGGATCAGCAATGGCAAAGGTATAAATGTGATTCATTTGATTATCTCTTAATAGCACATTACCCTAGTTATCATGCTCCACTGCTCCTATCATTCCCATTTTAGATTTAGTTTATACTTCTTTAAGGACCTTTGTTTCAATGATATGGTGCTATGTACTGACAACATATTGCTTAATGTAGCTTACATGTGGTGTTGATTTTGTTGAAGTTTGGAATATGGAAGCTGACGAGGGCAGAACAACCGTCACTGAAGGTGAACTTATGTTTTACGAATTTATTTATTTTCATTGCAACCAATTATAGGAGGACAGAACAAGATTAAGGGCAAATATGATATGTTTTCTGCGTCGGGGTGTGTGGAGAGGTGAGTGTAGAGTGAGTTGGGACTGAGGAAGCGATCTCAGCGGGTAGTGAGGGCGCCTGGTCAGAGTGTTCACCGGAGCTGGACTACTGTCCAGACACGGTGATTGAAGAGGGGTGCGCCCAAGGGAGGGATAACTTTTATTCTTCAATAAATTCCTAGTACAAACTATGGCTGCCTTTATAGGGGCGCCAGCAAACCCAACTCCAACATCCATATCCTATTTTTATTGACTCAACTGACTTATCTAATCTGCTGGGCGCCACCGCGCCAGGAACAACCTTGTGGGCGCCAGCAACAACTCCAACTAACTTTATCTGTTCTCCTTGCGCCAGCAACAGAAAATGCTGATCTATTCTGCCCCTCCCTGCGCCACCTGTGTGGGCCCTTTGTGGGTGTGCCGCTGGTACTGCCACCCCACAAAGGAGTCCACAACAAAATACTGTCCTAGGTCTTTGAATGTCAGTCCAGTAGTAAGTCTCAGCATAGTTGGCCATGCCTTAGACCTCTGGTGTTCTATGTAATTCTAGAAACTTGAACACCAATCATTTTGATGAACCCTTCGGATTGTATGGTTCGAACCTATTTGATGTGTCCAGCACCGATGTTATGTTAGAAAATGCCTAGTGTAGTCTGACTAAGTGATTTAAAAAATGACTGATCGTCCTGTTATTTATGATCAAGCATCCATGCACAATTTGAATTATAGCACTAATGGAAGGAGGATTTTACATAAAAGTTGAATAACTAGCATATTGTTGTTAATTTTTGTACATAAATATGTTATTTTCTTTATCTGTAATGTAGGAGAGAATTCCTCACTTGCCAAGGGCGTGACTGTACTTGGGGCTCAGCAAGTTCCTGAAGAGGATGTACTGCCGGGGCATCCTGATCTAATTGATCCAGCTGCTGATAATAAGTTAGCAACAGCTGCTGAAAATCTTCTAGAGTACATTACTGGTGATCACAATGCTATGTCTGCCAAATTTGATGATGATATTGATAGTGCCCTTCAAGAATTAAAGAAATCTCAGGAAGCAGAATATAGGCTGGCTGAGGAGAAGTTTTATTCCCAGAAAGATAATATTCTCAGTGCGTATAGGCAGCTTGAGTCTGAAAGAGCTAAGCTTGCATATCCCGGCCCGATAACTCCTAATACAAATTACAGGGCAATGCTCTCCAATGTTCGGAACTGTGAGGAGCAAGTAAAGTGTGAGGAGGAAAAGTTTAAAACCATGCTGAAAGTTGCTGGTGGATTTGGGAAAACACCGAAAAGTGTCACCCGCGAGCTTTTTGGACTATCTGCAGACAACTAGTTCAAAATTGAACTAGCTTTGACTTTGTTACTCATAGTCTACCGTACAGTTTAACTTGGTTGTACTGTTGTATGGGTTGTATATGTCGTTCCAATGGGGCTACTCATTTAAAGGTACCCTGTTCTGACAGTCTTGGTTTGACTAAACCAGAAGCCTCGTGGATTTGCAAGTTATATGCGGACATGGTTTTTAGGAACAGTCGTTAAATAATATATTTGGACTGAACCATATTTTATCTCCCATCCCATTATCAGTTTAACTACCTTTCGGTGATGATGATGGCTGTAAAATGTACCTTCCTGTCGAGTATATCATGTATGCTGACAGGTTGCTGCCGCAGCAGCGTCTTCGGTGCTACTGTGACGGTTTGCCTGTATATGTGCAAAACAAGTGAACTTTATTTTTGTATCTCTCAAGAGTTTGATGCTAGGATATCACGATGATGAAGTGATCAAAGTTGTCCGGGCAATGCAATGCTGTATTTCAGCTTGTAGAGACTTGCAACATGACAGTACCTGTACTCGCGACTTTCTGCAGCTGGACTTTTGCCCCAGGAGAAACGAGTCTGTTATTCTGTATGGATGATGCGCAACAAAAGGAGGCACGAAGAAGCATCCTTGTCGATGGTCCAGGTAGCGAAATGAGTGCGAGACGAAACCTTTGGTTTGTGGCATCTACTACACCCATATTCAGATAGACATAACAGAAGAGATGAGATGAACGCAAATTGGTCAGGTTGATCTGATCCTAACAATTACGACGGTACATTTCCTGTTCTGATCTTACCCGGCTACCAAAATAACGAAATTCAGATCGATCTCAAAGGAGATGAGATTTGATGAACCTAAAAGCCAGCTATAAGAGCACACCCTAAACAACAAACTGATCTCACTCAGGCCAGCCCAAAAGTTATTAGGTCGGCACCGCCTGTGCTCCACCGGAAAGCCACCGCCGTGCCAGCCTTCGCCGCACCGCCACCGAGCACTTGGACATGAGCAGCTCCGCGGCCGCTGGTATCAGGCGCATGCCCTCGAACAGCACGCTCTTCTGGTACTCCAGCACCCATGTCTCCGGCTCCAGTCGCACCGCGGCAGCGCTGTGCCGTGGGTGGGCCCAGGAGCTGTTGTTGCTGGCCCTCACCGTCGGCAGCACCCTCCCGTCGGACCACTGCGAGCGGGGATTCAGCAAGCTGATTGATGACTGACCATGGTGGTTAAATCAGTACTAGAAATAAGAGATTGGTTCGTGGCGACCTAGTAAGTTATACCTCGGTGATCTCGCCGGCGAGGAGGGTGAGGTGCCGCGCGGAGAGCGTGGCCGGGAGGAGGCCGGAGGTGCGGAGAGGGCTCCCCCAGACGCTGACCTCCTCCGCCGCCGACTTGTACACCGTGCAGCGCCAGTGGAACACCTGCTGATCATTCTGTCCAAGAAAATCGAGATTTTTTTTAGCCCGTGAAAAAAAATCGCCTGTACGTACGTACGGCAAAATCAAGAAGTCGATTGTGAAGTGCAGGACGGGGGCGATAATGGGCGAACCTGGTGGAATCGCCATTCGGAGTCTCGCGAGCTGCAGTTGGCGACCCTGTCGCCGCCGACGAGCTGCCGGACCCTCCGCTCCGCAACGCGAAGCTTGTTGTCCAGGCTGCCGCCGCCAGGCGCGAGGCGCGCCTCGGCCCCCACCCGCGCCACGGCCTCCGGCGACAGCTTCGGCCCGAAGAACCCCCGCGCCGCGGCCTCGGGGACGAGCCCCGTGTCGACCCACAGGAGGATCAAGAACCCGAGGACCGTCGCCGCGTAGAGCGCCCAGTCACGCGACGACACGCCGCCGCCGCCACCGCCGCCCTTCTTCTTCTTCCCCCCGGGCCCCGCGTCCGCGTCCGCCTCCGCCGCCCGCGCGGGCGCGCGCGGCCTGGACTTGGCCGTGGACCGCAACGGCGGCGGCGGCGTCGGCGGCGTCCACGGCTCGGACGCGTCGCGGCGGAAGAGCGCGGACCCGCGGCGGCGGTCCCTGGCGGCGCCGGCGAAGAAGCGGCGCGCGGACGCGCCCGCCTCGGGCGCGCGGGCGGCGACGAGGTCCCGCGTGGCGTCGATGCTGGCGAGGCACATCTCGCAGGAGCAGTTGGCGTCCTTGCGGCACCCCGGGTAGTAGCAGCTGTCCCCCGCCCACGGCACGATGGTCGGGGGCGGCGTCACCGTGGAGGACGCCGCGGAGGCGGAGGCGGGGTTGGCGTTGGAGGAGCTGGAGGAGGCCATGCTGGAGCCGCGCGAAGCGGTGGGCGTGCCTCCACTGGCGGTGGCCGCCCTCCTCGGCGCCGCGGCCGCCAGATCCACCTCCCACTTCTCGTCCATGGACTCGCTCTGGTCGTCTGGGTGATTGATTGGTTGGTTCCGTGGGGTTGGTGTAGATTGGAAGTGAATTGAAGGGAGAAGGGGATGGGAAGAGGAGAACAGGAGTAGAGAGGGCTTTGTAATTTGAAATGGCGTGGCGGCGCAACGCAACGGCATCCGCTTGCAACGGTCGTCGCGGATCTGGGGATCGGAACTGAGCCGAACTCGTGTTGGATTGAATGAATCTCGATGGCAAAGGGGCTTCCAACTGGGCCGGACCGGACCGAGCCTTGTCATACAAAAAAATTACGTACCAGGCTTTGATCCAGTTGAAATCTTGCTAGCTTGTCCCAACGTGGCTGGGCCGGGCCGAGCCAGGTGAGACAAAAAATCACGAGGCCGATCTTGCGCGCTTGTCCCGAGTGGCCGACCGAACCAACGAACGCGGACGATTCCGCACCGTGCACGACGACGTGAAGGCAATGGGCGTGTCGTTACGCCCGCCGGTTCTCCACGCGCGAAATACACGGGCCAGCCAAGCGTGTCGAGTGGAGTCGAGGCCTCCGCTATCTGTCGTCATCTCGCGCACGCGCGGCACCATCCATCCATCCGCGGGGACGTGCACACAGCCACGGCCATCTGCTCCATTCCCACATGATGCACGAGCCCGGATGCAGCGGCGCGGTGCACGAGCCTCGCGGGCCCTTTTCCGCTGGTTGTTTCTGGGAATTGTTCTGTATATGGTTCCAAATTTATCGGATCAAAACCATCATCTAATCAAGAACATATCTAATCAAAACCATCATCTCACCAAAGGCTTGCTTGATTACACTTATGTACATATCGTTTATACCATTATTGATTAAGCAACTCCACCGGATTAAAGGAGCCGTGTCCGTCGTCTAATCAAGAACAACGCTAGTAGTACCAGCTAGCGAGGCGAGAGCAAGACGAATTAAGAAGCGTGCACCTCACACGAGCCAACAGCGACCAGATCAGATCCCGACGGACAAAGCCGACGTCGTCGCGCGATGGCGCTCCCTCGACGACGGCGTCGAGGAGGAGGACGAGGACGACGACGGTGTCGACGCGGAGGAGGACGACGAGGCCCACTTCAAGGACGCGGTGCGCAGCATCTGGCGCATGCCCGCGGCGACGCGCCCGGCGGGGCCGCCGCTCTTGAGCGCGCGGCAGATGGCCATGTGCGCGCGCACGGCCTCCTCCACGTCGTCCGCCGCCGCGCACTTGCCGGCCTCGTACTTGACGGCCTCCGAGCACAGCCCGCACAGCCACCTCCCGCCGAAGCAGGCCCGCACGCCGCCGATGTAGCCGCCGGTGCACTCCTCCTCCAGCCCGCAGCACACGCAGCTCACCGCCTCCACCTCCATGCTGCTGCTGCTGCCACCACCACCACCTTGATGACTTGACCGATCTTGCAATAACAACAACAACACGATACCGGCCGGTCTCAGAGAAGAAGGTATCTGATGCGTTGCCCCACGGCGGCACGAAACCACGAACAACTCTTGTGTGGGTGCGTGATAAAGAAGCTAATTTCAGATATGTCTACAACCTCGATCGATCTTTCTTGCTTGTGAAGCGGAACTCCGGGTCCTGGGCTCCTGCTGCTGCCGCTGAGCTTGGCGTGTTTATTTATACGGTTTCCAGGAACCAGATTACCAGAAGAGTAACCCACTACAAGTCTACAACGCCTCGATGCTTGCACTGCATGGCACCTTTCGCTGTCCAACGACCGGCACCAATTAAGGGCCCGTTTGGATGGATGAAATGTTTCTGATTCTGGGTAGAATCATTTGAAACTGATCCAAACGACAAAAAAGAGAAACGTTTCAGAAGAGAAACATTCTGAAGTGATTCACTTTTTTAAACTATGGAGGTGAAACACCTGAAAAGGTGTTCCACACTTTGGAACGCTTTGGTCAATCGTAACTCGGGTCTAAGTTCTAAAAATTTACGAAGATTTGCCACCATCTTAGAATGCTTCAGATCAGTGGTCAAAATTTTTTATCTTCGTTTTTTTCTTAACTCGTCAACGTGATAATACAAACAAAATAAAAACTTACAGGAACCAAATACCAGCCATGATATGTTACACCGTTCTCACTAGGGGTCAACATTACGACCGGAGGCTATTTTTTTACTATCAACGTTATTACATAATCACAAACATAAATGAAGAATAACCACAAACCAACCAGAGTTAAATGGGTTAATTCAACATTTCTCTCCTCTCTCCTGAAACTGAAACAGATATGCTAGCCAAACAGTTTCTAAAGTGATTCTATTCCAGAGTCTGAAACCGTTTCCGCATTGGAACTGAAACGTTTATGATTCTATGTGAATCTGGAACCGTACCAAACAGGACCTAATAATCGCAATGTTTTCACAAAAAAGGGCTCCTCTTTTTGGCACATGGAGGGCACCGTCCGATCGATATGAGCACAGCAGATGCACGCTAGATACGCTAGGAGGCCAGTCACTGTTCTGATATCGCTTTGTAAGAGCACGTAGAGTTGTACGCACAGTGCAGCCATGTGTCCTGCACTCTTCGCTCTGCCCCCGAGGACAGGGAGCAGAGAAACATCAGGAGCTGTTCCGTGTTGTCTTCGTCTGCATCCACCGATACTCGTCGATCCGTTGGTTTTGGTTGTGTTCTTCTAATCTTGTTCAAGTTCAGTTATTATCGGCATGGATTATGAGTAGTAAGATATTTTTCAAAACCTTCAAAGTCAAATAAAGTCCTTGGTCGCAGGAATTTATGTGAACAGGAATTTATTCAGTCTCTGCAAGCCCTTGGTCGTAGGAAACGCGCGCGTCAGGTTGTTCGGTCAGACGTGCATCTTCTGTGGCGGCCTTGCTTCAGTCCAAGGGCATGTGGAACATAACTGCACCTGCGATGCGAACGAAGCTTTTTCAAACGGCTGGCCGGTTCATCTCCCAGATTTTTATGAAGCACGCATGCGAAGTCTGCTACAGCGAAGGTCGTCCATCACCGACGACCAGATTATTAACACGCTGATCGAGTTATCAGCAGCGTGTCAAACAACAAATGCTTCGCTTTAGTTACCGTCTAAGCTAGCTGGCGTGCTGCCACCTAGCCCCTGCAGGACAGGACATCACGAAGGGAAGGGGGTGCGAGTTGACACGGGTCCAGGCGTGCGTGCGTGCAACGCTGGCTGAACACAGCCCAGTTCTTTTTGATCGTGTGTCGCCATTGCCGGCTCGCATCAGTGTCAGTGACATGGCGGCGCCGCGCGGCGGCAGCACCGCCGCCGCGTGGAAGTGGTCCATACCATACCGAGCCCATTCTTCCAGGTGATCGGAGGCTCCGATCCAGTGCCATCGCGAATCGGCCGGAGTTGCCGCCGGCAAGCCCAGTCCAGGTGAGCCGTCCCGTCCCACTCTGCCGCCGCATGTACCGGGTCGCGTCGCGTCTTCGTCAGACTGCTCTCGTATGCCGAGCTGCTGTTGATGATCTTCGCGTCTCGGACGGTAGCGGCGGCAAGGCACTCCGGGTGGGCGGGCGCCGAGCACGCAGCCCTGCCTGCCGTGTCTGCAGCTCGTGCGTGCCCGGCTGGTTGACAGCACGTGGCGAACGAACACGGTGTTCCTGGTCGACAAGGTAACCTGTGACATTACTTAGCATGGCAGACATGGCCGTGGACAACGCCTGCCCCCAGAGGCCGCCTCGTCTGCTCTGCTCCGCGCACTCGCTCCCTGATAAGCTTTGGACACACAGTGTGCCGGAACGATGTACTTGGACCGGTTTCAAATCGTACATTGTGCATACTGGCCTAGCAATCTTAAAAACTTCAGCGTATCCAAGTCACACACACAATTTAATGATAATTAACTACTCCTGCCTTTCCAAATTACTTGTCGTTATTTGTTCTAATGACAAGTAATTTGGGAAGACAGGAGTAGTAGATTACCAAAGTTTGTTTTACGTGTGATCAAATTCTGCTTGTGAATCAAAATGTAGACGAAGTTTATGGAAAATTTTCAAATTTCCCTGATTTTCACGAAACGGAGGCCCAAACTCAACAAAACAGGTTGCCTATTGCCTTTGGGCTCAGCTCAACAAACGGGCAGGGCCGAAATGCAACTTGCAACCCTGGGACCACCAAACACACGAGACTGTCCGCTGGGCCCCGTGAGAGAGCCGCCCCCTCTAAACCCTAATCCCCTCGAGCCCGCCACCCAGCATCTCTGCCATCTCGCGCTCGATTGGAAATCCAACGGAAAGGGCAGGCACGAGATTTTTTTTTTTCGTTTTTCCACCTTCCTGGTTGAGCTGCTGCTGCTGCAGCATCGATGGAGGACACAGCGGTCGAGGAGGCGGAGGTGAGCGGCGCGGCGGAGTTCGCGCCGGCGCTCGTCTCCGTCCACCCGCAAGGCCACTCCGTCGCCGTCGCCGTCGGACCCGAGCTCCGCGTGTTCGATCTCAAGTAAGGAACGCCCTCTTCCTTCCTACCAGGGCCTTTGGATCTCATGCGTACCAGAGTTCGTGTTTCGGGTTACAGTAAATAGTATCAGATTTTTATGGAGATTGGCCCGTTGTTAGGTTCTGAGCTGATCCTGAATGCTAATCCTGTGGAGCAGTTGTTGTTGTCTCGTATAATCTGGTCTCGTGTGGCGAATGATGGATAGCTTTTGTGAGACGGGTTATGCTAATTGTTACTAGAACATTCCTTAGCTGTTAGATGCTTAGCTCTGTTCTGCCATTCACATGCCTCGGCAGAAACTGAGAGAAATAAAACGATTGCTCTTTGTATTTCATTTGGAATACTGTGCAAATGAGGTCTTTATTTTGTTGATCCAGGAAAGGCTGTGCAGTTTCGTTGTCTGACGACACTTGTGACCGTTCTCATTTGGATGCTATTAGAGCTGTTTGCTATAGTGCGAATGGTGATTTATTTGCATCTGCTGGTGACGACAAGCTTGTGAAGGTTTGGAAGACTGAATCGTGGCATTGCATCCGGACTATGTAAGTGCCACACTTTCTTGTTCGATTCTTGATGCGACACACACGAATCAGAGCAGATCAATGAGCATTTACGCCTGCAGTTTCCACAGTCTATGACCTTTGCTCTGTTGCGATGATTATATTTGTGAAGCGGACACGATTGAACTAAATAACACCCTATCAATAACCAGTCGTGTTTAATTAAGTTTCGAAGTCACATTACACCTTGTTATGCATATTGCATGGATATTAATGTGTTGCAGTGCAATATTTTCACTTGCAGAACTTCAGAGAAGAGGGTCAGCGCAGTTGCTATTAGCAGCGATGGCCTGTATGTAACTTTTGCTGATAAATTCGGTGTTGTTTGGTTAGTCACTCTGGGGGACAATGGTGGAGAACAGGTTCCGGTTGATAACAAGCCTGTGCCAATTCTCGGTCACTATTGTAGTATCATCACTAGCATGGTATGAGCAAGTTCTTGGATGCTAATTGCCTGCAATATTTGTATCTCTATATCAATTCTAGTAATGAATGGGTAAACCTATGTATAAATCAACAAAGTGTGCCATTGTTGCTGAGTTGCTCCTTTAATGTTATATAATTATCAGTGCTCATACCGTTTACCTGGGATTGCAGAAGTTTTCGCCAGATGGACGGTTCATTGCTACTGCTGATAGGGACTTCAAAATTCGAGTATGATCCCTGTTCTTTGCACTGGTAGCATCTATGTGCAGAATTTTGGAATACTTCTCCTAATGTGATGCAATTAATTTCATAGGTCACATTTTCCCCAAGGAATCCCCTAAAAGGGGCCCATGAAATACAGAGCTTTTGCCTTGGGCACACAGAGTATGTTTGCTGTACAGTACAATCATTATTATTTATTTCACGGTTCTATCCTCTAGTAACATTTATGGAGTTCCAGCTTATCAATCGTGATTCCAATTCCAGCAATAGCAGTTTCAGAGCTAAAATTTGTACCATATTTCAGTTGATGAATTTGATAAGGGTCTACTCTTCTTGCAGTTTTGTATCATGCATTGCCTTCACACGCATATCAGAAGGTCAGAGCTTCCTTATATCAGGAGGTGGTGATTCAACTGTGAGTAGACATTTTAGTATTCTGATATGTAGTCTCGACATTCTTCTTAATTTTTTTTTTTCATTCATAGGTTCGCCTGTGGGACTACATAAATGGATCTCTCCTTGATACATTTCAAGTCAGAGACAAGGTAACAGCAAGAAGGCTCCTCAATATATCTGTTTTGACATTTTCAATTTATTCTTTTGAATAAGAGTTCTTAAAACTGCTTGCAGATGGGAGAACTCTTAGAGACAAATGAAACTGATGATAGCAACCTAGCCATTGCTGATATTTGCCTGAGTAATGATGGCTCGTCGGTTGCTGTAGCTATTCAGAGGTAAATTGATTTATGAGGTGGTACTTCTCCAAGAAAGCAATGCAATTTATTGTGCCCTATAACATGGTGCTCTTTTTTCACACTGCAGTTTCAATGGCATAATGCTTTTAACATGTGACCTAATAGGAAAGAAGTTATCTTTTCTGAAGGTATGTCTATTTGGTTGACGTTTTTGTGGCCTTCAGTATAGCTGACATGAGAGCAAAAGCATGATCTTTGTCTTGTTTCTAAACAAGATGTATCAGATTATTAAAATTGTTGATTCTGTTCAATTGTTGGTTGTTGATAATTATTCATGGGTTAGTGTTTATGCTAATTACTTGCTAAATCTTGATTTCAGAAAAAAAAATTCCATGCCGGTTCCAGGTTTCTAGAAATGGCATAGCTAGTTTCAATGTACTCTGTTTAATGACCAGCCATTGCAATTGTAATGACTGATCTTTGAATATGTCAACTTTTCTAGCTAGTAGAGATTTATTATGAACAATTTTGCTGGATGACCAAAGTCTTTGTGTCTGAGCTGTTCTACAAGAAAAGAATCTCATTGACGAGTCGCTGCATCATGTCCCACTGCAGGTGATTACAATGGAAAAGAGCTATATTCCTACCAACTTAGCTTCCAGCTCCTCAACAGAACTCCTGTGGACTGTCATGGGTGCATCCAATATGCCTAACCAGCCTGCTTCCCAGTTACTAACCCGTTTAAGGATCATTCCCCGCTTCCAAAAGGATCTATTACCTTCCGCTGATAATGGTCCTGCGATCCTTGAAGACAGTGAAGTACCACATGGGGAGAAGCTCCTTTTGGCACTGCAAGGAAGCCTTGACATAGCAAAGCAAGAGGAGGTGTTAGCTTCAGTGCTAGCTGCACTGAAAGTTTCAATGCATAAGATGCTGGTGAAGAAGCATTACTCCGAAGAAAGAAGGGAACAAAGGAAAAGAGGCAGGAACGACAATAAGATCAAAAGCTAGCACAACCTGTGGTCTCAACAAAGCAGCTGGACATGTCTTTTTTTTTTCTTCTCAGTGTTGTACAATTACAAGTTTCAAACACGGGAGTTGTATTAACAACTGTAAGAGTAAATTCATCAGACGTTTACTATGATCCATTAGCATAACAGTCATTCGTGCTGATTGGATCCATTATCTGCTCTGATGAGCCGTGGCCTGAAACGTTATCTGCTCTGATGAGCCGTGGCCTGAAACGTCAACCCGTCCAATAATTGCATGAATGGATGTTGTTATCTGCGGAGATCGTCCTCGCTCGGGCATCAAATTGCGGCTGATTTAACCGAGCCCTGATCTGATCCGATCTGCCGCTTTGTCGCGACCTCAGACGATGCCATGGCCGGGACGCAAAGATCAGTATAAGAAAAGAGCGCGACGATTCTGCTCGGTCCCCGTTGTCTCTTTCCTTAACCCTGTCGCACGACATGATCGCCGACACGACGCCGGTGAGGACAAGGTCTCTGCTCCTTTTCCTTTTGGCGTCGAAAACCTCCGTGTGCCGATGGGGCACGCATGACGTGTCCGAATGGTTGTGCCGAGCTGGAACCAACGGCCACCGCACATGGCGATGTTTGGCAGGACGAATATTTCGAGCCCCTTCCCCAACGGCCTGTTTGGCACCTACGCCGGATCCATCGGCAGAGACCTTTTCATACATTTCTTGGAAATTTTGCATCAACACAGAGCAGTTTCTCATGTTCTCATGGTTGGTTGGTCCCTGTGAAGTTCTGGTGTTTTAAAATGGAGGTGAGCGTTCCATTCCTTCCGTGGCGTTCACCGGCAAACACATGGCTGAGGATAGCAAGTTCAGGAATCCATCCTTGACGTTGGATGAAAGATGTTAATCAAGGGAAGTTTGGGAACTTATCCTGACCTTAAAACGTAATCAAACTGGCAGCAGAGAGAGATGCAAAGGCAGACACGATCGATAAGGTAGATTAGAGTTCTCCGCAAGAAAGCTAACTAGTAACACCCAAGGTCAACAGCGTGCATCGATGGCTGCCTGGCGTTCTTCCAGCTGCAACTTCTACTGAAACAAGGAACTTATCCCGTCCATCTGTCTCTCAAATGCGTAAACAATGTTATCTTGTTTGGATCAGATGATGCTCATGCAAGTCATCGCCGTAGTGATTACAGAAAGCTACGTGTCCAAGTTTTTTCACTAGTTGCAGTTCAGATTGGATGCGAGTAACTTGTCTCTTGTCACCTCTCGCCCAATCGGAGAAACAGATAGAATAAGATCAATGCATGAGAGACAGGGGAGAAGATTTTAACCTCCTCGGTTGTACTCCCTCCTAGTTCGAAATATTTGTCATCGAGTAGTTCAAAAATAAACTAATCGGTGACAAATAGAGGGAGTAATTGAATGGCAACTGAAATTCCGTCCAATACAGATCGGAACAACCACGAAATATCTACTACAATGAACAGTGAGTCTCATATGTCCCATGAGAAGACAAAATTGAATTTACACCTCCTCTGATGCTTCTTACTGAAGAGTAATGGGAGGCAAGCTCACAAGCACGCCAGCTAGCTAGGTTCGTTTCACTGACCTGATGACAACAAGTGCGTAATTTCACCTTCCACCACTCTCACAAAGTCAGAGACAGCATGCTTCTGGAGCATGTAAGACCGGGTTAATCAATCAGCAGGCCTAGCTAGTTTCTGTTGCTTTCTTCATCGCTTTTGTTTATAAATGAGTGAAATCAGGATCCGTCCAATCAGTGCACTGTTTGATGCATGTGCAAGTGCAACAGCATGCGTATTTATCTGGTATTTCCAGTTTCCATCGCTCGGTTCACAAATGCAATCCGTATTGTTCAGAGAGAGAGAGAGAGAGGGGGAGGGAGAGAAATAGTTGAGAGATGCATCAGGGAGTATGGCAGGTTAGGTACCCCTCCCTTTCACCGTTTGGGAAATGTCAGTGGAGATCGAAGGAAAGGTGCATACCTGGATTACCCTCCCATTCAGATCCTAGGGAGAGAGAGAGGGAGAGAGAGAGGGGGATGCGCAACTGCTTCGTCTCTTCTACGTGATCGATGGCATGGTTGGTCTGTTACTTTGGACCAAGTACCAACGGAACGGCGTACGTACAGTTCTTCACTCACACCAGCTATTCTGTCCCGTTCTGATGTGCCACGCACACAGGATTGTGCCTGCCGTCTGTTCAGCCGAAAATTCAGTCATCAGCAGAGTGCACAGCTAGAAAAAAAGTCAGTGCCACTGGCATACTAGTAGTTGCTTAGCACTGAACGTTTACGCATAAATAAATCTGAGCGAGCATCAGGCGGTAGTTCTCCAGAATCCTGATGGTTAATCATACGTATGCGAATCACTTTCAGCTCGATCACTCAAACCTTGTCACCATGCCAAGCAAAAAATCAAAAAAAAAAAAAATAAAATCGCACAGGTGATGCTTCAAGAGCTGTTCCTCGTTTGCATGTCACGCGATGTAGATACAAAACACTCCAACAGTAAAAGATAATACTGTTAGAAATCAAGAGGGAGCCCAAAGATCAAATAGCCACTAAATCATCTCAAATTACATAGAGAAATCTGATTACAATATGAACACCAAATGCTATCTCTCAAATAGCACAAGAACATCAATAATACCTTCTCCTCCATCTTTGTTGTTGCTTGACGATGCGGCCATCTAGCCAACAAGGCGAGGCCGCAAGAAGAACAACGACGAGAGACGTTTCCCCTTGTTCTTCTCTTGGTATCTTGATCGGATTCTGAGTGGATTAGAGTGTTCAAGTGTGTATGAGTGTATGTCCCTTGGCCTTCTTTGATCACACACTTGACCCTCTTCTTATAGTTGACCAAGAGACACAAGAGGGGGCCTCCCACCCTTAGGAATTATTGAGTCTCCCGATCAGAGACTCAAAATTCGGTGGGTTGTGTCCTTTCAATTAGAACACATGTCAATTTCGATTTCAAACTGACAGTTACTGAAAAATTGAACTAGTCCGTATAGGGTCCGGACTAGTCTGGTCACCCTTACTGGACAATATCGGACTAGTCCTCTAAGGGTCCAGACTAGTCCGGTCACCCTTACTGGACAAAACTGGACTAGTCTGGTCTTTACCGGACAAGTCCGATACTTCCCAACATTCTCCCCCTTGAACTCGAATCTGAAACTTACCAACTTACTTAATACTAAACTTAGTGTTCATTTTCTCATGCTTGACATATAGGGCACGACGCATCACAACAACCATTTACGTATTGTTGGACTCGAAGACCACAATACATCTCACACTTGAAAATGAACCTTACTCTTACTTAGCCCCTAAATATCCAGTGATCATAGGCTCTCCCTTAAACCCATGCCGGCTACGTGTTCACTGAACACGTTGGGTGGAAGACATTTTGTTAGCGGATCCGCAAGCATACGCTTGGTACTTATATGCTCAAGACTTATGGTATGATCCTGGATTCGATCTTTCACAACATAAAACTTAATGTCGATGTGTTTGGCAGCACCACTCGACTTATTGTTATGAGAGTAAAATACTGCAGACTCATTATCGTAGTATAACTTAAGTGGTTTTTCAATGCTGTCGACCACTCTAAGACCGGGTAAAAATTTCTTAAGCCAAACAGCCTGCCCGGTGGCCTCATAACATGCAACAAACTCGGCATGCATTGTGGACGATGCAGTGACGGTTTGTTTGGAGCTTTTCCACGAAATGGCTCCATTCGCGAGGGTGAATATATAACCTAACGTGGATTTCTTAGTATCCACACAACCCGCGAAATCTGAATTTGAATATCCCACTACTTCAAGTGGGTCTGACTTACTATACGTTAACATGAGGCCTTTTGTGCCTTGCACATATCTTAATGTTTTCTTAAATGCCTTCCAGTGATCAATCCCTAGATTGGCCTGATATCTGCCAAGCATTCCGGTCAAATAAGCTAAGTCAGGGCGAGTACAGACTTGAGCATACATAAGACTTCCGACAGCAGAAGCATATGGAACCGACTTCATTTGATCGATCTCATATTGGTTCCTGGGACACTGAAGGTTCTCAAACTTATCGCCCTTGACAATCGGAGCAGACGAAGGCTTACTCTTATTCAACTTTCTCAGTACATTCTCTAAGTATGCCTTTTGTGATTAGCCTAATACCCCCTTATTTCTATCTCGGTGAATTTCTATGCCCAATACATAGGATGCTTCACCAAGATCTTTCATATCAAAATTAGAGGACAAAAACTTCTTAGTTTCTGATAGTAGATTGACATCACTACTTGCAAGTAGTATATCATCTACGTAAAGCACGAGGAAAATAAATTTCCCGCTCTTAAACTTAGCATAAATGCAATTGTCCTCCTCATTTTCTTTAAACCCAAACTTTCTTACTGTTTCATCGAACTTGAGATACCACTGCCTTGATGCTTGTTTAAGTCCATAAATGGACTTCCTCAAGTGGCATCCCATATGTTCCTTACCCTTAATAACAAAACCTTTCGGTTGTGTCATATAGACGTTCTCATATAGATCACCATTGAGAAACGCCGTCTTTACATCCATCTGATGTAATTCTAAATTATAATGTGCAACTAATGCCATAATGATTCTGAACGAATCCTTACTTGAGACAGGTGAAAATGTCTCATTATAATCAATCCCTTCTCTTTGAGTGAAGCCTTTTGCAACAAGTCTGGCTTTAAACTTATCAATATTCCCTTTGGAGTCACGTTTAATTTTGTAGACCCATTTACAACCTACTGTTTTGGCTCCCTTAGGAATCTCAATTAAATCCCAGACTTTGTTTGTTTCCATAGACCTCATTTCATCCTCCATGGCTTTATGCCATTCAGGTGATTGAGGACTTCTCATAGCTTCTTCAAATGTGGTGGGATCACCCTCCATTTGAATTGCCTCACTAAAATAGATCTCATAATCGTCCGGAATGGCCGATTTTCTTTCTCGTTGAGATCTTCTTAATTGCACATTATCCTCATTTTGAGGCTGTTGTTGCTCTTCATTATTAGTGAGAACGGGCTGAAAATATTCAACCTCTCTTAATAATTCCGTTGTCAATGGAGAACTAACAACAAGTGTTGAATCATTACCAATAGGCACTGATGATTCAACAGCAGTAGTTAATGAGAAATATGGTTCTTGAATCATAGGAGTAGGTACATAAACCCGCTTCTCTTCAAGATTAATTTCTCATCTTACCGTACCCCCCCTGATCATGGCATCCTCTAAAAAGACGACATGCCTTGTTTCTACAAACTTAGTATATCGTTCTGGACAATAGAAACGATATCCCTTACTCTTTTCTGCATAGCCAATAAAATGGCAACTCACTGTCTTAGAATCCAACTTACCAATATTTGGGTTAAACAATTTTGCCTCAGCGGGACAACCACATATATGCATATAACTTAATGAGGGCTTACGTCATGTTCACAACTCATATGGTGTTTTGGGCACCGACTTAGTAGGAACCCGATTTAGCACATGAATGGCGGTTTTTAATGCCTCCATCCATAAGCTAATCGGCAAATCTGATTGACTTAACATGGATCTAACCATATCCATTAGCGTACGGTTGCGCCGTTCCGCTACTCCATTTTGCTGAGGCTCGCCCCGTGTGGAATACTGGGCGACTATGCCATTTTCCTGTAGGAACCGAGCAAACGGTCCAGGAACTTGGCCATACGGGGTATGAAGACCGTAGTACTCACCACCACGATCGGATCTTACCACTTTAATCTTAATATTGTGCTGATTTTCAACTTCAGCCTTAAATATCTTAAATTTATCCAACGCTTCAGAGCGTTCTTTAATTGGATAAATATAGTCATAGCGAGAATAGTCATCTGTGAAGGTTATGAATGAATCAAAACCATCAAAAAATACTACGGGAAATGGACCACAAATGTCCGTATGGATTAATTCCAAAATTCCCGCACTGCGTATGACACCTTTCTTAATTTTCTTAACAAACTTTCCCTTCATGCAGTCTATGCAGTCTTCTGAATCCGAAAAATCCAAATGGGGAAGAATCGATTGTGAAATCAATTGTTCAATTCTCCCCCTCGAAATATGGCCCAAGCGACAATGCCATAATTTCGAAGACATTTCGGAATCGATTCTCTTACGCTTATCCTGATGTGAGGAAAACTGATTGTCGCTTACAACATTAACATCATCATGCATAGATAATAAGTATAGCATGTCTTGTCTTATGGCAACACCAACCATCTTATTATCATACTTAATTACACATCTGTCTTTGCCAAACTGGCAAACATAACCATCATCATCTAAGCATGACACTGAGATGAGATTTCTACTTAAAGAGGGTACATATAACACATCCTAAAGTGTAAGTACAAAGCCATTTCTTAATACTAATGTGTCGACTGTTGGAGTCGGCAGATCCCCTGACACTACTAAAGTGTTGAAGGAGTTTGTAGTTCGGTTTGGGCGCGCGGAGACTCAAGAAGGTGAAACGCGATTTGGACACGAGTGACACAGTGGTTTACGTGGTTCGGGCCGCCTGAGCGTAATACCCTACTACACGGGTGTGTGTGTGTTGTATTAGCTTGTGAGCTTCAGAGTGTTCGAGAGTTCTCTCTCTTGTGTATCGTCGGTTTGTCCTTTTATAGTACAAGGACAAACCGTTACAAGTCAGCCTGGCCCGACATGTGGCCCTGGCGGTTACTAGTATTGATACACGAGATTGATTGTTGTTAATAGCCCTGTAACGGCTCCGACAGTGCCGTTACAGGTGTTAAGATCGTCCGATTAAGTATCATTAACGTGGAATTAATGATAATTAATCGGGTCTTGAAGTCCGCGGCTGTCCTTTGAAGATCTGGAGCCGTTACAATGTCTCTCGGAGGTTTAAAGCGGCCAGCTCCGACGTATGGACACGTGGCAGCTCCGGAGCTTGCTTATGGGAAGCGGGAAGCTCCGGGGTGGCCTGGCACGTGTCAGGTCCGGAGCTTCTCTCGGTCAGGGGTTAAGTCCGGAGGTGCCGTTTCAGTACCTAGTTCGGAGCTTCACCCTTGCGGGTAATAGCTCCGGTCTGACAGTACACGTGGCAACCTAGGGGTTAACCATGTTGGAGAAGCAGGTCCGGTTATGTCTGACAGGTGGGCCCCCGAGGGTCTTTAATTTGAGTAGATGTCCTTCCCTTGAGATCTTTGCAACCTCAGGGGGTGTATGGTTTTTAGGGTACCGACAGTGGCCCCCTGGACCTACCTCCGGGGAAGGCCAACGGGATGAAGTCATTCCGCCGGAGGTGGGTCCACACTTGCGACTCTTGAACTGGGTCTTCAAGGGTCTTCGGAGGTGCCTTCGGCGGGGCTTTACGGTTAAGTCTCGACGCGTGGCGCACCTCAGGCGGCAGATAGGATCTTTGGCGTGCAGATCTCTCGCAATTGAAGGTCGCCGGTTCCCGATACGAAAACCGTATCGGTTCCGCGCGCCTTGTCAGTCCGCCGCCTTTGGGTTTCCCGCCTCGTGATGACAACTGTTCGCCTGGGTAAGAACCTCGACTTAATCGTCAGGGTGGTCCCGGGCCCTCTTGCCATCGGCAGGGTCGAATTCTTGAGTAGTATCCTTGACTCTCCTGCAGTTTCCATCCAAGCGTTGCGAGGGCTTACTTAAGAAGGAAAGCGCACCGCCGGGAGTCCTTTACGCTTTCCATCTGTTCTTGCGCTCAAACTCCCAACTCGTGCTTTGCTCCTCTTCTCTTGCCTAGCTGTGCTGCGATGGAGTTGGGTCTGCGTGAAAGTCGTTTGAAGACGGAAAGCGATCTGAAGAAGGTCTGAGCCCTCATGGGGTGGTCGTCGGACTTCTTCAACCGTTCGGTCCGCACCGGCGGAGAGCTTCCCTTTAAAAAGGTGCACTCCGGCGAGATGGTGTACTTTTCATCGTACGCCATGGTGGGGCTGATCCCACCGTTTTCTTCCTTCTTCTTGATGTTGCTGGACTTCTATGGTCTGCAGCTATACCACCTTGGCCCTCACTCCATCCTCCTTGTGTCCATCTTTGTCCACTTCTGCGAGATGTGGGTGGGCATCCCTCCCTGCATCGAGCTCTTCCGAACCTTCTTCACCGTCCAAACCACCGGCCGAAGCGACGAGTACCTTGGCTTCTACTACTTTGTGAAGCGCAAGAAGTGCCCGTTCAAGTACCTCCGGTCATTCCCTTCCGGGAAGTGGGATGACTGGAAGAAAGATTGGGTAGTCGTCCGGGTGGAGGAGCATGAGCGGTTGGAGTTGCCAGGCGGTCTGCCCGGCATTGACACGTCGGTGTGGAGCGAAGTTCCGGTGCTGGCGGCAGCTTTCGACCCCGTCCTGTCCAGGATCCGCCAATGTGTGGAGGGAGGATTGACTCCCCAGGCGGTGTTCTGCAACTTCCTGTCCAACAGGTGGGCACCGCTGAAGAGGAGGGAGAAGCTCGCCTGGGCCCTCAACAGCGTGATGGACGAGGACCGGGTTGAGACCGGGTTGAAGTCCAGCATGGTGGGGAAGTCCTTGGAGTTTCACCTCAAGAAATTCCAGCACGACATCGATGTTGACGGAGAGTACTTGACTCCGCCGCCGGCTTTCCTCCCCCTGAACGTGGAAGTTGAGTTCAGCAGGGAGCTCCGGCGGAAGATGCCCGCGCTTGACGACCTTGGCGTCGTCGAGAGAAGATCGACCGCCCGGTTGGCGATCCCTGGGTTGTACGAAGGCGGCTCCGCCCCTGTCTCTCAACCAAGAGCTGAAGTCATCGGCAAGGGCAAGGAGCTGGCGGAGGAGCCGGAGAGCCGGAAGAGGAAGCTGCGACATGCTGACGGAAGGTCCGTCGGGCTTGCTACCTCCCCCCCAGTTCTCCGTCCTCAGGAAGGAAGATCCTCCGCCGCCGTAGCGGCTGTCCTCGTGGTGGGGTCCTTTCGGAGCGCTACTGTTCCGGCAGTGGGATCCTCCCGGAGTGCGACTGTCCTCGTGGTGGATCCCTCCGGAGGTACTAGCTCCGGGCAGGCGACTCCGGCACGTGAAGCGGTGAGGGCCTCCAGGTCCAGGAGTTCCTCCCAATCAAGGAGAGCTCCGACCCGGGAAACGCCCGCAGCCACGGCAAGTCTTGGGAGTCCTCCCGGAGCTCCTACACCGACCGTGGCTAGCCCGGAACGTCCGGGAAAGAGGTTCCGCGCAAGCTGGTGCGTGAGCCTCCCAAGGTAATTTTTCTTTCTTACCTCGATTAACTTTTAATTGTAGCATCTATTTGCTCAATTTCTTCGTTCTTTATCTGCAGCGTTCCCAAGAGGGGGAGTGAAGCTCCGCCCTCAGCCACAGTGTCTGAGGCTGCGGGGGCTTCTGCTCCAGCTCCGGTGCTGCCCCAAGCGGAGGCTGCGACAGCTCCGGCGCCGGCTGTCGTGGTCATGGACCTCGACTCGTCTCCAGAAGTTCCCGTGGTAGCGCCGGACCACGGGATTGAAGATGCGCCAGCGGCACCCGTTCCGGAGGTTGAAGTTCCGGGTCCTGGTGCTGCAGAAGTAGAAGCTCCGGCTGTTGAGTCGGAGGAAGTAGCGGTCCCGGCTTCAGAGCCGGAAAGTGCTGAAGCCCCGGCGGTTGAGCCGGAGGTAGCTGAAGCCCCGACATGCGAGCCGGAAGTTGAAGTGGTTCCGTCAGTTGAGCCGGTTACTTCCGAAGCTCCGGTCGCAGAGCCGGTAATTATTGGAGTGCCGGCTGCAGGGCCGGTGATTGCGGAAGCGCCGGCCGCAGAGCCGGTGATTGCTGGAGCGCCGGCCACAGAGCCGGTGGTCGAAGAGGCGAGGGAGCTCGAGCCTCCTTCAGAAGAAGTGTCCCGGCCGGAGCCAGTGGAGGCGACGACGTCGATGGTACCCGTGGCGGAGCCAGAGTGCCTGAATGAAGTCGCCGGCCCCCAGCCTGAGGGGGCAAATGAAGACTTGGTGGCAGGACCTTCTTCGGTGGCGACTGAGGCCATCCCGGAGGAGTGCCCTAGTGCTTTGGAAGCTCGGGGTTCCACTCTTGTAGAGTGGGACCCAATTTTTGTAAGTGAAGACCCGCTGGAACCAGCGGAGGAGACCCCGGCAGGTCCGGAGCCCATCTCTCTGTCGATGTCCATCGACAATGCCTGCTCCAGTCTACGTCAGGTCCAACTGGCCTTCTTCCACGACAGCAAAACTCTTGAAGAGGAGCGCCAAACCCTTAGGAGGTGGCGTAATCGGCTCCACTTTGAGACTAAGCTGGCGCAGTCGAGGATTGCGGATGACAAGGAATGGATCAGGCGGGAGAAGGTCCGCCTGGAGCTCTGGGGTGAGCTGCTGGACGAGAGGGAGAGCATGACTCACGCCCTCGACGCTCAATCCTGGGAGTTCCATGACCACGCTAAGGTTACTAACGACGCGGCCAACGCCCGGTTCGATCAACTCGAGGCCATCAGCACCGCACTCATCAAGCGCCGAGAGGCACTTGAAGGAAGGGAAAGGCGGCTCGAGGATGAGGAGCAAAAACTCCTGGAGCTACGGGATGACGTCTTGCGACGGGAGGAGGAGCTCGCCGAGAAAACAGCTCTGGCGGACAAGGGCCTCGAGGAGCGCACTAAAAAATTGGAAGAGCGCTGCCTCGAGGAGGAGGAGAAGACCTGGGTGCGGGGGCAGGAACTCTACGAGTACGAGTGTGCCCTTGTCGCCCGGGAGAAGAAAATAGAGGCTAGGGAGAAGGACCTGGTCGACCGCTGGAACAAGATCCACCTCCGGGAGGAGGAGCTCGGAAGACTTGAGAAGCGGGTTGCTGCGAAGATTCAGCAAAACGCCAAAGAAGTTGAGCGTCTCTCCCGCGAGAATTCGGAGCTGGCGGCGGCCCGGAGATCCCTGGAAGAGATGAAGGGCCTGAGGAAGACGGACTCCCTGCAAATTTGGGAGTTCCTGAGCAAGGCCGACGATGCTCTGGCGCCGATGGGTTTCAGCCCGGTGCTCCCGGACGATCCGGAGCCGGAGCCGGACCTTGCGTTGCAAGCGTTGAGCGCCGCGGGCAGCAAGCTCTCCAAGGTGGGCGACGTCATCGCGGACCAGCTGGAGGTCGAGGGGCAATCCCTGGCTAGAAACGTCACAGAGTATGTGTTGACGTGCTACACTAGCCGGAACCCTCGATTCCCTCTGGACCCGGTGCTTGAAGGCCCCGTCGAAGGAGAAGGCGAAGCTACCCGAGCCAGCGTGTCGGAGGTCGCCCAGAAGGTCGCCGAGTTCTTCCATAGGGTCTAGGACCATCTCTCTTAGCCTTTACTTGTATCTTCTCTTCTTCCTCAATTTTGTAATCCCTTGTTTCCAGATGTAATCTCCGGTCTTCTGATGAAATGAAATCCCCAATTTTTCGTGAATTTCATTTTTTTGTCTTCGACATCTTTGTCTTCACTTGGCCCCCTGGTAGATGTGCACAATTTGATTGTGGACATGTACCAAAAGGATGTTGAATTTTGTTGAAGAAAAATTTTCTTCGAACTCGTATAATTTAGGTCCGAAGTTTTCGATAGTGAAGGTCCTTTGAAGTCGTCGGAGCTTAGAAGCTCCGGCACTGTCCATCGTCGGAGCTTAGTAGCTCCGGCAATAGCCTCTACCAACACGTTGAGCGTCGATAGTTAATACTTCAAGGTGTCGGATCTTAGTAGCTCCGGCAATGACCCTTGCCACGCCTGATTTGTTGGCAACAGACTCTAGTGATAGGGTCTTCTCACCATCTTTAAGTCAACGCCGACGGTTGACGCCCTGGTGGGAGTCGGAGCTTGGTTAGCTCTGGTTTTTCTCCCTCAACTTTGGGTTCATTTTTCCTGCACACTTAAGCCAAGAAAAATAGTAAAATTCGTTCCTTATCTATAACTTTGTCGCGGCTTACGGTTCTCAAGAGAATTTCAAGTTGAACACGATTTTTAGTACGATTGGATGAATTGTCTTTTCTTTTAGATCCAATTGTCCATGGACCCACCTTACTTTGGCCTGCCGGGATGTAGGTAGAGTGGCGTACTTAGGGTGCTTGACCAGGCTAAGTCGATAGCGCACTCCGGCCCTAGAATGGCTTGGCGGCTTTCAGGCGAGTTGGCCACAGATGACATTTAAATCTAAAAAATCCGACAATTCAACTCAAATCGTACGTAAACCGGTTAAACTAGAACTTCTTAAGAATTGCACGTTTTTGTTATAGACAAGAAAGAGAAAAATAAAAATATCGAGCCTTATGCAAAAATGAATGCACGTGGAGTCTATTTCACATGAAGATGTCTTTCATTATAGGTCCGGGGTACAGGGGAAACAAGTACACTCTTAGGGTACGGAACCAGACTAAGTGTGTTTGGTTTCTCGTTTGACCCAGGGTAGTTAGCCACACTTCTAGTCCGGAGACTGTATCAAGTGTTGCATGAGCTTTTCAAACCTTTCGGGAAAGGTCCGCCTGCTCTCCCGGAGGAACTACCCGACTCTGTACAATGACTCTATAACATACATTTCAAGTTACTTAAGACTCACCTCCGTGGAATTAAGTGTAGAACTTACGGAGGTGCTCGATGTTCCAAGGATTTGGGAGAGGTGTCCCATCCTCGGTAGACAAGCGAACACTTCCGGGACGGGATACTTTGATCACTCGGAAGGGCCCTTCCCAGCCGGGGGAGAGTTTGTTTTGCCCTTCTCTAGATAGTATTCTCCGTAGCACCAGATCGCCTTCCTCGAGCTGTCGGTTGTGTACATGCCGCTGGTGATAACACCGTAAAGCTTGGCGGTATCGGGCATTCCGCACAGCTGCTTGGCACCTTCCCTCCTCGAGGAGGTCTAGGTCTTCACGCCGGAGCTGGTCCTGCGCGGCTTCGTCGAAGGTCCGGACTCGGAGGGAACCCAAGGTGATTTCCGGAGGAAGGATCGCTTCAGCTCCGTACACCAGGAAGAAGGCTGTTTCTCCGGTTGCCCGACTTGGAGAAGTCCTGTTGGCCCATAGAGTGGGTGGAAGCTCTTCGATCCAATTGGCTCCGTGCTTTTTCAAACGCTCATAAGTGCGCGTTTTGAGTCCTTTAAGGATCTCTGCGTTTGCTCTCTCGGCTTGTCCATTGCTGGCAGGATGAGCTACAGAAGCGTAGCAAACTTGTATGCCGAGGTCTTCGCAATATCCTTGAAATGCGGAGCTTGTGAACTGAGTCCCATTATCAGTGATGATCTTATTTGGGACTCCGAATCTGCTCACGATAGATTGTAGAAAATTGATTGCAGATTGTTTGTTGATCGTCACAACAGGAGTAGCTTCCGGCCACTTGGTGAACTTGTCGATGGCGACGTACAGGAACTTGTAACCTCCGACGGCTCTTGGGAAGGGTCCCAAGATGTCCATCCCCCACACAGCGAAAGGCCATGTAGGAGGTATCATTTGTAAGGACTGAGCAGGTGTATGAATTTGCTTTGCATGAAATTGGCATGCTTTGCATTTCTTCACTAGCTCAGTAGCATCCTGGAGCGCTGTAGGCCAGTAGAAGCCGTGCCGAAAGGCTTTTCCGACCAGCGTGCGGGAAGATGCGTGGTTCCCAAACTCACCTCCATGGATTTCTGCGAGGAGCTCGCAGCCTTCTTCCCTTGTGATGCACCGCATTAGGATGCCGTTGGCACCGCGCCGGTAGAGATCCCCTTCTACCAACGTGTATCTTTTAGCCAATCTGACTACCCGGTCAGCGGATACATCATCGTCAGGAAGGATGTTGTCTTTCAGGTAGTTCCGGATCTCCGAGATCCATGCATCGGAACTGACTTGAGCATTTGAGTCTTGCGTGCTGGGTTGCTCGGAGCTTCCGGCAGCACCTACGACCCTTGATGGCTGCCATGGTAATAGGGCCATCGGGACCATCAGCTTCGAGATGCTGATCTCGCCCCCTTCGTTCAGTTCGGCAGGCTGAACTGTGGGTTTTGACAACCTCCGGACAAAGGTTCCGTCAGGAGCCGGAGCTCCAGTTGACGCCTTGGTCGAGAGTTCGTCAGCTTCAGCGTTGTGAGCACGCTGAACATGGTGAAGGTCTAGGACTTCGAAGTCCTTCTGAAGCCTCTGGACTTCAAGGAGGTAAGCAGCCAGCTGGAGATTATTGCAGGAGCATTCACCCTTCACCTGTTTGATGACAAGTTGTGAATCTCCTTTGACCAGCAACTGCTTGACACCATATGATAGTGCCACCTTTAATCCATAGATGAGTGCTTCGTACTCCGCCATGTTGTTGGTTGCCTTGAAGTCAAGGTGTACCATGTATTTCACCTTCTCCCCGGTTGGTGCGAGGAGAAGGATTCCAGCTCCGGCTCCCTGCTTCTGCATGGAGCCGTCGAAGTAAAGGGTCCAGTGAGGCTTAGTGAAGGCTGGAACTTGAGGTTCCGTCTTCTGCTCGCTGGGGCCCCCAGGGTTTAATGGAGAGGGAGTCCATTCTGCCACGAAATCTGCCAACGCTTGACTCTTGATTGCTTGTCTTGGAATGAATTCAAGGTCGAATTCAGCCAGTTCCGCTGCCCACTTTGCAATATTCCCAGTTGAATTGGGATTATGCAGGATCGCTCGAAGTGGATATGAAGTCACCACTGAGACTTTGTGAGCTTGGAAATAGTGTCGAAGCTTCCTTGAGGCAATAAGAACTGCATAAAGCAGTTTATGCACCTCTAGGTATCGAGTCTTGGCATCATGTAACACTTCACTGATGAAGTATACCGGGCGTTGAATGGTCCGGACCCTCCCGGAGGGGTCCGGAGCTTCCTCTTCATTGATCCGGACCCTCTCGGAGGGGTCCAAACTCTCTTCGGGGACCTCCGGGTTCTGGGTGGAGGAACCCGGAGCTTCTTCAGGAATGACTTGGATCCTCTCGAAGGGATCCGGGTCCTCTGAAGTAGCTTCTTGTGGGTTCAAGTCTGGGAGCTGGGACCCAGACCCGCTTTCAGGAACCTCCGGACCCTCCCGAAGGGGTCTGGATTCCTGAGTATTGGATAGTTCTGGTCTCTCCGCAACCAGAACCATACTGACGACTTCGTCAGCAGCTGAAATGTAAAGCAATAAAGGCTCACCAGGGTTCGGAGCTACCAAGACTGGTAGGGTGGTGAGGAACTGTTTCAGCTCCTGGAATGCCTTCTCTGCTTCTTCAGACCATTGAAATGGTCCGGACTTCCTCAGTAACTTGAAGAAGGGAAGTGCCCTTTCCGCCAGTCTTGAAATGAACCGGCTGAGGGCTGCTAGACATCCAGTTAATTTTTGGACGTCTTTGGTGCGGGTTGGTGGCCGCATGTCTTCAATGGCTTTTATCTTCGCCGGATTAGCCTCTATGCCCCGGTGACTTACCAGGAAACCAAGAAGGTTTCCGGAACTAACCCCGAATACGCACTTGTCTGGGTTTAGCTTCGTGCGGGTGGCCCGCAGCTTGTCGAAGACAGCCTGCAAGGTGTCCAAGAGGGACTCCTTGTTCTTGACTTTGACCACGATGTCATCGACGTACACTTCCACTATGTCTCTGACGAGTTCTTCGAAAGTTTTGTACATAGCTCGTACAAAAGTTGAAGCTGCATTCTTGAGACCAAAAGGCATGGCTGTGTAACAATACAATCCATCCACTGTGATAAATGAAGTATGTTCTTCATCTTCCCTAGACATCCTGATTTGATGATATCCAGAATATGCGTCTAGAAAACACAGTAACTCGCACCCGGAGGTGGGATCCACTATCTGATCTATTCTAGGTAGTGGGAATGGATCTTTTGGACATGCCTTATTCAGTGTGGTGTAGTCGATGCACATCCGAAGTTTCCCGCCGGCCTTAGGCACAACGACTGGGTTTGCCAGCCATTTTGGATGGTAGACTTCTCGGATGAATCCGGCTTCGAGCAACTTCTTCACTTCTTGTCGGATGAAGTTCTGTCGCTCTACAGATTGCTTCTGAGGTTTCTGATGCACAGGCCGAGCGTCGGGGTAAATCTTCAGATTGTGCTCAATCACTTCCCTGGGGATCCCAGGCATTTGTGACGGTTGCCAAGCAAACACGTCAACGTTAGCCCGGAGGAAAGTGATGAGCGCGAGTTCCTATTTGTCGTTCAAGCCACCCGATATGCGTGTAGTTTGAGTGACATCGGAACCAATTTGGACGACTTTGACGGGAATGTCGGTGTCGCCGCTTGGCTGCACACGAGGTGCAGAGGTCGAGCCTCGTTGACGAATGCTCGGAGGTTGTGGAGCTTGCTTCTGTCTGGAGTCCTCCTCTTGCGCTGTGGTGAGTGCGTGGAGTTCCTCCAGAGCAGTTACTCCGGCAGTGCGATCTCCGCGGATCCGGAGAACGCCTACTGGTGTTGGCATCTTCAACACCAGGTATCCATAATGAGCAGCTGCCATGAATTTGTACAAGGCAGGTCTACCCAAGATGGCGTTGAATGGTAAGTTGATCTGAGCGACGTCGAAGACCAACTTCTCAGTGCGATACTTCTCCCGGGTCCCGAAGGTAACGGGGAGAGTAATAGCTCCGAGTGGAGTGATGGCCCCCGGACCTACTCCGGAGAAAGGTCGAGAGGGCTGGAGGTCCGAAGGTCGGAGCTGAAGCTTAGTGAAAGCTTCAAAGCTGATGAGGTTAAGCCCCGAACCTCCGTCTACCAGGACATGATGGAGCTGGATGTTGTTGATGGTGGGAGATACCATCAGGGGTAGTTGGCCAGCTCCGACCATGCTTTGAGGACAATCCGAAGCATCAAAAGTGATGGGTGTGTCCATCCACTTTCGATGTGGCTCCGGTCTAGCTGTAGGAGCTACAGCAGCCATATCCCGTCGCATAGTCTTGATGACACGACGAGAAGTGATGTCCCATGATCCACCAAAGATGGTGTTCATGGTTTTTCGACGCTCGTTGTCGGAGACGTCGGAGTCATCGTCGACGGAGGTGTAGACGGCTTTCAGGACCTTTTTGGGGTCCTGAAACCCTAACTCCTCTTCAGCCGGAGCTTCATCGACCTTTTGTTTTCCCTCCCTCTGTCGGAAGGGAGACCCTTCCCGGCGCTTGTGGTAGCGCTCGGCAAGGTTTTGGACCTCCCGGCAGTCCTCCAGTCTGTGGCTGCTCGTTTTGTGAATGGGGCACCACATCTTGGATTTGCCACCGTCTTCAGAAGACGGTCGAGGTCGCTTCTCGGGGCGTGGCCCCCGGCCACCAGGAGTTGCAGTGGCTGCAACGTTGGATGTGCCGGCCGACGGCTTCTTCTTGCCGTTGGTCTTCTTTTTCTTCTTGCCACTCCCGGAGGTAGCGGCTTCTTCTTTGGAGGATTTTTTATGATCCTCCAAGGCTGGTTTGGAGTGCATTTCACGACCCTCCGCAGCTCTGGCACATTTGTCAGCCAGGCTGAAGAGCTCCTTGACGCTGGTGATCTCTTTGATCGCCAGCTTCTCCAACATCTTCTTGTCTCGTACACCCTGTCTGAATGCCACAATGACAGAAGCGCTTGAGATAGAAGGGATTGTGTTACGTACCTGAGAGAATCTCTGGATGAATGACCGCAAAGATTCTCCTCCTTTTTGCACGATCGCAAAAAGGTCCAGTTCAGTGCCCGGACGGGTGTATGAACTCCCGAAATTGGCGGTGAACTGACGGCACAGCTCCTCCCAACTGTCGATAGAGTTGGGTGGAAGGCTCATAAACTAGGACCTGGCGGTCCCAGTTAAGGCCACTGGAAAGTAATTGGCCATTACGGCCTCGTTTCCTCCAGCTGCTAAGATTGCAGTGGAGTATATCTGTAGAAATTCTACGGGATTGACAGTCCCGTCGAATTTTTCCGGCAAGTGTGGCCGGAACTTCTGTGGCCATCTAACCATGCGTAGGTGCATGGTTAGGGCGGAACAGCCTCCTCCTACTCCTTCCAGAGTAGAAAGGTCTTGAGCATCTCGTCTTTCTCGAGCTCGCTCGATGTGGACACGACCATCCTGTTGGCGGTATCGGCGATCAAGCTCCGCCCGGAGGTCATGTGTCGAAAGCCGAGATGCGGTATGGGCGCGTCGTGCCCCGGAGGGCAACGACGTCACTTGCTGTGACGCAGCTCGTCTCCGGTTGTTGGAGACATGTGGACCAAGTCTTCCAGACAACGTTCGTCGCTGCGACGGGGCCCGCCCTGAAGGAGGTGGACCCTGGTTGTTGAGACGTTCGGCCGCTGCTGCGACCAAATGCTCAACATCAGCCCTCCATTGCTCCATGGCACCTTGAGATGCATCCGGATGTGGTGGTCGCTGGAGAAGAGCACGCGCTGCATGAAGCGCGTGTTCTGGGTTGTCATGACTTGCCGGCGCAGTATGTGACGCCGGTGCACCATCATGTTGCCCGGCACGTCTTGCCGGAGAAGATGGTGGTGGTGGGAGTATGACTCCTGCTGGTGCAGAGGCTCCTGCCGTTGGCTGCATGTTGGAGGGATTGCCTCCGACAGCCTGAGCAGCAGGTTGCCCGTTGGATGATCCAGCCGCAGAATTCACCATTCTTGAAGATCTCAGGCGTCCCCTTCCTGGCGCGCCAACTGTCGACTGTTGGAGTTGGCAGATCCCCTGACACTACTAAAGTGTTGAAGGAGTTTGTAGTTCGGTTTGGGCGCGCGAAGACTCAAGAAGGTGAAACGTGATTTGGACACGAGTGACACAGTGGTTTACGTGGTTCGGGCCGCCTGAGCGTAATACCCTACTCCACGGGTGTGTGTGTGTTGTATTAGCTTGTGAGCTTCAGAGTGTTCGAGAGTTCTCTCTCTTGTGTATCGTCGGTTTGTCCTTTTATAGTACAAGGACAAACCGTTACAAGTCAGCCTGGCCCGACATGTGGCCCTGGCGGTTACTAGTATTGATACACGAGATTGATTGTTGTTAATAGCCCTGTAACGGCTCCGACAGTGCCGTTACAGGTGTTAAGATCGTCCGATTAAGTATCATTAACGTGGAATTAATGATAATTAATCGGGTCTTGAAGTCCGCGGCTGTCCTTTGAAGATCCGGAGCCGTTACAATGTCTCTCGGAGGTTTAAAGCGGCCAGCTCCGACGTATGGACACGTGGCAGCTCCGGAGCTTGCTTATGGGAAGCGGGAAGCTCCGGGGTGGCCTGGCACGTGTCAGGTCCGGAGCTTCTCTCGGTCAGGGGTTAAGTCCGGAGGTGCCGTTTCAGTACCTAGTTCGGAGCTTCACCCTTGCGGGTAATAGCTCCGGTCTGACAGTACACGTGGCAACCTAGGGGTTAACCATGTTGGAGAAGCAGGTCCGGTTATGTCTGACAGGTGGGCCCCCGAGGGTCTTTAATTTGAGTAGATGTCCTTCCCTTGAGATCTTTGCAACCTCAGGGGGTGTATGGTTTTTAGGGTACCGACATAATGGATAATCTCTAATGGCTTTCACTTCAGCTTCATGGCCATCAGCAACTTTAATGGCCCTTTTCCCTCTTTCTAGGGTCCTCCTCATATTTAACTCCTGCAACGAATTGCAAACGTGCACAGTGGCACCTGAGTCAATCCACCAAGAAGATGGTGTATAATCTAAAAGCAGAGATTCATCAATAAAGGTCACAAAATCATTACCATTTTTGCAACACCATTTAAGGAAGCCAATGCAATCCTTCTGATGGTGACCTTTGTCTAAACAAAAACGACACTGATCTTTATCCACTTTCACATCCTTATTGTAAGGATGGCTTTGTGGAAACTTACCCTTATCTTTATCATGGTGAGATGAACCATGATACTTAAAAGATTGCTTAGAAGAATAATTCTTCTTAGCCTTACCTTTTCCCTTCACGTAATTAATAGCATCATAACTGTGAAGGGACTTAATCCTCTCTTCCTCCTGAACACACATAGTCATGAGTTTTTCTATGTTCCATAGTTCAGGTTGAGAGTTGTAGTTGATGACAAAAGTCTCAAATTCCTTAGGAAGTGAGGCAATGATGAGATGCACAATGAACTCATCTTTAATCCCCAAATCCATAGGTTTAAGCTTTGCAGCCATATTTGTCATCCTTAAGATGTGCTCACGCACACCACCTCCATGATATTTTTCAGTAACAAGCCTCTTGATAAGAGTGCTTGCAGTGGCCTTAGAAGAACCAGTAAACTGATTCTCTATCCTTTGGAGATACTCAACAGCAGTTTCACATTCAGGAATTGCTGCCCGAATAGCCTCAATGATAGTGCCCTTAATAACCATCAAACATTTCCTGTTTGATTTCTTCCACTTATAACAATCAATGTCATAAGCCAATAACTCAGTAGTATATTCCTTTGTCCTCACAGCAAAGGCTTCTTGAGTTTCATTATCATTTCTTACTGGTTCAACCGGTGCAACCGAATATGGAGTAGTGAGAGCCAAGTCTATCTCAGAGACTGCCAAAGCAATCTCCAACTTCTCTCGCCATCTCCCATAATTGTTTCCATTGAGTGGATCAATAGAAGCGATGAAACTCAGTGCTGAATTAGCATTGGAGAAACCTTCATAATCAAAAAACCAAAATCAAGAAGAATGCATAGATGTTAACCACAAGAAAATGATGAGTTTTATCTTTCACTTTGGTTACTCGACCAAAACTCAACATTTGAAAATAACTGAAAATCAACATAGTAATTTATCTTTCGCTTTGGTTACTCGACCAAATTACTATGTTCTTACAAAAAGAATGTCATTAATGCCTTTCGCTTTGGTTACTCAGCCAATAATGACATTGAAACTGATTATTGAAGAACAACTGAAATACATAGTGAAAGTTGTCTAGAGGGGGGGGGGTGAATAGGCTAATTGACCTGCAAATGACTCAATAAAACGAGATTAAATTACAGGGGGCGGACTAGTCCGGTCAGGGGGCGGACTAGTCCGGTCAGCCTGCGTGAATAACCCTAAAAAGATGTTTCTAGCAAGTTTTAGGGGATTTTCTCAATGCTACGAGTGAGTGTATGTTTAAGTCAAGTTGAGCAACAACCTAAACAAGAGCAAGTCAAGTTTCCACAAGTTTGTATCAATGCGGAGTATGAAACAAGACTATTAACTCTAGAACAAAGTAATCAATAGAGTAAATGCGAAGAACACAAGGAGACAAGGATTTTATCCCGAGGTTCGATCCCACACAAGGAATCTACGTCCTCGTTGAGGAGTCCACAAAAGGACCGGGTCCAACAACCCTTCCCTCACCAAGTTTACCGCACGGGCCTAACTTGGTTCTCCACTAATCACAATGGTGATTACAAAGTTCGTTGGGGCTTCTCACAAACTGAGGCTCCCACACCACAAAGATGATCAACACAGTAAAACAAACTCAATACACAACCCACAAAGACTCAACGAGTGCAAGAGATCAAACCGGGAGCACAAGCGCGATGTTCTTCCTCTTCTCCACCTCACTAAACCCTAATCCACTCAAGAATTAGTTTTAGAGGGAAAGTAGGCAAGAAAGAGGCTTAGGAGTGCTCCAAGTTGGCTGTGGCGGCGCTAGGGTTTGAGTTTTTCCAAGAGTATTTGAAATGAGGCCGGGGGTCCCCTTTTTATAGAGGTCCCAAGCCCAATCTGCTGACTTCAGCAAAAGGGCGGACTAGTCCGGCCACTGGCCCGGACTAGTCCGGCCTAGGGGACCACTGACTCCTTTGTCAGGTCCCGACAGCTGACACACGATCGTCACGCTACCCGCCAAACTTCAAATTCAAACGGTCACTTCCAGAACGGACTAGTCCGGTCAACACCGGACTAGTCCGATCACACACAGAGCCTTCTGCTCCGGGTGAAAACGGACTAGTCTGAGGACCACGGACTAGTCCGGCCCCTAGGGCGGACTAGTCCGGTCCTCCCAGACTTAGCCATAGAAGCACCTTTTCTTAGCCAACCCGGACTAGTCCGGCCCCACGGGCGGACTAGTCCGTTCTCACTCAGGACCTCTTGGTCCGGTCCAAAACGGACAGGTCCGTGGTTTTGGGACTTCATCCCAAAACCCACTCACAGCTAGCCGGACTAGTCCGGTCACAAACAGACTAGTCCGATCTCAGTCAGACCCTTCTGGTCCGGCCAGAAACGGACTTGGCCGCCCAGGGACGGACTAGTCCGGCCTCCTGCACGGACTAGTCCGGCCCTATGGCCAGACCACTCAATCACTCATTTCTTTCATAGGTTTGACCTCTAAACCACTTTGAGCTCCCAAACTTGATCTCAATGCACTTGACACACACACCCTCCTATTACTACGGCTAGTCTAACTCAAACACGCTAGAAACCCTAGTTTCTACGCTTCGAGTTGACTCCGTTTCCTTCCTTTTCCTTTTTGAGGGTTTGCGTCTCCAATTGAGTCCATACCTGTGCTAAGATCACTTGAGCTCATTAGCGACTTAATTGTCGTCATCAATCATCCAAAACCCACGGGGAACCTAGATGCACTTTCAATCTCCCCCTTTTTGGTGATTGATGACAACACATTAAGTCCTTCACAAATAAGAGTATAAAGTTTGGTTTTCATAACATGTGTGCGTATGAATGACTCCCCCTCAATGTATGCAACATGTAAAAGAGGTGGAGGAGTTCTTTCATACCCGCACACGTTATGGTGGGGTGCCTACGTGATGTGCTCAACAGTTTGTGTCAAGACATGAATAACATCAATATATTCATAAGATTGACAATAAGAGCAATATATTGATAGTAAGCAACATTAACGAGTCTTGCACAAATGTAAACATCCAGGAGCATAAATATGTTACAAGATGGACATGCATCACAAAACACACCCACACACGGTTAACTCCCCCTTAACTCTCCCCCTTTGGCATCAAGGCACCAAAAAGGAAAAGAAGGGAGGAAGCTAAGACCTAAGAGCTAGTCCTCATCTTCGCCACTTCCACTCTCCGTGGCCTCGGAATCTTCGACGTCGTCCTCATCATTGACATCGTCATCGTCGTCGTCGGAGTTCCTTGCCGAGGGAGCAGCCCGAGAGGAGCTTCCATCCTCTTGGAGCTGGGCGAGCTCATCGGCGGTGAAGGTGGGGAAAGGAGTGATCTCCCCATCACTCACCTCCGGAGAGGACATCGGGACCTCCAGCTTGTCGCACACCGCCTTAAGGTACTTCTCTTGGCGCTTGTGTGCCCTCTGAGCGCGAATTTCTTGCTTCCGGCACGAGGTGAAGATGGCCTTGAAGCACTTGAAGAACGTACTCATGGACTGAGGCGGAGGCGGAGAAGGAGGCGCCACTGGGCGAGACGGAGGATCAGCATTCTTGCGTCTTGGAGGAACAGGCAGAGGCGGGGGAATCTGAGGACGCAGTCTCTTATGTGTGACATCCTTCAGGAAGGTAATTCCGGAGACTGTCTCAATTAGGCACATCACATAAGGAGCATAGCCACAAGATCTGTTGGGGGTATGTGATATATTGAAGATATCATCAAAGATGTACTCAGCTAGGTTGAAGCTTTCTTCCCCATCTATCAGCACAAGCAAATGCCTCAAGTTGCCCTGGATGACTCCGGCATCTCCATCCTTTGGGGCAATGGTCTTCCGAAGAAGGCGGTTGAGCACACTGAAGAATGGCTTGATATTTCTTGCCAGTCCTGCTTCATAAGGAAGGTGATCTGGATACATGAAGTCAAGAGCATCTCGATCTAGGGCCTTGAGGTTGGAGATGATGATCTCATGCTCAAGGTGTTCTTCCAATCCTAAGATCTTGGCAAAGTCTTCAAAAGTGACTGTGTATTGCTCTCCATTGGTCATCCATGACATCCGGCGATTGCCAAAGGAGTGAAAGTAGACGGTCGAGTAGAATTGCACAATCACCTCAATGTTCCAGTCGTACTGGAAACCCATGATATCCTTGATTCCATGTCGTTCTGCTGCATTGATCACAACATCAAATGCAGCATGCTTCTTCTGAGCCATGTAGTCCCAGTCAACCCACTGGGCATCAGTCACAGGAGTCTTCATCTTCATGTAGACGAGGCGATAGTAATCGCAGTGGAAATCACACCAGAACCTAGGGTCGGCGGTGGACTTCTCATACTTATAGACATTCTCGTCTCTGAGCCTCCTGGCCTTCTCAGCTCCTTTGCCTTTGAAGGTGTTAGCTGAGAGGTTGGGCTGACGGTTTGGATTCCGTGCTGGACTGTGCATCACCAGAGGCTCAGCAGTCTGAGCCTTCCCTTTTTCCCGAATCACCACTCCTCCAGGTGCCTTCTTGGCTGGCACTTTGATGGAGGGCTTCTTCTTTTTCGGCTCAACTGGAGCCGGGGCTTTTCCCTTCTTTGGGTCGCGCTCGACCCTAGGGGCAGCCTCTTCTTGGACTGGCTCCTTGCCCTTAGCTTTCTCGCCAACAGTGACGAGCTTCTTTCGCTTAGGAGCGCTGGCCTCAGCAGCCCTGGAGTTGTGGGCCTCCCTATCCTCTCTTTTCTTCTTCCTCAGCTCATGGAGGGATTCCGCGGTGGCACGAGCAATGGCTTCATCCTCATTGTAAATGCTCGCAGCCACCTTGGATGCTTCGAGTGCCTTGAGCTTTCTTTCCTCCTTGGCCTTCTGCGCCTCAATTAGCGCAGCCTTAGTCCGAGCCTCGGCAATTTGGGCCTTAGTACGCCCCTCGAGGTGGACACGCGGAGGAGAGCGCTCGGAGTTCGACATTCTGTGAAAAAGATGGAGGAAGGAAGATATGAGCCTAGGAAGAAGAAGTATTGCCGAAAAGATATCGAGAACCAACTAGAAGTAGGGTTTGCCCTGTGCAGACCGGACTTGTCCGCCCCAGGGACGGACTAGTCCGTTGGCCGGACTTGTCCGCCTGGTGGCCGGACTAGTCCGGGTTGCACAGGAAGAACCCTAACCCTAATCAATTCATCGAAAAATTTGTGAATCAATGCGCAATACTCCTAGGCTATGATCGCAAGGATGTATGGAACAACATTAACGAAGATGTTCCTATCAAAAACTTGAAGAATCAACAATGGGGCTAGTTTTTGAGGAACGGTGAAATACCTTCAAAGATCCGCTTGATTCGTCGAAATCGGCGTGGATCTCGAAGGTGGAGCGCCGGGAAGTGATCCCTAACTCCCAAAGGCTTCGATGCGCGGATTGGAGTTGAGTTTTGGTGGTTGGAGCGCAAAATCGCCGATTTGGGGGCGGTTGTGCGCGTGTGGAAGTTTGAGAGGCAAATGAGAGAGAGAGAGAGGGTTTGGGCCGCCTGGGGGTTTAAGTCCCCAAGGGCCGGACTAGTCCGGTTGAGGGGCCGGACTAGTCCGGTCTGCGGACCAGACCCAGACTAGTCCGGGTCCGGACTTGTCCGGTGGGAGGCCGGACTAGTCCGGTGTGCGGACTAGCCGCGGACTAGTCTGACCCGGACTTGTCCGGCCGTAGGGGCAGACTAGTCCGGTTCAGGTGGGCTGAAAAAGAATATATTTGGGTTTTGCCCATAGAGTTAGGTCCTTTTGTACGAGTAGCAAGGAAAACATGACAAGCATGATTATGAGTCAATAAAGAACAACTTGTGGACATTTTCTTGAGGAAAATAGATTTCTCAAACAAATTTGAGGCGAAATCGACATAGAGAGGAGTTTTTCGAAATGTGGCTCAAAATATATGAGGAATGGAGTTTAAGCCACGTTTCGAGAATCCAACACGTTGAGCTCACTTCTTAGCTCACAGAAACGCTTCTCGTCAAGAGGCTTTGTGAAAATGTCCGCAAGTTGATGTTCCGTCCTCACATGCGAAACCTCAATGTCTCCCTTCATTGAGTGATCTCGCAGGAAATGGTGTCGAATGTCTATATGTTTGGTCCTAGAGTGTTCCACCGGATTATGGGCTATCTTGATTGCACTCTCATTGTCACACAAGAGTGGAATTTTACGCAAGTTAATCCCATAGTCCCTAAGAGTTTGTCGCATCCAAAGAAGTTGTGCACAACAACTTCCGGCCGCAACATATTCCGCTTCGGCGGTGGATAGAGCAATAGAGTTTTGCTTCTTGGAGGACCAAGACACAAGAGATCGACCTAAGAATTGACACGTACCCGATGTGCTCTTCCTATCGACTTTGCACCCCGCATAGTCCGCATCGGAATATCCAATGAGGTTAAACTTGGATCCTTTGGGGTACCAAAGTCCTAGGGTGGGTGTGTGTACAAGGTATCTCAAGATCCTTTTAACGGCGGTCAAATGACAAGCCTTGGGTGCTGCTTGAAAGCGTGCACACATACACACACTTAGCATGATATCGGGCCTAGATGCACAAAGATAGAGGAGTGATCCGATCATAGACCTATATAGCTTTTGATCCACACTTGGACCGTCCTCATTTAGGTCTAGGTGTCCATTTGTCCCCATAGGGGTTTTGATGGGTTTTGCTTTGTCCATGTCAAACTTTCTTAGAATGTCTTGAGTATACTTAGTTTGACTTATGAACGTCCCTTCTTTGAGTTGTTTCACTTGAAATCCTAGAAAGAACTTCAACTCACCCATCATGGACATTTCAAATCTCTCCGTCATTATCTTGGAAAACTCATCACAAAACACCTTATTTGTGGAACCAAATATGATGTCATCCACATATACTTGGCACACAAAAAGATCCTCATTGAAGTGTTTTGTGAAAAGGGTATAATCCGCTTTTCCTATCCTAAAACCATTTTCAACTAGAAAGTCTCTTAGGCACTCATACCAAGCTCTAGGAGCTTGCTTGAGACCATAAAGAGCCTTTCGTAATTTGTAAACATGGTTAGGATAGTCTTGATCTTCAAACCCTGGAGGTTGCTCTACATAAACTTCTTCCTTGATTGGTCCATTAAGGAATGCACTCTTAACATCCATTTGGTAGAGTTTGAAGTCATGATGAGTAGCAAAGGCTAGTAGTATCCGAATGGACTCAAGCCTAGCTACGGGGGCAAATGTCTCATCAAAGTCCAAACCTTCAACTTGTGAGTATCCTTTTGCCACAAGTCGTGCCTTGTTCCTAGTTACCACGCCATGCTCATCTTGTTTGTTGCGAAACACCCACTTGGTTCCAACAACATTAGCTTGGGGGCGCTTGACAAGCTCCCAAACCTTGTTCCTTTCAAAGTTGTTGAGCTCCTCTTGCATGGCAACCACCCAATCCGGATCCCTTAAGGCATCTTCCACCTTATGTGGTTCCAAGGATGAGACAAAAGAGAAATGCTCACAAAAGTTTGCAACACGTGAGCGTGTTGTCACTCCTTTTGTGATATCTCCTAGAATGTTGTCAACGGGATGGTCCCGTTGAACACTTTGATGAACACGAGGATGCGGGGGTTGACCTCTTGAATTACTTGGTTCATCTTCTTCACTTTGGTCTCCCCCTTGATCCAAGCCTCCCCCTTGATCCTCATTCTTATCATCACTTTGGGGAGCTTCTAGTGGATCTTCAACTTGTCCAATGGGGATTTGACCTACTTCATAATGATGTTGGTCACTTGGGCTTTGAGATGGTTCTTGAGGGCGAATATCTCCAAGTGCCATTTTCCTTAGAGCTTCTAGTGGAGGTTCCTCTTGATCAAGGGCATGTTGATCAACTTGCTCCATTTGGGAGCCATTGGTTTCGTCAAACACCACGTCACGTGCTACTTCAACAATTCCGGAGGATTTGTTGAACACACGGTACGCATGAGTGTTTGAGTCATATCCAAGCAAGAAACCCTCATCGGACTTTGAAGCGAACTTCGAAGTCCTAGGCTTCTTGTTGAGGATATAGCACTTGCTACCAAAGACCCGAAAGTAAGAAACATTGGGTTTCTTACCAATTAGAAGCTCATAAGGGGTCTTCTTGAGGAGGCGATGAAGGTACAATCGATTCACGGCATGGCAAGCGGTGTTAACTGCTTCCGCCCAAAACCGGTCCGATGTTTTGTACTCATCTAGCATCGTCCTTGACATCTCAATGAGCGTCCTATTCTTTCTTTCGGCTATGCCATTTTGTTGTGGAGAATAGGGAGCGGAAAACTCATGCTTGATGCCCTCCTCATCTAGGAACTCTTCTACTTGCATGTTTTTGAATTCGGTGCCATTGTCACTCCTTATAGCCTTTATCCTTAAGGTGAACTCATTTTGAGCTCTCCTTAGGAATTTCTTGAGGACACCGGGAGTTTCACTTTTATCATGCAAGAAGAACACCCAAGTGTATCTAGAGAAGTCATCAACAATGACTAGACCATACTTGCTACCACCAATGCTAATGTAAGCAATGGGGCCAAAAAGATCCATATGGAGTAACTCCAAAGGTCTAGTTGTCGTCATGACATTCTTAGAGGGGTGTTGAGCTCCTACTTGCTTTCCCGCTTGGCAAGCACTACATGGCCTATCCTTTTCAAATACTACATCCTTTAGGCCACGAACATGCTCACCCTTAAGGAGCTTTTGAAGGTTCTTCATTCCAACATGGGCTAGCCTTCTATGCCAAAGCCATCCCATGTTGGCTTTAGCCATTAAGCATGTGTCAAGTTGAGCTTTATCCGCGGTGAAGTCCACAAGATAGAGCTTTCCCTTGAGCACTCCCTTAAAGGCTATCGAGTCATCACCTTCTCTAATGACATTCACTCCCTCACTAGTAAACACACATTTATATCCTCTATCACATAGTTGTGATATGGATAGGAGATTGTAGTCAAGAGAATCAACATGCAACACATTTGATAAAGTATGTAATGAGGAGATAGAAATTTTACCGGAGCCAAGGATTTTCCCTTGGCTATTGTCCCCAAAGAAGATTCCTTCACTTGGGTCCTTATTCTCCTCATACTCTATGAACATGCTTCTCTCTCCGGTCATGTGGTTGGTGCATCCGCTATCCAACACCCATTTCGATCCACCGGAGGAGTATGCCTACAAAACAAGTTTATGCCTTCCTTTTAGGTACCCAAGCTGAGTTGGGTCCTTTCACGTTAGTAGTTAGGCATTTGGGCACCCACACGCAAGGCTTGGGGCTCTTGCGGAGTGGCCCAACATATCTAGCAAACACTTTGCCGTGTTTGTTCCTCTTTAGCACATAGGATGCATCAAAATCATGAAATAGAGGATGCAATTCAGATTTAGGCAATTTGTTGCTTGAGAGTGAGTTCTTTTCAATTTTAGTTTGGGACGAACTCCCCTTAACAAAGACAATCATGTCTTTGCCATACTTGGAGGTTTTGGTGTTATGCCTTGCACCTCTAGTATAGCCAAGACCATCCTTGACATGGGGTGGTCTTGTGTTGGTGAATGCACTTCGTGCATATGCCACCTTTTCCTTGTCAAAGATGGCACCCTTAGGTGCTTGCTTGCCTTGTGCTAGGTTGAGCTCATCCTTAAGTTTAAGGATCAAGTTGGAGCACTTGCAAGGTGATGTTGCCTTGGATGAGGCCTTGGAGGAGGTTGAGCTCTTGGAGGAAGAGGTTACATTGTTCTTGAGTGACTCAATTTGAGTCTCAAGGATCTTGTTAGCTTTTGACAAGCTTCCAAGTTCATCCTTGAGCTCAATTGACTTCTCCTCAAGACTTGAACACGTTTTCTTGCAAAGTGCAAGTTCGTGTTCCAATGCCTTGCTCTTCTCTCTTTCGAGCTCAAGGAGCTCATCAAGCTCTTGACATCTCTCCTTCTCAAGGATGAGCATGTCCTCCTGTCTATTGATGAGATCTTCCTTCTCAAAGATCTCATCCATAAGCAACTTCATCCTACGCAAGGTGCTTTTGCTTATGTCCTTAAACATATGCTCATTTTCACTAGCACTATCAAAATCATCATGTGAGGAAGTTGGGGAGGAAGGATGAGATGTTACCTTTCTCTTTCCTTCCCTTGCCATAAGACAAGTAGGCTTGTGGTCGTTGTTGAGGTTGGGGAAGAGCTTGCCTCCCTTGGAGTTCCTCCCGATGGCTATGGTGGCCATCTTCTCTTCTTCTTCTTCGGAGGAGGACTCATCGTTAGAGTCCCACTCCTTCCCCAAATGGGCTTGTCCGGAGGACCTCTTCTTCTTGAAGAATCTCCTTTCTTGAGGCTTCCCTTCCTTCTTCTTCTTTGTTTCTTCGTGTGGGCAATCAGCGATGAAATGCCCATACTCGCCACAGTTGTAGCAAGACCTTCTTGATTTGAGTCTTGCTCTTTCCTTTCCCTTGCCTTCATGGTTGTGCCCCCCTTTCTTCCTCCTCATCATTCTCTTGAATTTGTTGATGAAGAAGGCCTCCTCCTCATCGGTGTCGAGGCTCTCCTCATCACTTTCTTCTTGCTCCTTTGAAGAGGGCGTTGCCTTGAGTGCAACGTTCTTCATCTTGGAGGCGGTGAACTTTTGGAGGTCGTTGTAGAAGAGCGCCTCCTTCTCCATGATTTCATGGTTAATGATCCTCCCAAGGACCTCCTCCGGGGTCATTTGAGTGAACCCCGGACTTTCTCGAATCATGGAGCATAAAGAGACGTTCCTAGGCATGAATGTCCGGATCATCCTCTTCACCACCTCGTGGTCGGTCCACTTGGTGCAGCCATAAGATCGGCTCTTGTTAATCAGCACCTTTAGCCGATTGTACATGTCTTGGGGGGATTCACCATCCAAGATGGCAAATCTCCCAAGCTCTCCTTCGATGAGCTCGATCTTGGCCTCCTTGACCACTCGGTTTCCCTCATGCGCCGTCTTGAGGGTGTTCCATATGTCTTTGGCCACTTCAAGGCCATCGACACGGTTGAACTCATCTCTAGAGAGAGATGAGATGATCACACCCGCAGCTTGAGCGTTGCGGTGGATGAGGATGGCTTGTTCTTGAGTTATGTTGTCCTCATCCTTTGGAATCTCCACCCCGGTCATGACAATTTGCCACAACGCTGGGTTGAGTGACACGAGGTGGATCTTCATGTTATGTTTCCACATACCGTAGTCCGTTCCATCGAATTGGGGAGGTTTCCCCAATGGGATGGACAGGTAGTGGTTGTTGGCGGCAAGGCGTTCATAGTTGAATCCTTGCCGGTTGTAGTTGACTCCACCACCACCGCTCGATTGGTTTGATGGATCAATCTTGGAAATGTTCAACTTCTCCCGGAGCTTCGCCTTGAGTTGGCGAGTCTCCTCATCGTCCGTTGGCTTATCTTGATAAGCCAACGTCTCCTCACGGGTCGCCTCGTAGTTGCTGCTCGATGCATCGTCATTCACCACTCCGGCCATCTCTCCGAGTTGTTAGACTCTTTGTGGAGAGTCCTGCTCTGATACCAATTGAAAGTTGCCTAGAGGGGGGGTGAATAGGCTAATTGACCTGCAAATGACTCAATAAAACGAGATTAAATTACAGGGGGCGGACTAGTCCGGTCAGGGGGCGGACTAGTCCGGTCAGCCTGCGTGAATAACCCTAAAAAGATGTTTCTAGCAAGTTTTAGGGGATTTTCTCAATGCTACGAGTGAGTGTATGTTTAAGTCAAGTTGAGCAACAACCTAAACAAGAGCAAGTCAAGTTTCCACAAGTTTGTATCAATGCGGAGTATGAAACAAGACTATTAACTCTAGAACAAAGTAATCAATAGAGTAAATGCGAAGAACACAAGGAGACAAGGATTTTATCCCGAGGTTCGATCCCACACAAGGAATCTACGTCCTCGTTGAGGAGTCCACAAAAGGACCGGGTCCAACAACCCTTCCCTCACCAAGTTTACCGCACGGGCCTAACTTGGTTCTCCACTAATCACAATGGTGATTACAAAGTTCGTTGGGGCTTCTCACAAACTGAGGCTCCCACACCACAAAGATGATCAACACAGTAAAACAAACTCAATACACAGCCCACAAAGACTCAACGAGTGCAAGAGATCAAACCGGGAGCACAAGCGCGATGTTCTTCCTCTTCTCCACCTCACTAAACCCTAATCCACTCAAGAATTAGTTTTAGAGGGAAAGTAGGCAAGAAAGAGGCTTAGGAGTGCTCCAAGTTGGCTGTGGCGGCGCTAGGGTTTGAGTTTTTCCAAGAGTATTTGAAATGAGGCCGGGGGTCCCCTTTTTATAGAGGTCCCAAGCCCAATCTGCTGACTTCAGCAAAAGGGCGGACTAGTCCGGCCACTGGCCCGGACTAGTCCGGCCTAGGGGACCACTGACTCCTTTGTCAGGTCCCGACAGCTGACACACGATCGTCACGCTACCCGCCAAACTTCAAATTCAAACGGTCACTTCCAGAACGGACTAGTCCGGTCAACACCGGACTAGTCCGATCACACACAGAGCCTTCTGCTCCGGGTGAAAACGGACTAGTCTGAGGACCACGGACTAGTCCGGCCCCTAGGGCGGACTAGTCCGGTCCTCCCAGACTTAGCCATAGAAGCACCTTTTCTTAGCCAACCCGGACTAGTCCGGCCCCACGGGCGGACTAGTCCGTTCTCACTCAGGACCTCTTGGTCCGGTCCAAAACGGACAGGTCCGTGGTTTTGGGACTTCATCCCAAAACCCACTCACAGCTAGCCGGACTAGTCCGGTCACAAACGGACTAGTCCGATCTCAGTCAGACCCTTCTGGTCCGGCCAGAAACGGACTTGGCCGCCCAGGGACGGACTAGTCCGGCCTCCTGCACGGACTAGTCCGGCCCTATGGCCAGACCACTCAATCACTCATTTCTTTCATAGGTTTGACCTCTAAACCACTTTGAGCTCCCAAACTTGATCTCAATGCACTTGACACACACACCCTCCTATTACTACGGCTAGTCTAACTCAAACACGCTAGAAACCCTAGTTTCTACGCTTCGAGTTGACTCCGTTTCCTTCCTTTTCCTTTTTGAGGGTTTGCGTCTCCAATTGAGTCCATACCTGTGCTAAGATCACTTGAGCTCATTAGCGACTTAATTGTCGTCATCAATCATCCAAAACCCACGGGGAACCTAGATGCACTTTCACATAGTAATTTATCTTTCGCTTTGGTTACTCGACCAAATTACTATGTACTTAGAAAGGAAAATGTCATTAATGCCTTTCGCTTTGGTTACTCGGCCAATAATGACATTAATAAAACTTAAAATCATGATAATTCTATTTTTCACTTTGGTTACTCAATAGAATTTCATGCAACTTAAATTGACATAGCAATTTATCTTTCACTTTGGTTACTCGACCAAATTGCTATGACAATAAACTTAATTCACAGCGGAAGCTTAATTTAATAAGCAAACTTAATTGTATAGCACGGACTAGCCCGCACATGGCCGGACTAGTCCATACTCTTACAGTATGGTTTTCGGACTAGTCCGGTCCATACACCGGACAAGTCCGGTGCCATCACAAACATTTGATCCGTTCTTTATTGAACTTTTCGAGTTTGGTCCGTACTATTCCGGACTAGTACAACCAACCTCGGAAAAGTTTCATATAAAAACCTGAAAAAATGTCGAAATACCCAAAAGGGAATCTTAATCTTACCATCTTACCAAATCAACTTAATTTTCACAATGGATTTCAATCCAAAGTGCTTAATTGGTTTTCAATCAGATGAACGCGTCAAAACGCCCTGATCCGAAAACCTAACCACTTTACGTGGCACACCGGACTAGTCCGGCCCTTAGACCGGACAAGTCCGGACCTTCAAAAACTTTCAGCGAAAAAACTTCGATCAAAACTCAATTCAAAATGATTAGTGGACTAAATGGCTCTGATACCATTGTTAGAAATCAAGAGGGAGCCCAAAGATCAAATAGCCACTAAATCATCTCAAATTACATAGAGAAATCTGATTACAATATGAACACCAAATGCTATCTCTCAAATAGCACAAGAACATCAATAATACCTTCCCCTCCATCTTTGTTGTTGATTGACGATGCGGCCATCTAGCAAACAAGGCGAGGCCGCAAGAAGAACGACGACGAGAGGCGTTTCCCCTTGTTCTTCTCTTGGTATCTTGATCGGATTCTGAGTGGATTAGAGTGTTCAAATGTGTATGAGTGTATGCCCCTTAGTCTTCTTTGATCACACACTTGACCCTCTTCTTATAGTTGACCAAGAGACACAAGAGGGGATCTCCCACCCTTAGGAATTATTGAGTCTCCCGATCAGAGACTCAAAATTCGGTGGGTTGTGTCCTTTCAATTAGAACACATGTCAATTTCGAGTTCAAACTGACAGTTACTGAAAAATCGGACTAGTCCGTATAGGGTCCGGACTAGTCCGGTCATCCTTACTGGACAATATCGGACTAGTCCTCTAAGAGTCCGGACTAGTCCGGTCACCCTTAATGGACAAAACCGGACTAGCCCGGTCTTTACCGGACAAGTCCGGTACTTCCCAACAAATACTAATAATAATAATTAACGTTATGATATTTTCGAAAGATTTAAACGAAATTTGAAAGAAAGCTTCCCCTCCTATGTGGTTTTCAACGGTTTAATCATTAGGCGAAGGGGCCCCATTCGAGTACATATTGAATTGGACCTTCAAGCAGGTATCGTTTGTTATCCACACGGAATATGATGCTGCTGCTGTCACGTAATGTTCCCGACACTTGTTTAGTCCACCTGGCTGAAGAAATTAGGTACTCTCCTCCCCTCCCTTCCCCTTCGTCATCACCAGCCCCGGCACAGTTACTGTCTTATCTCCAATGCCTCTGCTGACCCACGACGCTCTTTGCATCGCCATTAGCTAGCCTTACTTATTAGCCCCGGGCCCGAATCATGTGGATCAAATGGCTCCATGATGCTGCCATTTCTGTCGCTGTTCTGTAACGGGAGGCGTGGCGCCGGAGCAGTGGCCAAGTCCTACTGCGGCACGCATCTGCGTGGGGTCATTTTCTTTGTTTATCTCAGTTGTGGACAAATGTGCCAAACAAATAAATATTTCGAAGTGAACAGTAGTATTTTGTGGTGCTGTTGTATGTAGGATCTGAAGCTGTGCGGCAATAGAAGCTGGAATCTTACCATTGAGTGCACGGGCTAAGATAGGAACGAACGGTAACAAACAGCACGGGGAGGGAGGGATGGAGGGAGCTTATTGCGAGGGCAGGGAAAAAGATGGGCAGTGAGTGAAGATAAGGACCTGCTGTTTGGAAGCACACGCGCAAAAAACCAACGGTGACATCACAGGCAGGTACAGGGACGACAGTGAGGAGAGGGGGGAGAGGCCTCTTTAAGATCACCACTCTCCCAAGCTCCTCCTCCTCCTCATTGCTCTCTCTCTCTCTCTCTCTGCACTGCCGGGTCGTAGTTAACTCGAAATTGAGCTCTTTAAACTCTTGCTTCAAGTGCAGCAAAGGCACACCGCTACAAACAACAAGCTGATCCATGAATGAGGCTCTAATAAAGGTGCCTTCGGGGTCTTGCCAAAGCAAAGCTTGCGAGGTCCCATTTTGCTTCCGTTCCTGAGCTAGCTAGCAGTTGCGTTTGAGTGCAGTTCTGAGGCTTCGATTGGCCTCACGCGGTCACGCTCCCAACTTATTAAGCTCGTCGCCGCCTCGTTCGTCCATGGAGCTGGAGCCTGCAAGACTTGCCGGTTCTTGCTAGCTGCTGCTGTGGCCCGTGGCTGCTTAATTTGTTTCCTGGGAGATCAAAGAAGGTAGCTCAGGTTTCAGTCCCAGAATTCACCCACTAAATCACTTCGTTTCTGCAGTCTGATCAGTCCTCGACGTTTTAATTTCCTGAACAAGTGAAGGAGGAAAACTTGACGCCTCTTTTTCTGTGCAAGCAGAGTTTTCAGCAGTTCTCGTCCAAGTTCTCGGCGGCATGTTCTTGAGATCGAAGATCCAGGAGATGATCCTGAAGAGGAGGTCCAGGTCCATGAACAGCGCGCAGCAGGGCCACGTTTCTTCCTTGGATCAGCTGGCGAGCCCGTCCATGATTCGATACGACAACAGCGGCAACTCCTGCTCCGGCGGCAGCAGCAACAGCGCCCATCTCTCCTCCGCCTGTCCAAGGCTGTTGCACTCGTCCTCGCTCCCCACCGGCAGCGTCGTCTTCGGCAAGAACAACAACCCCGCGCCGGACGCCGAGTCCGAGACGACGACGGCCTTCTCCGCGAGCCCGATCTCCGTACTCGACGCGGCGGCGTCGTCATTCGCGTCGTCCGGCTCGGACGCTGTCGTCGTCGGCAAGCGCCGCCGGCCGTGGCGCGCGCGCGAGGGCCTGCACGGCCTCGCCGACGCGCTGGACTGCACCGACGACGAGCAGCAGGAGCGGGGCGTCGTCCTCGCGGCGACGTCGTCGCCGTCCCTGCTGGTCAGGTCGTGCTCGCTCGACCGCCGCGTCGAGTTCGGCGTCAAGAACAAGAGCTCGTGGCTGCCCCTCCGCGAGACGGCGGCGGCGTCGCCGTCGGAGCCCCGCGGCGAGACGGATGTGATGATCGAGCCGTCGTCGGAGGACTACACGTGCGTCATCTGCCGCGGGCCGAACCCGAGGACGGTGCACATCTTCGGCGACCGCGTCGTGGAGGGCGGCGCGGAGAGGGAGAGTCCGCCGCGGCCGAACAACTCGCGGCCGCCGCGCGGCGAGGGGACGACCTTCTTGAGCTTGTGATCCATACCATATCCATCCATGACGCGCCTGGCCCGGTGATGCGTACGTAGGTAAACTTGAAGAGTTTGCAGAGTGCTACTAATAGTATTGTATTGGTTGTTCTTCGATCTGATCAGATGACCATGGATACGTTTTTTTGGTCAGATGATCTACTAGTAGATGTTTTGTCCAGGTTGAGCTGAACTGTGGTATAAAAATTTGAGTAAATTTCGTTTGCATTGTTGCTAGAGAAAAACATGTAAAATCTCAACCTGTAAATTAGCTGCTGATTTACGGAGCTGTTATGTGATGAGTCTGCCTACAAGACAAGCCTGCTGTTCTCGGTTGCCAAACTGCTACTCCATTCCTGAACTCCTGAACCGAGTTTGACTGCAAACAGCACATGCAGATCAATTCTGATAAAACAGAACTTAAAGACCCAATTCCACAGTTCTGTTAATCGACAACAACAAATTCGGCGCATATATCTTCAAATCAGTCAAGAATTTGACACCATTTTGCCATGAAACCAGCATCATGAAACAAAAACTACCAGTGTCCAATCATTGACGGTTTCTTGAAGCATGAACCCGAGGGAAAAAAAAAAACCAATGATTGGTGCCTCTTGCGCCCATCCGGACCAGACGATGAGCTGGGCCAGCGTGGGGGCGGGCGCGCCCACTCGAACGGTGCCTTGTCCCTGTCGGGGGCCCGCCCCGGCCCAGCCGGCCGGGTTCGGCAAGCGTGTGTGTCTGCCTCGTGGGGCCAGCATGCTCGCGCTATCTTCGCTTCACTACTGGCTGAGGGATACTCGATCTTGATGATCCCCTAGTGTTTCAGTTTCTCTGTCAAGCTTCCTTTTCCGTGACGCTGACAGAACCGAATTGACCCCCATTTTTATTTCAGCCGGTGATTGTTACGTGTCACGCTGTCAGCTGCTGATGACCTTGATGCGACATGCATAGAAACACTCCCTCTTTCTGAACAAATTTATGATGATGGTTTAGACCACCAAGGCATTTCTTGATAAGTCTAGATTCAATTCAAGTGTGCCCAAGAATTCTTGCAATTTGTTACTACCTTTTTGAACGAGTTGGTAACTTGGCGGTGCAATTCCTGCTCACCTTTGTTATTGAAGGCAACCAAGTTGTTGCGATGTTCTCCAGAACATCGGTCGTTTTCTAGCACTGCTGTAAAATCTGAAGCATGTGAATCAAAAGTTGCAATTGTTTGCTGCTTTCTGAACACTTTGTCCAGTATCTTAGGACCATAGCTCGTGCTGCAAGATTAGTGGTACACATTTAAGATATGCAAGAGTTTGTGAGTGAACACATACCCATCTCATGGAACTCGACAAATGAATGAGCACAGACTTGACTTCATATATGATGATATCTAACATTCAGAAACATATATGGCCTACTGTATCCACAATCCAGTACACAATCTTATAGCAGTCAGTTGGGAGGAAACACACACAAAATCCTCTAGATATCAGTTGGGAGTAAACAAACATTAATGTTGCAACTGGTATCTCCTGCAAGAACAAACAAAAAACTACCCAGCTTCTTTGAACAGAAACCAGCTTGAGTTCACATAGAAATAAGACAAGACAATAAACCAGCTGCATAATTCTGATCCATCTTTAACTCCTTTGCCGTCTGTGTTTTGGACAGGGATCCCCTAACTTTACTGCACAGGTGACTTGGCCACTGACATGTGGACATGTGGATTTAAGTCAGAGGATCCTCTTCCCTGTGTTTTTGTTCGTCCCCTGATAAGGTTAGTTGAAAGCTTAAGACCTATACCTATCATATTTCAGCATTTCACTAAATATCAGCCCCTATGATAGGAGTTTGGAAACTGAAACTGAACACAAGGATCATGCAGTATTGTTTACTAACCTAAATGATAACACAATGCCAATTTAAAGGTAGTTTGGAGAAAGAATTCCTAAACCAATATAATGTCATTTTGCTTAACGTTGGATATAGTTGGCTGAGCTGAATGCCGAATCACAAGATTTCCTTAAAAATGACACAAAAATGAATCAGCAGCAGCAGCAAATTTCTGGCTCAATAGCATTGTGTGCGCAAAACAGAAGCACTCACTGTGATGTACCGCCAAATCTGATATTTACATTGATTAGAAACTAACTAATCCATTCACATGAAAACTATTGTTCTTGAGGAGGCGGGACAAATATTAACACGTGGCACAAAATTCTCCAGATCTCGTATTGAGTGACTCAACTCCAAATATAAATATGATTCCTGTCTGAGGTCGCCAAGGGTCCTAGCCCACACCACGCACTAGCAAGAACTGGTGAAGAATGACCTTCTAGAATGGTCGGCATATCATTCTTCAGTCTCGACCATATGTAGACAGATCCATCAGAAGAACCAGCAGCAATGCAATTGTCGTCAGGGCTTATACAAGGTTTGCCCCAGCTGCCCACCACTTTGTTACCCATGGCCCTAAATGTTCCACAAATCTCCAATGTTCTAACATCAAAAAGGTTGTGCACATTATCCCTTCCACTTGTAAGAATGAAATTTTTACTCCGCGACACACAAACTGAGGTGACATCAAGATGAGCAGCTAGCTGTGTAGTGCATTTCCCACTACGGATATCCCATAACCGAAGGTTTCCATCCCTATGACCCGAACAAATGATATCGCCATCAATGAAAGCTAGTGAGTTGGGGTTGCTTGCTGACATTATGGTGCTTTTGCAGAAACCAGTTTGAAGATCCCAAGTCTTGATTGTACGATCACTGGATGAACTAGCAATAACAAAGCTTTTCACCCAGCTTGCATCGACGGCAGAAACACTTTTCGTGTGACCAGTCAGAGTGTGACGAGAACGCCCCCCATTCGCTTCCCACACAAACAACTTGTTGGAGCTACAGGCAGCAATCACAAACTTGTTATCATTGGTCACAGCAAGATCGTTAACAGACCCCAAGCAACCATGTAGAGTAGAGGTCAAAGCACCAGTATATGCGCCCCATATCTTAACAGTTTGATCCTGACCACCACTAATTAGCTTGTCTGAGTTATGCTGGAACAATAAGGATCCACAGCCACCATCATGAGCACGAATGGTGATGGTGCATGTAGATGGAATTGATGTTTCAATGTAGCCAGCCTCAGATTGACGAATGATGCCATCAGCTTCCTGTTGTGCATTGTGTTGTATACCACCAATACCAGCAGTCTTTAGCTTAAGGACCATATCCTCATACATCGCATTGGCCTAAGCAATATTTTTAAAACCATTAAAGAAATAATATACTGCTACATGCTAGGGCTATGGGTGCAATTGATTATGTAAAACATACATCGAAAATAAAATATTTTTGTGCATTAAAAACACATTTACTCACATGTCTGTAGAGAAGGAAGCAAAACAATTAGAACGCTCTGTATTGTTGAAACTTGAAAGGGTTAAAACTTTTATGGACAATATATTCAGTTTATACAATTAAGGGGCAGATATTACAAGGCTGCTAGGAGTAAAAGGTCATTTACAAGGATCATGCTTCCATGGTATGGTCATGCAAGATTATAGAACTAAATGTTATACCAAGAGTAATAATGTAAGATGCTTGCTGTGTCGAGTTATGGCATGTATGCTTGCATTTGACATATCTCCATCGGTGATTATAGGACCGTTACAACTAAGAGAAAATTTGCTTTATCCTATTGGTGCCAGTTGCTACGCAAGCATAATTCTTTTATAGTATTTAATAAATTCACACCAGAAACATGTACTTTTTTAGCAGCAAAGAGACAATGAAGTACCTCATTGAGCCTCTCTGCATCCTTCATCTTCTCTAGCATCCATCGATCAATCAGGCTCCTGTTTTCATCCTCAGCAACCTTTAGCTTTGTTAATGCCTGTTCGAGTTCAGCTTTAGCTGCCTGGTGCTCTTGAATGAGAATATCTAAAGCTTTTGTTTTCTCCTCAAGTGACTCCTTCAATTGTACGTTCTCTTCACTGCAAAAGTTTTGCACAAGCATTGAGTGGCCATGTTCTTATAAATTCACACTTTGCAAACTACGAATCACATGCCCTACCTAGTTTGCTTGAGTTCATTTTGCAAAGTCCTAACCAGTTCTTCCTTCTCTTTGAGCAGTGCTTTTGATGTTTTCCCCTCTTCTATCTCTGTAAGGAGCTGCTCGGACAGACGGGACTGCGCCTTGTAGCACTGTTGCAGCTCCAATTCGTGTTTCTCAGCCTTCTCCTTCCACTCCAAAGCCTACGAGGATCCAATCAAACAACAATCTCAATCTATTTTTCAGTAAATATCCAAGGCATCACTGAATATCTTGACTTCTCGGCAACAAAGGCTAGCCAATTTTCAAAAGGCTCGAGAGTGGTAATTGGTAATACACATTGGATGCAGGACTTAAAGATTGATAAAGCAAGCAAGAATCAAACTGTAGGGATGGGGAAAGAAGGGACGAGAAGGTATCCTCACGTGGGCGGCGAAGGGCCGAGTGAGCGCCTCGATGGCCGGGCGGTGCGCACCTTCCTCGACGATATGCCGCCGCTTCAGCGACCGCAGGGCGCGCCGGATCGCCGCCCTGCCGGCCTCAGCCTCCACCATCGCCCTGATGGCACACGGCAGCACCAAACCGCACACCCGTTGTCAGGAAAACAAGCGAAAGAGTCACTGTGACAGCTGCGGAGCAGAAGGTTTTCTCACATTATTGCGTGGGCGCCGGCGGCGGAGGAAGGCGCGGTGGATTCCGGTTGCTTCGGTTCTTGGCAAGGGCGGCTGGCTCGTGGCTTCAGCGGAGAGTTGAGGAGAGAGGAACACGACGGAGGAGAACGAGACGAAAGCGTCTGGGCTGCAAGTTGGACGCGGACTCGTGCTGGATAGGGTGGGCCGGGCTACATAACTCGATACAAATGGACCCGTTAATTAAACGAGCCGTGAGCCCAAGCCCGAGAACCATAATGGCGGTTATAATTAGGAAAAAGTTAATTTTACTCCCCTAAACTATCACCGAAGTCCAGATTACACCATAAACTTTCATTTGGTTCATTTTACACCCATTATTTGTTAATCCGATTCTCTTTACACCCTTAATTGGTTTTCTAATCCTGACTTGCTGACCTGGCCCGGAATTTAAGTGGGATTATTGATGACATGAATAAAATTAGCCAGCTAAGATGACGCCACCTCACCCCTGCCTCCACTAACACGTGCCTCCTCACACAGAAAAATTTGTACGGGAGCTGAAAAATTTGTACTTCCAGATCGCAGCAGCAACCAGCAACAAAATTTTCATCTAAATAAATCTGTACTGGAGAAGCTGCTACTGTACGAATACATGGAGAAAGGCGACCTCCAGCAGTGGCTGCACGAGCTGCCGGTGGGGCAGCCCGTCATGGACGATGCCGGCTACAGCGACACTTGGGAGACGTTGGAGGACAAATGATCCATATCCGACTGGTCGACACGGCACCACATCGCGCTCGGGATCGCCCGAGTGTTAGACCATCCGCACCAGCGTACTCTAAAGCATACTCTATATACTATTCTTATTTAGCTTTTACAGTACGTACTCTAAATTATACTGCGAAACAGTGTATCCAGTATGTTTTACAGCGTGCCACTACGGATGGTCTTAGACTTCCTGCACCAGGGCTAGGCGGGTCAGGGCCTGTCTGGTGCGGCAGGGGGGGTGCCATCGCCGCCGGCGATCTCCTCTGGTCTGTAGCCATCTCCAACTCGGTAGGATGCAGCGGCATCATATTTAGTTTTTTTTTCGCGTGCCAAAGAATGACAGTTCAATCCCGGCTATGCGGTTGCAGCCTGGCAGGTAAGGTGGCGTCTTAGCTGGCTATTTTTGTCCATGTCATCAACAATCTCACTTAATTCCTGGCCAGGTCAGCAAGTCAGGATTAAAAAACCAATTAAGGGTGTAAAGAGAACTGGATTAACAAATAATGGGTGTAAAATGAACCAAATTAAAGTTTAAGGTGTAATCTGGACTTCGGTGATAGTTTAGGAGAGTAAAATGGACTTTTTCCTTATAATTATGTATATAAAGAGAGGGGATGGTGTTGCTGAAAATAGGCTGATTCACTGATGCTAAAATCGCTTTGGCAGCTGAGCATCATTGCTATCTGTCTGTGCTGTTTTCCCTAGGATCATTCTGTATTTATTCATCTGGATCCCATGAAATTTTACAAGTTCAGTTAAGCGATGCTTCGTTATGTACCTCAATTTCCCTTTCTCTTTTCTCTCATTTATAAGATTCTGTCCCCGGAATGTTGGGCAGTATTGCACAAATTTGTCTAACGTTACCGCTCCCTCCCAAATAGGAGGGAACAGTGCTCCTAGTAGCTGCTACCTGCATCTTGAGAAGCTGAACCTTTCTCTTTGCTGAACGCAAGTTCGTCTTATCAAGTTTGTCCAGCACAAGATCGAATGTCTCCTCCTTCGGAGCGAAACCCTTCAACACCATCTCCTCCAAGAACAGGCAAGACTGCGCAATCCTCCCGTTCCGGCATAGCCAGCTCACCAGCAATGTGTAAGTGCTGAAATCGGGGGTGATGTCCTTCCTGAACATATGGCATATCAGGAACATAACTGTCTTCACCCACTGCCTTCTGCAGCACAGCTTCAGCAAGGGGGTGTACGTCTTTATGTCGGGCTTGCATGACTGCTCCTCCATCTTAACCAGCAGCTTCAACGCATTCTCTGCCTGAGAGTGGTCACAGGCAGCAGAAATCAGAGTGTTGAAGGTAGTCAAGTTGGGTGGTATTCCAGTTCCGTGCATCTCTTTGACCACAAAAATTGCATCTTGCAACCTCCCAGCTCTGCCAAGTATATATATAATAGAGTTGTAGAAGGATGCATCTGGGGCGCAACCATCCTGCTTCACCTTGGCAAAAGTATCCAATGCTTCTTGAGTTCTCCCAGCCTTCCCTAGAGCGTGCATCAAAATGGTGTATGTGATGATATTTGGGGAGCATCCTTTCCTGCGCATCTCGCCCAAAATATCATGAACTGTCTGGAAATCTTTCTCCATGCAGTATGCTTCAATCAGACTGGTGTAGGTTATAACTGAAGGACTGAAACCATGCTCCTCCATCTCTGCCATGGTCACCCGAGCCTCCTTGAGCATCCCTGCCTTGCACCAACCATGGACCAACGTGTTGAAACTACTCTCGTCAGGGGGTATCGTCGCCACTAGGTCTCGGAAGGCACCCCTCGCACGCTTGACGCTCCTCTCCTTGCACAATGTGTCCAATAGCACGTTCATAGCCTTTGTGTCCTTCGCCACCCCGAACCTGTCCATTTTATGGAACACATCAATGGCGTCACTCCATCTGCTGGCGCCGCAGAGCCTCCTCATCACCTTTGTCATCGTCGTCAGCGACACCAGGCCCCCAACCTCGTGCATCTGGCTGATCAAACCAAACATCAGATCAAACTGCTTGAACCTGCCCAGGATGTCCACCATCAGGTCATATGTGTCGGCGCAATGGCAGTAGCCTTCCTGCACGCCAGCCCACATGAAGAACCCAAACACGGACACCCAATCATTGCCGAACCTGTGCAGGATTTTGTCGACCAGACGCGCAGACACCCTGACAGGGCAGCAGTCCATGGCTATCACGATGGCCTCCGGGGACGCAAACCGGGAGCTCAGGACCCCGCTGACTTGGTCGACATCGGCCTCAAACTCGGCATCCTCGTGCGATACAGCCACAGGATGTCCGACGCGGATGGACAGCGGTCTGGATCCTCCGGCGACTTTGTCAGTGTTCCGTTGGTCCGAGAAATCTGATCTGGTGGGGAGCACAAAGTCGTCGTCCTCCTCCTCGCTGTCCAAGCCAGAGGAAGGTTCGACATCCTTCGGGTTCCTGAACCAGTCTGGCAGGTCAAACCCCGCCGTAGAGAAGGGCAAGCGCAACGCGACTCGCCTTCCGACGTGCTGTAGGGGTTCTGGCCGCACAAGAACCCGGAAGCACCGGCGCATCCTTCGGAGAGGCAAATCGTCGAGCGCCTCGTGTGCGCAACCGACGCGGGCCGCCACGCTCGGCGGACTGGGCGACTTCAAATGGACAGAACCTCAAAAGAGCCCGCCTGTAGCAGGACCCTGCGCCACACGAAGGCAGCGCGCGCGGCGAGGCGAGGGAACGAATGGCGACGGCGCAGGGGAGATGAAGAGAGGACGAGAGCAGGGAGCGGCAACGGGAACCGGCAGAACTGGGCGCGACGTCGGATGGTGAAGAGGCCGGGTCCATTCATCGAACCCGATGCGGCCTAGTTAGCCCATTCCGTTCACCCGGCCCCAACTGTAGGCAGGGCCCATTCATGGAACCAAATTGCTGCAGCTACTGTTCCGCGTTCAAAGGCCCTGTTTGCTTACGTTTTCTTTAAGATCTGAATATCTGATGAGCATGTTTTTCGCAATAGTAACTGTCATCTCTGTACCGTAAAAAAATCAGGTATTGACCTTATGTCCTTGTAGGCAGAACAAAAGACGCAACATTCATCCATACCATTTCTCCGATATACATGACTCACTATTCACATGATATGCAAAAGAGAGTTAGGCTGAAAGATCGATCGGAAAAGAATGAAGAACCGCTCTAATCTAGAAACAAACCAAGGAGAACGCTAATGGAATGTTGGGCTGGAATTTGGGGACGTTTGGAAAAGGCCGGAAAATAGGAGGCCGTTGGAGAGGATCAAGGAGACAGGAGTGGCTCATTCCTGGCCTCGTCGGTTAACAGTTCAACAGTAACCGAAATTGGCAGGGACCTTGAAATAAATTAGTACTTCCTCGATCTTCAAAAATTTATCACATTTTAGTTCAGAAATAAACTAATTAGACGGAGAGAATACTCCATACATGAATTTTATTTGTAAAACCAACCTCTCCGGGAGGTTCTTTTCGTAAATAAAATCCCGTGTGCCGTCGTTTTGAAAAGATGCAACGAAATTTCCGTGTTCAGCGCGAATGATCGAACCAGTAATTCAGAATTTCAGAGATAAAAGCTACGGTGCCGTGGTATATCTAAGCTTTCCTTTTCCAGTCTAGCCTGTGCCGTGCCGTATAGCGCAGCGTCCAGCGTGCACACCACTTGACAAATTATGCCGATGATTCTGGTTCTCGGCGTGGAGGAGGCGACACGTGCAGCGAGCACTGTCGGACATCCTATGCAAGCAGCAAGCGCCATGCTGTCCGCGCTGTTGCGCACGACGCCACCAGGGGCGATCACCTTTCCAATCGCTTGCTTGCACGTGCACTGATCCAGTGACGGAACGTGCCGTAATGGTTTACCATTCAGGGTTCGCCCAGAACTCTCCAGTATTTCGCGTTGCAACAAGTCGTACAAGGAAGACGAAGGAAAAAAAAAGAGGAGAGGAATGCGAAATGTACCTTGTTAAAACTAGTATCAATCTTGGCGAGCCAAGCAAAGCACATCAAAAGCCAAAACAAATTATTTTACTTTACAGACGTTCTGTACTCAAGCATCTCAGAACTAGTATACTAAGAGAGGAGGAAACGAACAATAATCTCTGATAAAATCCCCCAACATTTCGCATGTCGCAGGCAAGCGGCAACAACCGTACCGTCTACGAGTCGGCGGCGCGGAAGAGCGTGAGCAGGGAGAGGAAGAGGTTGATGACGTCGAGGTAGAGCGCGACGGCGGCCCAGACGTACTCGTCGTAGGAGTAGCGCTTGATGAGGTTGTCGGTGTCGTAGACGATGTAGCCGCAGAAGACGAGCGCCGCCAGCCCGCCGTAGATCATCAGCGACAGGCGGCCCAGCGGGAAGAAGAGCTGGATCAGCGCGAACACCACCAGGATCATCACCGCCGCGAACAGGAACGGGCCCAGGAAGCTGAAGTCGTGCCCGCGCCGCGCCGCCCAGAACGTGTACGCCGTCAGGCTCACCACCACCACCGACGTCAGGATCGCCGACTCCAGGATCACCGCACCTTTGGTGAAGGCGCAGGTGAGGCCCACGGCGAAGCTGATGGCCACGGTGAAGAGGCCGAGAAGCAGCAGGTTCACCGGGTGCTGCATGTAGTAGTAGTACAGAGGGCAAAGCACTATGCACACCAACAAGAGCAGAAACAACAACTCGAATCAGTCGAACGAACGAACGGCTCCTAGCTAGCGCCGCCGTGGTTAATTAACTGGCGTCAGACGATCGAAACGGCGAAGCAAGCAAGCATGCGCACACGTACCGATGAAGGGGAGGATGATGATGAAGATGTAGAGCCCGAACCCGCCGGGCGACGAGACGAAGAAGAGCGCGACGGGGCGCACGTACACGACGATGGCGGCGACGACGACGGTGAGCAGCATCTGGATGGACAGGATGCTGTACACCTTGCGGATGAAGGCCCAGCGCAGCTGCGGGTTCTCCAGCATCATCGGGTACAGCGGTCGCGGCGCCGCTGGCCCCGCTTCCGCGTCCCAGTCGGGCCTCTTGGGCGGCGGCGGCCGGAAGTACATCTCGTCGATCGCCTATATACTCTCTGTTCCTCCTCTTCCTCTCGCGCCCTCTAACTAGCTGTCGATCCTCTCGCAACGGCGCACGGACGCGGACCTCGCTCGCTCGAGGCTGCTTCTTGGGCTGTTGTCTTCGTGGGGTGCGGTGATGGATGGTTGTTGATGTGCGGCGAGAGCTCGCGGGGGGTATTAAGAAGGAGGGAATGGGCCAACGGCGAGCGGGAGGGGATGGCGCGAGAGAGGAAGCGAACGTTCGGGAGGATTCTGTTGTCCTCCTTCCCGGCGGTGCGGTGCGGGACGGGACGGACCCCACGTGGCGGTGACTCGACTCTGAAACGTGGGGTCCAGATGTGTGGGCCGCGCTCTAGCCACGTCTTCGTCCGGTCTGGTGGCGTCTGGAGAGGGAAAGGACGAGAGAGATGCGTTGCTTTCGCTGAGCCGCAATGCGTTTCCTTCTGGTGTTGTGTTTTGCCAGAGGTGATCTTGTCAAATCCATGCGGATTACTCGATTTTTTATGGGGGAATCCCATCTGGGATTTCTCTGGCGAAAGCAAAGTACTAGGATGAATTAACATCGGCAGGCTTCACAAGCCGAATATGAACTGTGTGTGTCCAGACATTTCGACATCATATTCAGTGGCGGGGCCAGGATTTGTCATGACAGTTCGGCATCACGTACGAACTTGAGTTTACGAGGCATCATGAAGCTATGATCCTCTCATACTTCATGGTTCAAGCTTTCAGAGCAGCAACTGATTTTTGTATTCAGAGTCATAACCTGATTTTTGTATGTGTTTGTTAAGAACCTGAATGTTGATCAACTGTGTTTTAGGAGCAGGGGCAATTTGAAGCTTGTTTCCCAGCTCTGCCTCAATGTACTTCTCGCAATAGGGGTCACTGTACACAAAGAACAAGTACACACTGATTATGGGTGAACCTAGACCAATGAACCATAAGATAGAAGTGATAATTTAAAACAAAAAATGCAATAAACTTAAAAAATTACACCCATGTGGTACATGATAATAAGCAAGCGACGATACATTTTATTAGCAATATGATAAATGTCTATTACAACCATTCTATATTTTCACAAAGAGAACAGTCTTGCCAGTGCACATTATTGATGGTGCGCTTTGATCACTAGATCCGCGTTTAAATAATATGAAGTTCCTGACAAATAATCAAGTCGGGATATTTTTTGTCTGAAATAAATGTCACATATTAATAAAATTAGGTAGCATAATCATATCACCTCCTACGATTCCTTCTCCTACGAATCCTTCAAAGTTGGGCACAAGGTGGATCAAATATATCTTGGTATAGGTAAGCAATATTCTTGTCGACACCAAAATACGCTACCATTCCTACTACGAATACTAAGAGCCGAGGAATAAAATCCAGCATGTCACGTATGAGGTATTCTCGCTGAAAATAGCGGAACGCGGTGGCAACCAAAAGAAGTTGAATCTCACACATTGGTTTATGTATCGGATCCGCGTGTGGGTCGCCGATTGGAGACATCTTGAATCTTATTAATAAATTAACACCTGCGTGCAAAGATTATCAAGAAAAAAGAAATATAGTTATATTTTCACGTTTAACAATGTCATAATGTACAGTGTGCACAACATGTGTGCTCTATCTACAAGTGTGTGACATTTGCTTTGTTACTTATACAATTAAACATGGACATAAATGTATTTACATATAATTCAGGGGTCCGGCATAAATTAAGACAAGTTTAGGTGGTTTTTCTGTAATCATAGACAAATTCAAACGTTTTTTATAAAAAATAGATTAATGCAGGGGCTTACATTATTTTTTAAACAACAAGGTTCAAATAATAAATATTTTAGTGTTCCTGGGACTGAAACATATTTTCTGATAATTTCTGGGTTTCCTAGTGATTCTTAATTAATTACAGGGCCCCCTTGATTAATAGAACTAAATCATAAGTGATTATGATAAAGGGCAAGGAACTCACCTAAGTACAAGGGCCTAAATATGAAATTGTCAATTCTCATGATTGTCCTAATTAAACATAATTCATCTAATATTGTAGACTTGGTCTTTAGGCGTGTGGTCCACATGTATCGGGTGGACCAGCCCAACAGGGGCCGTGAGATCTAAATCTAACAGCCTAAATTCAATAAAGGTGAAGGCGCAAACAATGAACTAATATCGACCGTAGGGTTTTAATTGGACAGATGTGATTTTAAACAACGAAATGGTATGGGTTTTTTAATCGTTGCTGTCGAGATGCATCAAATGTGTTTTTGGGAACATGAGCAATTTAAAGCTTGTTTTCCATCTCTGCCTCATTGTAGTTGAAAGTGCATCTAGGTTCCCCGTGGGTTTTGGATGATTAATAACGACAATTAAGTCGCTAATGAGCTCAAGTGATCTTAGCACAGGTGAAAACTCAATCGGAGACGCAAACCCTCAAAAAGGAAAAGGAAGGAAACAGAGTCAACTCGAAGCGTAGAAACTAGGGTTTCTAGCGTGATTGAGTTAGACTAGCCGTAGTAATAAGAGGGTGTGTGTGTAAAGTGCATTGAGATCAAGGTTGGGAGCTCAAAGTGGTTTAGAGGTCAAACCTATGAAAGAGATGAGTGAATGAGTGGTCTGGCCGTAGGGCTGGACTAGTCCGTGCAGGTGGCCGGACTAGTCCGTTCCTGGCCGGCCAAGTCCGTTTCTGGCCGGACCAGAAGGGTCTGACTGAGATCGGACTAGTCCGTTTGTGGCCGTACTAGTCCGGGTAGCTGTGAGTGGGTTTTGGGGATGAAGTCCCAAAACCACGGACTTGTCCGTTTTGGACCGGACCAAGAGGTCCTGAGTGAGAACGGACTAGTCCGCCCGTGGGGCCGGACTAGTCCGGGTTGGCTAGAAAAGGTGCTTCTGTGGCTAAGTCTGGGAGGACCGGACTAGTCCGCCCTAGGGGCCGGACTAGTCCGTGGTCCTCAGACTAGTCCGTTTTCACACGGAGCAAAAGGCTCTGTGTGAGATCGGACTAGTCCGGTGTTGACCGGACTAGTCCGTTCTGGAAGTGACCGTTTGAATTTGAAGTTTGGCGGGTAGCGTGACGATAGTGTGTCAGCTGTCGGGACCTGACAAATGGGTCAGTGGTCCCCTAGGCCGGACTAGTCCGGGCCAGTGGCCGGACTAGTCCGCCCTTTTGCTGAAGTCAGCAGATTGGGCTTGGGACCCCTATAAAAAGGGGACCCCCGGCCTCATTTCGAACACCTTTGGAAAAACTCAAACCCTAGCGCCGCCACAGCCAACTTGGAGCACTCCTAAGCCTCCTTCTTGCCTACTTTCCCTCTAAAACTAATTCTTGAGTGGATTAGGGTTTAGTGAGGTGGAGAAGAGGAAGAACATCGCGCTTGTGCTCCCGGTTTGATCTCTTGCACTCGTTGAGTCTTTGTGGGCTGTGTATTGAGTTTGCTTTATTGTGTTGATCATCTTTGTGGTGTGGGAGCCTCAGTTTGTGAGAAGCCCCAACGAACTTTGTAATCACCGTTGTGATTAGTGGAGAACCAAGTTAGGCCCGTGCGGTAAACTTGGTGAGGGAAGGGTTGTTGGACCCGGTCCTTTTGTGGACTCCTCAACGGGGACGTAGATTCCTTGTGTGGAATCAAACCTCGGGATAAAATCCTTGCCCCCTTGTGTTCTTCGCATTCATTCTATTGATTACTTTGTTCTAGGGTTGGTAGTCTCGTTTCATACTTCGCATTACTACAAACTTGTGGAAACTTGACTTGCTCTTGTGTAGGTTGTTGCTCAACTTGACTTAAACATTTACTCACTTGTAGCAAAGAGAAAATTCCCTAAAACTTGCTAGAAACATCTTTTTAGGGTTATTCACGCAAGCTGACCGGACTAGTCCGCCCCCTGACCGGACTAGTCCGCCCCCTGTGATTTAATCTCGTTTTATTAAGTCATTTGCAGGTCGATTAGCCTATTCACCCCCCTCTAGGCAACTTTCAATTGGTATCAGAGCAGGACTCTCCACAAAGAGTCTAACAACTCGGAGAGATGGCCGGAGTGGTGAATGACGATGCATCAAGCAGCAACTACGAGGCGACCCGTGAGAAGACGTTGGCTTATCAAGATAAGCCAACGGACGATGAGGAGACTCGCCAACTCAAGGCGAAGCTCCGGGAGAAGTTGAACATCTCCAAGATTGATCCGTCAAACCAATCAAGTGGTGGTGGCGGAGCCAACTACAACCGGCAAGGGTTCAACTATGAACGCCTTGCCGCCAACAACCACTACCTGTCCATCCCATTGGGGAAACCTCCCCAATTCGATGGAACGGACTACGGTATGTGGAAACACAACATGAAGATCCACCTCGTGTCACTCAACCCAGCGTTGTGGCAAATTGTCATGACCGGGGTGGAGATTCCAAAGGATGAGGACAACATAACTCAAGAAAAAGCCATCCTCATCCACCGCAACGCTCAAGCTGCGGGTGTGATCATCTCATCTCTCTCTAGAGATGAGTTCAACCGTGTCGATGGTCTTGAAGTGGCCAAAGACATATGGAACACCCCTCAAGACGGCGCATGAGGGAAACCGAGTGGTCAAGGAGGCCAAGATCGAGCTCATCGAAGGAGAGCTTGGGAGATTCGCCATCTTGGATGGTGAATCCCCCCAAGACATGTACAACCGGCTGAAGGTGCTGATTAACAAGAGCCGATCATATGGCTGCACCAAGTGGACCGACCACGAGGTGGTGAAGAGGATGATCCGGGCATTCATGCCTAGGAACGTCTCTCTGTGCTCCATGATTCGGGAAAGCCCGGGGTTCACTCAAATGACCCCGGAGGAGGTCCTTGGGAGGATCATCAACCATGAAATCATGGAGAAGGAGGCGCTCTTCTACAACGACCTTCAAAAGTTCACCGCCTCCAAGATGAAGAACGTTGCACTCAAGGCAACACCCTCTTCAAAGGAGCAAGAGGAAAGTGATGAGGAGAGCCTCGACACCGATGAGGAAGAGGCCTTCTTCATCAACAAGTTCAGGAGAATGATGAGAAGGAAGAAAGGTGGATACAACCATGAGGGCAAAGGGAAGGAAAGAGCAAGGCCCAAATCAAAAAGGTCTTGCTACAATTGTGGCGAGTATGGGCACTTCATCGCTGACTGCCCACATGAAGAAGCAAAGAAGAAGAAGGAGGGCAAGCCTCAAGACAAGAAATTTTTCAAGAAGAAGAGGCCCTCTGGACAAGCCCACTTGGGGAAGGAGTGGGACTCTAACGATGAGTCCTCCTCCGAAGAAGAAGAGGAGAAGATGGCTACCATAGCCATCGGGGGAGCTCCAAAGGAAGCAAGCTCTTCCCCAACCTCAACGACGACTACAAACCTACTTGCCTCATGGCAAAGGAGGGAAGGAGAAAGGTAACATCTCATCCCTCCTCCACAACTTCCTCGCAAGATGAATTTGATAGTGCTAGTGAAAATGAACACATGTTTAAGGACATAAGCAAAAGCACCTTGCGAAGGATGAAATTGCTTATGGATGAGATCTTTGAGAAGGAGGATCTCATCAATAGACAAGAGGACATGCTCATCCTTGAGAAGGAGAGATGTCGAGAGCTTGATGAGCTCCTTGAGCTCGAAAGAGAGAAGAGCAAGGCATTGGAACATGAACTTGCTCTAAGTAAGAAAACGTGTTCAATTCTTGAGGAGAAGACAACTGAGCTCAAGGAGGAACTTGGGAACTTGTCAAAAGTTAACAAAATCCTTGAGACTCAAGTTGAGTCTCTCAAGAAAAATGTAGCCTCTTCCTCTAAGAGCCCAACCTTCTCAAAGGCCTCATCCAATGCAACTCCGTCTTGCAAGTGCTCTAACTTAATCCTTAAACTTAAGGATGAACTCAACTTAGTGCAAGGCAAACAAGCACCTAAGGGTGCCATCTTTGACAAGGAGAAGGTGGCGTATGCACGAAGTGCATACACCAACACAAGACCTCCCCATGTCAAGGATGGTCTTGGCTATACTAGAGGTGGAAGGCATAACGCCAAAACCTCCAAGTATGGCAAAGACATGATTGTCTTTGTTAAGGGGAGTTCATCACCAACTAAAATTGAAAAGAACTCACCCTCTAGCAACAAATTGCCTAGATCTGAATTGCATCCTCTATTTCATGATTTTGATGCATCCTATGTGCTAAAGAGGAACAAACACGGCAAAGTGTTTGCTAGATATGTTGGGCCACTCCGCAAGAGCCCCAAGCCTTGCGTGTGGGTGCCCAAATGCCTAACTACTAACGTGAAAGGACCCAACTCAGCTTGGGTACCTAAAAGGAAGGCATAAACTTGTTTTGTAGGCATACTCCTCCGGTGGATCGAAATGGGTGTTGGATAGCGGATGTACCAACCACATGACCGGAGAGAGGAGCATGTTCATAGAGTATGAGGAGAACGAGGACCCAAGTGAAGGAATCTTCTTTGGGGATAATAGCCAAGGGAAAATCCTTGGCTCCGGTAAAATTGCTATCTCATCTTCGCATACTTTATCAAATGTTTTGCATGTTGATTCCCTAGACTATAATCTCCTATCCATATCACAGCTTTGTGATAAAGGATATAAGTGTGTCTTTTCTAGTGAGGGTGTGAATGTTCTGAGAGAGGGTAATGACTCAATAGCCTTTAAGGGAGTGCTCAAGGGAAAGCTCTATCTTGTGGATTTCACCACGGATAAAGCTCAACTTGACACATGCTTAATGGCAAAAGCCAACATGGGATGGCTTTGGCATAGAAGGCTAGCCCATGTTGGGATGAGGAACCTTCAAAAACTCCTTAAAGGAGAGCACGTTCGTGGCCTAAAGGATGTGGTATTTGAAAAGGATAGGCCATGTGGTGCGTGCCAAGCGGGAAAGCAAGTAGGAACTCAACACCCCTCTAAGAATGTCATGACGACAACTAGACCTTTGGAGTTACTTCATATGGATCTTTTTGGCCCCATTGCTTACATTAGCATCGGTGGCAACAAGTATGGTCTAGTCATCGTTGATGACTTCTCTAGATATACTTGGGTGTTCTTCTTGCATGATAAGAGTGAAACCCCCGGTGTCCTCAAGAAATTCCTAAGGAGAGCTCAAAATGAGTTCACCTTGAGGATAAAGGCTATAAGAAGTGACAATGGCACCGAATTCAAAAACATGCAAGTAGAAGAGTTCCTAGATGAGGAGGGCATCAAGCATGAGTTTTCCGCTCCCTATTCTCCACAACAAAATGGCATAGCCGAAAGGAAGAATAGGACACTTATTGAGATGTCAAGGACAATGCTAGATGAGTACAAAACATCGGACCGGTTTTGGGCGGAAGCGGTTAACACCGCTTGCCATGCCGTGAACCGATTGTACCTTCATCGCCTCCTCAAGAAGACTCCTTATGAGCTTCTCATTGGTAAGAAACCTAATGTTTCTTACTTTCGGGTCTTTGGTAGCAAGTGCTATATCCTCAACAAGAAGCCTAGGACTTCGAAGTTTGCTTCAAAGTCCGATGAGGGTTTCTTGCTTGGATATGACTCAAACACTCATGCGTACCGTGTGTTCAACAAATCCTCCGGAATTGTTGAAGTAGCACGTGACGTAGTGTTTGACGAGACCAATGGCTCTCAAGTGGAGCAGGTTGATCAACATGCCCTTGATCAAGAGGAACCTCCACTAGAAGCTCTAAGGAAAATGGCACTTGGAGAGGTTCGCCCACAAGAACCATCTCAAAGCTGAAG